>CM075658.1:32814929-34068262 GCA_037954105.1 Canavalia gladiata | reverse complement strand
ACACAACCAGGCAACAGGTGCATGGTTGTGTTGAATGCCATGTGCATGACTGTGCAAACATCAATGGCATGACCATGTCATCATAAGATCTGGTAATGTTTAATTAGAACGATTGTGCAACAAAGGGCACAACTCTGCAACCTGTAAGAACTTAGTCAATAATAATTGTGCATGACCATGCTAAAATTAAAAATGCATGAAAAGCTCACAGCAATGCATACAAGGGTACGACCATGTTACTGGGAATAATTTATTCAATTTTCAAAAAGGTACAACCAAACAACTGGGGTGAGGCCATGCTAAACTTGAGTACCATAAAAAGTGCATGACCATGCAGATATTGGCATGATCATACCAAACAAGAACATTCACCTAACCTAAGGTATGTTCATATTAGTTTGGGCTTGCTAAAATTTAGTACGCTCATGCACAAATTCAGAAAAAGCATAGACAAGCCATGTGGCTACTTGATTAGGAGAGAGAAAAAGAGAAAGTTTGAGTCAAAGAGAAACAAATTACAGCAATAAAATTTTTTTGTAAAATGAAAGTAACGTATGATTTACTTCCCTACTATTAAGGTATCTAGAACTTGGGCACAACCGTGCTAGATTCTATTCATGGCCATCCTCACTCCCTCTCTCCTTTTTATTAACAAATAAACGGGTTATGATGTAGAGAACTATTCGGTCTATTGGGCCTATCACTAGAGCAGAGGCCAAGAAGCTATGGAAGAAGTTCAAAACCTTCTTGGACCTTCAAGAGGATCTCCCTTAAGCCCACCACATTTCTCCCATGGTTCTCCATACACTAAAATAAGATTTGTATTTTTTTATATCTTTAGATTCTAGCAGACCCCAATATATATAGGATTGGGTCTCATTTTCTCTATATTTTAGCTTAGGTTATTGGGCCTAATATGAGCCAGCTTGTGGTTGTATAGATGGACTAAGCTCAGAATCATATTGGGTTTTCCATCTAGGCCCAAACCACACCATGGAGGCATCTCCAAAGCTATATGGACCTTCCTCCCTTATAAGCCCACGGTTAGTCTATAAATAGACTACCTTATATGTAATTTAAACACATTGAGTGATTTTGAATAAATTTTAGATTTGAAAGGAAAGTTTCTCTCTTATTTTCTCTACCTTTCTTGGCTGGAATTTCAAGTGGGAGCCTCCTTATCCTTGTCCTCCAAGGTGGCAAAGAAAGAGCTTATCTCCTTCAAAAGTGGTGCTCCAACCTCTTATTTGTCAATTTTGTAATTCTAATTTGAATGTGCTTTCCTTGTTATATTTTCTTGCTTATCTTTAAACTTTCTTAAGTATTTTCCACCTTACTTCTTGATAAACTTCTCATCCTTTTACTTTGGGAACATCAAGGACTAAGGGTGAGTTACGTTTCTCCCCCTTTTAAGGCTAGAACAAGAAAGTAAAATTGAGTGAATTGGTTAGAGGAGAGGATGAATTAGTGATGAGGAAAATTAAGGGGAAGAGTGATACACTTGCGAGGTTGTGAGTCAAATTTTTAAGAGCTTTTTCTGCTTCACTAACCAAGTAAGGGTAGAAAGTTGTTCCCTCTTTTGCATGTTTTTGTATGTTTCATTGATGGAGGAAAGGCAAAGGAAAGAAAGCTAAGAAATAACTTGAAACCTAGCAAATTAGAGACTTGAAGTTAAAGGCAAAATCAAGAACAACTTTGTGGACTTGTATTTGGGTTTAGTGTAAGGAATTAGAAAGATTTTTTTTTTTTTGTAAATTTAGGAACCTTTTGTAATTGTAATCTCAGCATCTTGTAGAAGATTCTTTATAATTGTAATTCCAATTTTCAATGTTATTTAGGTGTAAATGATCATTCGGTTGCCATAATATAGGATATTCATCAAATAAGATATTTTTTCTTTGTATGGTGATTTTGGTATATGTAAGAAGGCATAAAGGATGCTAATTATTGCTTGATTTTTAGTCATAATTGTTAGCACTAACTTGTTTCCTTTTTGCAAGGTCAAAGGGGCTTGGTATCATTTCCTAAATCTCTTCAATTGTTGTATGCTTAGCTTTAAGTTTGTGTGCTACTTGTTTATAGTTTATAAGTAGTATACAACCATGTGTGGAAAGAAATTTTGATTTACAAATGAGTTCCCACGATCTTTTCCCTAAAATTCAAATGAAACAATTGACCAATAGGTTAGAGAGGGTTTTCCAAACCCAAACTAAGGCCATAGAACAAAGACTAGATCACCTAGAAAAAAGAAACTCTAAATGCAATCTAGAAACCAAAGAAATATTTAAACTAGTTGATCTACAAATGAAGAATATCATAGTGAGGAGGAGACATCAAATGATGATGTCAACTTCTTTGGGAGCAATATAGATCCTAGGGATAAAAGAAGAAAATCTCCATAAAGAGAGACCACTTCAAACAATAGGCCTCCTTCACTAACAAGGGCACCAACACCAAAAGATACCTCACATAGAATAGATAGACATAAGACTCATCATAAGGCTAGAGAGCCCTTTAGGACTAAAGACCTAGAGACCATTATAGGACTAGAACTCTTAGACATAGATCCCATAAGAGTGGGGATAGATATAGGAGTTTATCTTGAGATAATGTAGAGGATAGGACCATAGGAATAGCTCTAGGCATAAGATCTATAGGAATAAAAACCATAGTTCTAGAGATAAAAATCCTAGGGATAGGAACCAGTGCCATGACCATTTGGATGGGGTTAAGGTTAAAGTGCCAAAATTTCAAGGGAGGAATGATCCTAAGGCTTACCTTGATTAGGAACTTAAGGTAAAGAAACTCTTCTCTAGTTACTTTATTTGAGAAGATTAGAAAGTTAAGTTAGCATCCCTTGAGTTTAGTGATAATTCCCTCATCTAGTGGTATAAACTAAACAAAAAGAGGTATCAACCTCTTAGGGATTGAGATGAGATGAAACATATTATGAAAGGAAGATATACACTTTCCTATTACCTTAGGGAAGTACACAATAGGCTTCAGAGGCTAACTCAAGGACATAGAAGTGTAGTTGATTATTACAAAGAAATGGAGATAGTAGTCATTAGGAATAATCTAAATGAAAGTGAGGAAGTCACCTTGGCTAGGTTCCTAGATGGCCTTAAACCTAAAATTAGGGAAATAGTTTAGCTTCACCACTATTTAAGTCTCAATGACTTATATCACCAAGCCCTTATATAACACCCTAAAAATGAATAGCGATTTTATGTTTAAGTCGTTTATTAGGTTCCATTATTAGTTTGTTATCTTATGATTTAGAATTCTTTAGAAAATACTTATTAGAGAAAATACGATATATTTTTTAAATTGTTGGTTATAAAAATTACAAGCCTCGTCAATACATTGCACGTAATGGTAAATTGCATTACTAAGTGTCTATGTACACGTGTAGTTTATTCTCATTACTTACCATTTTCTTTAATTCATTTGTCTACAATCAACAGTAAACAACCAAACAGATAAAATTCACATAACACACAAGTGTTACATAATTATACAGTCCATCTTACATGTCCATCACAGTCTCTGGCACTAAGGCCTTTACATACACATATTACACACCTTAACGCACATCTCATATTTTATATAACTATTTCCTGCACACCATAATACAATATATACACGTAAGTTAACTTAATACCACATATTAATAGCTAGAATGCTTGCATCCATCTATTTACAAACATTTACATTACTGGCATGACTTCAAATTCTTATTCTTCCTTGAGACAAGCAGTAAGACCAACAAACCTCCCTTAAGCCTAGTGGTGAAAACATTCTAGCCACATACTCTAGTCCAAAGACATGACCGTCTCATCAGGCATCTCTTGATAGGCACAAAATGGGTATGGCATTAGATAGGGCGAGCTCCCTCACGAGGACCACATGTGTGATGAACTGTGATAGTGGGACGAAGTATGAGGATCTGTCTGTCCCTCTGAGGAATCTGGTTCCTCAATGGTAACCGTCTGCTATCTCTGGTACCTGGCAAAAGGTGGAAACACTTCGTTGGATGAAAGGCCTCTAAGGGAATCACAAAACCCGTGGTGGAAAAGTTCGAGCTCAAGAATTTTGTAAGGAAGAGATGTCCTAAGGAAAAGTGCATCCTAACATTTCCTTGGGCAGTAATCAAAAGGCCATGGGGGTTTGTCTCTAGTCCATATTACTGATATCTACATATACCACCGTTGTCACAAACGACATGATCTTTGTATGGGAAGAAAGTGGGAAGAGCAGGAGCGAGAAACTAGGTTTCTTAGTAGGTTTCTACTTTATTTTAGGGTCACCACTTTTATCCTAACCACTTCAGTTTATTAGAAAAATCATGACATGCATACAAGATTGCTTTTAATCTTTTAAAACATCCTACTGAAGTGGGTTATTTTTATACACAAATAACTCATTGTTTAAGCATATATTTGTCTTAATTTCATAAGTCTGGGATCACAATAAAGATATTATTTGACTCGCAAGTTATTTTGTCTTAAACTTTATCTCAATCTTTATTCTAGTCCACAACTTTGGAAAATTATAGATTAAGTACCATAACTTCAGGGAAACTCTTAGACATAGACATACATTAAAATAGTCAAACAATATCTTCGCATTGAGTATGGTACTCTACCTGCTACTACTAAAGATATAAGTTCATTATTAGATGGTTGTCGCCATCTCATAATGTGTGAAGAACCTTTTTTTCTTCATTGTAGAAGGATTTTTGGAGAACCATTTTTTCTCTTGTGAGAACCCTTTTGCCTCCTCTTCAGTAGGGCTCTAGGTGCCCTCTGGATATGATGTGCACAAGACACATTAAGAGTTGATTAACTTTTCACATAAGTTTGCTAACCTTTCAGGTTCTTTTTCAATGGCTTCTAGATAATTATGCATGCTCAATCAATATTCAACCAATATGATATGCATACTTAGATCTCAACTCTATCAGATCATTAATCATATCAATCTATCATACATAGTATCATCTGTTCAATACTAATGAGCATACAATATTTAACTCACAATAAACAATGTGCCTTCATAAAACATCACATGTCCACTCATAAATCTCATTTGAACAACATAATTACATGTACCTACTACATGTTCCAACTTATTAGTCTCTTTAACTTTTTGTGAGTATCACTTGAGAGTTAATTCTCTCAACCTTCTATGTTACTTCTCAAACTTTCCTTTTCTCAAAGTGTCATGAGTGTTACATGATTTTTACAACTTAGAAGTTCTCTTAGGTGGCAGAATGGCACCTTTTAAGTTTTTATTCTTCGTGCTCTACAATTTTGCAAGTCTTATGTATAACCTACTTATACTAAATTCAAATATTAAGTGTTAGCAAGTTTTTAACTTATTTAAGACATTTTACTTAAACATGGTCGAATGGTTATTTGTGCTTTTGTCAAGTTCACTTTAAACTTTTAACCTTTCATTTCACATTATAAGGCCTCTTAAGTTACCTAAACCAATATTTCAAACTCTTTTCTTCTCATTTAACCTAGAGTGCTTGAATGTGAACCTTTGGCTTTTAAGACTTTCTAGTTTATTTTTCCTTATCTTATAAGTTGACTTTTAACATTTGAAGACTAATTCTATTATTGATACTTACTTAGAAATTTTTTTAAGACTTCTTCTCCATCTTTATAAGTCATGGCCGATTAACTTAACCTATCTCCCAACTTCATGTTTTATTCCTAGTGTTCACTATCTATAGAAGTGAGGAAGGAAATTTGCATCATTGTTGGAGATATGAGTAAAAAGATTACATATTGAAGAAGAGAACTTAAGGAAGAACACCAGTGAGGGTGGAAAAATATAGGAGAAGTTGAAGGTCATTGGAAGCAACAAAATGGTGGGGTAATGCATTCTTGAAAGATGGAGAAGCATCTTGCAAGTAAGAAAATAGATCCAAGTTCAAGGACTGCTTTATATTAGAAAGGTATCTCCATTAAAGCAGCTAGAGTAAAAGCATCTTCTTTCTTAGAAAAGGTTGCATTCTTAGACATTATTTTAGTAAAATTAACAAACTACATAAAAAAGGAGAGATGATTTTAATATAATAAAGTGATCGCAAAGAATACAAATAAGAAATGACACTTAATTTTTTGCTACTATTTCCATACCTAAATATTGTCAAAGTTCTAATAAAGCTACAAGGTGTGTGTTGTGTCATTCTTTTAGTGAGTAAGGATGTCTAGGAAAAAATGTGACCAACTGCTTTTTTCAAAAGTGTATAGTAATGGCTAATAAAAAATATAGTGTTTGTTGCTACCAACTATGTTTGTTTCTCTTTTTAAACACTAGGATGCATATCATTGAACCGTATTGTAATTGAGAGTAGACTTCATCATATTATGATTCATTACATTTTATCTTGTAGCAAATTAGGTAGCTGTGTAAAAATTCTAAAAGTATTCAACCTATAAGCTTAAGGTTTATTTTTAAAAAAAGTTAACTGGTTAGCATTTTTTTTAAAATATGTTCCATTTTTTAGTAAACCAATAAATATTAGTTTTATTTAATAATTGGTAAATTTTGATATGCTCTAGGTTTTAAAAAACTAATAAATGTGATGCAAGTTATCATTCCTCTAGTGTCCAATGTAAGTGGTGAATTTTGATTCTCCATAGTATCATATTTATTTCCTTTTTATTTTGTTCATCTCTTTAAACTTAATTTAATTCACTAAACCTTTTCACCCTCCAGTGATGGTTCATGCTTGAAAATTATGAAGGTAATATGTGTGTATATGTTTATAGGGAAGTGATGGGACGATTGGTGTTGATGATAGGACTATTTGTCTGAAGGGTCTTTTAGCATAAGTGGAACATGGCTTTGTATGAACTCTAGTTTTTTTCTATTATTTTTATTTCCTTCTCCCTGTAAAAGTTAAAGTTTAGAAAACCAAGGTAGCAAACAATTTCCAACATTTCTCTTCTCATTGGTTGTCATTCCTTAGAAGAAATACTTCATTTCTACCTTGGTTGTTTGCTTTAATAATTTCAAACAAACTCTATTTCTAAGTTACCCTTTGGTGTCAATCAATTAATTTGATTAGATCTATATTGTTGAAATATAGAATGCATCAAGGATGAAAATAACATTTTGAGAAATATTCACCAAGATTCCAAGACAATGAACGTAGGTAACATAAGTGACCATAATGGAAAATAAGCCAAATTTGGGTTTAAACCCGCATCCTGTTTGCCATGTGAAAATGAAAAAGCAATGCTCCTAGCCAAAGAATTCTCTTTACCTCAAAGAAATAAGCTGAAATAGGAAATGCATGTAATCCCCTTATCCCCAAGTTATGAGCTAAAAAAAGAAAAGTACATGATTTATTTTCCTGATTAGGTGAGGGGAGAGCTGATTTTAAAGGAAGTTCTTTTAGGGTAGAGTTGGTTTCTTTGCAGCTAAAGCCAAACAACTCCAACTTGTAATATTTTAATTAGTTTCACTTTTCATGTTGCATGAACTATTCACAAAATAATTGTATATGGTGATTTGATGTTTTGAGTAAAGCCTTGATGTACACATGTTTGAAATCCAAACACTAAGTTGCTGCATATATTTTCACTCTTATGCTTAAATTCTGATGCACCCATGCTTTGACAGTGTATACAGATGTATTTTAACTCATGCTTGAAATCAAAATAGTAGGTAGCTAATTTTAAACATAGTTGCAACTTAAATTGAATTACCATTAAGTTTTTTAACTTCAAAATTCTTCTTCTTTATTTATTTATTTATCTCAACTTACTCATGCCTTTTTATTCTTTATCAAAATATCTTCCTCTAAGTGGGAAGATTTTAACAGTTGGTATTGCTTTATTAATGCTTTTATCTTAGTTTTAATATTCCATAAGTCACCTACTTGGATTTTATTCATTCATCTTAGACAAGGCTAACATCAATTAACCATAATGTTCATAATCAAAGATGAATGACTAGCTTAAATGCTTAGACTAATGCAAAAATGAGATTTATTTCGGGTTAATGTGATATAAAAATTAACCATTTTCCCTATTTTTTAACTTTTAATATGATGAGAATCAAGAAGCAACCTTGCATGATCAAGTCCCAATTAGAGAAAGACTTAACTCTAAGAGAAGGTGCATTAAGAAAAAGAAGGATAAAAAAGATATAACACACTTTTGGAGCCTATATGCATGTTCAAGAAAAAAGAAAATTAAGATCATGATTTTTATTTACGCAAATCAGAAATATATCCACAAAAAGATCATAAGATTTTGGAAGATATGCTATGAATTTATTTTATTATATTTAGTTTTCAATTTGTTAGGATTTGTTTAAATTATTTGATTAAGATTTATTAAGATTGTGTTGAAGATTTGAATCATATTATAGATAGATTCTATTAAGATTGATCATAATTTCCTTATATTAGAGATTGAGAAATTCTATTAGGATTTAGTTATAGTTTTCTTATATTAGTAATTGTGCAAGTATAAATAACTCTTCTATGAGCAATGAATCACATATCAAAACGTCAAAGTTTTTATTCACCTAAATAAAGGTTTTTCTCTATTGTGAGAATTATATCTTTCTTTGCTCTTGGGATATCTTGTTTAACCAATCTTTCCTCTAAGGTTGATGATTCAAACTTATAAAATCCCTCAGTTCATGCTTCAATCTAGGTGCATTGATGTATGAATTGGTTATCTCATGATTGTTGTTGGACAAGAAGTTTAAGTAGTAGATCACGTTCCTTATAACTTTAGTTTGTTAGTTTGTTATTTTCTTGTGTCAAGTCATTGAAATATTTAATTATATTTTATTTATTATTTTTATTATTTTCTTATTTAACCTACACTGTGAAGATTGGGCCACCCTATCGATTCATATCAAAATGTCTAATCTTCTTTGTTCTATAGCTTTAATATATAAATTCTTATTTCTTACCGATTTAGTACTAAAAATATTTGGTTTGTGCAAGTTCTAAGATTAGCTTCTATTTCTATCCAAATTATGACTTCTAGTATATGAAAGACACAAGTTAGTTATACTTTATAAGACCTCTAAATCCTAAGATTTTTAACTAAAATTTCTCAATAATGACTTCCCTTCTCTCCCTATCTTGTTAAGTAACATGGTCATTTCCTTTTGATATCATAAATTACAATGACAACTTTCATATATGTCATGATTGGATAGAAAATCTTAATAAGTGGTTCATTTTATTTTGACTCATTGTCTAGGTGTTAATTTGATAGAGTTGGCACTCATTGATTAGCTTTTGATATCTTTGCTCTATTCCAAGTTGTCTTAATCAAAGAATTTCCAATGTGTATTTGATAAAAAAAATGGCTATTTTTCTTTGTCTAGAAATCAAAGATTATTTGGTCAATTCAAGGAAAACAATACAAATAAGAAAATAAGAAGACATGTGTAACTTTATATACTATGGGATATTTACCAATTCCTAGTGTTCACTTTACTGCATTTTTATTAATATATTTGTTCTTGATTTCAATATCCTATTTTCATTTTGATTCATATCATCTCTAGATTATAACCCAATTTCTTTCATATTTAGGCAACATTCAATTCTTATTTTTAGAGTTATTACTGTCTTCTCCTTCATTATCTCCATATTACCCTCTTGTTTACCATCAAGGTAAGAATATTATATGACCATGCTTATCATTAAATGCTTGCGTTGTTTCATTTTTATTGGATGATTACAAAATAGATGAATATGTTTTGATGATGATGATGATGATTGATGATATTCATATATTTTTTGTTGAACCATTCCTATTATAGGTCCAAGGGTTTTACCATCAATCTATTTTCATTAGAATCTTCCATAAACATCTATTAAAATTATGATTTATGGACTATATTCTA
This sequence comes from Canavalia gladiata, assembly GCA_037954105.1. Lineage (NCBI taxonomy): Eukaryota > Viridiplantae > Streptophyta > Magnoliopsida > Fabales > Fabaceae > Canavalia > Canavalia gladiata. Next base: position 34,058,362 of record CM075658.1, on the reverse strand, counting down.
GTTAGGGGATTGGAATATAGACATTATATTCTAATTTGTGGACTATATTTTAGTCTTGGTAATATTTTGATACCACTAAGGCATTGAATACTTATTAGAAGACACCTCAATTTGGGACAATTAGAAATAGTTAATTCTTGATGCAAGCCAAGGTTTCCAAACCAATAAGGAAAGGATTTTAGGTTTGGAAGATAAAGCAACATTAATGATTGAAGGGCATTCATATATTGTAATGCATCATGCAAGCCTTTCAACTCTAAGTGCATTCAAATTGTCAATTCCTCAAGAGAGGTTAGGTATTGAAAATCAACTGACAAATTATACTTATGGAACCCTTCAATATGTAATATAGGATTGAAGCCACCCTAAGTGTATAATTTGGGAATTATTAGGGCTATCCATGCCATTTTCCCTCAATATCAATGTTATAATACTTTCTCTGCCTCTCTTTTTCACTCACTCACTCATTGTCTATCATACCATACATAAAAATGGTCTCTTGTGGAAGTACCATTCTACTCCTTAAGTTCTTAATTTCTTGTACTGAAATTATTAGTTCATAACACCTCAAAACTTCTAGTTTACAAAAGTATAGTCTCCAACATTTTAAACAATTTTAAGGAGCCCAGATGAGCTTTTAAAGGGTTAAGTATGAGCTCTTGGGTAGATTTGGATCATTTATTTAAAATTCTTTTAAAGATGTTCATGAGGGTAAGACTTAAAAAATTTAAAAAGGATTTAATAATAATTAGCATAAGACTAAACAATAGTGTTTTATAGCATAAATTAAGAGGTAGGTTACTTGCATTTGACCATTTATTGTTGATTAGTAAAATGATAATTAGAATAATTATACATGTCTCAATTATTGTTTATCTTTCCAATTTCAGTTTTTTTTTAATTCAAATATGAGTGTAACCTTAGATTCCCGTTTAGATTGAATACAATGAATTTATTGCTCAATGAGTAAAGTACTCATTGTATTCAATTTTGATTTGTCCAAGTTGGACAATTCGGGACTAAAGTTTTTTATTCAGTACTTAACAATTTTTTTTAAATCTTGTAAATTGTACTTGATAAAATTTCATATCTGTTTATTTTTCATTGTCTCTAGGTGCATGTTTGATCATGGTAAATGACACCGGTGAAGTTGTGTACTTCGAGACTAAAGTGAAATGCTACCAAAATTTCACCAAGTATGATATTCAAGATTTAAGGAATCTATTAATCAATGAATAAAAAAATCTCAAATAGGATAAAGCCTTAAAAATAGTGAGAAAAATAAATTATGATTATAAGTGACCAAGTTAATGGGCATCCTAATTCATGTGTTTATGATCCTTATATAGTATAGATCATAGTTGGATGAATGTTAAATAGATGGGTGTCAATATAAGAATGGGGTGAAAGAGTTTTTGAAATTTTTGCAGATAAATCTTCCTCATAATAATTGATGGTTTTACTGTCCTTGTGTTGATCACCTAAATGAGATACATTTGAATGTTGATGAAATCAGAAAGCATGTTCTTTGTGATAGGTTTTGCAAAAGTTAAACAAGATGGACATTTAATGCATGGTGAATTATTATATATACTAAGTGTGTCCTAGATAAGGAAGGTTAATATAGATATGGAAGATCAAGTAGATGACATGCTCCATGACATGGGCATAAGTCTTTTTAGTGAGCAAAGATGTATGGTAACTTATGGAATGATGTAGATAAACATTTGTATCTGGGATGTACTAATTTTATATGATCATCAACAGTGTTAAGATTATTCAATTTGAAGGCGAGAAATGGATGGAGTGATAAAAGTTTCACAAAATTACTTGAGTTGTTGGTAGAGATCCTTTCGAAAGGTAATACATAACCAAAATGTAACTATGAGGCAAAAAAGGTTTTGTGTCCAATTGATATGGAGTATAAGAAAATACATGCTTGCCTCAATGATTGCACATTATATAGAAATAAGTTTAAAGGGTTACATGAATGTCTTGTATGTCAAGTTTCACATTATAAAGTGAAGGAGCCTCCAACCAATGTGTTACGGTATGTTCCAATAATTCAAAGGTTGAAATGGTTATTTTTTAATAAACATGATGCAAAGAAACTTAGATGGCATGCAGATGAAAGGAAAATTGATGGAAACCTTCGTCATCCAGCTTATTATTTGCAATGGAAGATAGTCAATCAACTATTTCCAAATTTTGGGAATAAGCCAAGAAACCTAAAGCTTGGACTTGCAACATATGGAATGAATCTTTATGGTAATTTAAGTAGTAAGCATAGTTCTAGTCTTTTTTTGGTAATTACAACCTTCCTCCAGAGTTATGCAAGAAAAGTAAATACATTATGCTATCTATGATGACTTCAGGCCCACAACAGCCTGGAAATGACGTAGATGTTTATCTTGCTCCATTGATTAAAGACTTGCAAAATCCATAGGAAGAAGGTGTCGATGTGTTTGATGGGTATAATAATGAACATTTCAAGATGCAGGCTATGCTCTTTTGCACTATTAATGACTTTCTAGCATATGAAAATTTGTACAAATATAGGTTAAGGGGCACAAAGCAGGTCCTATATGTTAAGAAGGAACAAGTTACCATTAGCTGCATCATGGAAGGAAGATAGCTTACCTTGGTCATTGAAAATTTCTCAAGCATGATCACTCGTATCATAGATTAAGGAAAGTTTTTAATGGGTTGCTAAAAAATGAGATTGCTCCAAATGCCTTAATTGGACAAGGAGTTTATGAATAAGTTAAAAAATCAATACAGTTTTTGGAAAGACTCAAAAGAAGGCAACTGGGACAAAGATATGGAAGAAAGGATCAATATTTTTTTATCTTCCATATTGGTGCAATCTCAATGTTAGACATGTATGCATGTGGAAAAAAATATGTGTGATAATGTTATTGGAACACTGCTCAATATACAAGGCAAGACAAAAGATGGTGTGAATTCTTGACTAGATTTGGTTCAGATAGGTATATGACAACAGTTAGCACCACAGTCTGTGGGTAAGCAAACATATTTTCCACCGGTATGTCATAAATTGTCAAAAAAAGATAAAATAAGTTTTTATGAGTGCTTACATGGGGTTAAAGTGCCATAAGGTTATTTTTCAAATTTCAAAATGTTTATCTCTATGAAGATCTCAAGTTAGTTGACTTAAAGTCTTATGATTATCATGTCTAGATGTAACAGTTGCTTCCAGTGATTATTGTGACATTTTTTCTAAAAAAGTTAGACACACCATAACTAGGTTGTGCTTCTTTCTCAATGCTATATGTAGCAAATTCATTGATCCTCTAAAATTGGATAAGTTGGAAAATGAAGCTTTTACTATCTTGTGCCAATAGAAGATGCATTTTCCTCCATCATTTTTTGACATTATGATTCACTTGGAGTTATTCATATAATGAGGGAGATCAGGTTATGTGGTCCAATTTATCTATGGTGGATGTATCCAATTAAACGATACATGAAAACATTAAAATAATATGTGAAGAATCCACATGGTCTTAAGGCACCTATGATTGAAAGATACATTGCAGAAGAGATTATTGAGTTTTTTACAGAGAATTTGTCAACGATGGAACCCATAGGACTTCCTAAGTCTTATCACGAGGAAAGATAAGGAGGTAAAGGTACACAAAGCATAACTATGAAAATCATGGGATAAGCGGAAGTCCTTCAAGAACATTTTTATATTTTTAGTAATACCAATGAGGTTCAACCTCACTTATCTACTCACAAAACCATTAAAAGAGAAGAAAAAATCTTTAGATGAACAAAAAAATGGTTGTTGAATAAGTATAAAAAACATTCTTTGTATGATTTGATGAAATCATTAAGAATGGTGATGATGCCTCTGATGAATTGAAGTGGCTAGATAAAGGCCCAAAATTTGATGTCATATGTTGGAGTGGATATGATAACAATCATTTTTCTTTTTACACAAAGTCTTAGGATGATAAAAGTACTATGAAAAATAATGGGGTTATAGTGGTAGCTAAGTCGATGCACTTTTCAAGTTCCAAAGATAAAAATCTTGTTCTGCTCTCCATATCTTACTTTGGAATCATTGAAAAAATTTAGAAGATTCCAGTAAATTTAGAGTGCCAATTTTTAGATGCAAGTTGATTGATAGTAATAGTGGTTTGCAAGTTGGTGAATTTAGATTTACATTAGTTGACATTCATAAAGTAGCTTATAGGTATGATCTTTTTATCATGGCCCACCAAGAAAATAAGTATTTTATGCCAAAGATCCTTCTAACAAAAGATGGTCAATTATTCTTCAAGGAAATACCACAATTGGTAGTGATGACACCAATGATCTAAAAAATATTGATATTTCTCAAACTTTTTTCTCATCAAGGATAACTACTATCAATGAAGAAAATGAAATTGATGATGTACATGTTATTCGAGATGATAATCATGAAGGGATATGGGAAAGTGTTGCTACAGGATACAACTTATTTATCTTATTAAATCATCAATCCATGTTTATTATTACTTATTTTAAAATATTTGTTACTTATTTTATATTCATTAGAATTTCAAAGATATATTTTTTACATGTTTCAACAGGCACATGGCTAACCATCTGAGAACCTTCCTTTCCAAAGTGAATTCGATATCCAATCTTGGCAAAAGAAAGGAAGACTAATCACACAGTTAAGGGAGTTAACCCTTAGCCTGAGTAGTGACCAAAGGATTCCTATAGAGTTTGATTAAGCCACTAGGAATCCTTTAGGGCCAAATAAAACAAAGTTTAAAAGTTATGTGACCCTCCTTGGATGGATTAAAGCTAGTATTTTGAAGAAGGATTGGGATGATGTAGAGTTTCGAGTGAAAGATCAAATTTGGGAAACTATCATGGTATATCACTTTAAATCATTGAACTTATCCGTATGTTTATGATTTATTAACTAATTACATCTCTTGTTTTATGTAGCTTATATATGATGTGTCAAATGCTAGCTTGTTGAAAAGGAAGTGACTTTCATTTATTGGTGAACATTGGAGGGGATTCAAGATATATATATATATATATATATATATATATATATATATATAGGAGCCACTAAAGGATGTGTCTCCTTGTGAGGAGTACCAATTCCTTGATGATGAGATGTGGCAGAGATTTGTTGAGACTTGGAAAGATCCTGCATTTGTTGTATGTATCTTTATATGTTTATGTTTATTTTTAATTTACTCATGTTCATGTTTATCTATCTCCACCATCGCCCGCCACACGCCATAAGAAATGGAAGAGATCACAACAAAAGCCTTTAACAGAGTATACATTAGAGTCATCTCGCATTGCTGCTGAGAATATTGTAATTATAAAATTAAGCATTTTTACAAAATTAACTTAAAAATATATATTATTGATAATGATAATTTATATTTTGTAGGATTCTTTAGTTGAACAAAGCTCATAGGGAACCTTTGTTCCTTTGGACGGGTTGATATTCTCAGTACTACTATTGGCCAACCGAAGCATTCAGGTCATGTTCGTGCTCGTGTTGCTGGATGAGGTGTTAGCATTAGACAGTACTTTGGATTGTCTTCCAGTACATGTGGCTCAAAAGAAGGATTGGTGTCAAGTGATGAGTTGGAGGCCATGAGAGAAGACATAAGGAAAGAGCTTAGAGAACAACTTCGAGAGGAGCTCAGACGGGAGCTTGCATCTTTGGAACTTTCCCAAACACATACATAGGAGAACCCTTCCCCTTATCTTAAAAACGTGAGCACAAAGGAGAGTTGTGCTCTTACCAAGAAAGATGTAGCAAGAGGAGAGGAAGATTATGAGTTATATGTTGATAATCTACTTCGTTTGGTAGTCATTGAAAAAGTATATAACTTGGGTTCAACCATCCATCACAAGAAAATTGATGATGATAATGTTAGGATGGTGGTTAAGCGGGTTTAAGATGAAAACACTCTTGTTCTTATATTTACTGAGGAGGTTCTTACAATAGGAAAAGCTCCCAATCATTTTATTTTATGGTCGATAAGACTTATGCAGCAAACTCAACCTAAGGTATTAAATAATTTTCTAAATTATTTTTATTTTTATAATCTATAAATATTTCCTAATTTTCCTAATTTCATTTAAGTTTCATAGGGAAGACCTTGGAGAGGAGATTGATGTCGATGCTAAAAAAGATCTTTCACCCCAATAAAAGAAACGTGAAACTGATCTGTTGCACATTTGTTTAGTACTATTGTTAACCTGGGCAACCAACCTTTGTAATTCACTATGGAAATTGATATCATAAGGAAGCCCACTGTTATCCTCTTCTATATTACTAGGAAGGTTATGTTAGAGCCAGTTGTGGGTAAAAATCTCCTATGTGCATCGGTTCTACAATTATCGTTAATGTAAGTAAATTTCTAAACCTTCAATTAATTAAGTATCAAATTTCAACAATTAAAATTTATTACTAATATTAGGTACTTGTATCGTATCAGTACACAAAGAGAAAACTTAAACTTGTATGAATTTCTTGACTCTTTTCATATCTAGAAATCTAGGAACAAGCCTGTTGACATACAAGGTTACATTGAGAGTAGAGTGGAAACTGACAAAGAGTGTTAATTAGTATCTTATTTTCAATTGTAAGTCAATACTTCAAAGTTTTATTTAACACCTTGAATTAAACTTATGATTTTGGTTCATTTTCATCCAAAATTTGTAAGGCTGATTAACAATTGATCGTTATTTGTCCAAACCAGAATGTAGTTGTATTTGTATGCTCTGCTAGGTAAAAACTGAAGAAAGACATAAGGAACATTATTGATGTATAAGTTTTTTATCCTATTTTGTTTTTATATTCATTTTTTTTATTCACAAAGGTATTAATTTGACTCTTCTTTTATTATAGAGTAATGAATGCTCATCTTTTATTAAAAATGACGTATTCAACAAACATTTAAAAGCTTTCATGGATAATTCCATATGTAAGTAGTTTATTAAAAATTATTCAATTATTTTACATTTTTTTTGTCATTATATGATCCCTTGCTATATTGTATTTTTTTATATTTTTTGAAGTTCCAAAGACAACCTAGAGAAACTAAATACGGATATTATGTCATGAGACATATGTTTCACATTTTTTAACATCTATAATTAATTCTTGGACCGAAGTAATTACAATTATTACAATTTGGTAATTTCATTTTAATTCATAACATGATAATTTATTTAATTTCATTCCAATATTTTTGTAAATATTTTGAAATTCTCACCCTTTAATTGAACAAGACATTAATGATGTTAGAAGACATTTGAGGGAATATATGATAGAGGTATCCAATTTAGATTGATTTTATGTAACTTTAAATTATTTTATTTGTAAAATATTCAATGTATTTAGATTTGATAATGTATAATAATATATTTAGTTTTAATAAAAGGATTTTTTGGTTGTTGTATTGTCTAAATATGCAGTATTATGATTAAATTCTACGGTAGTATGTTCAAACAAATTGGACATAGAAAGAGAACTTTCTACATCAGTTCATACTTTAACTAATGTATTAAATGAAACTTTTTACATTGGTTCAAATAAGAACCGATGTAGAAAGTCCACTAACTACATCTATTTATAGTTTTATCCTATGTGGAAAGTTGATTCTACATTTATTCTGATTTCAACTAATGTAAAAAGTCTCACTTACTATATTAGTTATGGAACCAATATAAAAATTTTAACTTTCTATATTACTCATTTATATACCTCTTAAATAATTGATGTAAAAAGTTCAAAACAACCAATGTAAAATTTCTATTTTTCACTTATGAGTGGAAAGGTTATAATAGCTCCTATGCCAAAAATTCAATTGATAAACATAATTCATGAGAATAAATAAGGAAAAATGGTTCATCCTACCCTAGGAAGAGGTACATGTTGTCTTCTTGATTTACATAAAAATATTAATATAAAAATATAATATTAATAAATTTAATTTTATAAAATGAATAAATATGTGTTTTATTTGATCCTATTTATTAATTGTAGTAATAAAAAATTACTTAATTGAAAAAAATTAATGATAAAAAACTATCATAATAGACAAATACTAATAAATTAAAAAAAATAGATAAAAGACTAAAGTGGAACAAGTATAATATAATATATAAGAAAGCTTCAATTTATTAGCTTCAAAAGATGTAGGATAAGAATCTGCAAGGGAGAGAAAGACTTTACTTAGCTTAAGTGAGGATCTTTCCAAAATCTCTACCATTCACATTTTTATTTGGTTTCGGACACCCAAAAGTAGGCTTAGGATTTCTTCTATGTACTTAGGACAAGAGAATCCAATGTGTATAAATTATGGAAACTTTTTGTATGTATTGTGTACTTGAAAATTGGATCCAATCTCGATCCATTTAGAGGGATGCATAGATGGTGGATAATAATCTAACATTTGGGCCAAAATCCGTGCTCAAAGGGGCCACCTATGGAGGCGGAATTTAAACTCTCTTTGCTGCCCTGCAAGGCTTATACATAGGCTCATTTGTAGCCATTTTAACACTTTTGCAATCATTATTCAAATCAATTTTTTTAAACGTTGTTCTTTTACCTACCTCTGGCTTAAGCAATCCTTGTTATAATTTTATTTTATATAAATAAAATTTTATTCATCTATTTGAAATGAAGTTACGTATTTTATATGATAATCTCCATGAGCAAATACACTAAATGAAAGTTGAAAGCATGCATTACGATCAATCAATCAATATTGAGTGATAAGAAAATTACATTTATAAAAGAATCATGGTGGACCTCGGTTAGAGTATGCCATACAAATGTAATAATGTTGCAGCAGAACTAAGCAGATTAATTAAGTCATTGGTATAATTGTATGCCAGTACTGTATTTTGTATCTTTAATCTTTACTTGTAATGGAACATTGGAAAGTAGAGATTTGGGAAACTATTTTTGAATTTTGCTTTCTAAGTTTCTATTCATAGGTGTGGCATGATACTTAGTGATGTAGAGATTACTTTTTTCTATTCATTTTTGACTTGTACTTTTAATTAATAAGATCCAAAAATTTCAAAGAAGTTGATCGTGTTCTTCCTAAAGAACTTGAGCAAGAAACGTTTCATACTTGCGAGAAAGAGATATTCTTCTTAGTTCACACGGACGTAGTGTGCATAGTTTCACCCTTATCTTTATTTTTCTTAAGCGCCAAGATCTGAATTATAACAGCATATGCAATAAATAATGCAAATGCCAGAAGATTTCTTTTACCAAATGGATATCATAAATTTAGAATGAAACAGAGTTTAAGTTAAACTTCATAAAAATTAAGATGAAGCATAGATCTCCAAATCAATTAAAAGAGAAAATCTCTTCATAGAAGAAATTGGTGAGCTCATCAATTTTCACCGTTACTTCCATAATTATTATCTTGTTCCTTTATTTTATAAAAATTAAATAATTATTTTTAATATTTATAAAAATAATTAAAGTAATTGTTAATTTTATATATAAAACTATATTAATTAATTAGTTAACGTTGAATCTTATTAAACAATATTGGTTAAAGAATTAAAAGGTTTTTTTATTAAAAATAATATTCAACAATATTAAAAGTCTGATGGTGCATTGATAGTTTTTTGAATTGAAACTTCCTATTTTTAATTTATTATGAGGATACTAGTTAGTATTATTTATTTATTTTTATTATTATTACTATAATACTCTTTACAAAGTTTTATAAATATTATTATATTTTATTTTCATTAATATTAAACCTTTTTAATTTTCAGGTTTAAATTAATGAATATAGAATTAATGACTTTATAGTAAATTTGTCTTTACTTCCTAGGAAATCTATGAGTAACCCACCATGCTACAAATTATTAGAATAAACATTTCATAAACTGAGAACATTTCATAAAGTATTAAATATGTAACATTGTTAAAAAGATAAGATGTTGATCAATTAATCATAATGAAGACTATTGATGATATATATATATATATATATATATATATATATATATATATATATATATATATATATATATATATATATATATATATATGCTATAATAGTAATACAAAAAAAAAATACTATTATAATATTATTAGAACCTTTTTCTCTTAACAAAAATTTTAGTTTAAATATGGTTCGGTGTATAATGAAAACAATGCAATTCACACGGATGATTTCATCTAAATTATTTCAACAAACATTCACATGCAGTTGCTTGTCAAATGATTATAATAGTGTGTATAATTGTGTTTATCTCTCACTTTTTTATATACACAATTAAAAAACCATTTTCTATTATTAAATATTAGTTTCACAAATCGAGCATTTTGATTGTGTTGTAAGTATGAATGTAAAAGATTCCTTAGCTGACTATTTATAGACAAACTCCTATATATCAGCTAACATGGCTTAGATGGTTACACAACTACTTCCACAATTTCGTAATTGCTTCCATGGTTCCGTAACTACTTTATGCTGCTTAACTTTTGTGCTGCAAATGTTTTCAATTTTCTATATAAAAGTATCTCCGGTATTGCCTTGATTCCATATTGAAGTTCTTCAACTTTAAAGATTCCTTAAAGATTTTCAACTTTTCATTACACGGATATATTTCCTTCCATGTATATCAAACTTCACCTTTAGAAATTCTAAAAATGCCTCTGTTTATGTTTTAAAAATTAAATTTTAAAAGAATTTAAAATTAATTATTATTATTTTAATTTAAAATATATTTATAATTTTTCGACTGTTCATTTTAAATTATAATAATTAACCTCTAATTATTATTTTTAAACAATTATTTTATTATCAGAATTGAAATGTGATTTATTATCTCTATTATTTTATTACAAATATTAATGCATACATTAATTTTTTTTTAACCTTTTCTACACATTGAATCCGATTTTAAACTATCAATTTTAATGGTCCATTTAATTTTCGTTTGGAATTTTTTTAAAATTTAAATTTAAATCAATTTTATTAAAAATTTTAAATAAAAATTTAATTATAGTTATAAAAAATTTAATTTTTAAAAAATACTACTTCTATATAAAATATTTGACCATTTTTATTTGAAAAAATACTAATTATGCTCAAAAATCAAATCATTCACTTAAATGGTTGAATTTCTGTTTTATTGTTTTTACAAATTCTATTCATATATTATTATAGAAGGAAGTATTGAATCTTTGAGTATCGTATAAACATACAAATTCATCCCAAAATACAAGATGCTATCAAATTTTTGTTAAGTATACTAAAGTGGACCGTTGCTGAAATTCCACTCAATCCCGACCCCAATGACATTGCTACTCTTTACAAGGAAAAAAAATAAAATAAAACCTAAATTTCATAAAATAAAAATAGTACGCTTGCTATACCCAGCAAAGCGTGACTTGCAAGGAGTATTATACGGTTCACACCATCATTCGTAGCATGCAAAGATATTTTTATCCTTTCTCGATGAAGTGTATTTGTGTGGAATTTTATACACAAATATGTATACCTAGTTGAGTGTATTTGTGTATAAGCAAAACTATCAAATATGTATACCTCCCATAATTTTATAAATATACGTGAAATATAAAAAATATAAATAAAAAATTTAAAAATCAAACCATTTAAAACTTTAAATTTAAAACTCTGAAAAATTAGTTAAATTAATATAATAATGTTTTTATAAAGACTAAAGTGTTTTAGGATACATAATGAGTATATTTAGTATGTAAGATAAATAAGTTATTGATAATTTATTTAACTAGCTTACAATTTTTTTTTATGAAGGAATTTATTTCATAAATTTGTAGATTTTTTTTTAAACTCAAGTTGGTTAAATAAATTTAAATATTAATAAAAATAGTTAAAAAACTAAAAATTCCATTTGATAAGATAATTAATTAAAGATGGAAAACATTTAGTCGATCTAAAAATTCATGAAAGGTGTTACAAAATGAAAAGGACATATAATTAAGTAATTATCAAGAAAGAAAATTTAAGGTTGGAGCGATTTTAAATTTTAAATTTTAAATTTTTAAAAATTAAATATAATTTTAATTTTTAATTTTTAAAAAGTTATAACAGTAAGTTAATTTATTTTATTTTATTTATATATTATGAATTCATTAAAAAATAAACAAATAAAAAATATTAATTAAAAATAAATAAAAATAAATTGTTCAAAAATTATAAAAAATAAAAAATAATAAAATAAATATTATTATTATTATAAAAATAAATAATAATAATAATAATATTATTATTATTATTATTATTATTAACCAATCAATCATTTCATATATCATGAACGAATTCTGTCAATGAATCATATCATGAATATTCATTTTTATTCTATATGTATTTTAAAATTTTAAAAATTATTAAAAAATAGAAACTTGTGATTTTAAATTTAAAAATAAAATAATTTTATAAATTTAAAATAAATAATAATATAAAAATTAAAATTTTAAATAAAAAAAATATATTAGAATTGAAGATAAAAAAATTATTTTTATATGATAACAATGGAGAAGAATAAAAAAACAGAGTAGTAGATAAAGTAAAACATTATTAAAAAAATCGGAATAGAGATGACGAAAAAAAAAAAAGAAAGAAATGCATATCACAAAATAAAACAAAAAAAGACAGAAAAAGTAAGACGTAAAAAGCAATCTATATTCAATTTCAAAACAAAATCATATAGGAAAGAAAATTAAAAAGACAATAGAAGAAATACTATGAAAAACATAGAAGAGATTAATTTCATCATTTTAAAATTAAGCAACTTTTTGTTCTTTGTGTTCTCAGGTTGAAATATGATTACAATATATTTTCAATTCTCATTAAAATTTACTCCTTAATTATCATTCTTTAAAATTAATTAATCTCAAATATGATAATTGATTTAAATTAATATCATGCATGATTAAAAATTTCATCACATATCATTTCTCTTATATATTTTTAATGTAAGTTTCTAACCTTATATTGATACGTTAAAGAGAATGTCAAATATTTTTTTTATATTTAAAGTTTCTGATGCACAATTTTTTGTTTAAGTTTTAATTTTTTTTTAATAACATAAAAAAAAAGAAAAAAAAACAAATAACGTAGATGAATGTTATTAGATTTTGATCGGTTTCATAATTCTTGTTTTCTCATATAATTTGTTATATTTTTTTTCAAATATATTATAAATGTAAGTATAAACTTACTTAGAAATAAATAAAATTAATTTTTGTGTTAGTTTTTTTTCAATTTTTTTTTTAAATAATATATACAAAATTAAGTATTATGTGTTAAAAAATTTATATTAACATTTATATTTTGTTATATACATGTGTATGTTGTTATGTTATATAAAATTTTCAAAAATATTTTTTTAAAATTTTAAAAATTATCTTATTTAAAATAAAAAAATATTTTAAAAAATTAAAAAAATAAAATATTTTTTAAAATTATTTTTCACTCCATGCAACCCAATAATTAAGTAAGGTTAATTGAATGATTAGTTTATTTACCTTGTTATTTGGATCAGAAAAATTTATTAAATAATTACTTTTTACCTTGAATGTCATGTAAGTATGAATTAAATTTATTTTTCAATTCATTTTAACAAAATTATATTTTTAAAAAATAAAAGTATAATAACAATATTTATTTTAAATTTAAATTTAATATTTTTAAAATTATTTTATTTTTGAAGAAATTAAAAAAATTTAAAAATAATTTATTTCTAAATTTTAAAATAAATATTTCATATGAAAATTAAAGTTATTTTTTCAAAATTTTAAACTTTAAAAAATCCAAAACCAGTCTTTTTCTATATTTAAAAAATATAAAACATATTTCACCTTTTCTTTTTTAAAAAATAATTTCAAAATACCTAAAATTATTTTGAAATTCATGCCATAATAAAAAAAATCAATTAAATGATCGAATCACCTTTGATGTTATTTAGATATTTTTATATCAAATTTAAATTTAATATGTTTAAATACTTTCTTTTTTAAATATTTTTAAAATTTTAAAAATATTTTTTCTATAAATTCTAAAAAATATTATTTAGAATTTATTAAAATTAAAAATAATTCAATATAAGATTAAAATTCCTATTTTTAAAATTTAAAAAATATTCAATATTTTAAATTTATTTTTAATTTATACAATAGTTAACTAATGTTAACTAAAAAGTTTGATACAATTAGATTTATAAAATTTTATTGAATAGCATTTACTAACTTAACTTTAGGATAAAGTAGATTTTATTTTTTTAAAATAATATTATTTTAATTTTTTTTCAAAAATTATTAAAAAATTTTAATATTAAATTTGTGAAAAATTTTAAGATCAACTAATAGCTTTATCTTTAACCTTATTTTAAACCATAAACCATAAAAATTTATTGAATAATTATATATTAATATAAACTTTATTTAATAAATATTTTAATAAAAAAAAAATTTTAAAATTAATTCTACTAAAACAATTTTAATAAATACTTCTTTTTAAAAAATTTTAAAATTTTTAAAAAATATTTTATTTTTAAATTTTAAAATAAAGAAACACATACTTTCTTTCAAAATTAAATTTTCATTTTTAAATTTTCAATTAGCTTCAACATTTTTTAGAAAATTTTAAATTTAAAAATCCTTTTTTAAAAATTAAAAATAAAAATTATCAAACCCCCTTCTTCGAAATCCACATAATTTTTTCATGTACTCAAAGATACCTAGGAACGGTAAGCAAATCCATCGGCCCAAATTAAACATCTATACTCTGTTCCACTTATTTCAAAAACATTCAAAACTTGTTAAAAAGAAACTGTTACTAATAATCTAAATCAAATAACAAAAAATCAATAAAAATAATTTTTATTTAAAATAAAATAAATATTTTTAAATTTAATTATATTTACATAATTAATTAAAAGATGTTTAGTAACAAAGGTAAGGCCGTAGGTGCTAATATCTTAACTCCGTGTAAACATTTTTGAATCTAAATTAATTTTAAAAATAAAATCTTAATAATCACTTCACTATTTTATAATTTTTTTCATTCAACATTTTGCCGTGATTCCTATTACGATACATATGCAAAACAATTAAGGTCAACTAGGGAGAATTTTGTAAAAATGCTGCAAGGGAGTCATTCATCATATGCCACTCGTGTGGAGCAGAGCGAACAAAGTAAAAGTAATGCCTGGATTAGTTAAATGTCCAATACCTACAACTAGAGCAGATAGGTCATACTTCAAAGGTATCTATTATATAACAAAAATAGTCAAAACATGGGAATTAAGAGAGAGAAATTGGAATACATATAAAAATAATGTCAAGAACTTAAAAAATATATGATAAAATATATTTTTAAAATTTTAAAATAATTGATTTTTATTTTTTATAATTTTTAAAATAGATTTTTTATTTCTTTATTATTGACGTAATATTATATACATATTGATTATTTTAAAAATTAAAAACAGTTTATTTTTAAAAATAAAAATTCAACCTAATAATTTTAAAATAAAATTAAAACTAAAATTTTAAAAAAATTTAAAACATATTTAACTTAAATATATAAAAAAGTCACAAATTACGTTATCATCATTGCCATTATACACTGGTTCGCTGCTGGAAGCACATGTAAGCTTCTCATCAATCTCTTCCAGCTCAGTGAAAGATACAAGCACACGCTGAAGGCCATTCATACCTTCTATATCTAAACTCAGGTCAATAGGTGACTCATAAGTATCAGAAGAATAGGCACATTTATAGCTATGAAGCTAAAACACACATTTCGAACCATAAAGGAGTCAAAACTAATTATGAATAGTATTGATAAAAATAAATGTTGTTTTACATGTGAAAGTAGGTGAAATAATAATATGAAAAAAAGAAAAAAAAGATATATTAGGATGAAAGAATAATCAAGATCATATTAATAATTAGACTATAATAAGTAATAGATACTGGTGCGCATCATGCTACTGGCCTCTTATAAAAGAAAACATAAAAACTGTTAGCAGGTCATCACGAAATAGCAACAAACATTACTCGATTAAGCATATAACAAATTAACTAGTTTTAACCATCCTAGTTCAAATAAGTAGTTGAACACGAAAGAGATATGTGTGCAATTTCACCACAATAATAACATGCAGTGAATGTAAAAGAACACAGCTCAAGTTCTCAACAAGCCTTCTAGGAGAAGACGCTAGAGAAGACTCAATGTGCACGCCGAGAGCCCAAACAACACAGAAACCGTACACATGCCTGAAATTCCATATTTCTAAAATTAAAAAATTATAAAAAAAAAATTAGAGGGGAAGGGCACGAAATACTAATTAATATGCTCACTGATTCACAAATATGGGGCAAAGACAAAAAGACCCTGAACTAGTGGGATGGTATGGGTAAAACAACGAAGAATAGAAGCAATGAAGCACGTGTTATTTCATTGAATGGTAACCAAATCCCCGTCAAACACTTGTTAGAAACAGAAAATTCAACATATATAAAATCCAATGAATTATATCAGGGAGGTAATATCACCTTCACCTTTTTTTTTATTCTTTATTATTGAACAAATCATATGCAAAAATGATTAAGCTCGATTAGTTAGGGAGAATTTGTTAACCATGCCACCTGTGAGTGCCACTTGTCTAATGATTTAATTATGTGAATACATAATTATTAAGGACAGAACATACAAGTAAAATGAAATTAACATGACTATTAGTCTTTAGAAAAGAGGACCCATCTTTGTTGAATTTCTTCAAATGAAATGCTTCAACTAAAGTTGTTTGATCCAACTTAAGCTGCTTCTCCATGGACACTTGTTCCCGTAGCACATGTCAGCTTCTCATCAATCTTTTCCACCTTAGTCAAAGACTCCATCGCAAGCTGAAGTGTATTCATATTTCCTACCACCAAACTGAGATCAACGAGCGACTCATGATTTTTTCAACAAGATTATCTTCTCCTTCCCGGAAGCATCTTAACTTATTTAAGGCACATTACATAACTTCTTAGTTGGTGGATTCATTCTTGATTAATAATTAATTTTATAATTACTTAATTATATATTTTTATCCTTTAAATTAACACCTTAATATATTAGATATTTAAAATTAAAATATAATAAAGAATTTTGTAAATCATTGTAATAATAGTTTTACATTTAATGAAATTTTAATATTATATTTTTTATAATATTTTATTAATAAATTAATGATAATTGTAATTATTAGATATTTTTAATCGATTTAATTCAATCATTACATTTTTTTATATATTATTTATATATGTAATTTAATAAATAAAATTACTAATACTTATTCAATAAAAATTATAATATATATATATATATATAAATGTATCTAAATAATTAATATTTTTTTTAATAATTCAACAATCAAAAATAAATTATCTTTATTGTTATCATAATGTTAAATGTTTAAATTTAATCAAAGACTTTTTATATTTAGTTAAATAACTAAATAAAAAATATAATAATAAAATAAAATATTTTATATATGATAGATTGAATCTTTTCCATACCTATTTATTTTTAATAATCTTTCACCTGCAGGGAATGGGTTATATGCCGTATTCTCAATTCTCACTTCTTAATATTTTGGATTTCAACATCTCTATTTTTAATGATTTTTCTAATCAAATGACTCTACAAAATATGTGTAGATTGTTAATATTGTGAACATTAAATTATGTTTTAGGATTTAAAATTTAAAATAAATTATTTTGTTTTTAACCAAAAGATGACTTAGTATAAAATAGTTTAAAAAATTAAAATAAAAGTAATAAATAAATAAATAAATAAATAAATAAAAACAAAAAGAAAGAATCAGAAAAATCAGAAGAATAGAACAGGGAAAAATGAGAGAAGCCACCAAAAAATTCAAAAAAAAAAAGAAGAGGTATATATAAGGGAAGAGAGGCACTTTGAGAGGGGATTTTCGGAATTTTTAAAAGAGGAAGCACCTAAGATACTCTCAACTTCTTGGCCTCCATTGAACCATTTCTCCATCATATTCCAAAGTGCTATCAAGTGGCATTCAGAGCACATCAATGGAGGTGAGATCCAACTTTTATTCCACTTAATTTTCTTGCTTCTTTTCGGATTTCCGAGTTCATCTTCATCTCTGTTTTTCATTCTCATTATGATCAGTCAAATGATCTCCGATTTCGGTGATTTTTGTTGCGTTCTCTTCGTATTTCTCTCTCGTTTCTGGAATGATATTATTTGTTTAATTTGGATCTGAAATGGAATTTTTATTACCTGATTACTGAAGCACGTTCGTCCTGGTGCGCAAATGAACCTACCTTGTTTGATTTGTGCATAACTTGCTTATTTCTTGTCTAATTTTTGTCAAACTTGTTTTGTTTGATTCCTATGATCCATATATTTCAATTGAATGGTATTAATTTTTTCAGATCCACCAAAAGATATTTTCAAAAATTCTAAGATTTGAATTCAAATTTTGGCGCCAAAATCTCTAGTGTTCTTGAGGTTCATCTTCATCTCTGTTTTTTATTTTCATTTTTGATCAGTTAAACAATATCCGATTTTGGTGATTTTTGTTGGGTTCTCTTTGTATTTCTCTATAGTTTCTGGAATCATATTATTTGTTTAATTTGGATCTGAAATAGAATTTCTATCACCTGATTACTGAAGCATGTTCACCTTGGTGCACAACTGAACCTAACTTGTTTGTTTTGTGCATAACTTGCTCATTTCTGGTCTGATTTTTGTCAAACTTGTTTTGTTTGATTCATATGATCTATATCATTCAATTGATTGGTATTCATTTTTTTAGATCCACCAAAAAATATTTTCAAAAATTTTGAGATTTGAATTCAAATTTTGGCGCCAAAATCTCGTGTTCTTGAGGTTCATCTTCATCTCTGTTTTTCATTTTTATTTTTGATCGGCCAAATGATCTCCTATTTTAGTGATTTTTATTGCCATCTCTTCATATTTCTCTCTAGTTTCTGGAATGATATTATTTTTTTAATTTGGATCTGAAATAAAATTTCTATCGCTGGATTACTGAAGCATGTTCACCTTGGTGCACAAATGAACCTATCTTGTTTGATTTATACATAACTTTATTTCTGGTCTGATTTTTTTCAAACTTGTTTTGTTTGATTACTATGATCCATATATTTCAATTAATTGATATTAATTTTTCATATTTACTAAAAACTATTTCCAAAAAATTATGAGATTTGAATTTAAATTTTGGTGCCAAAATCTCGTGTTTTTTAGGTTCATCTTCATCTCTGTTTTTCATTTTCGTTTTTGATCGGCCAAATGATCTTCAATTTTGGTGATTTTTTTTGCGTTCTCTTCTTTCTCTCTAGTTCCTGGAATGATAGTATTTGTCTAATTTGAATCTGAAATGAAATTTCTATCGCTGGATTACCAAAGCATATCCGTTTTGGTGAGCAAATGAACCTAACTTGCTTATTTCTGGTCTGATTTTTGTTAAACTTGTTTTTTTATTCCTATGATCCATATCTTTTAATTGGTTGGTTTTAATTTTTCAGATCTAACAAAAAATGTCTTTGAAAAATTTCTAAGATTTGAATTCAAATTTCGACGCCAAAATCACTTGTGTTCCTGAAGTTCTTATGTAGATCTTGTTCTTTGAACCTTGTTTAGGTATTATTTTTCATGTGTGAATCCTTCTATATGTATTTCTTTTTTATTTGTTTATGTTTGTATGTCTTCCTTTCTAAATCAAATCTTAAAAAACTCAATTTTTCTAAAAAACAACTTTCAAAGTTTTAAAAGATCTGAGATCTCACGCAATGAACTCCGAAGTTAAAAGTGCAGCATACCCTATCTTTCGATGTTCGAAGAATCATATGAGTCGCAGTGCAACCCTCGCTTGCCTTCGACTCTGTGCATGTGGATCGAAGATCTCCCTTTTTTAATCTCTCTTCAAAATTACCTTTTTTTCAAAATAATTTTCAAAGCTTTAAAAGATCCGAGATCTCACGCAACGAACTCCGAAGTTGAAAGTGCAGCATACCCTGTCTTTCGATGTTCGAAGAATCATATGAGTCACAGTGCAACCCTCGTTTTCCTTCGACTCTATGCATGTGGATCGAAGATCTCCCTTTTTTAATCTCTCTTCAAAATTACCTTTTTCTCAAAATAATTTTCAAAGATTTAAAAGATCCGAGATCTCACGCAATGAACTCCGAAGTTGAAAGTGCAGTATACCCTGTCTTTCGATGTTCGAAGAATCATGAGTCGCAGTGCAACCCTCGCTTGCCTTCGACTCTGTGCATGTGGATCGAAGATCTCCCTTTTTTTAATCTCTCTTCAAAATTACCTTTTTTCAAAATAATTTTCAAAGTTTTAAAAGATCCGGGATCTCACGCAATGAACTTCGAAGTTGAAAGTGCAGCATACCCTGTCTTTCGATGTTTGAAGAATCATATGAGTCACAGTGCAACCCTCGTTTTCCTTCGACTCTATGCATGTGGATCGAAGATCTCCCTTCTTTAATCTCTCTTCAAAATTACCTTTTTCTCAAAATAATTTTCAAAGCTTTAAAAGATCTGAGATCTCACGCAATGAACTCCGAAGTTGAAAGTGCAGCATACCCTGTCTTTCGATGTTCGAAGAATCATATGAGTCGTAGTGCAACCCTCGCTTGCCTTCGACTCTGTGCATGTGGATCGAAGATCTCCCTTTTTTTAATCTCTCTTCAAAATTACCTTTTTTCAAAATAATTTTCAAAGCTTTAAAAGATCCGAGATCTCACGCAATGAACTTCGAATTGAAAGTGCAACATACCCTGTCTTTCGATGTTCGGAGAATCATATGAGTCGTAGTGCAACCCTCGCTTGCCTTCGACTTTGTGCATGTGGATCGAAGATCTCCCTTTTTTAATCTCTCTTCAAAATTACCTTTTTTCAAAATAATTTTCAAAGCTTTAAAATATCCGAGATCTCACGCAATGAATTCCAAAGTTGAAAGTGGAGCATAATCTGTCTTTCGATGTTCGGAGAATCATATGAGTCACAGTGCAACCCTCGCTTGTCTTCGACTCTATGCGTGTGGATCGAAGATCTCCCTTTTTTAATCTCTCTTCAAAATTACCTTTTTTCAAAATAATTTTCAAAGCTTTAAAAGATCCGAGATCTCACGCAATGAACTCGGAAGTTGAAAGTGCCGCATACCCTATCTTTCGATGTTCGGAGAATCATATGAGTCGTAGTGCAACCCTTGCTTGCCTTCGACTCTGTGCATATGGATCGAAGATATCCCTTTCAAATTACCTTTTTCAAAATACTTTTCAAGGCTTTCAACGATCCTAAATCTCACGCAATGAACTTCAAAGTTAAAAGTGCAGTATACCCTGTCTTTCAATGTTCAGAGAGTCATATGAGTCGCAGTGCAGACTTTGTTTGCCTTCGTCTCTGTGCATGTGAGGGTCCAGGAACATGTGTAAAAACTAAATATGTTTTAAATAATTCTAAGTCGCACGCGATGAGTTCTGGATAAGAACTAGTAGCATACCCTACTGTTCAGGATTCAAGAATCATACGTGTCCCAATGCAGCCTTTGTTTGCCTCGAATCCTGTGCATATATGGACTAAGGATTTTTCTTAAAATATTCAAAATACTCGGCTTTTTCAATCCTCTTTGAAGGTCAAGCCTTCGAACCAGAACTACGTAAGCCTTGAGTTTTCCATTGCACCAAGGAATACGTAGGAGCAGGATCAAGTCCTGTCAGGCTACCTTCCATCAACCTATTTATTTTCACTCTAATTAAAGGGATCAAACAATTTTCAAATAAATCACACACTCAATTTAAGGGTACCGTTTTTCGGAATGGGCGAGTAGGGTGCCTAACACCTTCCCTACTCGTAACCGACTCCCAAACCTAAATCTCTTCCTCAAGTTAGGGTTTTTCCAAATATATTTTCCTTAAATAAAAATTTGGTGGCGACTTCATATAATTAATAAAATTCTTTTTAAACTTTTAGCAAGTTCGTCGTCTCGTTATAATTACGGTTGCGACAAATGTGATCCCATCTCTTTTGCCCGAGAAATATCTATATTGTTGTCACTCAATAATGGAACTCATTACTTTATTGAAGGAATCACATCAAGCTTATATGTGAACATTTTCATCTAAACTACTTCTTTAGCCGCCTCACTTGTAAATATTCTTCTTAGATTGTTAAATCAGTTACTGTAGCTTGTTCAATATTTTTTCAATTTATTGCACTATCATTTATGGTGAATATATAACTTGATATTATCACCTTTATCCAACACAAAACTAACATCAATATAACATTTCAGCTTTAGTTTAAAGTCTCCACAAATTAGAAATTTATCTTTAGTCCTTCTTAGATATAAAAAAATGGTCTTAACCACTTTTCAATGATCCTCCCATAGATCCTCTTAATATCAACTACATACACCTAGTGCATAAGTAACATTAGCATATGTACAAGTCATGGTATATATGATAGCTTTATTGTGCTAGTTATCCTATTCATATGTTCTCTTTTTTTAAGGGTTTTAGAACAATCCTTCCTATTGAGAGTAACTCTACTTCTTATTGACAAAAACCTCTTCTGGAATTTTTCTTATTATACCTCTTTAATATGGTATTAATATATATAGATTGGGAGAATCCAAACATACTTTTAAATCTATCACTGTAGTACTTTTTAAGAATATTATTTGCTTCTTCCAAGTCTTTCATGAAGAAATATTCTGATAGATAAATCTTTATACTTTGTAAAGTTTGTATATCATTTTCAATAGTAATATATCATTAACATATAACACTAGAAAACAAGTGTGCTTCTATAGTTTTTGGTACATACAAGGTTCCTTTTCACATTTAAAAAAATTAAACATTTCAATTGTTTTGTTAAAAAAAATGTTCCAACTTCTTGAAACTTTCTTTTGTCCATAAATAGACTCTTGTAGCTTACAAACTTTATCATAATCAAATAAGAATGTAAATCCTTAAAGTTGTGTCTTATACACAATTAAGAAAAGTTATTTTGATATCCATCTTTCATATTTTATTTATGATGCCAATATAGCAAGTAAAATCAAAGTAGATTTAAGAAATGTCTAAGAAAAAAAGTCTCATCATAATCTATTTCTCCCTTTGGATAATATCCTTTCATAACAAGATAAGATTTATAAGTAGCTACCTTGTCATTTGCTCCAATCCTTTTTCTTGTAAACTCATTTACAACTTATTAACTTGATATCTTTTGAAGGTTCAACTAAATTCTATACTTTATTTATCTTCAGTGGTTCTATTTCATATTTCATGGATTATTGCCACTTCTTATGATCCAAACTTTGCATGACATCTTCATAAGTTTTGGGATCCATATCATTCTGGTCAACCTCATTTGTCATACCATCTTATACCATTAAGTTTAACCAACCTATCCCACAATGTACTTTACTCATCATTCTAAGAGATACTTGAATTGTAGATTCCCTATGTAGTGCACTTAGGGTTTGGTGATCTTGTTCTAAGACTTAGTTCACTAACTTGTCTTTTGATCTAAATCACAATTGGAAATGGAAACTTTTGTGTTAACTTTAAAATATCTAAGAAAGATTGTTCAATTTCCATGTCATGTTCTTGAGCAATTATAATTTCATTGATTTCTTGAACTTCATTAAGCTTCATTTCTCTACCATAATTACCTTTTACAATAAATTTTATTTCTGCAAAGGTTCGTCCTCTAAAAACAAATATTTTATGATCAGAAGGGTTGTAAAATAATATCCTAGTTTCTTTCAAGTACAAATAAATCTACATTTGTTAGACCTTGCTCCAATTTTATTTGTTTACAATCTCTTTACATAGGTGGGACAATCCCAAACTTTAATTTATTTGTTAGACTTTGTTTATGTCCTTTCCATACTAATATGAAGTTGTAGAGACTATCTTTTTAAAATTTTAATTTAATAAATATTTCACGGTTTCCAAAGCGTATCCCTAATTTATTGGAAGATGAGTGAACCCTATCATAAACCTTACTATATTTAATAATATTTCATTCCTTCTTTCAAATACATTATTGTGTTTGTAGTATTCCAAGAGGTGTCCAGTATGATAGAATCTCATTTTGTTTTACATAATCAAGATAATTATCACCAAGATACTTTTCTTTTTTATTAGATCTTGGTATGTTAATACATTTTTTAGATTATTTTTCTTCATTGTAGAATCTTTTAAACATTTTAAATGATTTTGATTTTTGTTCATAAGATACATAAAGTCATATATATACATATAATCAATGAATGTGATAAAATAAGAATATTCTTTTTTGCCTTGAATTCTTATAGGCTCATACACGTTTGTATGAATTATTCCCAATAATTTAGAAGTTTTTTCTCTATTTCCATTAAATGGAGATTTGATCTTTGTTTATTTTTTGAGACAATATTGACAAGTAGTATATGACTCATAATCATAATGATCAAGATAGTCTTTCTTGTATAACTTGTGAATTCTTTCTCTCCGATGTGACCAAATCTACAATATCAAAGATATGAAAAATTAACTTTATTATTTCGTTTTTTTTTTAAGAGTAGAAACATGCATAATTGGATTAACATCACGTAAAGCATAAATATTGCATTGGAGATAGTCATTCATATAGAAATCAGCATTATGATAAATTGAGCAAACATTATTATTAAAAATAATGTGAAACCTTATTTGTCCAACATCGAAATAAAAATAATGTTAAAAAAATTAGAAACATAATAACAATTCTCCAACATTAGTGCTTTTTCCATAGACCTTACTAAAGAAATTGATCTTGCAACTAAGGCAGAAACATTTGCTTCATTCTCAACTTGAAGGTTAACTTCTTTTTCCTCTAGGCATCTACTTATCTATAGTTCCGGTAACACATTACAAATATTAAAACTATTATCAGTATCTAATATCCACATAGAAAAATTAGTAATAATAAAGAAATTATGGAAACATTTTTCATTCATGTCTCATCTTATTGCTTTCCTTTTTAGAAAATCAAGATACTCCTTACAGTTTCTCTTCCAATGTCCTCTTTCCTTACAAAAGAAAAATTCAACATATTTTTCATTTGTCTTACTCTCTTTGTTCTTGGATTTGGTCACACCACCTTTAGGCATAAAGGATTTTCTTTTGGACTTATCATTATCATTCTTTTTCAAAAAAGTTTCTAACTAACATAAAAAAGTTTCCTTTTTTTATATTTTTGATTCTCATACTAAATAAGAATATTAAGCATCTCATGCAATTCATAATTTACTTTGTTCATATTGAAATTAATAATGAATTGTGAAAATAATTCAAGAAGTGACTGCAAGATCAAATCTTGAGAAAGCCCTTTCCCAAGTGTGCACCTGACTTTCTCAAGTTGTTTAATTAGATCTATCATTAAGAACATGGGCTCAACTTAAGTGCCAGTAGTCATCATGGATCTAAACAAAGACTTCGCAATTGAAACCTAGTTGTCATGTTTTGAGCACCATACATCTTCTTATGATCTTCAATGATGATATGCAAATTCATATCCTAATGTTACCTATAGAGTTCAAAACTCAACTCGTAAATGCTGAAATGATGCATTTAGAATTGAGACAATTTTCCAAGTACTTCTCATAAACCTTGGCTGTTTCAACATCATCAATTTGTTTTAACAAAGCTACTAAAGTAGGATAATAAATGATGTCAACAACACTTTCATGCATAAAATTATTAATTTATGACAATAATATTTATAATTGGTCCCATTCAATTTGTTGGACTCAAGTATGGAGTGTAGTTATAAAGTAGACATGTTTAGAAATCTAAAAGTAGAAAAAAATAGTTAAGAACATATATTTTACATATAATATAGAAAATATTCTCATTAACAAATTACTATCAAATAGATATTTTAACTATATTAGGTATAGTTTAATGTTAGTTCAATATTAGATAGTTCCCCGATTGTTAGATTGTTTCTAGTAGTATAGGTGAATTAAATTTTATACCCCACATTATCTAGGCATAAATATAAATTAACTCACTACAATATATATATATATATATATATATATATATATATATTAGTGATGATTTTAACCTTTATCAAACTTCTTTCTAACGAATCTTTATTTGTGAGAAATTATTTGTCGAAAAATACTTTAACGTCGGTTTAAATGGTATAACCATCAGAATTTAATATATATTTTTATAGATTTATACAACCATTACAAAATATCCATAAAAAAAAGTTTATTCTTTTTATAATGACTCTTTTATGCATCATATCCACAAACTAATTTTTATAGTATATATTTTAATTATATCAAACACAAGTTAATATCACATAATCCCCTGATTATCAGGTTGATAGTACACATGAATTAAATTTTATATCTTAAATTCTCTAGAACTAAATATAAATTAATTTATTTATATATCAAATGTACAAATTAATTTTCATTAATAAATATTTTAATTGAATTAAATATAATTTAATATTACATATTTTTTTTGATTGTGAGACCGTTTGTATTTGTATACTTAAATTAAATTTTACATCCTAAGTTGTTTATATACAAGTATAAATTAATCCATTTATGCATAAAATGTATCAAATAATTTTATTGATAATATTTTAATTATATCAAATATAATTTAATATTGCATAATTTTTGGTTGTCGGATCGTTCTTATGAATATACAGAATTAAATTATGTATGTCTATATTGTTGAGAAGCAAGCATAAATTAATTTTTCTATATATCAAATGCATAAAATAATTTTATTCCTAATTTATAACATTTTTAATTGTTAGTCCATTACTTATAAATAAGAATTTTAAACTTTCATTTGAAGTTAAAAAATTTACGAACAATAACACTCCATAACATAATGATAGACATATAAATTTGCATAATCAATGTATATATAATTTTTATGACCAAATTATTATCGAATAATTTTATATCATGAAACTTAGTCATTATATACACTAATACAAATTCAACAAAAAAATATTAGGATTTGGTCTCAATATCTACTAAAGATGGAAGTAAACAAGGCCGTCCAATAGATATACACTCCTCGGCTCATTAAAAGCCTAACTTGCCTTAGCTTATTTAATAAATAAATAGGCTCAGACTTGTTAAAATCCTTTTTAGATAAACAAGTTTGCTTTAAACTTATAAAAAAAATCTATTTAACTTATTCAGGTGCCTATTTATCTTCATATATTATATATTTATATTTATTATATTTATTTTAATATATTATATTTGTATGGTATTTAATTTAATATATATATATATTGGGCTTATTTAATGATTTTTTTATCATATAGGCTTTAAGCTTGTAAACCTTTTTAATCAATTGTTTATATAAACTTTAAGCCTATTTAGTAGTCTTTTTTGGAATGTAGGATTTTAAGCCTAATAGGCTTTAAATTAGGTTAGACCTTAACAAAAAAAACATTTTTAACAGGTAATAAGTTCAAGTTCAAACCTCAAAACTTTTAAACACGTCAAACTTAAACACTTAAAGTCAAACTCAACTCAGCTTACTTTCATCCCTAATATCCACCAAAATAAATAAATAATAGTTTACATAATATAAGCATAAGTCATCATATAATAAGATAATATAAAAAAAATAATGACTAGAGCTCATTTACATATTTCTTAAAAAATCATTCGTAACCACTTATAAAAGATATAAAAATTTTAATTTCAAACAATCAATAAACAAAATAAATCCTCTATTTATTTAATAAAAGATGCATGTAATGCATCGTATACAATATCATAAACAAAATTTGTAAACATGTTTTAATTCTTTAATTTCTAAAATTTTAATTACAAAGAATAAAATTTAAACACATAAATCCCAAAGCTTAGATACCAAATTTAAATAATAGAATGGAATGAAAAATTAATTTCATTGATCTATGTATTTAAAATATTATCCAATCAATATAATTTAGATATAAATACATTGTATATGCTTTAATTATTTAGAAAATAATTTTTTTCAATGTTGTGAAGATTCTATACATATCCAAAGATCAAATTCTTGATATCAACACCTTTATAATGTAGAACTTGTATATTGAAAAAATATTTTAAATACTTCAAAATATTTTAAAAATAATTTGAAAATAGAAGAAATTTTAAGTATTGTATTATTTATTTTATTTACTTGTTGTTTTATATAGACAAAAAAATTTATTTTTATTAATATCTTTATTTTATCTCTTTTCAATTAGTTAAAAAATTAATTGCACAAAAATCTCTATTAGGAGAAGATGGTGCAATAGTCTTATCTCTTCCCTGTTAACGTTATCATATAATATAATAAATTTTTTATTTGAAATTTAAATTTTTATTATTTTAATTTAAATTAAAAAATTTAATATCAGCACATATTATTTATTCATAATACTAATAAAGAATATAATATTATTTTATTTTAATATAAATTTTTTTATTTGATTAAATTAAATTAAATTATTTAATTTAATTATTAAATAATAATTAAATAATCTCATAACACAATTTGGAGCACTAAACCTCACAAGTTCAATATTATACTAATAACAAATTAGTCATAGTATTTTACTAATTAAGGTTGAGGTTTAGCTACACTAAGAGTTGAATAGTATAAAGTAAAATATTTTATTATAGAAAAATAAAGTAAATTTTCTTCTATCTTTATAACTCCTGATTAAATTTAGTATGATATAATTATTAAATTTTAATTAATTGATAAATTACTCAAAAAAATTTATTTTTATTTATTTAATTTTTTTAACTAACATATTAATTTAGTTATTATAATAATTAAACTTAAACTCAATATTTAGATTTAATAAATTTATAATTATTAACTTTACAAGTATTTAATTATATTCAATATTGTTTCAATGAGTATCTTAACATATTAGATATTTAAAATTAAAATATAATAAATAAATTTATTAATTATTATGATAGTTTTAAATTAATTTTTTTTAATATTAATATTATTTATAAAAATATCTTATTAACAAATAACGATAAATGAAAAAATTAAAAACTTTTAATTGATCGAATTTAAATAATTATATTTCTATATATTATTTATATAAATAATTTAATAAATGAGATCTATTCATTTTTATCTAGTAAAAATTATCTATATATTTATTTAAATTATTAATATCATTTTTTTAATATTTCAATGGATAAAAATAAATTAAATTAAATTATAAAAAAATATTTTTTATTATTATAATTTTTATCATAATATTAAATTTTTAAATTTAATAAAAAACTCATCATTTAATTAAATAATTAAATTATAAATATAATAAAGAATAAAATATTTTAAAATATGACAATTATAAATATACCTATTTACCTCTACGGTTTATTCGCCGGCAACCACAACACCTGAAAGCCACGGTGTACCCTTTCGTGCATGAAATAGTATGCTTGCATCTTTACTCAACACCAAATTTTTAGAGACACCGGTGACCAAAGAAAAATTATTAGCCAACAATTATTCACTTTTAAACCAACAAGAACAAATTGATACAAATTTCTGAATATTAATAATAATATGCATACGTTTTCAACAAATTGATTGGCAATTTTTAAATTATGTCAATGAATGCTTACCAAATGCCCGTCAAACACTTGTACAACACAGAATATTCAACATATAAAATCCAATGAATGATACCAGGGAGGTAATATCAACTTCAATTGTTTTTAATATTGAACAAATCATATGCAAAATGATTAAAAGCTCAACTAGGGAGAATTTGTTAACGATGCCACCTGAGTCATTCATCATATACCACTTGTTGGAGAACCGAAGCTGAAACACCAACGCCAGCAATATATATGCAACTAGTAAAGAGTAAATTAGTGTCTTATTTATTTATAACATTATAAATTGGTTTTTATTTTTAAAATTTGTTTTTTTAGTTCTTATTTATTATTCCGTTTTATAAATTAATTTTTTTATTAATTTTAAATAACGACGTATTGATTTGGTAAATTAAATATTAAGTAAATTATCATATAAATTATAAAATATCGTCATTTCAATATATTTTTATTAAATTTATCATCATACTTATTTAAAATAATATAAATTAATTTGTGTATAATAATTTTTAATTTTATAAATTATTTTATCTATAATTTAAATTCAGTTTATTAATATATATACAATATAATTTTTTATAATAATATTATTATTTTTTATTTTTTATAATATAAATATTAATTATTTTATTTTATTCCTTTTAATTTTTTTTATTCTATAAAATTAATTAATTTATCGTATAATAAATTTATATTTTTTAAATAATTATTATCATTAACTTTTATTCAACGTTAAATTATGATGATTTAGGTTAATTTAATTTTTATAATATATATAATTAGGTTTAATTAATTTATAACTTTTTTAATATTAAAATTTTAATCTTATAAATTTATAATTTTTTATTTTTATATATTTATTATTTTATCAAAAAATTATAAAATTAGACAAAAATTAGTTAAATTAATCCTTTTTAATATAAAATTAAAAATATCTATAACCCCTTGATAGCACAATATGGTGCAATGTTTAAGTTGACATTAGGGTAGGATCATTGTAGTAAGTTGTATTCTTAGATAGTACAACTTTTTAGAAATACTCTTTAAGTATTTTATTTTCTACTATGATATACTTTACGAATATGTATATTCATATTGATAAAAGATGATTTCTTATAATTTTTTCTTTGATGATAGATTTGGGAACACAGTAAGAGTTACATACTCTTACCTTAGATGCTTGAAACTAATATTCATATATTTTGCTTATTATTAAAGTACAACCTTTTGTTTCTATTATTTATCGTGTAATATTATTTAAATCAAACTTATATTTACAATGTTATTATGTACTTTAAATCACATGATTTTAACTGATTTTTTCGTTATATTTGTAAACCAACTTATAATTTATTTTAAAATTGCATTTCAAACTTGCGTGTTCGAAATAGTATAATAATATGACAAGATCTTATTATGTAAAAGAAGGATAAAAAAAAATATTTTCTCATAACAAAATAGTTCTACTTACATGTCTGAATTTATTAAAATATACATTTTATTTAATGTACATGAGAAGTCATATTATAAATTTGAATGATAATGATTGAAAGATATAATGATAAAAATGATTTATCATGTATAAAAATGGATTAATTCATGATTTGATTAAATATAATTTAAATGACAATATAATAGTTGAAAGATGTAATAATAATGATGATTTATCATGTATAAAAATAGATTAATTTGTAATTTGATTGAAATGACTATAATGTGGATAATTTGGAGTGAATGACATGATTAAGAACAATACTAGTTTTTATGTAAGTCATTTTTCTTAGAAATAATTTAAAACCTGTTAGTTATGGTTATTTTGATTTAGTTTGAAAATTATTCAATAATTATTTCCAAATTTACCTTTTATATGAATTTTAAAATATTTAACTAAAATTTCAAAAGTTTTTACTTAAATTTTGAGGTTTATTTTAGTTTTATTGATTTTTCATAAAAATAATAATAATAGGGCTTTTGAAGATTTCACCTTAAAATATTTAACTAAATTTTCAAAAAATTTTACTTAAATTTGTTGAGCTTTATTTTAGTTTTATTGACTTTTCATAAAAAAAAATTAGTAGAGTTTTTGAAGATTTCACCATGTATTGGTTTGTTTTAAAAATAATTTTTGGAAAGATATATTTTTAGACTTTTTTTAAAAACAAACTTTTTTAAAAATAAGTATTGAGTTTCTATTGTTTGGATAAACTATTTTAAAAAATTTTATACTCAATTTTAAAAATATTTTTAAATAGATTTTTTTGAGACAAACAAATTTTTTTAATAAAAGATTCTTCATATAGTTGGTAATTGGTTTTATAAAACATGAGTTTTGGGGTTTCCTTCTTAAAATTAAACTAGCAATATTAATGAAACATATGTTTATATTTTATTTGTGAAAAATATTTTTTTAAACTTTGAAAAATTATTTTTAAAATGTTACATTTATTACTGTGATAAAATTGATAAAAGATCCAATCATATGTAATGTTGTAGAAAATATATTGAATTGTAAATGATGTACAACAAATATATTATGCATCATTTTGAATATTGAATTGATCCTAATGCCTATCATAAGTGATATTGTTAATGAGATGTAACATGTTTGAGAACAAAATAAAGATAGGGCATTGTCTATTAGTCTAGGAGATGTAGTCTAGTTCATAGACTTCAACAAATAGATGTCGCAACCGTAATTCCGACGAAACGACGAACTTACTAAAATTTTGAAATGAATTTATTTGATATGTGGAGCTGCTACCAAATTTTATTTAAGGGAAAAGTTTGGAAAAATCTTAACTAGAAAATGAGACTCGAAGTTCGGGAGTCGATTACAAGTGGGGAAGGTGTTAGGCACCCACTCGCCCGTTCCGAAGAACAGCACCCTTAAATTGAGTGTGTGATTTTGAAAATTGTTTTGATCCTCTTTGTGAAAAATAACTTGATGGAGGTTAGCCTGACAGGACTTGATCCTGCTCCTACGTATTCACCGGTGCAATGAGAAATTTAAAGCTTACGTAGTTCTAGTTCGTGAAGGTTTGACTTTCGAAGGGCGTTTTAAAAGAATATTAGAAGATGTTACTATTTAAAAGGATTTTATTTTTGGGAAGGATCTTTGGTCCACTCATGCACAAGGTCCAAGGCGACTAAGGCAGCACAGGAACCTTTACGAACTACTAAATGTTGAACAACAGGTAAATCGCCAGTTCCTCATTTAGAGTCCAGTGCGTGAGATCTATAATCCCAAAGTATTTTTAAAAAGGATTTTTAAGATTTTGAAGAGGACCTCAAGTCCACTCATGCACAAGGCCCGAGGCGGCTAAGGCAGCACGAGGACCTATACAAACTACTAAATGTTGAACAGTAGGTAAACCGCCAGTTTCCCATTTAGTGTCCATTGCGTGAGACCTGAAAATCCCAAAATATTTGAACAAAGATTTTTAAAATTTTCGAAAAAGAAATACTGATGTAGGTCATCGGATAAAAGAAAACTAGATTTTGAGGCAATTGGGGGTTTTAATGTAATTTTTAGCAATTATGGGATTTTTATGAAATTTTTATGAAATTTTTTGGATTTTTTAATTTTCTGGAATTTTTTAGAATTTTTATTAAATCTGGAATTTTTATTAATTCTGGAATTATTTTATTAATTCTGGAAATTTTTTGTATTTTTATGTAATTTGGAATTTTTATTAATTCTGGAAATTTTTTGTATTTTTATTAAATCTGGAATTTTTATTAATTCTGGAAAAATTTTTATTAATTCTGGAAATCTTAGAATTTTTATTATTTTTATTAAATCTGGAATTTTTTTTAATTCTAGAAATTTTTTATTAATTCTGGAAATTTTTTTTGTATTTTTATGTAATTTTGAGGGATATGTGTGGAATTTGGGAAATGTTCAAGGGACAATTGGTAATAGAGACTTGGGATAGAATTGGTATTTCTTGAAATCTTAAATCTTGAGGGCAGAATTGAAAATGTTAAGATTATGGGGACCTAACTGCAATACTCAAAGAATACAAGACAATATCTTTTGGAAGAGAAGTAGAAAACACTGAGTATGAGATTCAAATTGCAGACAAAGAGTTCTTATGCCATTCTCTCAACCCTCTGAACTACTTCAATCTGTTGGTACATGGTCTTTTTAATTATATATGTTATAGTGTGCGGATATGATCACTGCACTTTTTCACATGGTTTCATTAACGGGTTTCGTGTCAGATTTTAACTGCCCCCTTTTGCATGGCTCGGAGTACGTATTGAGGTCCTGCACAACATGATTGGGTATAAAGGTTTTGACGGCTTTTTTTACTACGAATGTCTCAATGGTCGTCGATGGCAGCTAACACCGAAGGGTAAGCCATACCATTCGATCGACCACAGAACCTATTCCCAAAACGTAACATAATGGTGTCGCGCCTTCCAGGAAATTTGGTGTGTGGGGCTTACGAGAGTTTGCTAATGGGTTCGTAAGCTTTCCATACCAGGCTAGTGTAGTCTTCACTCGCCCCTTAGCTGCCATATTGTGCCAAGACTTTCATGAGTGGTGCATGGCCTGCCTTGAAATAATACTCCTTCATTGAAGTAGATTCAAGTTGTCACAAGACCGGACAGTGGGATAGGTTCAACCATTTAAAATTGTCGACATTTCCAACGTGGCTTGTAGCTTTTCCAGGAGGGTTCAACAGAAACCACACGTGTTGTTGAATGGTTTAGCTCATATCTAGTATTTGACGTTTCTCATTCAACTCCTCTCCATGAAGCGGACAAATTTTCTGAAATTTTCGAGACTCAAAGGCTCCATATCATATGTGTTGGATACAACAACATCAAGAACCTCTTTCGAAAAAGTGATTTAAGACCTTGCAATGCCTGCCACTCTTCCTAATTGGTAACCTGTTTACTTGGAACAAATGAAATGTAATCTTGATCTACGGCGTAAAGCCCCCGACCGAGGAAGAAAACCACGTGTGCAAGAACGCAGAGTTGAATGAAGCCAAGAACAGGGAAACACGATCTTTCGCCTCTGTTCTTGCCGAAGGAATATCCTTGCCTTAGCGCCATAGCGGATCGGAAAGCGAGAGGAAGCTTTCAGAACAAGAGTTTCTTGAACAGAGTTAGTAAGCAACACCCAGGGAGAGAGAAAGATCAAAATTCAATCTGACTTGAGTGAGAAATTATGGCGCAATGCTAGTCAAAACCCATCACCAACAGAGTATAGTTAGAATGTGTGAGATTCCATGACTCCAAGTTCCAAACCGACACAAACGTTAGTGTATGTGTATGTGTGAGTGAGAGAGAGATGGGGAGTGAGAGCAAAAAGCATTAATTCCATGAACAGTAGCGAGATGAAGAAGAAAACGGTTGGAGAGGGAGAGGGAGGGTGACGGTAACTTTCTCTCTTTTCTATTTGGGATTTTCTTTTTTAGTGGGGAACGGCGAGATATTCTTTTTGCTATATCTTCAGGGGAGAGCGACGCTGTGCCTCTTTTCAAACTACCTCACATGACGAAACAACAATTTCGCAATTCTTTACGAGACCAGGTGCTGGTTAAAGAGCAATTTCAGAGTGTTCGTGGCACAATGGGGAGAGATTCAATCAAGATTAGTTGTTGGTCATGATAGTTCATTCTTTGGCGATTGTAATTTCTACGAGTACAGTTATTGAATCTACCTACTACCTTTCTACCATGCATCAAGATTTTAGGTCAATCATGGAGTTCATGCATATATCACAGGGCAAACTAGAATATGATCGCTTTAACAGAGAGTTCATGCCGAACGTATACAATTCCATAGATTGAATAAATCAAGAACAAGAATCAAGGGTATTGATTGTGTGATTGAGGATGATCGGAAGGAGCTTACCTTTTCGCGAGTGCCTGCAAGATTCAATCGCGATTCTTTCGCCTCGATAAGCTTTGATCGAATTCGTCCACCAACCGCTGTGTTCCTATCTCTTCTAACAATTTTTCAACCCCGTTTTTGGGTTCAAGTCCTCTTTTTATAACCCTTTGCTTTAGCTTTGCTGCTTCCCTGCTCTGGTTCCTTCCCTTTTTCTCTTGAATTTTCCATTTTATATTTATTTGTTTATTGTTTATTTTTTTAATATTGTTTATTTTCGAATTTGTTATTTTTTATTTTTATTATTATTATTATTATTATTATTATCTTAATTATTTTCACATTCTGGTTTTTGTTTTTCTCTTAATTTTAATTTTAAAAATCTGTTTACCTATTTTCATTTATTATTTTCCAGAATCAGTGGATTTTTATTATTCTTAAATTATATATATATATTTTATTTCTTTTAATTCAAAATTTTCTCTTAATTCCAGAAAAAATTTCCTCTTCTTTTTTGTTATTATTACTATTTTATTAATTTTCCAAAAAGACTAGAAAATTAAAATTTTTATTCATCTTTTTTTTTTGTTTTAAATTCCATTTTCTGATTAAAATTTTTTATTCTTTTTCTTTTTGTAACATTTCCTTTAGGCTTATCCATTAATTGAGTTAATCTGAGCCTCGGACATAATTGAGTGTTTACAATAAACACTGATTACCCTATGTCGTGAGATAGTAATGATAGTTAAAACGTCCTTTCTATTCACTAGACATTAATGTCATGTTAGTGGTAATGTGTCATGCCTACATGTTGCATAATATGGGGTTGCATGAATTGAAAGAATGTTGTTTGTACCATGTGGCTCATTAGGTTATAGAAATAACATTCTCGACAAACTTATCTATCAGAGTTAAAATACATTGAGATAAATGATAAAATTTATTTATAAGTGAGACAATTCATTCTATGCATATCTTTGTAAGATTTTGAACTAGGAAGTCATGGTGGCTTCATGCACCAAGAAATCTCTAGGTCGACTAATAATAACTATGTGGATATGTGCATTGAGTGTGACAAACCATAAGGGACCTAGGATATCTCCTTACTATCAATGTTATTCAATTGAACTTGGTTACCTTAACTTGTTTCAAGGATTATAATGGTCATTTAGAGTCAATTTTCATACTTTGATGATTAATGATTATTAAATTGACCTATATTTATGAGGTTGAATCAATTTAACACGTAGGAAAAACTTGGAATCCTAATAATTTTTTAAAGGTGGATCATTTGGATCCGTATGCATGATATTTGAAGATGATAGACTTAAGATTGACAAAGCTCAATGTGGTATGAGACGTATTGGATCTAGAGCAATTCTTGAAGTTTATCATCATGCATGCATGTATTGCATATGTATTTATGAATGTTGATTGATTTGTATGTTTTATAAATGGTTATGATGTACTGTCTAAATGATCATGATATGGATGTCATAGATTGCTTGTGTAGTGTGTTTGAATTGTGAAGTATAAAAATGTTGGATGATAATTCTATATTGATCCTTTAGTACATTTTGTTATGATTATTTGAAACATATCTATATATTTAATTGTTAATCACTTGATCGAGATAATTTATGTTTTTTGTTGGATTAAAAGTGCATAACTATACAAACAAAACTACAACTATTCTATTTACTATTTAAAAACTTTGTTATACCAATATAAAATATATTCTTACTTCTTCTTTTTTCATTTATCTTTCATGGGAATAGTTAATTAGTAGCGAGTAGAAAAGATGGAAAATTCGATGGACAAGCAAGAAAAAGTTTAGCATTGCATATGAGCTTTGATCAGTAATTCCAAAGTTGGACTTGTGGGTTTAATTGGAAGTGTTGTTGCTGCTTATTTTTTTTAGATGACATTATCTAGTTGATGATTATATTAGGAATAATTTCTTTC
The DNA here is from genome assembly GCA_037954105.1 of Canavalia gladiata. NCBI lineage: Eukaryota > Viridiplantae > Streptophyta > Magnoliopsida > Fabales > Fabaceae > Canavalia > Canavalia gladiata. The sequence continues at coordinate 34,020,812 of CM075658.1, read as the reverse complement.
TCGTGATCAGATGTTAGTTCTACTTTTAAGTTGGATAATTTTATTATTGAGTTTAGCAAGTAGATAGGTTAAGGTTTTTGATTATTTAAATAAATATGTAATTCTATTGACTTTTTGATTTTCAAAGATTTGTTGGACCATGGGACATGTAAACTTGTTAAGGTGTTAATGTCAATTTTATTGAAAACTTTTATCTATTGATAGAAAATTAGATCTATTAAATAAGGTTTAGATAGTTATATATATTTTTTAATATATGCATATTTAAACTTATTTATTTCAAAAAATTTATCTTTTGAATAGTTAATAGTTACATGCTCGGTAACCTCCATTTTTGTGAAAGTAATTTAGAAAATAGTTTTTTTTTTATATAAACTTAATCATTGTAACAAAGATTAAAGCTAGTCTAAAAATTTTATCAACACTTATAAATAATGTCTAATCTTGCATGAAATAGAGTTTACACTAACACTTATAAATAATGTCTAATCTTGCATTAAATAGAGTTTACACTAGTGAATAGAGGTGAAAAATGTTAAAAATTAAACTTGGATCTAACTCAACTCAAAAATTAATCTATAAAAAAAAATTATTCTCATTTTGTATACTCATAATTGATCATATTTCTATACGATGTAAGACTTTAATATAGAATAACATCACTCAAGAGGATCTGAACCACCGTCGTAAAGAAAATATTAAATATAAATGTCACCAAAAATTCAAAGAGATTCACCACCCTTGTGATTATAAAGGATTTGCGTTCCAAGTAGCAAGAATTTATTCCAAAACTGTGCCTGGCAACCAACAGAGTAATATAGAAATCAAGAGAATAGTGTTAATTTCAGACGTTGTTGGACCATGTTTCTAAAGTTAAATTTCAAAAAGAGGAAGCACATAATAGAAAGATACTTGCTGATACCCATATAAAGAAGGAAAGCTCAAATGCATTCTGCTAGAGTCAAGAAGTTTAGCTCCCAAAAACAAGAATTACTCACCAAGAAGGGAACATAGGATAACGAGAGATTAATCACAGGATTATCTCCCAGATTAAGATTTAATAGCTACATAGAGAGAGCCTAGCATAATTCAATAAATGGAGATAAAGAATTTCATCATTGAGCAGCAAATAATTTCAATTCAGATAGAGATTCAGAAGCATTTCTGTAACAAAAATGTTCAATCACTACAGTCGAAAAGAAGTGAAGAAATTTATAGCAGAAGCAATGAAACAAAGGTAGTTTGGTGTTAATTTATTTCCTCTTTCAGAACTTGTTATAAACCGTTTGGTATCAATATTAAAGAAATCAACAGGGAAAGAGAGGAAACGGAAAAGTGAAAATACTTGCAATAAGTGCAAGCCACATCATCACTTCAAGCTAAAAATTATCTTATATGCTTTTAGGAGTAGCTTTAAAAAAATATTAATAACTATTAAAAAAATTATTTTACCAAATACAACTATTTTTTAACATATTTTCAACTTTTAGTTTTCAATTACCCAAAACTAATGTCAAACCCACTCTGTACATTAGCATTTGAGATTAAAAAAATATTTCGGCATAACATAAAGAGGCTGGATGGGCAATCATAAGGAGGTAAAGAAACATTTTGGCAAAGGAAGAAGTGGAAATTTTTGGCCCAAAGAAGAGGCATCACCCACACTGAAATTTTAAAGATTCTCTATCAAAATTTTCTCCTAGATCGAGTTTTCATTCAACTGTCCTTAAAGCTCAATTTAATTTCTAGTTCATTTCGGCTTCGACTGATTCCATGAATTTGATTTGTTACTTATTGGAATGAACAAGTTGTTAGTTATATATTTTTATGAATGAGGACAGTTGCTAATTGGGCATACTACAGTAATGCTTCTTAATACTCTTATTAATTTCTATTTATCAGGGAATTGAAAAAATAATTTCAGCAAGGGTGGTCAACCTTAGGTTCTCTACTCTTTGACTAGAATTGGAATTCTTTGTAAAATATGTTGTTCAAATGATAATAGAAGTAATAATAAAATTGGCCACGATAAAATATTAACATAAAGGAAATTTTAATTAAACTTTAACCAATATATTTGGGATATTTCCCCCTTAATCTGAGTATTCTATGCTCTAAATAAAGAATAAAAATATCAAAGTGTAAAAATGTTTGAAACAAGTGTTTTATAAATGAATAAGCAAAACCTAAGCGATCCTGAACCAGAGTATACTACATGGAGCAATGAAACTAAGAGAGTTGCTTTTATCAATATCAATTGTTAGAAGAAGGAAACGTCCCTTCTTCTCTTCCATTTTGTTTATCAGAAAAAATGGAATTTATTCAAAACCGAGTACCAGTGGTACTCAACCAGTCATTATGTACAAGAAGAACCTACTCCACGTGTGTAACTTCCTTTGTATTGTAACTACATTTTGATAGCAAATGTTAATCAAGACCCACCACCCTAATTATATGAATTTTCTATTGAACATGACACTACTAATCAAGAAGATTCTAGGGAGAATTACAATTGTTGTCACTCACGCTGGGTGCCTCTACATTATCATCAGAATCCAGTTCATCATTTAAATTGGGTTTATCGTCTTCTTCATCAGACTTCAGTTCTGACTCTATATCTTCCATAATACTCGAAAACCAGGGTGTACCGCGTCGTGCATAAAACAGTATGTATGCCTCTCGACTCAGCACAAACTCTTCAGATTCATTGAAAACCTATAAGAAAAATTACCAACAATTATTCACTTTTAAACTATCATTATTGAACAAATCTTAAGCAAAAAGATTAAGCTCGATTGGGGAGAATTTTGCAAGGATGCTACCCTATGGTCATCCATCTCATGCCACGTGCCTGGAGCAGAGCGAATATAGGAAATGTAATGCCCTGAATCAGGTGTACAACCAATATGCTCAACAACTGCATATAAGTCATATTTCAGAAGTTCCTGTCACATGAAAAATGAGTCATAACAGAACATAGACGCCACATAGAGCAATGGAAACAGAAATTAAGATGTATGAAAAAGTCAGAACTTACATTATCATCAGCCCCATTACCGGAGGTATAAGGCTGCAAGTCCAACTCCAATGTGAAATTAACATCAGCCATAATTTTTTGAACACAGAAATCATCTTTCATGAATCTCTTCAAATGTAAAATTGCAACTAAGGGTGCTCGATCCAACTTAAGCTGTTTCTCCACGAACACCAGTTCCCCACAGGTAGCACATGAAAATATGCCATCAATCGTTTCCACATTAGTGAAAGATTCCAGCGCAAGCTGAACTGTACTTACACCATGTACGTCTAAATTCAGGTCAATGAGTGGCTCAAAAGTATCAGAAGAGTGTCCACAATTACAGCACCGAAGCTAAAACACAAACATTTTGAACCATGAATAAGTTACAGCTAAATTATTGAACAGTATTGATAATTAGACCATAAATAATTGATAGTTATTTAAACCATCATACAGTGCTAATAAGACGACCTCCAAATATTTGTTCAACAAGATTATCTTCTCCGTTGGGGAAACATCTTTGTAGTTTATTTAAGACACACTGCATAAACTCGTGAGCATCCTCCTGTTGATCTTTCTCAAAAGAAGGTGAAAAATCTTTAAAGAGGTCATGGAATCACAACAATGAAATTGACAATGACAAACGATTAAGGAATAACGACAAGCCATAATTATTCTTCCAAATCAAATTGGTGAGAGAAAAAGATACAGCTCAAATTGTCATTAAACTTTGTTGGAGCAATAATTGCTCCTGAAAATGCTAAGGAATCCTCAATGTGCTCATGGAGAGCACACAAAACACAGAAACCGTCCGAACCACCTGAAATTCAAATTCCAAAAATTAGAAAAGAAAAAAAGAATCTTGAAAAATAAAATAAAGGAAAAAGGCGAGAGTTAATTAATAACAATAATATGGTTCCTCACAAGTATGGTTGCAAGAACGAAGACCCTGGACAAGTGGCACTGTATGGCTTAAGCACTGAAGAATAGAATTCATGAAGCAAGAGTTACCAAGATTCTTAATCCCGGCTCCCTGTGATATCGAGACATTACCAAAACAGAGGAATAAAATTCTCAAGAATTTTTGTGCAATTGCCAAGAAAGATTAATAAAATTGAATATAAAAGGAAGTTAACGCACCACCAATGTTGGAATAGATGATACCGTAAGAGTGGCGAAGTCGCTGATGAGGGAGGATGCGGGTTTAGGATCGTTCGGAGTGGTGGAGTCAACGTCATCGCCAGAGGGAGAGGCGGAGATTGGTTGTTGATAGTGTTGTCGCGGTTCCGATTTGTATTCGCTGCTGGACGACGACGACGACGACGACGAAGACGACGAAGAAGAAAGAGGAGGAGGAGAGGAGGATAAGGATAACAAGTCTATGTCTGTAGGAGGTGGTTGCGGAGGTGGATAATGAGATGAAAAAAAAAGTGGATGGAAAAAGTGTTCGTCCGGTAGTTGAACTCTTTGAAAGGGGGGAGGGGGTGGTAGCGGTAGTGGTGGTGGTGGTGGTGGCGACGAGCCGCGTGGGGTTGGTGGTGGGGAATTCCTAGTCCTAGTGAGAGGAGGAGTGTCTGAGGGAATTTTACGAAGAATTGGCATCTTGAGATTCTTTTGGCCAGCTCAAGAAAATTATGTTCGCTTGGTTTTCAAACAATTCTGTTAAAAAGGTTTATGGGTTACTACTATATCAGAGCAGAGGAAGCTAGAGAGACCAATGTGCAAACTGTTCGGACTAGAAATGGAGGAAAAGACGTGCTTTGTTTGGATGTGAGGAAATAGAGGGAAAGAGAAGGGGGAATTCAATTTAAATTAAATCAAAAATATAAAAACAAAAATTGTTCAGAGAAGGTTACTTATGGTAGAAGACTGTTCACGAATTTAATTATATTTAAAAGTTTTGTTAATTTTGAAATAATTATTTTAACTAGGATAGAAATGGTTAGAGCTTGGTCTATTTTTTTTTCTTACGAACATCATTTTTATTTAATAATAAAAATATGTTAAAAAATATTTATAACAAAGAAAGAAAGTTTTGTGCTTCTTTTAAAACTTAGCCCGACCCTAATCATTAGTCAAAAGTGGAAGGAAAAGTTTAGTCTAAAATTTTGCTTATTTAATTAATTAACTCATTTATTTGCTAAGTTAATCATTTTTACCAAACTAGAAACATCTCTGACTTATTTTTGAATTTTGACTAAATCTTAACTTCATGAAATGGTATACTTATATCGGTTGGATATAGTCTCAAACATTTAATTAGATGAATATAATAGAAATTTTGTAGATTGAAGTCCTAAGGTTTGCTGCCAGCTGAACCCCTTTTTCTTTGGTTAATGCTTAGTCGAATTTATTAGCTTTCAGCTTCTGTTTAGTCGATCTGCTTTCTCTTTTATCCTCTTGGCTATTTTCGTATTGATCAGTCTCTTTAAGCTCACTTTCTTCTCAATTTACCCCTTTCCACCTATCAGTCTATTCTGACTTTTCAAATTCAACTACCACCAAAATCGATTATCAGCTATTTAGTCAGATTAGGTACTCCAATTTTGGAATTGTCCATGAAGGACGGTTCCCTATACTATATATTCCTACATTTTTCTTTCTCATTTGTTCAATATTTTCTTCCTCTGTGTTGTTGCTTTCGAAATTACCTGAGGTTTACACCAACGAGGCTGCTCTGTTGCTTCCAGGTGAATATAATTGTACTTCTAGATCCTATTAGTTTCATATTATGTTTAACTCAAAGCATAATTACTACAGGTGTTATTATCACCATAATATTATGGTAGGATTTGAATCTCTCATGTATTATCTTTCGATCTTTAGATTAACAATTTAGCATGTTTAACTATTAGATTTAATATTTAATAAAAAAAATAGAAAATGGTAGGTTGTGAGAAGGGCATTGGATTAACAATTTAGCATGTTTAACTATTAGATTTAATATTTAATAAAAAAAAGAGAAAATGGTAGGTTGTGAGAAGGGCATTGGAAGGGTGATACAAGTAAACAACCTAACAGTTTTGAGATCTTGATGTTGAAAATGAACATGTAGCTATAGCTAAAGATCCAAAAATAAAGGTGTTTAACAAACTTTAAGTAGAAAATGGAAGGTTAGGGAGCAGAAAATGCACAACAACAAAATGGTTGAGAAAATATATACATTAAGGAAGATAATAGAAAGAGTGTGTATTATGTGAGGGTTTTATCCTCTCTATAGTGCTCATTCTTGTAAACTTTAAGTCCATATCTCCTATTTGTTTGTTGACCGTATTATGTTAAACATATACTCTGGTTGTACTCCTTAGTTTTCAACGAATTATTCATCAGGTGAAGAATTTTATTTTTGCCTCTATCTCATCCATATTCCGTTAGTTGCATTTTTTGAAGGGCTGTATTATTGATGCTTTAATTGATTCCTCCATGGCAGATAATACTTGCATGAAAGAAATCTAGGATGAGCTTAAACATGTCACTGAAACCATTGGTAACCACATTACTTAGTTTCCACAGTTTTAAGATAAATTTAAAGGCCTTGAACAACAAATGTCATCAATACACCAATTATTAACTTAACATATCGCAGCTAATTCATCCAAGCATGCATCCTTGGATGAGAAAAACCCCATCGACAATTTGCAACACCACCAATCAACCATATCATTTCATCCTAGATCTATCAAGATTGAATTCCTAAAATTTTACAGAAAGGATGTTGTACAGTGGACATACAAGGCTGAACATTTTTTTCTTATTTATTCGATCCCAGACGATCAGAAGGTTGACATAACCTCAATGCTTTTTGAAGGCAAGGCTCTACCTTGGTTCCATTTGATCGAAAAATCCAATCAGGTACCTAATTGGTTAGCTATATCAACTATTCTACTATTACAATATGGGTCCTTCTAATTTGCAAATCCAAGAGTGGACTTGCTTAAACAAGCTCAAACCTTTTCAGTTGATTCCTATCATGAAGTCTTTATAGATTTGGCAAATAGGTCGTATGACCTAGATGATACTCTCTTGCTTGATTATTTTATTAGAGGGTTGAAACCTAGACTTAAAAGAGAAGTTCAATCTAGATACCCTCATTCCTTGATGCAAGCTATCTCACTTGCCAAGTTATATGAAGAGAAATTCCAACCACTTACCACACCACAAATACCTCAATCACTAAATCTTAAACAACAACCATTAAATCAATTTCCTCATAAATCATCCACCCCACAGTCATCGTTAGCTATTCTGTCCACAACCATTAAGTCAAGCTCAAACACAAACCACCAAAAATAAAACAATCTACCACTGTTACTTTTACCACCTAAACCAAATTACCTAAAGAAATTAAACCTTGCTAAGATTCAATTTAAAAGAGACAAAGGTTTATGTTTCACTTGTGATGAGAAATACTCCGAGTCACAAATGTAATAATAAGCACTACTATTTGATCTAATGTGAGGAACAATCAGAGAAACCTCCAGATATAGAACCACCATCAGAGATAGATACTATGGAAACTAACCCCAATGAGTACCAATCACATCATTTGTCTTACCATGCCATGAATGGCACATAAGGTAGAGGGACACTTCAATTTACAGGTTGTGTTAATGTCCATGAGATTTAGATATTGATTGATGGCAGGAATTCAAACAATTTTATCTAACGAAAGATTTCCAAATTCTTACAACTAGAAATTCACCGTACGCTATGACGTAAGGTGAGAATTGGAAATGGTAGTATATTAGAGTATGAAGGGGAAATTAAAAAATTGTCAATACAAATTCAAGGACATTCACTAGTGAAAAATAAGCTTTTTACATCGGTTGTTATGGACTTTTTACGTCGGTTATTTGAACGGTATTGAAGCGGACGATATAGAAACTTGTACTTTCTACATCGGTTCTACAACCGATGTAGAAAGTACACTTTCTACATCTCTACATCGATTAAAACTTCAACCGATGTAGAAAGTCATACTTTCTACATCGGTTGTAGTCATAACTGATGTAGAAAGTCATAATTTCTACATCGGTTATGGTCACAACCGATGTAGAAAGTCACTTTCTACATCGGTTAAGGTTACAACCGATGTAGTAAGTTTATTTTTTTTTAAAATGTTATTTTTGTTTAGTGAAATTGCCATATTATTTATTCACAATACCTGTATATATAAACAGAATACCAGGCAGACAATACAGAAATTACAGAGTCTATATATTTAAAGTAAATACATCAATATTTATTATAAAATATAATAAAAACAAACTAAAAATGTAAAAAACCCATGAATTCAACCCAAATTGGCAATGTCTATCAGAAATTCTCCTCAATGTCTCCTGATATCATCAATTTCTTCATCTAACAGAGGTTGAGGATTGTCAAATATCTACAAAATATTTTTGATTAAAATTAGAGTTCATACATGTTATGCATTAAAATTAAATAATTAAATTAGGATAATTGTAATTACCTGGTGCCAAGAGTTAACAATAGAAGCCGAGACAATGTGAAACATATGTCTCATCACATAATATCCACACTCGGTTCCTCCGGGTTGTCTTGGACACTTCAAAAAAATAAAAAGAGTATGAAATATAATTAGAGATGTTGATAAAAGAATATAAAATAATTGAATAACTTTTAATAAAGTACTTACCTTTGGAATTATCCATACAGGCTTTTTAATATTTGATGGATGCGTCCCTTTTAACCGAAGTCGAGCATTCATTGTTTTACAGTAAAATAAAAAGCAAATGAATACCTTTGACAATAACAAGTTATATGAATATAAATACCAAAATCATAAAAACTTACAAATCTATAATGTCCTTTATGTCTTTTTTTGATTTTTGCCAAATAGAGCATAGAAATACAACTACATTCCGCTTGGGACAAGTAATGATTAATTGCCAATGGGCCCTACAAAATATGGATGACAATGAACAAAAATTAGGAATTTAATTGAATTCATGAACTAAAGCAATTAAGTATTGACTTACAATTGAAAATAGGGGGCTAGGTAACAGTCTTTATCAGACTGCAATCTCCTCTGAAGATATCCCTGTATCTCAGCTGCCTTGTTCCCAGTTTTCTGCATATGAACTAGGTCCAGGAATCCATATAGGTGTAAGTTACCTCTTTCAGTGCAGATACGATACAGGTACCTAATACTGCGAATAATTTTCATATGTTAGCTTTTGATAATGAAATAATTCAAGTAAGGTTTAGAAATTTACTTACATCAACCATAATTGTAGAACTGTTACACATAGGAGATCGTTACCCACAACCAACTCCAATATATCCTTCTTAGTAATATAGAAGGGGATAGGTGTGGGCTTTCCTATGATATCTGGTTCCATTGTTATTTGCAAAGTTTCATCGCCCAAGTTCATGGCGATACTAAATAGACGTGTGAGCAAATCAACCTCATATTTCTTTGGAGAAGGCTCAGGAAGATCTGCTTTAACACTTAAATCAATCTTCTTCCCACGATCTTCCTTATAAACCTACGATAAATTCAAAAAATAATAAGAAATATATATATATATATATATATATATATATATATATATATATATATATATATATATATATATATATATATAGACACACACAATATATATATTAAAAAATTAGTAACATAGGCTAAAATTATATAATACCTGAGGTTGAACTCGCTGCACAAGTCTCCTCGGCCATATAATGAAATGGTTGGGGGCTTGCCCCACGACATGAACCTCTTGAGTAGGGACAAGAAAAGGAGCATCTGCATCTTCAACCCGTTCAACCACCACTCTAACATGACCATCATCAATTTGCTGGTGATGGATGGTTGAACCCAAGGTGTAGACTTTCCCAATTGCTACCAGACGATATGGATGATCAACATATAACTCATAATCCTCTGCCGCTGCATCCACATCCTCTTCTCCTTGTAGTTGCTCCTCCGTCGGAGCACAGCTTCCCTTTGTGCTCACGTGTCTAGGAGAAGGTGATGGATGGTGACCCTGTGTCTGTGTTTGGGAAAGTCCCAAAGATGCAAGCTCCTGCCTAAGCTCCTGTCTGAGCTCTTCTCGAAGTTCTTGCCGCAGTGCTTGCCTCATGTCTTCACGCATGGCGTCCAACTCATCTCTAGACACCAAACCTTCTTTGGATGTCTGTCTAGAAGACAATCCAAAGTACTGTCTAAGGCCAACACCTTGGCCAACTACACGAACACGCCCTGGATGCTCCGGTTGGCCAATAGCAGTACTTAAGATGTCATCCCGGCCAGTTGGAACAAAGACTCCTTGTGAGCTTTGTTCAACCAAAGAATCCTACAAAACAAAAAATGACCGTTCTCAGTAATGTAAATGTTTGAAGATAAATAAAATGGAAATTTACAAAATTGTGTGATTACTTACAATCTTCTCAGCAACAATGCAAGAAGGCTATGATGTGTACTCTCTAGTTTCCTTTTGGCGTGCCCTCTTCCATTTCTTATGGTGTGAAGGTGGAGAGAGAAGTGTAGAGGGGTCTGCTTCAGATGATTGCTGACGTTCTTTCGACTTCTGGTCCATCAGCCTCTCCTGAAGCAACTCATAACCCCCACGAGATAATCTGTGGGGGTAAAAGTTCTTAGTAGAAATTTGTTGAGCCTTCTTTCTTTTCTCCTGTTATAAGAAAGCAAATCAATTAATCATAATATTGCTTATATTAGTCAATTAAAAAAATAAAATATTAGAAAGATACATACAACGAATGCAGGATCCATTCGAGACTCAACAAATCTCTGCCAAGTGTCTTGATCAAGGAATTGGTACTCTTCACAAGGAGACACATCCTTGAGTGACCCATATATATATTTGCTGGTGAGATGTGTCTTGAAGCCCCTCCAGCGCTCACCAGCAAATGAAAGCCACTTCCTCTTCAGGAAGTTAGTGTTTGGTATGTCATATGTAAGCTACATAAAAGAAGATGTAATTGGTTAGTGAATGATAAATTTATGGAAAAACTTAAAGCTTTAAAGTTAAATACCATGATAGTCTCCCAAATTTGATCCTTGACTCGCATCTCAACATCATCCTAATCCTTCTTCAAAATACTGGCCTTGCTTCGTCCAAGAAGGGCCACATAACTCTTAAACTTTGTCTTGTTTGGCCCTAATGGATTCCCAGTGGCCTGATCAAACTCTATGGGAATCCTCTGCTCATCGCTCCGACTAAGGGTTAACTCCCTTAACCGTGTGGCTCGTCTTCCCTTCTTTTGCCGAGAAGAAGGCATCTCAGACCCACTTTGTGAAGGAGGAACCTCTGAAGGGTCATCCATGTATCTGTTAAAAGCAGAGAAAACAAATATGAAAAAATTATTGAATAGAAACAATAAATACAATTCATATTTATATTGCAAATTGCAACCTTAAGAGAAACAGTAACAGAAATAGAAATAGAAACAGGCTAAGGGTACAGGCAAAACAGGCTAAGGGTACAAGTAAAACAGGCTAAGGCTAAGACAAAACCGAAACATGAAAAACAGGCTATAAGGCTAAGGCTAAGGCAAAACAGAAAACAGGCAAAACAAGCTAAGGCTAAGACAAAACAGAAAATAGGCAAAACAAGCTAAGGCTAAGACAAAATAGAAACAGGCAAATTTTCTGTTTGATTTTTAATCTCTGATCCTTGTTACTAGACAAATTTTATTGACTTAAGAATTATGTTGTTTAGATGTATAGTTCCTTTTACCATGTGTCTTGAGTGATTTTACAAATAAACACATAGTAATGCATTTACAAGTCCAGAAGAACTAAAAATGTCTGGAAATCAAATCAAGAGAGTAGCAAAGTTGAGTTTGCTACTGTGGTATTCTACTTGTAGTTTTTGGTTTGATTTTTCAGTTTTTCATCTTTTGGAAACTAATATCTGAAACATTTGAAGGGAAAATTCTAGTTTCTTTCTGAACAATTCTGTTATTTGGTGTTTATTTTTAATGCCTTTGACGTTCTTCTGTTGATTTAAGAATGTGGAGGCTATAAAGATGGAGCATGAGAAGAAGGTGGCAAGGCTTAGGTTGGTTCCCATGCTATTGAAACTACGAATGCTGAAATCATCAAATTAAGGGAGACAACTCTCTACCCTCAACTCATTGAGCTTATTAAAGGGTTAGTCTTCTCTTTTTTTTAGTACTATATATTTCAAAGTCCACTTGAATTTTTCTTGAGTCACAATTAGTCATGGGGTGAAGCTATCTAGGAAAGGTAAATAATAATACTACAGTAGCAGTTGATGCTAATCACTGTGTTTGCATTGGTGTACAGTACGAGTAGGAGCCATATGCAATCACTATGTACACTTAACTTGCAACAGCAACAATGTTAAACACTTGCCACAATGTTACACTCAAACATATGTCACCTGCTAATTACAATTGGACCTACTTTTTTTGTACATTTACACTCAAACATATGGTACTCATACACTCAAGCATGTATGAGTACCATCAAGTTCAAAAGGACATAGTTAAGCAACTAGAATACCTTAACACTATCCCATCAACAAACCCCACATCTGAGAGTCAACTCTTCAGCTTGAGCTTGAAATTCAACAATGGCACCTTAGAAAACTGGGTAACTAGCATATGCCCTATTGAATACTGGAAGTGGTAATCTTTATTTTACTCATGAAGGCCTCACATGACACATCTTGTCCATCTATTTGTTGTTATTACTCATCAGCAACACACATATTATCCAATACATTTTATGCAATGCCAAAACAGAGTAACTGCATGTACAAACAGATAAGGCAAACGAGTAACATGTAGAAACAGAGAAGGAAAACGATAAGCTAACAGAGCAACAGAGTGATTTAACAAAACAGAGAACCTAAAGGATAAGCACTAATACAAACAGGAACAGAGACCCTAAACAGAGAGCCAGAATGCTACATACCGGTGTAGATGACGACGACGACGGCGGCGTGCTTCGAGAATGATGGGGCTCTTCACGTAGACGACGACGGTGCTTTTTGCGATGAAGACGGTGTGTGCTAAAGGAGGCTCAGCGATGAGTTAGGGCAGGAGCTCGTAAATGGAGTGTTTAACTTATGAGGACGATAACGGTCGCATCAGCTAAAGAGGAGGGAAAACAGACTTTCTACGTCGGTTGTTTCAGAGAATCGATGTTAAAAGCACCTTTCTACATCGGTTATAAATCAACCGATGTAGAAATTTTAAATTTTTTTACAAAAATGCCACCGCTTGTTTTTCTACGTCGGTTATAAAGCAACCGATGTAGAAAGTGGCAAATTTATTTACAAAAATACCACCGCCTTTTTTCTACATCGGTTGGCGAATAACCGACGTAAAATCCTGGTATAAAAAGCTATTTTTGCACTAGTGATTCGCTCTTAATCTCAACCTACGCATTACCTATTGCAACTATTGATTTGGTTTTGGAGACACAATGCTTAGCCACACCAGACACTCATTTAGTCAATTATAACAAGTAATTCATCACTTTCTTCTTGAATGATCACACATACACTTTGCAAGGGATGGAACGTAATTTGCCTAGCCAGGCTCAATTCACTCACATGAAACACTTACAAGTAACTGGATCAATTGGGGAACTATATGCACTACAATTACAAATGCCAGAAACTCCAGCCCTCACTTGTTCGAGTTACCTACTACCATTGAACCAAAATTAGCAATGTTGTTACAATCATTCCATGATATCTTTGGTCAACCACATGGTCTACCACCACACAGGTCACATGACCATGGCATTCCTTTACCTCCAAATGTATCTTCTATGAAAGTTCGTTCGTATCGATATCCATGTCAAAAGGCTGAAATTAAAAAATATGGTTGCAGAAATATTACAAGAGGGTATTATACAACCGAGTTGCAACCCTTTCTCTTCATCAGTTCTATTGGTCAAGAAAAAGGATGACACATGGCATTTTTGCACGGACTATTGGGCCCTTAATGTAGTAACAGTTAAGGATTCATTTCCCATGCCAATAGTGGATGAACTTCTAGATGAACTCTGTGGAGCTCACTATTTCTCCAAGTTAGATTACATTTCAGTTATCATTAGATTTTGGTTAGACAAGAAGATAAACAAAAGACAAACCAAGGTTTGTACGAAGGGTTGTTATGCCATTTGGGCTTACAAAATCACCAGCAACTTTCAATCTCTTATGGAAATTCGTTCTTGTTTTCTTTGATGATATTTGGGTATACAACACCTCATGTAATGCATATGTTGAGCATCTTTCCAAAGTTCTACAGAGAATGAGGAAACATTGCCTATTTGCCAAACTCTCTAAGTGCTCCTTTAGACAACAACAAATTGAGTATTTGGGCCATGTAGTGTGTCAAGGGAAGATGTGAAAGTTGACAACTTTAAAATTGAGGTGATACGGCAATGGCAAGTACCTTTATCAATGAAACAACTTAGAATTTCTCAGCTTAGCTAGCTATTATTGATGATTTATACATTGTTTTGCGGTGGTGGTTTCCCCACTTACAGATTTACTCAAAAAGGATGCATTTAAATGGTCAACAAAGGCCTAAGAAGCATTTTTTACCTTGCAAGCGTTTTTAACAAAAGCTCCTATTTTAGCACTTCCAAAATTTTCTCATCCATTTATTGTAGAAACAGATGCATCAAGCACAGGGATAGGTCCTGTTCTGAGCCAAGATAATCACCCAATTGCAAATGTTTCAAAAAAAAATTAATGTTTGTAGAAATAGTTTGCATATGCACAAGAAATGTATGCTATTACCGAGGTTGTACGCAAATTTCACCATTATTTACTAGGGCATAGATTCATCATCAAGACAGATCACAAGAGTTTGAAAGAGATGTCAAAACAAGTCATTCAAACGCCTAAACAACAAGCTTGGCTACCAAAGCTCTTAGGCTTTGACTTCACTATTGAATACAAGAAAGGTGTTATTATCACTATAATATTGTCATTATTGTAGGATTTGGATCCTCTTATGTGTATTTTCTCCCAATCTCTGCTTTCAATCATTAGATCAATTTAGCATTTTAAACTATTAGATTTAATATTTATAATCAAAAGAAAAAGGGAAGGGTAGGTTGTGTGAGGGGCATAAGAAGGGATGCAGAGAATCCAAATCCCATTGCTATATGGCCTCCCTTCCACAAATAATTGATATTGCTAAGAATTTAATAAAGATGAACTTTACCTTTTTGTTTATAATTAATGTACTGGCACTAGTTATTTATAGTTCAATACATAGTGAAAATGATAAAGAGATGAGAAAAAAAGTCCCATTCAATCACTTTGGTAAATTTAATAGGTAAATTTGAATATATCTTCAATATGGCACTTGTTACACTTACTATTTTCATAGTGAACTTAAGGAATGATAATTTCATTAAAATTCAATGCGTAGCAACTTGGTCTTCATTGTTAGTGATAAGTGGAGAAGAGTCATGATTTTTCTCTTTACATGTTCCTTATCTCAAAGTCATCAATTCCAACCCAAAATGTAAATCAAAAACTTCTTGAAGATGACCATTCCATTTTTATCGCAATCTATTCCTTCTACAACATTTTGTAGAGAACATTAAATAAACTAGTACCTAAGAAGAAAACATCAAAGGCAAGATTTGTTTTATGTTCTTACAATATAGAAGGTCATTGGAATGAATTTTAATAATAAATACAATGGCCATTAGTTTTTCCATTTCACTATATTGAAAAAAATATAATGCACATTAGTATTTCCATTTTACTATATAGAAAAACAAATTTATATTTGTACATAATGATATTTTAAAGGCTAATTCTATATTTTATTCATGAGCATGAAAAAAATTAACAATTTAAAATAAAAATATAATAAATAAATAGAAAGCCTAACACAATAAAATGAATTTATGATGCTTACCACCATGAGTTACTTTTGTGCGTTTACTGTGTGTACAAAGTTTTATCCATGGGCAAGTGCACCGTCGGTGTAGAAAGGAGTATTTAAAACACTTAATATCATTCCCACAGAGACTATTTCAACAATCTTAAATAATAATTAAATCCTAATTTTTGAGTTCACCATAAAAGGATTTGTTTAGAAATATTTAAAGTGAATGGAAGAATGGAACAAAATGTGAGTAAGCGATTCAAAGACAAAAGGCACAAATACGAGTTTAATTATGGAGAGACATGGAACTTTGGTTTCTCTTATAACTTTACCCAATTTCATCCCAACTCCCTTATGAATGATTTGAGTCAATTGCTAACCATCTGTTCTCATTCTATTACTACACAATGATCATGCAATAGCAATATTCTTTCCCTCAAGTTACTACCCGCAATGATCATGTAAGGTACATAATTAAGAGAAGCATAAAGAACATGCGAACTTGTTAAATTAATAACTGATTAGAAATCAAGGATTCTGATTAATCCTCCAAAACCCTTAGATTCAATTTACCTTATAGTTCCGTTAATTAGGCAATGCTACATCACCTATCCCCTAATTAACTTAGAAATTAATTCTCATTAATTAATTATGCATAATAAGGAAAACACAATTGAATATAAATACTGAATCATTCATAAAAAGAAATAAAAAAAAGGGTTCAATTGGTTACATTATAAGTTACATATAGAGATATAATACAACCAAAAACATACTAATCCATAAAACAATCCATAATCCTATTTCTAGAAAAAGAATGACAAAATCATAGTGTCAACAAAGTTGATAGTAAGACATTGCAACTCATACTGTGGAAAAGCTTCTGTCTCCAAATCTTACGGAAGGATATCGAGGATACTAATAGTGGAGTCTTGAATGGTGTGGTAAAGCCTTCTTTTTATAGGTGTGGATTAGGGTTTCAATGTGGTGGATCGGGCTTGACCTAGTTGCTTCCTTAGCCATCACAACCATTCAATGTAATCCTGCAGTACTGTAGGGCTGACGTGTCATTGTCACATTTATGTATTATCTTTTTATGCTTCTTTTACCCTTTTTTAATCCAAAACTTTCCTATTTTCGGATTCTTTGCTTGCATGACCATTCCTACAAAAATAAGGAAAATTAGGTGAAATTATAATTAAATAATCATAAATTATATTGTAATTATAACTAATTTTCTGCAGATAAATTAACAGAATGGTGGTTTATCAGTTACTTAAATGTTTCTTTTACTTCTAGTTTTACTAAGTCACTTGTGATCTTGCTGATGACTAAATGGAACATATATTCTTTTCTAAGTTTTTAAAAAGAGAAATATAGAGACAAGAGAAAAGAAGAAAATGAAATAAGATATTTTATTTATCCCATTTAGCTTTACATATATAAAATTAGGAATAAAAAAATCAACAAATATCAAAATAGTTCCTAAAAACAACAGTAGGATTTATTTAAATTAAAAAAATAGAAAAATATAATGTGAAATTAATAATAATAATAATAATAATAATAATAATAATAATAATAATAATAATAATAATAATAATAATAATGTGCAGTTCAAAAGCACTTTTAACACTCTTTGTTTAAAGAACTACAAATTTTAAGTTTTTATCTAATAAGCTTGAATTTTCTCATTAATAAAGATTTTGTAAATATATCAACCCATTATTCCTCCATCTTGCAATAGATATGAATTATATCTTCATCCTTTTGCATCTCTTTCAAGAAGAAAAGTTTGATATTGAAGGGCTTAATTTTCCCATGAAACATAGGATTGTGAGAAATTGCCCATGAAACATAGGATCGCAAGAAATTGCAATTGTAGCTTGATTGTCTACAAACACTTCAATACCTTTGGTTTGTTCTATATGAAAATCAACCAAGATTTTTCTCAGTCACAAAGTTTGGTTCACTACTAATTTTGCCCCCACAAATTCTACTTCTATAGTTGATCGAGCCATAACATCCTATTTTTTTAACATCATGAGAAAGTTCCTGAGTCAAGACTAAAACAATATTCTAAAGTACTCTTCATATCATTTAAGGAACCATCTCAATTGCTATCAAAGTACCCAAACAACTTCATATTTTGACTTGTTTGACACTTTTAAAACTTAAACCCATAGTTGATGGTTCTTTTGATGTATTTGTCAACTCTTCTTATTGTCTTTAGGATAATCCATGAACTTTGAAAAAACACTTACAACATACAATATATAATGTAAGATACATCAAACACCCAATGGGACTTCTAAAGTATGTTTCCTAATTATTTTTCATCTTCACCTTCTTTTCTTAATTTCTCCTTCTAGTATATTGCAATACTTATCTCTTTGCAATCCTCTATTTTAAATTTTTTGAGAATCTCCTTTGTAAACTTCTTTTAACAAATGAAAACCAAGTCTTAACCTTGATTGATCTCCATTACAAGTAAATATATCATCGAACCAAGATCATTCATTTTAAAAGCTCATATTATATTCAGTTGAAGCTCATCAATAAGTTATGCACTCTTCCCTATAATCAAAAGGTCATCCATATAAAGACCGTCGTAATCAAAATTACAACGAAATGACAAACTCGCTAAAAATTTAAAAAGAATAATATTGATTTGTGGAGCCGCCACCAAATTTTTATTTTAAAGGGAAAATACTTGGAAAAACCATAACTTGAGGAAGAGTTCTAGGTTCGGGAGTTGATTACGAGTAAAGAAGATATTAGCACCCTACTCGTCCATTCCAAAGAACGGTGCCCTTAAATTGAGTGTGTGATTTTGATATTTGAAAATTTTTTGATCCCTTAAATAGTGTAAAAATAAATAGGTTTGTGGAAAATAGACTGACAGGACTTGATCCTACTCGTACGTATTCCCTGGTGCAATGGAAAATTCAAGAGTACGTAGTTCTGATTTGAAGACTTGGTCTTTAGAAGGATTTTTTGAAAACAAAAAATTTGTATTGAATAATCAAAAAAGTTTTGAATGATTTTTGAAGAAAATCCTTAATCCATGCACGCATCAAGTCTGAGACAAACGAAGGTGGTATTGGGACCTAAATGATTTCCAAATATTGAACAGTAGGGTATGCTACTAGTTCATATTTAGAGCTTATTGTGTGAGATTTAGAATCTTAAATTAGTTGAAAATATACTTTGAAATTTACTGTTTAGAGTGATAGGAGAATGATAAAATATTTAGGTGTTTTTCCTGGATTCCCATATGCACAAAGCTTGAGGCAAACGAAGGTTACAATATTTGTTTTTCCTGGATTCCCATATTGAAAGACAGGGTATGTTGCACGTTCAAATTCAGAACTCATTGCATAAAATTTTGGATTATTAAAATATCATAATATATTTTGCAAATTTGATTTTTGAAGGTGATAGAAAGAAGGTACAGTATTTAACTGTTTTCCCGGATTCACATAGCTTGAGCCAAACTAAGGTTGGATTGAGATTCATATGACTCTCTGAATATTGAAAGGCAGGATATACTACATATTCAAATTTAGAGTTCACTGTGTGAGATCTAGTATTTTGAAAAAAGTCTATAAATTAATTTTGAGGATAATAGAAAGATGATACTTATATATATTACATGTGGCAAGAATATCCTTACGTTTTATATATTAAATACTATTTACAAATTAAAGGACTAGTAGTCATAGATGTTAGAATAATTAATGTGCATAAATATTTGACCATCTTAAATTCTCCTAATGTTATCCCGTATATTACTAGATTAAATGTTAGCCTCAAAAGTACTGGAACACCGTCAGGATTAGAATGAATTATTCAAACTAAAATTTTGATATAGTTTCATCAACGTGGCCACATGTTTGTCTTCCTTATTTTAAATTAGGATAAAACTAGATGTGTTGGGTTTCAAGATTAGACCACTCACACACTCACAGATTTAGTCAAGTCTGTTTAGTCAAGTAAAGGAAGTAAAAATTTTCAAATCAATTCTTCTTTGTATAAAATTGCACCGCCGCTAATCCTATGCACATTTTGTTATTTGGCCCAATTTTTTAATAGCTTAAGATACTGGTCCGTTTTCTAGTAAATAATGGGATACTTAGTGCTCGGGTTGGAGGATAAATTAATTTAGGATTAATGGATTTTGGTCTTAGGTGATTAGAAGCATAGGTTAGGTTACTGTTGCTGCTAATGGCCTGTGGGTCTCGACATTGAGATCAAGAGTAAATGAAGCTTTGCCCATGCCTTGCAATGGTTCCTTACACTAGAAGGCTGCACGTGATGCGAGAGGCGATTATTGAGTTCATGGCAGTGATGGCCATTGAAAACAAACAAGGTGGCAGTGAAAGGCATCGTTGTTACAGTCAGGGGTCATGTTATTCTCGGCTAAGAGTAGGTAGTTGCAACGTGGGCCAACTATGGGCCTTTGAAGAATAACAGGTGTATGCTATGTACATCACGACAATCGCTGCCAATTGGTACCTATTCCTCGTTGGAAACAGAGGACCAGCAACTACTACCAAGGTCGAGGTGGTGATCAGGAGACCTCTGGCAAATCGCTGTGCCTGGGGTGGCTAGGACATGCTCTGGTGTAAATACCTTGACGCTATTTTAATCATAGTGTTTGGCTGGAGGCAGGGACGACTGGATGTGATAGTGGCTAGGGGGTTTTCCGATAATTCCGCGGTGGTTGCCAATACTCTAATGGTGATTTTCGCTAAGATTTTCGATAGTCGTGGAATCAACGGAATGACTAAGGCATTCAAATGTTCAAGATTTCTAATCTTTATGATTGCTGGAGATTTAAATTTATTTTGATGTAGTTAATTTATTTTTTTCATTTTCTATAACTAATACAGCCATTTAAGCTGAGATTCACTAAGGAGTTCATGAAATGTTAACAATCTACGATTATCATTATCAAGAGCTAAAATTTGTAAAGGGACACTTACTAATTACTGCAATTCATAAATTTTTAAAAGGATAATGATTTAAATAAATCTACCTGGAGATTTGTGAAGAACTTCACCATAATTATTCCTTGACTGAAATTCCTTCGATCAAGCAAATGGTGGCCGATGGAGCTAGTTTCCGAGAACAATGACGATACCTTTTAAAAAGGGAAAATTTTGGGATGAAGGAGAGAGAACCAGAGGTTTTTTTTCAAAAGTCTTTGTTAGAATAAAACTTTTTCTTCACTGGAAAGATCTGATCCTTTTTTTTCTCTTATTTATAGATGAATTTGCTTAACTCTTTTTCTAACTAATTTTACCAAAATTTAACCAACTTAGATAATTATCCTAACTAACTCTTAATTAGCTTGTAACAGATTTTTATTATTATTTATTATTATCATTATTATTATTTTCTTAGTCCAGCTTTCTTTTTTATTTTTTTATTTTAACTTAAGTATTAATTTAAAAAATATAATTTTGGACATAATTGGGTGTTTACAAAGATAAACAAGACTCTCATTATTATTGTGTTAAACATAAAGTGTGAATTCTAAAAGACTTCTTTTAAAGACAAGGTTAAGAAAATAGTCACCTATTCGACTACACCAAGCTCTTGGAACCTAATTTAGGCCTTAGCGTTGCCTTCCACAACAAAATCTTTAGGTTTCTCAACATAACTTTCTTCTTCAAGAATTCCATTAAGAAACGCTGATTTATTATCCATCTAGTTCACTTTCCATCCAAGTTGTGCAGAAATAGCAAGAAGTAACTTAATTGCATCAAGCTTATAAATTAGTGTAAATGTGTTAGAATAATCAACACCAAAAATATATTCATACCCTTTGACTACAAGCCTTGATTTATATTTACTAATTGAACCATTGTCATTTAAATTGGTACTAAATACCTATTTCACCTTTAGTTCCTTTCTATCTTAAGGTATATTAACAAGCTTCCAATTTTTGTTCTTCTCAATCATAAAAACCTTATCCTTCATTGCATTCTTCCATTTTGAGTCGTTGAGAGCTTTTTCAGGATCAATAGGTTTGTTTGCATATTGCATGTAACATCCTCAATTTTAGTATTTTTATCATATGTTAACTATCTAAGAACTAGATATAATTTATCGGAATTGATATGAGAGTAATTAGATGTCAATAATTTGGAAAAAATTGATTAGTATAATTTTTAAAATTTTTCTATGATTTTTAATCATGCGACTAAAAACTTTTAAAAATGGTTGTTAGAGACTTTTCATTAATCATGTAATATAAGGGTAGAGTTTTTAAAAATATAAGAAGAAGGAATTTGTTGTTACCTCTTTAGTAAAAATTGATTGGAATATTTTTTTAATGATTTTTTCATAATTTTTAATTACAGGACTAATAATATTAAAAAATATTTGTTGAGCAATTTTCTTAATTATTTCACAAGTAGATGTTTTTTGGAATAGAAATAATGAGAATTTCAAAGTCATCTTTTAGAAAATTTGGTTATAATAATTTCATAAATTCTTTTGTAAATTTTAATTATAAAAATGATAAATTTGAAAAGTGCATGTTCAGGGTTTTTCTTAATTATCTGACACTAGATTGAATTTTTAGAAATAGCAATAATAAGAATTACAAAATGTTTTTTTAGAAAAAAAGTTCTTAAAATAATTTTTTGTTTATCTTTTTTAATTAGTAAATTGAAAACTTTAAAAGCTCAACATCCCCCTCTTCTTTCATTTTCATACCTCGAACATAACTCACCATAAAAAGCTAAAATATTTTGATAATTTCTTGGTATATTCAAGCTTGTTTCTCCATCTAGATTGGTTTCCCTATTATTTTTTTTCATAGATTCTTCCATTTATCTTTTATCCATAACTATGTATTTAGTGTAGAATGTAGAATAGTACTTATAAGTTTTTTTTTTGTTCTTTTGATGATTTTTGAGTTTTTTTTTTTGTTATCAACTATTATAAATTACTTTCATACACCTTGAATGACCTAGAAACCATATTTAAAGGAGAAAAATTAGGAAAAAACTTTCTCTCTCTCTCTCTCTCTCTTTTTTTTTTCTCTCTCTCTCTCTCTATTGTGCTAGGGAAGTCGCAGTTACTCTCTTAAGTCAGGGAAGTAGAACTTTAGTTCTAAAATTAGGGATTAAGTTAGATCTAACTCAAGTTAATGTATGGTAATATTTTTTTATTGTTGAATGTTGAGTTTTTTCCCAATGATGGTAATGTGCTAGATGACTATGTATGAAGTTTTATGAATGCTTTTGAAATATGATTGGATGATGTTATTTATATCTTAATTGATTGAGATTGATTGGATTGCATGCTTGACCATATAAAACTTAGTTGGGAAATAAACTTTAGGACTAGATGATTAATAAAATACCATTTTGTTGATTTATCTATGAGAAATTAGTCATAATTATGATGTAATTATTTCCTATTTGATTGTAATTTTACCTAATTTTTATTCTTTCTTTCAAGAATGATCACACAAGTAGATAATTCAAAACAAGGTACATATTTTTGGGCCAAAAAGGATGAAAAGGCATAAAGAGGGAAAAGGACCTATGAAAGGACAAAAATACCCCTAGAGGAAGCCAGCATGACCTTGTTGGAACTTAAGCACACCCTTGCAACATTCATGGATTTTTCGATACATCCATGCCTAATGGTTAGCATGGTTGTGCTGAACTTCAACATGATCTTGCGACATCTTTTTAATTTTTTACAACAATTGTGGAAACCTTAAATGGCATGAAAAATGACCTAGGTCAACCCTAACAACACAAAAGATGACCTAGGTCAACCCGATTCACAGTAGAAAAATCCAACTCAAGCCTATAAAAAGGGAGGCTAGACCTTCGATGAAAACACACCATTTTTCAACACATCTTTCCATCCTGGAAACACATCACCATTATCCTTTCCATTCCTATATTCATCTTTCTTTTAGTATCTTCTTGAAAGATCTTGGAGGTATAATCTCTTTCACAATATGAATTGCAATGCCTTCTGTCGCAACCGTAATTCCGACGAGACGACGAACTCGCTAAAATTTGAAAATAATTTGATTTGATTGTGGAGTCGCCACCAAATTTTTGTTTAAGGGAAAAAGATTTGGAAAAACCCTAAGGGAAAAAGATTCGAAGTTCGGGAGTCGGTTACGAGTAGGGAAGGTGTTAGGCACCCCACTCGCCTGTTCCAAGGAACAGTACCCTTAAACTGAGTGTGTGATTATTTGAAACTAGTTTGATCCCTTAATTAATTTGAAAATAAATAGTTTGATGGAGGTTAGCCTGACAGGACTTGATCCTGCTCCTACGTATTCCCCGGTGCAATGGGAAATTCAAGGCTTACGTAGTTCTGGTTAAGGAAGTTCCCTTAAGGGGAAGAAAAATAGAAGTTTTCAAAGAATAAGAAGTCAATCGGAAAAATTATACTGAGCAGAGAAGGCTGCCTGTCCATATCAGGATTCGTTTTTATGAAGTGCCATGAGAAGGCAAGTAGAAGTTTTGAAGAAAACATGAATTGGTTGGAAAATGATCTATGCGAAACTCAAACCGTCGTAAGCCGCACTTGAGTTCGCACAAATTCAAATACAGAACAGCAGAGAAGACTGCCTGCTCGTATTAGGATTCGTTCAGACGAAGTCCTATAAGGAGAAAAGTAACAGTTTTGAAGAAAACGGGAGTTGGTTGGAAAATCATCTATGCGAAACTCAAACCGTCGTAAGCCGCATTTGAATTCGCACGAATTCCAATACAGAACAGCAGAGAAGACTGCCTGCTCGTATTAGGATTCGTTCAGACGAAGTCCCATGAGAAGGAAAGTAAAAGTTTTGGAGAAAACGGGAGTTGGTTGGAAAACTCATCTATGCAAAACTCAAACCGTCGTAAGCCGCATTTGAGTTCGCACGAATTCAAATACAGAACAGCAGAGAAGACTGCCTGCTCGTATTAGGATTCGTTCGGATGAAGTCCCATAAGGAGGAAAGTAACAGTTTTGAAGAAAACGGGAGTTGGTTGGAAAATCATCTATGCGAAACTCAAACCGTCGTAAGCCGCATTTGAGTTCGCACGAATTCAAATACAGAACAGCAGAGAAGACCGCCTGGTCGTATTATGATTCGTCCAGACGAAGTCCCATGAGAAGGAAAGTAAAAGTTTTGGAGAAAACGGGAGTTGGTTGGAAAACTCATCTATGCGAAACTCAAACCGTCGTAAGCCACATTTGAGTTCGCACGAATTCAAATACAGAACAGCAGAGAAGACTGCCTGCTCGTATTAGGATTCGTTCGGACGAAGTCCCATAAGGAGGAAAGTATCAGTTTTGAAGAAAACAGGAGTTGGTTGGAAAATCATCTATGCGAAACTCAAACCGTCGTAAGCCGCATTTGAGTTCGCACGAATTCAAATACAGAACAGCAGAGAAGACCGCCTGCTCGTAATATGATTCGTCTAGACGAAGTCCCATGAGAAGGAAAGTAAAAGTTTTGAAGAAAAGGGGATTGGTTGGAAAATCAGCCAGGCGATTATTACTTTCCCCCATTTATTGCTGGGTTGCCTCATATTCTCGAGTCTAAGCCAAGAACATGATCGGACCTGGATACAGTATCAACGCCCTGTTCGCAGGATCCTCTCTATATTCTTATATTTAGTCTTATTCCTCACCTTTGGGTCATTAATTCTGGCCGGAGTTCTGGCTATCAAGGATTCTAGATTAGCAAATGCTGTGAAGTAAGACCGGTATAGGTGATCTGGACCCCTTATAGGCTTAAGGTGTGAGTTTTGAACCTACCACTTAGTTAACAACATGACTGCTGGCCCTAACTGATTACGCCTTGGGCTTGCATCCTAGGCTCCTTAAACCAGCAAGTGGCCTATCTCTTACCCTATTTAATAGCCAAAGGCAGCATATCATTCGGTTCAGCCAATACTTAAGTTTTGAACACGTTATTCAGTTATTATCTATCACTACCACGTGGATCCTACGAAGGAATTGTATAGTGTCACTATGCTACTAAAGAATCCTTAGGCACACTAGTTTTCCAAAATCTGTGCGAGAACACCTAAGCTTCCTAATGCCTTTTAGCGGCTGAATCTCGCTGATGGAGATTGAATCCCCTGACTCCAAACTGACTCCTATAATTCAACTGGACATTTAGGATTCTGGGGTAGTTCTCAACCTAATAGTCCTATCGAAGCACCTCCAATCATACATGTTTCAACTCAGGACTCAATACAGAACTCATTGTCACAGGCTCAAAGTACTCTGGTACTTTGTCAAAGGGCCTTTTTGGTTTTGACTTAATTCAAGTCTTGCAGAATCTGTTATCTACTGGAGTCTGACTTTAACTAGCATGTGTATCAACTTTGAGACCCTCATTGGATCTGCTTTTGATCAAGGACCGACTAGGGTGGGGACGAAGAAAGTTGACAACAATCTACATGGATAGGGGGCACCATACTGTGGTAATATGCTGTATCTACTTCCTTAGACCTTGGTGTCATTGTGTAAAGGATTGGAGACTCTAATCAGTGACTTCAATTATTGATGATTAACCTATACAGTGACAATTTGCGAGTTGCTGTGCTTCGTTCTTGTTTTTTCAGGATCAAGGCAATTGCAAGTTTCCTTTATGGTCTTTTCCTTTTTATGTCAAGGCGCTCCCATATTAGCAAATGCTATACCCTGACAGCCTCAGACGCTGGGGAGAGCCAGTGCAATTGCAACTCGGTTAGAACACTGGATTCTGATTTAGGCCTCCAAACTATCATGCTGACTATATCTGCCAAGGTTTCTATGCTAATCTCGATCAACAAACAGGTCTGAACCTGGATGCGGTGTCAACACCTATCTCCTCAAGTTTACAAGGCTTCCCCATATTCTTATACAGGTTTCATTTATACCCCTCAAACCATAGGCGCCGTACTAATCCTAGCTGAGCTTCTTACTGCTAAGCGTTCAAAATTGACAGATACAAGGGTTGTAAAACAGAATCAATGTGAGCAACCTAGATCACCTATAGGCCGAAGACATGAGTTTAGGATTTGTTGCTTGTATAATTCCAAGATTGCAGGCCTCATTTGGTCATTCTTTAGGCCAACGCTTTAGGCTTATAGGAACATATTCAGGCTCTCCAACGGAGACTTTTACAGCTGAGCATTCTAGGTGTGAGAATCCAAAGGCTTAATCCTCAGCTGGGGGGAGCTACCAGGTCATGTGCAGGAGGGGATTAAACTATGGGGGCTGATCCTTATACCTAGGAACAAATTAATGACCTTCTATCAGTTGGGCGCAGGGGCCATCAAATGGCAATTCAACGACATAAACTGCCTCGAGGCTTGGCCAATAACAGAATTTGGAATGGTTTTGTAAAGGCCTTGTACAGAGCTGATAGGCTATGAGTACATGTTCTGGCCATAAGAGATCTTTGACTACACTTCTAGAATGAATCTTACCAAGTCTACCTTAACCATTATAGGGACTAGCTCTGTTGTAACTATAGCAATTTGAGGTTCTGCTTTGTCTTAGGCCCAAGCCTGAGGTAGCTACAACTAGGACCTCACAGAACGGCTTTGAGGCCAATTATTGAGCAGGTCTTCAGGGGATTAAACCAGCGAAGAGTGTTTTGAGGCCCTTTTACAGTACAATGCTACACCTACTAGACTAACATGAAATTTCTTATTGCAGATTCAACTAATAACTTTTTTTTTGGATTAAGCCTTACAGAATTTCCTTCATTCCTTCATCATATGCTACGTTATTGTTTCGAAGTTGTGTTATACGTGCCTATATAAGGGGCCGATCTATATTTTCCATTTCTCACCTGACCGAGCCTAACTATATCCATTCTAAATCAGTTCATATTGAAGTAAGGACCTATAGAAGATGCAATATTCTGCTTCTTAATTTTCCTTAAACCAAACACCGAGGGAATTGAATAGCAATTAAATCATGATGAAACAAACATGCGCAGCGACCATTCTGAATTCAATTCATGCAGATTTTATCTAATACATGTCAATAGGCTAATTTCAATCGATCGTTTAGGATTTTTGTCAAGAAACTTCAGATTAAAATCTAAGCTAACAAACGGAATCGCACATGATTTCTTTCGAACAATTTTCCTAGTGATTCTGCTATTTGGATTAAAGAAAATGAGCCAGGACACTGACCTGGACCGGATTCAAGCTCGAGGAATACAGGATCTCTTTCGATTCAGGTTAGGAGTAGACTCCTGTGAAGCCAGTTCTTGAGTCGATGCGATGGAATCGGCGCAAGGTCGTTCTTGAACTCTTTCGCGATGTCCCCGGAGAATCCCAATTCGAGGAAACTGTTCAACCTTTTTGAGCCAGAGCAGACTCTTTTCCCTCCCCTTTTCTTTTAATCTCTTCCTTTTCTCCTCTCCCGAAAAATCCCCCTCCTTTTTTAAAATTTTTCTTTTATACTCCCTCATTAACCAAGGTTATTTATTCTAAACCATGGTTATCTTTTGACCCTGGTTCTAACTAATTTAACTACCTTCCAGCACCCTTTTCTTTCTCTCTTTTTTCTTTGATGGTTTTCTTTCTTGTTATTTTCTTTTATTATTATTTCTGCTTTTTATTTGGTTTCTTCCCTTTTTTTTATATATATATATAATTTTTATTATTACTCTCATTGTTATTGCTCATTTACTTATGTATGCCTTTTATTCTTGTCTTTCTACCTTTTACATTTTATCCCTAATAATTTAATTAATTTATCTCAACTCGGACAAAAATTGATGCTCACAGTTTGCCCCTCTTTACTTATCTCCTAGCTGATAATATAGAGGATGTCTTCCTTGATATTATCATGACTAGGAGTGAGTAAAGACATGAGCAGCCTTTGTCCGAGGTGAGAGCCACGGATGTTATTTGTCTTGTCACAAACGTGTGATAAGATACGCTCTTACTGTTTTGAGTGATGGTCTTTCATGATGATTTTGGCCTGCGTATACTAGGCCTATACTAATTTATTGGGTATGCCGGAGCCAAAATATGGGGGTTCAAAATGCAACGCCTGAATAAGCCAGGCAAGAATTTGAACATGATAGGCCTAATTAAGCCAAGGTGCAGAAGTTTAGAATGCGACGCCTGTATAGGTTGAGCAGAAAATTAAACACGAGGAGCCTGAGTAAGCCGAGATGCGGGAATTTAAAATGCAGCGCCTGAATAGGCTATGCAGAAATTAAAATGAGGGGCCTAAATAAGCCGAGATGCAGGAATTTAAAATGCAGCACCTGAATAGGCTATGCGGAAATTAAACATGAGGGGCCTGAATAAGCCGAGATGCAGGAATTTAAAATGCAGCGCCTGAATAGGCTATGCGAAAATTAAACATGAGGGGCCTAAATAAGCCAAGGTGCAAAAAATAAAAATGCAGCGCCTGAATAGGATGAACGGAAATTAAACATGAGGGGCCTAAATAAGCCAAAATGCAGGAATTTAAAATGCAGCGCTTGAATAGGCTATGCGGA
Source organism: Canavalia gladiata (assembly GCA_037954105.1). Classification (NCBI taxonomy): domain Eukaryota; kingdom Viridiplantae; phylum Streptophyta; class Magnoliopsida; order Fabales; family Fabaceae; genus Canavalia; species Canavalia gladiata. The sequence goes on along the minus strand of CM075658.1, from coordinate 33,991,410 downwards.
AATTAAACATGAGGGGCCTGAATAAGCCGAGATGCAGGAATTTAAAATGCAGCGCCTGAATAGGCTATGTGAAAATTAAACATGAGGGGCCTAAATAAGCCAAGGTGCAAAAAATAAAAATGCAGCGCCTGAATAGGCTGAACGGAAATTAAACAGGAGGGGCCTAAATAAGCCAAGATGCAGGAATTTAAAATGCAGCGCCTGAATAGGCTGAACGGAAATTAAACATGAGGGGCCTGAATAAGCCGAGATGCAGGAATTTAAAATGCAGCGCCTGAATAGGCTGAACGGAAATTAAACATGAGGGGCCTAAATAAGCCAAAACGCAGGAATTTAAAATGCAGCGCCTGAATAGGCTATGCGGAAATTAAACATGAGGGGCCTAAATAGGAATTTAAAATGCAGCGCCTGAATGGGCTGAACGGAAATTAAACATGAGGGGCCTGAATAAGCCGAGGTGTAGAAAAATAAACATGCTGGGGCCTGAATAGGCCATGGTGCAGAAAAGTAAACATGCTAGGGGCTGAATAGGCCGGGGTGTAGAAAAATAAACGTGCTAGGGCCTGAATAGGCCAGGGTGCAAAAAAATAAACGTGCAGGGGCCTGAATAGGCCAGGGGGCAGAAAAGTAAACTTGAGGAGGGCCTTAATAGGCCAGGATGCAGAAAAGTAAACGTGTTGGGGCCTAAATAGGCCAGGATGCAAAAAGTAAATGTGTTTGGGCCTGAATAGGCCACGGTGCGAAAAAGTAAAAGTGCTAGGGCCTGAATAGGCCGGGATGCAGAAAAGTAAACATGCTGGGGCCTAAATAGGCCAGGATGCAGAAAGTAAATGCGCTTGGGCCTGAATAGGCCACTGTGCAGAAAAGTAAACGTGTTGGGGCCTGAATAGGTCAGGGTGCAGAAAAATAAACATGCAGGGGCCTGAATAGGCCAGGATGCAGAAAAGTAAACATGTTGTAGCCTAAATAGGCCAGGATGCAGAAAGTAAATATGAGGGCATCCCGTTGTTGACGGGAAGGAATGTAGAAAGGGGGTCCCGCTGTTGCCGGGAAAAATGCAGGAAAATTAAACATGCTTGATATCCCGTTGTTGTCGGGAAAATGCAAGAAATTAAACATGCTTGGTATCCCGCTGTTGCCGGGAAAATGCAAATGAGGTCCTGCTGTTGCCGGAAAAGACGCAAGAAATTAAACATGCTTGATGTCCTGTTGTTGATAGGAAAAGACGCAAGAAATTAAAAATGCTTGATGTCCTGTTGTTGACAGGAAAATAGACATGAGGTCCCGCTGTTGCCGGGAAGATGCAAATGATGACATCCTGCTGTTGCTAGGATAAATGCAAACCTGCTTGACAGGTGACAGAAAAATAGACATGCTTGAGGTCCTGTTGTGGACAGGAAAATAAACATGAGGTCCCGCTGTTGCTGGGAAGATGCAAATGATGACATCCTGCTGTTGCCAGGATAAATGCAAACCTGCTTGACAGGTGACAGGAAAATAGACATGCTTGAGGTCCTGTTGTTGACAGGAAAATAGACATGGGGTCCCGCTGTTGCCGGGAAGATGCAAATGATGACATCCTGCTGTTGCCAGGATAAATGCAAACCTGCTTGACAGGTGACAGAAAAATAGACATGCTTGAGGTCCTGTTGTGGACAGGAAAATAGACATGAGGTCCCGCTGTTGCCGGGAAGATGCAAATGATGACATCCTGTTGTTGCCAGGATAAATGCAAACCTGCTTGACAGGTGACAGAAAAATAAACATGCTTGAAGTCCTGTTGTTGACAGGAGAATGCAAATGAAGTCCCGCTGTTGCCGGGAAGATGCAAATGATGACATCCTGCTATTGCCAGGATAAATGCAAACCTGCTTGACAGGTGACAGGAAAATAGACATGCTTGAGGTCCTATTGTTGACAGGAAAATAGACATGGGGTCCCGCTGTTGCCGGGAAGATGCAAATGATGACATCCTGTTGTTGCCAGGATAAATGCAAACCTGCTTGACAGGTGACAGGAAAATAGACATGCTTGAAGTCCTGTAGTTGACAGGAGAATGCATATGAAGTCCCGCTGTTGCCGGGAAGATGCAAATGATGACATCCTGCTGTTGTCAGGATAAATGCAAACCTACTTGACAGGTGACAGAAAAATAGACATGATTGAAGTCCTGTTGTTGACAGGAGAATGCAAATGAAGTCCCGCTGTTGCCGGGAAGATGCAAATGATGACATCCTGTTGTTGCCAGGATAAATGCAAACCTGCTTGACAGGTGACAGAAAAATAAACATGCTTGAAGTCCTGTTGTTGACAGGAGAATGCAAATGAAGTCCCGCTGTTGCCGGGAAGATGCAAATGATGACATCCTGCTATTGCCAGGATAAATGCAAACCTGCTTGACAGGTGACAGGAAAATAGACATGCTTGAGGTCCTATTGTTGACAGGAAAATAGACATGGGGTCCCGCTGTTGCCGGGAAGATGCAAATGATGACATCCTGCTGTTGCCAGGATAAATGCAAACCTGCTTGACAGGTGACAGGAAAATAGACATGCTTGAAGTCCTGTTGTTGACAGGAGAATGCAAATGAAGTCCCGCTGTTGCCGGGAAGATGCAAATGATGACATCCTGCTGTTGTCAGGATAAATGCAAACCTACTTGACAGGTGACAGAAAAATAGACATTATTGAAGTCCTGTTGTTGACAGGAGAATGCAAATGAAGTCCCGCTGTTGCCGGGAAGATGCAAATGATGACATCCTGCTGTTGCCAGGATAAATGCAAACCTGCTTGACAGGTGACAGACGATTAAATATGCTTGAAATCCTGTTGTTGACAGGAGGATGCAAGCCTGCTTGACAGGAAAAGGAAATGAAAGATGAAAGAGGCCTGTTAAGACAGGCAACAAAGAAAGGATCCTCTTGTTGAAAGGAAAGATGCAAGCCTGGTAGAAAGGCAAAGGGGAATGAAAGAAGCCTGTTAAGATAGGTAAAATGAATGACGAAAACTATCTTGCTAAGACAGGATGAATGTAGATGGACTCTTGATAAAAAAATAAGCCTGCTAGACAGGCAAAAGGAAAGATAAAAGCCTGTTAAGACAGGAAAAAACAAAAAGATCCTGTTGTTGACAGGAAAGATGCGAGCCTGCTAGACAGGCAAAGGAAAAGTAAAGTGATCTATACTAACTTGAAAGAATGGCCTGTTGGGGCAGGCAAAGCATGAATGACCTGTTAATGGAGGCAAAGGAAAAAAGACAAGAATCTATTAGGATAGGTATCGAAGGAAAGCCCTGTTGTTGACAGGACAGAAATGAGCCTGTTAAGACATGCAAGAATCATGAGGAGGTCCTGTTGTTGACAGGGTGGAATGAAGATAGATACTTGATAATTATTTTCTTGAAAATACTTGAGCAACCATTTTGCCCCAGTTTAGAGGATTCTTGATAATTGATGGATGTCTATATTTGAAGGGATTTTAGGCAAGTGTTTGCCCCAGTTTAAGCCTCGATGAGATTGAAGATGAGCTTGACTTGAGTTTTTCTGGGCAACTTTGCACTATTGAACTTGATTGGAGTTGAGGAATTGAGGATTGCCTCAACTTGGATTTTCTTGGGCAAATGTTTGCCCCAGTTTGAACTTGACTGAAAATTTAAGGATGACCTCAGTTTGAAATTTGGTGGGCCAGTGTTTGCCCTTGTTTGAACTTGATTCAAAATTTTTCGACTGTCTCGATTTGAATTATTTGGGCGAATGTCTCCCTCTGTTATGAAATTTTTGGAATTGAGGATCGCCTCAACTTGAATTTCTAGGCAAAAGCTTGCCCCAGCTTTGTTCTTGAATTCAAATCTTTCTTGGAAAAATGTTTGCCCCAGTTTGGACTTGATCCAGAATCTGAGGATGACCTAAAATTGAACTTTTTTGTGGGCAAGCGTTTGCCCTAGTTTGGACTTGATTTAGTTTTAATTATGACTGATTTGGGCAATTTTACCTAGGTCTTAATTACTTTTGAAAAATGGGTCGTGCGATGCTTGAATAAAAAGATGCTTATGTGCTGTTTGAATGAGTGAAAAGAATGCGGTGTTAATGATGCTTGAATAAATGCAGAAATGATGTGGGGTTCTTATTTTGATGCTTGAAATAATTATTTGATTAGACATATGTGTCGCAACCATAATTCCGACGAGACGACGGACTCGCTAAAATTTTGAGAAATGAATCTATGGATTATGTGGAGTCGCCACCAAATTTTTATTTAAGGGAAAAATATTTGGAAAAAACCCTGACTCGAGAATGAGCTTCTAAGTTCGGGAGTCGGTTACAAGTAGGGAAGGTGTTAGGCACCCTACTCGCCCGTTCCGAAGAACGTTACCCTTAAACTGAGTGTGTGATTTTGGAAATCGTTTGATCCCTTTAATTAGTGTGAAAAATAAATTTTGATGGAAGTTAGCCTGACAGGACTTGATCCTGCTCCTACGTATTCCCCGGTGCAATGGGAAACTCAAGGCTTACGTAGTTCTAGTTTTGTGAAGGCTTGACCTTCGCAGAGTGTTTCGAAAGAATGTTTGAAGATTTTGCTATTCGAAAAGAAGTTTTATTTTTAAGAGGGGTCTTTGGCCCACTCATGCACAAGGCCCGAGGCGGCTAAGGCAGCACAAGGACCTATACGAACTACTAAATGTTGAACAGCAGGTAAACCGTCAGTTCCCCATTTAGAGCCCATTGCGTGAGACCTAGAACCCCACAAAATATTTAGGAAAAGGTATATATTTTTTTATTTGAAAAGGACCTCAAGTCCACTCATGCACAAGGCCCGAGGCGGCTAAGGCAGCACAAGGACCTATACGAACTACTAAATGTTGAACAACAGGTAAACCGCCAGTTCCCCATTTAGAGCCCATTGCGTGAGACTTAAAATCACAAAATATCAAAAAAGATTCTTTAAATTTTTGAGATAGAAATAATTTGTAAAGGATATCGATCTTTGAACAAAAGAAAGCTCGAATATAATAAAAGATTCTTCATTTTTTGACTTTTGGAGGCAATTGGGAATTTGAAGTGTCTTATGATTTATTTCGGAATATTTCAATTTCCTAAATTTTTACTGCCTTTATTGTTTTTCTATATTTTCAGAATTTCTATTAATTTTTATGCATTTTCTGGAATTTTGTTTATTTTTTATGTAATTTTCTGTGATTTTTATTTTTTTTATGTAATTTTCTGGAATTTTATTAATTTTCTAGAATTCTTTATTAATTTTTGATTTTCTGGGAATTTTTATTAATTTCTGGAAGAAAGGATTGATTTGGCATTAATGGAATTGGCTAGGGGTGGCATGGTAATTGCCATGGCAAGGGTATATTAGGTATTCTATATTTAGGGACAGAATGGGAATTACTTGAATTCCCTAAGGCATTTTGGGTATCCTATGTTTAGGGACAGAATGGGATTATTGGAAAGGTTAAGGACATTTTGGTGATTTTGTGGCTCGTGGACAGAATTGGAATTATGGTAAATGTTCAAGGGCAATATGGTAATTGACTGTGGCAGGGACCTATTGGGTATTTTGGAAATGGACTGGGGCAGTTTGGTAATTTCCTACAGCAAGGACCTATTGGGCATTATGGAATTTGACAGGGGCAGTGTGGTAATTTCCTTTTTAAGGCTTGAGTCATTAAAACAAAAGGATTGCTCTCAGCTAGGTTCGAACCCCCGACCCAGGAGCATGTGGCGGTGCATCTAACCACTGAACCATGCCCAAGTATTGTTGTAAATATATGCCTTTTATGCCTATAATGGGGATCCAGGTTAAGTCACCCATTTTTTGAAAATGGTTTACGAGGGATTCGAACCTCGTGCTGTGGACCTACGGACAGCGCCCCTTCTGCCACTGGGCCAAGCTTGTAATTTAGTTTTATCCTCCCCGCTCTATAGTTATATGCAGTGCCAAAGTGTGATAGTTGTTCAAAAGAAAAAATTGCTTAGAGAAGGGATCAGGTCCCTGTCATAGGTATCGAAGGCAGCTTCCTTGCATTGTTCATGAGATTCTAAACCACTTCCTAGCAATTCGCCTACTTAGTTGGTTGTAATTCAAGATTGTCAAGGGCAAGCTACTATCAGCACCAACTTCATATCTACACAGAGCTGGGTATTCAACAAGATTGAGATTTTGTTCTTGGCGTTTCAGCTTCAATTTCTTCCTCAAAGATAACTTCTCCTGTCTCTGTTCAATTTCCCTGTGTGTAGGTAATACATATCATCTAGGGCCTCAAGACTTCTACTACAACCACCAATAAACACAAGAACACCGCTCATAAATGGCTTTAAAGGGTCATCAGCTACAGAAATTCTAGCAGAAGATCCATCAGGGGTAGTTGTCACGTTTGCCCACACACCAGTCTAAGTGTCAATCATATACAGGTCATCGTATAGACTTTAAGCATCTGGAAATCCCCCAAAACAAACAAATTTTTGCCAAAAGAAATTGTAGAATGACCAGCTCGAGCTGGCAATAGTTGGCCTGACGCCCGTAGTTCTCTCTAAATTAGAGTATCAATATCAAGGATATGGGCATCAGACGGATAATAATCACGCTCATCTTCACCACCCATCACAATAATTTTATTTTTCCAAGATGAGTAAGTATGGCTGCCACGAGGAGATGGTGGAGTGCCTGATGTTGTAGCATGGTTCCAAACAAATATCTCTGTATTCAAAATGTAAAGATCGTTGTAGCACACCTCGTTAATCTTATCTGCAGATCTTCCATGGCCACTAAATATCAGTAGTCGTTTGCCAACAACTGCTGCACTATGACCCTCACATGCCTCTGGTCCTTCTCCTCTTATGGATGGAGGAATCCTCGTATGTGAATTAGTATTCAGTATGTGCAAATTCTTCAGTGGATTGGTCCCAACTGTACCCCCAAACACAGACAAATCATCACCAATAACAGCACAACCATGGCTATTCCTGGGAATATGTAATAATCCTTTGATCACTGGTTGACTCCAACTCTGCCTCACAGTGTCAAAACATGAACTTGGTTGGTTTGACAGTTAAATTTGTCGTAACCGCCAAAGAGATAAAGAACTCTGCCACCTTTAATGGTGTTGCAGGTGTGCCCCTACCTCCTCCCTGATTCTAGTTTTTCCTTCTTCGTAATCACGACAAATCGTTCACGATAACAAAACGCACCACTTCAAAAATGCACCCAGTTTCACATACAAGAATGCAACTCCAATTCTCAACTTAGAACACAGGATCACGCCTAAGAGTTCGTCTCAAACAGCATGTCAAACTTCTAGGATTCTTGAACAAGGATGTATATAACAATACCGACAATTTACTCAATATGCTTGTAAATCTGAACTATGTTTCAACCAAGGAGACTATTAGAGATGGGATTAATGAGACTTCGTTTCCGCACACACCAACAGATTTGACATTAAAGAAATGGAAGGGATGAAGCAAACCTGTTATCAAATTGATGAGGCTCAGCTACCTATCTACTCTTGCTTGATTCCATGGATTTGATTGTCTTCTTCCTTGCAAGGAATACGATCGCCAAACTGAGAGCAACATGATCATGGGGGCGGAGGCCAGTCCTCTCCCCTGATTTAGCAGAGTCTCCTTCTTCCCTGGCGTTCTTGAGTTTTCTGATTTGTTCAATCTTGCTAATTCTTCTTCTTCAAGAAGATCAATATCATGAGTTCTTGGCTTTTCCGTTCACGTCCTTCAGTCGTTATTCTTCTTCTTTCACTTCAGGCTTGGATGAGCTTCAGGTCCTCCTCCTAATCTAATGACCAAGAAAATCCACGATCTTCCCACTGCCTCGACTCCAAGAAGCCTCTTCCAGTCCAGTCCCCCTTTATTTTTTTTGCCCAGCTAAAAAGGCTCAGAGAATCCAGAAGCACCCCTCCCCCTCTAACCTTCGTTCTTTTTTCCTTTTTTCCTATTCAAGATTTTTCTTTATTATTTATTTTTTATTTCGTATTTTTCCCGAATTTTTATTTTACTTCCCTTTTTTATTATTTTTTATTATCATTTTTATTTTTTATTTTTTTTGTTGTTGTTTGTCTGTTTTTGTTTGTCTGTTTTCTGTTTTCTTTATCTGTTTTCTATTTTCTGTTTTCTGTTTCTTTAATTATAATCCTATTTTGTTTTGAATTTCTTTTATGCATTAATCGCCTAAAAATTGGTCTCGGACATAATTGAGTGTTTACAGTTTACCCCTCTTTACTCATTTTCCTACCCGATAATGTGAGAAATGATTCTCTGAATTATCGAGGTAGGAAATGAGTAAAGACGTGAACACCTTATGTCCGAGGTGGTCGCCGTGCTAACCTTCGAATCACCATGTCTCTAGGGTTACAGGGCCCATGTGTGAATCATACAAGGTTTGACTTTGTGTGTCGTGATGCTGAACTTATAAGAAGCTAAAGTATGAAGGCCTGACAACATAGGCCTGAAAGCAATAAATCTAAAATACAAGGCGGCCTGACAACATAGGCCTGAAAGCAATAGATCTAAACTATGGCGGGCGGCCTGACAACATAGGCCTGAAAGCATTAGATCTAAACTATGGCGGCCTGACAACATAGGCCTGAAAGCAGTAAATCTAAACTACAGCGGCCTGACAACATAGGCCTGAAAGCAATAAATCTAAACTACAAGGCGGCCTGACAACATAGGCCAGAAAGCAGTAGATCTAAACTATGGCGGCCTGACAACATAGGCCTGAAAGTAATAAATCTAAACTACAAGGCGGCCTGACAACATAGGCCTGAAAGATATAGATCTAAACTACATGGCGGCCTGACAACATAGGCCTGAAAGTAGTAAATCTAAACTATATGGCGGCCTGACAACATAGGCCTGAAAGGAGTAAACCTAAACTATATGGCGGCCTGACAACATAGGCTTGAAAGCAATAAATCTAAGCTATGTGGCGGCCTGACAACATAGGCCTGAAAGCAGTAAATCTAAACTATGGCGGCCTGACAACATAGGCCGCAAAGCAGTAAATCTAAGCTATGTGGCGGCCTGACAACATAGGCCTGAAAGCAGTAAATCTAAACTACATGGCGGCCTGACAACATAGGCCTGAAAACAGTAAATCTAAACTATGGCGGCCTGACAACATAGGCCTGAAAGCAGTAAATCTAAGCTATGTGGCAGCCTGACAACATAGGCCTGAAAGCAGTAAATCTAGGCTATGTGGCGGCCTGACAACATAGGCCTGAAAGCAGTAAATCTAAGCCATGTGGCGGCCTGACAACATAGGCCTGAAAGCAGTAAATCTAAACTACATGGCGGCCTGACAACATAGGCCTGAAAGCAATAGATCTAAACTACATGGCGGCCTGACAACATAGGCCTGAAAGTAGTAAATCTAAACTATATGGCGGCCTGACAACATAGGCCTGAAAGGAGTAAACCTAAACTATATGGCGGCCTGACAACATAGGCCTGAAAGCAATAAATCTAAGCTATGTGGCGGCCTGACAACATAGGCCCGAAAGCAGTAAATCTAAGCTATGTGGCGGCCTGACAACATAGGCCTGAAAGCAGTAAATCTAAACTACATGGCGGCCTGACAACATAAGCCTGAAAGCAGTAAATTTAAGCTATGTGGCGGCCTGACAACATAGGCCTGAAAGCAGTAAATCTAAGCGATGTGGCGGCCTGACAACATAGGCCTGAAAGCAGTAAATCTAAGCTATGTGGCGGCCTGACAACATAGGCCTGAAAGCAGTAAATCTAAACTACATGGCGGCCTGACAACATAGGCCTGAAAGCAGTAAATCTAAACTACATGGTGGCCTGACAACATAGGCCAGTGAGCAAGAATGCAAAGATTTAATGCTATGGCCTGACAACATAAGCCAGTGAGCAAGAATGCAAAGATGTAATGCTATGGCCTGACAACATAGGCCAGTGAGCAAGAATGTAAAGATGCAATGTTATGGCCTGAGAACATAGGCCAGTGAGCAAGAATGCAAAGATGTAATGCTATGGCCTGACAACATAGACCAGTGAGCAAGAATGCAAAGATGTAATGCTATGGCCTGACAACATAGGCCAGTGAGCAAGAATGTGAAGATGTAATGCTATGGCCTGACAACATAGGCGAGTGAGCAAGAATGTAAAGATGCAATGCTATGGCCTGACAACATAGGCCAGTGAGCAAGAATGTAAAGATGCAATGCTATGGCCTGACAACATAGACCAGTGAGCAAGAATGCAAAGATGTCATGCTATGGCCTGACAACATAGGCCAGTGAGCAAGAATGCAAAGATGTAATGCTATGGCCTGACAACATAGGCCAGTGAGCAAGAATGTAAAGATGTAATGCTATGGCCTGACAACATAGGCCAGTGAGCAAGAATGCAAAGATGCAATGCTATGGCCTGACAACATAGGCCAGTGAGCAAGAATCTAAAGATGCAATGCTATGGCCTGACAACATAGGCCAGTGAGCAAGAATGCAAAGATGTAATGATGTGGCCTGACAACATAGGCCAGTGAGGAAGAATGTAAAGATACAATGCTATGGCCTGACAACATAGGCCAGTGAGCAAGAATGCAAAGATGTAATGCTATGGCCTGACAACATAGGCCAGTGAGCGGGAATGTATGGATGCAATGGCCTGATAACATAGGCCACGAATGAATGATGCATTCTACCTTACGCTTGAAGGTTTTTTGGCACTTGATGATTATTTTTGAGGCGGCTTGGGCAACCATTTTGCCCCAGTTTGGAAATTTCTTGATAACTGAGAGATGTCTTGCTTTGAAAGAATTTTGGGCCAACGTTTTGCCCCAGTTTGGAAGGTCTTTGGTAGTCGAGGAATGCCTTAACTTGAGGGGATTTTGAGCAAGCGTGTGCCCAACGTTTTGGAATTCTAGAATTGAGGATTGCCTCAACCTGAGTTTTCTTGGGCACTTGTTTGCCTTATCTTGAATTTGGAATTGAGGATTGCCTCAACCTGAGTTTTCTGGGCGCAAGTTCACCCTAGTTTGTTCCATGATCTTAAATTGTGTTTGAGGGTAACCTCAAATTAAATCTTTTGTGTGGGCAAGCATTTGCCCCAGTTTGGGCTGATTCAGAATCTGAGGATGAACTCAAATTGAGCTTTTGTGGGCAAGTGTTTGCCCCAGTTTGAACTTGATTTTGATCTCAAACTATATCTTTGTGTGGGAAAGCATTTGCCCCAGTTTGAGTTGATTCAGAATTTGAGGATGACCACAAATTTACCCCCCTCTTTGTGTGGGCAAGCGTTTGCCCCAGTTTGGAAGTCTTTTAATTATGATCAACTCGGGCAATTTTACCCAGGTCTTAATTAGTTTTTGAAAGATGAGTTATGAAATGCTTGAATGACAAAATGCTTATTGCGATGTTTGAATGAATGAAAAAGAATATGGTGTTTGTGATGCTTGGATGCATGCAGAAATGATGTGGGGTTCTTATTTTGATGCTTTGAAATAGTTATTTGATGAAACAGATGCTGTGGGATAAATGTAAAATATGAAATGAAAATGTTCTTGTTTCTCTTGATTTTTGATTTTTCTGACACATCCTTCCTCGACAACTCCATAGTGGGTGCGAAAAGAATCAAGAGTCAGGACGAGTTGGATTGACTCAACTTCGAAGTTTTCTTGGTCAATTCTGTAAATTTGCTTTTGTCAGGATCTTTGAGGCCCAACAGTGGTCGGTATTATTGAATAAGACACACTTCTTACGTCTTGATGACGTTGTGGCTGGTAGGAAGATGAATCTTTGGGAAACAATCCTATTGTGTTGCAACGGTTGAGGATTCATCCGACTTGTCATGACTTTTCAAAATTAATCTTTTTTATTTTTACATTTTTCACATCTCTTTTGGCATGTGCGCAATCAAGGTGTGCGAAGTGATTCTGAATGGTTAATAAAAAATATAGAGAAAGTTTGCAAAGGATGTGTGAGATAGTACTTCAAAGGAAAAATGACAAAAGGTGTAGGTTTGATTGCCCAAATGGCACCTTTTGATGAAGAATGTCAGTGCTGCTTTTCATAATCTTGATTGTCAAATTAGTCAAACTTGAGAAATGACAAAATTTTTCCCCAGTTTTAGGAAGATGTGAGGTGCAGAACTGTCATGTTGTCTTGGGATTCCTGGATTGACCTTAATTTTGCCTGGGTTGTTCTTTTGAGTTTTCAACCCAGCAGGTCTTTTGTTTTGCCCTAACTTTTGCCTAGGTTGCCCTTACGGGTTTTCAACCTAGCGGGCTCTTGATTGTGCCCTAACTTTTGCCTAGGTCGTTCTTGATTGTTGACCTAGCGGGCTCTTGCTTGATTGTGCCCTAACTTTTTCCTAGGTCATTCTTGATTGTTGACCTAGCGGGCTTCTGCCTAACTTTTTCCTAGGCCGCCCTTTGAGGGTCTTCGACCTAGCGGGCCTTCTGCTTGATTGTGCCCTAACTTTTGCCTAGGTCTTCTTTGATGGTTGACCTAGCGGGCTTCTGTTTGATTATGCCCTAACTTTTTCCTAGGTCGTTTTTTATTTTTGACCTAGCGGGCTTTTATATGATCCTGATTTTTTCCTCAATTGTTGTTGGAAACCGGCCAGACCTTTTCTGATCATGACTTTTGTTGATATAATCTTGAACTTTAACCCTACTTTTGCCTGGATCGTTTTGGCTTAATCCAGTGGGCTTTCTTCTTTTCCTTGAATAGTTGTATTTTGACCCTAATTTTGCCTGGATCATTTTGATTCAATCCAGCGGACTTTCCTCTTTTTCTTGAATAGTTGTACGTTGATCTTGCCGGGATCTTTTGGTTTCTAATTCAGCGGATCTTATCGTGTATCCCTAATTTTTCCTGGATGTGAACTTGATTCCAGCGGGATGTTTTTGTTTGACAAGACACTTTGACTGGGGATCTAGAATCCCTGGTTGTTATTATACTTCCTCATTGGGCTTTTTCTCTTTGAGCTTGATTAACTAGACGTTCAAGATTATTTATTACAGTACTGACATTATCACCAATCAGTATTTACTGTTTGGGTATAGGAATAAGGAGTGGGCTGAATGGATAAAAAGAATGGTAAATTTTAAAGTAAGGCCGATGACATAAAGCACGTTCTCAAGAAACATGAAAAATGTTCATTAAGATTTATTTACAAAAGAGTGATTTGAAAAGTATGACAAATCTTGGATGATCTTCCTCGATAGCTTGATTTGCACAAAGCAACCGGTCGTGCTGTTCTCATTTCTTAGCCAGCGGATGAGCTCTCATGATTCAGCACTTGGATTAGGAGCGATTTTCCCCAAAGTCTAGCCATTTAGCATCAATCAGGCCTTGCACCTTATGCTTCAGAACCTGGCAGTTTTCGGTAGAATGACCGATGTACCCCGCATGGTAGCCACATATGGCATTGGCATCGTACCATTTAGGGTATGGTGGTTCTTGGGGTTTCAGAGAGTAAGGAACCACCAGGGAGATCTGGATTAACTGAGGTAGCAGCTCAGTGTAGGTCATTGGAATTGGATCAAACTGGACAGGATCTTTCTCCTTTTTCTGACTTTGGCTAGAATTTGAGCTCATGGCTTGTATTTGGACCGTGTATGGTGTGGGTGGTCGGGTTTGCGTTGGGTAATTGTAAGTTGGTGGATAGGCGGTTTGGTAAGCGATGGCGACGTAAGGATATGGTTTGTAGGGTGTATATGGTGATGGTTGGAAACCAGTCGGTCCATAAAATGCATCGGAGATGTATACTGTCCTTGACCAGAAGCTACAATATAAGTGTCACCTGCCCTCTTCTTTTTTGTAGAGGCGTCAACTGTCCCTGTGGCGTTGTGCGTGATTCTTCCTCGACGCATGCCACCCTCGATCCTTTCTCCAATGATGACGACATCAGAGAAGCTAGGAGTCACACTGCCAATCATCTTGTCATAGAAAGGATCTTGGAGTGTGTCAATGAATGTGCTGACCAGCTCTTTCTCGGATAATGGAGGTTGTACTTGAACGGCTAACTCCCTCCATCTTTGAGCATACTGCTTGAAGGTCTCATCCCCTTTCTTGGCCATATTCTGGAGTTGGTTTCAATCGGGAGCCATCTCCACGTTGTACTGGTATTATTTGAGGAAGGCCTCAGCCAGATCCCTCCATGAACGGATGTGTGTCCGCTCCAGTTGAGTGTACCAGTTTGCAGTTGCCCCGGTTAAGCTGTCTTGGAAGAAGTGGATGAGAAGCTTCTCATCGTAAGTACATGCAGACATCTTCCTACAGTACATAGTTAGGTGTTTCTTTGGACAGCTGGTTCCTTGATATTTCTCGAATTTAGGAACCTTAAATTTTGGAGGGATGACCACGTCTGGGACCAAGCATAGATCAGATGCATCTTTGGCTTCATAAGCGTTTCCCTCAATTGCCTGGATCCCGTCCTCTAGACCTTTCCATTTTTCTGTATCTTCACTTGAAGGATGGTTTGGGTTTTCCCCTGGCATGTGGTGATGGTGAGAAGACGGTATGTATATAGGGTGCGGCCTTTGGGTGAACATAGAATGCGTTCCTCCAACGGCTGTTTGGTAAGCTTTTGAAGTGGTGTTTGGAGGTAGGTTATGTGTTTGGGTTTGTGTTTGGGCTTGTGTTTGGTTGTATGGGGGTGCACACCCATGAAGAAACCCATAGTGAACCCCTTCGGTTTGCGGATATATGGTTAATGGTGGAGTGAAGCCAGGAGGATGTGTTGGGTCGGTTGATTCTCTCGATAGGGATTCCCTTGCCTCCTTTTGTTTTGATGATTGGATGGCCTCCATCAGCTTGGCCATCTCCTCTTTTAGAGTTTTGACCTCGTTTCTTAACTCCTCGTTTTGTCTCTCCAGCTCATCCATGATTCTTGATTGTGCTCGAGTTCTATAAGGATGTTGAGGAAGCTGTGTTTCTCCAATTTTCTGGTGAAGTTAAAAATTAATTTTTGTGAAATAATTTGAATGCAAACAATCACGAATGATAAAATGAGTATAATGCAATGTGGAATGATTTTTGAAATCTTTTTTTCCGATGATAAATTTATTTAATGCATGAATGCATGAATATTATGCATAAATAAATCTTGGAAATCTTTGAAATTTGACTTTCTTGAAAACAACTGAAAGTTGCTTTATTTATTCATTCTTGATTTTTAACGAACTTGTTTTTAGGAGTTTTGATACTTTTTATTTTGCTAGAAAAACCTCTACTTTTGTTTGAAGATCTTTTATCTTTACTGAAATCTTTCTAGAAAGCGTTCTTTAGGTTTTCAAAATTTCGTTTTCTCTCCTATTAAATCTTTTTATATTTTTCCAGTATTTTCAAAAGATTATTTTCCTAATTTTTCTTATTTCTAAGATGGCCTTTTTAAGTTTTATTTTTGTTTTTTTCTTTTCAATATTTTCAAAATATTTTTCTAATTTTTCTTAGGAATTTTCCCCTATTTTGGTTTTCTTTGTTTTTATCTTGATTTTTTTTTGTATCCCCAATTGTAGCCTTCAAATCCCTTGTATCTTGAAAGGGGTGTGTGTGCCCTCTTTGCTTCTTATGCGGGTTACCTGTCCTAAGGATCTATGGCCTTTTGTATGAACCTCTCAAAGGTGGTTATTAATCCTAAGGTGTATAGGTCACTAGAGCCAAGTTCCAGTCCATAATGCTTGCCACAACAGTAGAAGTAGCCACTAGTTGTGGGGCATTATAAATAGGACGCACTCTAGCTGGGATTTTCGTGATAGCCACACAGGACGTAGGCCCCAGCGTGACACCACTAGATCCCTCTATCCTAGGTAGCACTCAGACCCGGGTGTAGGGCCCCACTCATGATAAATGCATATGCAATGTATGAGGGCACATAAATTTGGGATACCTGCAATTGGGGAAATTGCACAGATATATATAGCAATTTATTGTTTGTCTATCCTAGGGTTATACAGAGAATAAACAAACAGACAACAAATAAGTAAACAGATAAATAAATAGTGCAAAATATACAAGAAAGAAATCGTGCAAATAAACAAGAAAGAGATCAACTATGACACACTCAATTGAATGGGCTTGACTCTCTAAATTCCCCAGTGGAGTTGCCATCTGTCGCAACCGTAATTCCTACGAGACGACGGACTCGCTAAAATTTTGAGAAATGAATCTATGGATTATGTGGAGTCGCCACCAAATTTTTATTTAAGGGAAAAATATTTGGAAAAAACCCTGACTCGAGAATGAGCTTCTAAGTTCGGGAGTCGGTTACAAGTAGGGAAGGTGTTAGGCACCCTACTCGCCCGTTCCGAAGAACAGTACCCTTAAACTGAGTGTGTGATTTTGGAAATCGTTTGATCCCTTTAATTAGTGTGAAAAATAAAATTTGATGGAAGTTAGCCTGACAGGACTTGATCCTGCTCCTACGTATTCCCCGGTGCAATGGGAAACTCAAGGCTTACGTAGTTCTAGTTTTGTGAAGGCTTGACCTTCGAAGAGTGTTTCGAAAGAATGTTTGAAGATTTTGCTATTCGAAAAGAAGTTTTATTTTTAAGAGGGGTCTTTGGCCCACTCATGCACAAGGCCCGAGGCGGCTAAGGCAGCACAAGGACCTATACGAACTACTAAATGTTGAACAGCAGGTAAACCGTCAGTTCCCCATTTAGAGCCCATTGCGTGAGTCCTAGAACCCCACAAAATATTTAGGAAAAGATATATATTTTTTTATTTGAAAAGGACCTCAAGTCCACTCATGCACAAGGCCCGAGGCGGCTAACGCAACACAAGGACCTATACGAACTACTAAATGTTGAACAGCAGGTAAACCGCCAGTTCCCCATTTAGAGCCCATTGCGTGAGACTTAAAAATCCCAAAATATCAAAAAAGATTCTTTAAATTTTTTAGATAGAAATAATTTGTAAAGGATATCGATCTTTGAACAAAAGAAAGCTCGAATATAATAAAAGATTCTTCATTTTTTGACTTTTGGAGGCAATTGGGAATTTGAAGTGTCTTATGATTTATTTCGGAATATTTCAATTTCCTAAATTTTTACTGCTTTTATTGTTTTTCTATATTTTCAGAATTTCTATTAATTTTTATGCATTTTCTGGAATTTTGTTTATTTTTTATGTAATTTTCTGTGATTTTTATTTTTTTATGTAATGTTCTGGAATTTTATTAATTTTCTTAATTTTCTAGAATTCTTTATTAATTTTTGATTTTCTAGGATTTTTTATTAATTTCTGGAAGAAAGGATTGATTTGGCATTAATGGAATTGGCTAGGGGTGGCATGGTAATTGCCATGGCAAGGGTATATTAGGTATTCTATATTTAGGGACAGAATGGGAATTACTTGAATTCCCTAAGGCATTTTGGGTATCCTATGTTTAAGGACAGAATGGGATTATTGGAAAGGTTAAGGACATTTTGGTGATTTTGTGGCTCGTGGACAGAATTGGAATTATGGTAAATGTTCAAGGGCAATATGGTAATTGACTGTGGCAGGGACCTATTGGGTATTTTGGAAATGGACTGGGGCAGTTTGGTAATTTCCTACAGCAAGGACCTATTGGGCATTATGGAATTTGACAGGGGCAGTGTGGTAATTTCCTTTTTAAGGCTTGAGTCATTAAAACAAAAGGATTGTCAAGGGATTGTTGTAGATATATGCCTTTTATGCCTATAATGGGGATCCAGGTTAAGTCACCCATTTTTTGAAAATGGTTTACGAGGGATTCGAACCTCGTGCCGTGGACCTACGGACAGCGCCCCTTCTGCCACTGGGCCAAGCTTGTAATTTAGTTTTATCCTCCCCCCTCTATAGTTATATGCAGTGCCAAAGTGTGATAGTTGTTCAAAAGAAAAAATTGCTTAGAGAAGGGATCAGGTCCCTGTCATAGGTATCGAAGGCAGCTTCCTTGCATTGTTCATGAGATTCTAAACCACTTCCTAGCAATTCGCCTACTTAGTTGGTTGTAATTCAAGATTGTCAAGGGCAAGCTACTATCAGCACCAACTTCGTATCTACACAGAGCTGGGTTTTCAACAAGATTGAGATTTTGTTCTTGGCGTTTCAGCTTCAATTTCTTCCTCAAAGATAACTTCTCCTGTCTCTGTTCAATTTCCCTGTGTGTAGGTAATACATATCATCTAGGGCCTCAAGACTTCTACTACAACCACCAATAAACACAAGAACACCGCTCATAAATGGCTTTAAAGGGTCATCAGCTACAGAAATTCTAGCAGAAGATCCATCAGGGGTAGTTGTCACATTTGCCCACACACCAGTCTCAGTGTCAATCATATACAGGTCATCGTATAGACTTTAAGCATCTGGAAATCCCCCAAAACAAACAAATTTTTGCCAAAAGAAATTGTAGAATGACCAGCTCGAGCTGGCAATAGTTGGCCCAACGCCTGTAGTTCTCTCTAAATTAGAGTATCAATATCAAGGATATGGGCATCAGACGGATAATAATCACGCTCATCTTCACCACCCATCACAATAATTTTATTTTTCCAAGATGAGTAAGTATGGTTGCCACGAGGAGATGGTGGAGTGCCTGATGTTGTAGCATGGTTCCAAACAAATATCTCTGTATTCAAAATGTAAAGATCGTTGTAGCACACCTCGTTAATCTTATCTGCAGATCTTCCATGGCCACTAAATATCAGTAGTCGTTTGCCAACAACTGCTGCACTATGACCCTCACATGCCTCTGGTCCTTCTCCTCTTATGGATGGAGGAATCCTCGTATGTGAATTAGTATTCAGTATGTGCAAATTCTTCAGTGGATTGGTCCCATCTGTACCCCCAAACACAGACAAATCATCACCAATAACAGCATAACCATGGCTATTCCTGGGAATATGTAATAATCCTTTGATCACTGGTTGACTCCAACTCTGCCTCACAGTGTCAAAACATGAACTTGGTTGGTTTGACAGTTAAATTTGTCGTAACCGCCAAAGAGATAAAGAACTCTGCCACCTTTAATGGTGTTGCAGGTGTGCCCCTACCTCCTCCCTGATTCTCGTTTTTCCTTCTTCGTAATCACGACAAATCGTTCACGATAACAAAACGCACCACTTCAAAAATGCACCCAGTTTCACATACAAGAATGAAACTCCAATTCTCAACTTAGAACACAGGGTCACGCCTAAGAGTTCGTCTCAAACAGCATGTCAAACTTCTAGGATTCTTGAACAAGGATGTATATAACAATACCGACAATTTACTCAATATGCTTGTAAATCTGAACTATGTTTCAACCAAGGCGACTATTAGAGATGGGATTAATGAGACTTCGTTTCCGCACACACCAACAGATTTGGCATTAAAGAAATGGAAGGGATGAAGCAAACCTGTTATCAAATTGATGAGGCTCAGCTACCTATCTACTCTTGCTTGATTCCATGGATTTGATTGTTTTCTTCCTTGCAAGGAATACGATCGCCAAACTGAGAGCAACATGATCATGGGGGCGGAGGCCAGTCCTCTCCCCTGATTCAGGAGAGTCTCCTTCTTCCCTGGCGTTCTTGAGTTTTCTGATTTGTTCAATCTTGCTAATTCTTCTTCTTCAAGAAGATCAATATCATGAGTTCTTGGCTTTTCCGTTCACGTCCTTCAGTCGTTATTCTTCTTCTTTCACTTCAGGCTTGGATGAGCTTCAGGTCCTCCTCCTAATCTAATGACCAAGAAAATCCACGATCTTCCCACTGCCTCGACTCCAAGAAGCCTCTTCCAGTCCAGTCCCCCCTTATTTTTTTTGCCCAGCTAAAAAGGCTCAGAGAATCCAGAAGCACCCCTCCCCCTCTAACCTTCGTTCTTTTTTCCTTTTTTCCTATTCAAGATTTTGCTTTATTATTTATTTTTTATTTCTAATTTTTCCCAAATTTTTATTTACTTCCCTTTTTTATTATTTTTTATTATCATTTTTTTTTTGTTGTTTGTCTATTTTCGTTTGTCTGTTTTCTTTTTTCTTTGTCTGTTTTCTATTTTCTGTTTTCTATTTCTTTAATTATAATCCTATTTTGTTTTGAATTTCTTTTATGCATTAATCGCCTAAAAATTGGACTGGGACATAATTGGGTGTTTACAATATGCTATTGAATGCAAACCATGAAATGGTGTAAAATTTTTGTTTCTCTTGATTTTTGTTTTTTTTTACGCCTCCTTCCTCAACAACCCCATAGTTGGTGTGAAAGGGATCAAGAATCAAGGCAAGCTGGATCGACTCAATCTTTTGGCTTATAGGTCAATTTTGAAATCTTCTTTCCGGGATTTTTGAAACCCAGCGGTGGTCAGTATTATTGAGTAAGACACACTCATTCTTTGGTGGCATCCTGGTTGGTAAGAAGATGAATCCTTGGGAAACAATCATGTCGCGTTGCAACGGTCGAGGATTCATCCGACTTGTCATGACTTTTCAAAATTAATCCCTTTTTAATTCTTTTTACATTTTTCATGTTTCCTTGTGGCACGTGCATTTTGAGGTGTGCAAAGTGATGCTGGATGGTCAGAAGAAGGAGATAGAGAATTTTGAGGTTGTATGTTTTAAGGTGGTACTTGAAAGGAAAAGGATGATGAAAGGGGTGGGTTCGATTGCCCAAATGGCACCTTTTGATGAAAAATGCCAATGCTGCTTTTCATAATCTTGATTGTCAAATTAGCCAAACTTTTGAGAAATGGCAAAATTTTGCCCCAGTTTTAAGAACATATAAGGTGCAAAATATCATGTTGTCTTGGAATTCCTAGTTTGACCTTAATTTTTGCCTGGGTTGTTCTTTTGAGTTTTCAACCCAGCAGGTCTTTTGTATTGCCCTAACTTTTGCCTAGGTTGCCCTTACGGGTTTTCGACCTAGCGGGCTCTTGATTGTGCCCTAACTTTTGCCTGGGTCGTTTTTGATTGTTGACCTAGCGAGCTTTTATATGATCCTGATTTTTGCCTGAATTGCTTTTGGAACCCAGCAAGACCTTTACTGATCATGAATTTGTCGATCATTATTTTGGATTTTAACCCTACTTTTGCCTGGATTATTTTTGGCTTTTAACCCAGCGGGCTTCTCTTCTTGAATTTTATGTTTTGACCTTGATTTTGCCTGGATTATTTAAGGCTTCCAATTCAGCGAATCATTTCTTGGATCCCTAATTTTTCCTGGATTTAAACTTGGTTCCAGCGGGATATTTTTACTTTGAGTGGCGATGTAGAATCCCTGGTTGTTTATTCTGCTTCCTCATTGGGTTTTTCTCTTTTAGCTTGATTAATTCGACGTTCAAGATTACTTATTACAGCACTGGCATCCTCACCAATTGGTATTTATTGTTTTGGTGTAGGAATAAGAAGTAGGTTAAGTGATGAAAAGGATGATAAATTTTAGAAGTAAAGTCAAAATGTAAAGCACATGCTTAAGAAACATGAAAATGTTACTTTTGTATTATTCATTGACATTTGTTTACAAAAGATTGATTTTGAAAAGTACGACAATTTTGGATGAGTATCCTCGATAGCTTGATTTGTACAATGCAACTTGTCGTGCTTCTCCCATCTTTTCAGCTGGTTGATGGGCTCTCGTGATTTGGCAACGGATTGTTTTTTGTATTAGGAGCAAGCCTCCCGAAATCCAGCCATTTCGCATCGATTAGGCTTTGTACCTTTCGTTTCAAAGCTAGGCAATCCTCTGTAGAATGGCCGATGAACCCTGCATGGTAATCGCATCTAGCGTTAGCATCGTACCATTTAGGATATGGTGGCTCTTGAGGTTTCAGAGGATAAGGCGCAACCAGCGAGTTTTGGATCAGCCAAGGTAGTAGCTCAGTGTAAGAGATTGAGATAGGGTCAAATTGGACGGGCTTCCTCTCCTTTTTCTGGCTTTGGTTGGCATTTTTGCTCATGGCTTGTGTTTGGGTCGTATATGGTGTTGGAGGTCGAACTTGTGTCGGATGGTTGTAAGTAGGAGGGTATGGTGTTTGGTATGTAGCTGCAATGTAAGGATATGGTAAGTAAGGTGTGTATGGTGTATATGGTGGTGGTTGAAAGCCAGTTGGACCATACTGTGCCATTTGAGGAATGTATTGGCCTTGACCAGAAGCCACATTGTAGGTTTCACCTGCCTTTTTCTTCCCAGATCCACTGGAAGCGTTGACTACGCCTGCGGACCTTTGCATGATCTTTCCACGGCGCATGCCACCTTCAATCCTTTCTCCAATGATAACGACATCGGAGAAGCTAGAAGTCACACTTCCAATCATCTTTTCATAGAAAGGATTTTGGAGTGTGTCCACGAACATGCTGACCATCTCTTTTTCGGATAAAGGAGGTTGTACCTGAGCAGCTAACTCCCTCCATCTTTGAGCGTACTGCTTGAAGGTTTCTTCTTCTTTCTTGGCCATATTCTGGAGCTGAGTCCGACCAGGGGCCATCTCCGTATTGTACTGATACTGCTTTGTGAAAGCCTCGGCAAGGTCTCTCCATGAACGGATGCGTGTCCGCTCCAGTTGAGTGTACCAGTTTGCAGCTACCCCTGTTAAGCTGTCTTGAAAGAAATGGATGAGTAGCTTCTCATCGTAGGTACATGCAGACATCTTCCTGCAGTACATATTCAGGTGTTTCTTTGGACAGCTAGTTCCTTGATATTTCTCGAATTCAGGAACCTTAAATTTTGGAGGGATGACCACGTCTGGAACCAAGCACAGATCAGCTGCATTTTTGGCTTCATAAGCGCTTCCCTCGATCGCCCGGATTCTATCTTCTAGGATTCTCCACTTTTCAGTATCCTCATTTGAAGGATGGCTTGGGTGTTCCTCTAGCATATGGTGAGCTTGAGAAAAGGGTATATACATAGGGTGAGGCCCTTGGGTGAACATAGGATTCGTTCCCCCAACAGCCGTTTGGTATGCTTGTGGAATGGTGTTTGGCGATAGGTTATGTGTTTGGGTTTGTGTTTGAGCTTGTGTTTGGGGTAGTGTATGTGTATGGTGGTGAGGAAACCCATAATAAACCCCTTCGGTTGGTGGAGGCATGGTTAATGGTGAAGAGTTTTGTGGAGTGAACCCAGCAGGATATGACGGGTCGTTTGGTTCTCCTGGTAGAGATTCCCTTGCCTCTTTTTGTTTGGATGATTGGATGGCCTCCATCAACTTGGCCATCTGTTCCTTTAGAGATTTGACCTCATTTTTCAGTTCCTCGTTTTGTCTCTCCAACTCATCCATGATTCTTGCTTTGGAACGGGTTCTATAAGGATGCTGAGAAAGTTGTCTGTCTTCAATTTTTAATCTTTCCGTTAAATTAAAAATTAATTTTTGAGAAACAATGTGAATGCCAAAATCAATGAATGATAAAAATGTTCATGCTTCAGTGAATATTAAAATGAGGGAGGTGGGGATAATTTTCAAAATCGATGATAAACTTATTTAACAAATGGATGAATGCAATGTTGGATGCACAAATAATTAGAGGTTTGAAAGTTGATCATTTTGAATGATCTTTATTTATTTTGGCTTCTTTTTGGATTCTTAGTAATTTTGGTACTTTTTAGTTTTGCTAAAACAAAAAATCTTTTGGTTTTGCTAGAATTTCCCTAGTTTTCTTTCAAACCTAAAAGCATTTTTTGTTTTCAATTTCCTTTTTCTTCTTTTTTTTGGATTTTCCATAATCTGTTTATTTTAGTAATTTAATTTTTCTATTTCTTTTTCAAATGTTCTAACTCTCCTCTACTTTTGGATTTGTATATGCTTATGTTCCAAAATTTTAATTTGAATTGGTTTAGGCAAAAATTTGCCCCAGTTTCACTTATTAGTATAAGAAATTATTTTTTGAATTTTCTTTAATTTTTTGATTTCATTTGTCAAATCTGTTTATTTTCTTCCTTTTTTAGTTTCCAATTTTCTTTGGCTTTTTTTTTCTAATCTAAATCAATTTCAAATCTTAATATTTTGTGTTTTTTCCCAAAATAAATATGTTTTTGCCCCCTTTTTTTTGTGTCATATGTGAGGTGATGTGACATAGATCTAAGGTCTTTCTAATATATGTTTCTCACACAGGGTAGTTTGTAATCCTGGAGGTTATGATGGTCACTAGAGCCAAGTTCTAATTCCTAGTGCTTGCTACAACCGTAGAGAAGGCTACCAGTTGCAGGGCACTAAGAAAAAGACGCACTCTAGTTGGAGTTTTCGTGATAGTCAAACGGGACATGCATCCCAAGTGACACCACTAAACCCCTCTAGTCCTAGGTTTTCACTCGGACCCGGGTGTGGGGCCCCACTCATGTTATGCATGTAGGACTAGAATGTATAGAATAACCTGCAATTTGAAACACAATAGATATATGTCTTCTACCCTAGGGTGAGAATCATACAAATTTGAATTATCATGAATATAAGAAATAAATAACAACATGTGAATAAATAGAAAAGGGATCAACATGCATTTATACACTCAATTTGAAATAGGGTTTGACTCTCTAAAAGTCCCCAGTGGAGTCGCCATCTGTCGCAACCGTAATTTCGACGAGACGACGAACTCGCTAAAATTTGAAAACAATTTGATTTGATTGTGGAGTCGCCACCAAATTTTTGTTTAAGGGAAAAAGATTTGGAAAAACCCTGACTCAAGGATGAGATTCGAAGTTCGGGAGTCGGTTACGAGTAGGGAAGGTGTTAGGCACCCCACTCGCCTGTTCCAAGGAACAGTACCCTTAAACTGAGTGTGTGATTATTTGAAAATAGTTTGATCCCTTAATTAATTTGAAAATATATAGGTTGATGGAGCTTAGTCTGACAGGACTTGATCCTGCTCCTACGTATTCCCCGGTGCAATGGGAAATTCAAGGCTTACGTAGTTCTGGTTAAGGAAGTTCCCTTAAGGGGAAGAAAAATAGAAGTTTTCAAAGAATAAGAAGTCAATCGGAAAAATTATACTGGGCAGAGAAGGCTGCCTGTCCATATCAGGATTCGTTTTTATGAAGTGCCATGAGAAGGCAAGTAGAAGTTTTGAAGAAAACAGGAATTGGTTGGAAAATCATCTATACGAAACTCAAACCGTCGTAAGCCGCGCTTGAGTTCGCACGAATTCAAATACAGAACCGCAGAG
Source organism: Canavalia gladiata (assembly GCA_037954105.1). Taxonomy (NCBI): domain Eukaryota; kingdom Viridiplantae; phylum Streptophyta; class Magnoliopsida; order Fabales; family Fabaceae; genus Canavalia; species Canavalia gladiata. Next base: position 33,966,327 of record CM075658.1, on the reverse strand, counting down.
AAGACTGCCTGCTCGTATTAGGATTCGTTCAGACGAAGTCCTATAAGGAGGAAAGTAACAGTTTTGAAGAAAACGGGAGTTGGTTGGAAAATCATCTATGCGAAACTCAAACCGTCGTAAGCCGCATTTGAATTCGCACGAATTCCAATACAGAATAGCAGAGAAGACTGCCTGCTCGTATTAGGATTCGTTCAAACGAAGTCCCATGAGAAGGAAAGTAAAAGTTTTGGAGAAAACGAGAGTTGGTTGGAAAACTCATCTATGCGAAACTCAAACTGTTGTAAGCCGCATTTGAGTTCGCACGAATTCAAATACAGAACAGCAGAGAAGACTGCCTGCTCGTATTAGGATTCGTTCGGACGAAGTCCCATAAGGAGGAAAGTAACAGTTTTGAAGAAAACGGGAGTTGGTTGGAAAATCATCTATGCGAAACTCAAACCGTCGTAAGCCGCATTTGAGTTCGCACGAATTCAAATATAGAAGAGCAGAGAATACCATCTGCTCGTATTATGATTCGTCCAGACGAAGTCCCATGAGAAGGAAAGTAAAAGTTTTGAAGAAAAGGGGATTGGTTGGAAAATCAGCCAGGCGATTATTACTTTCCCCCATTTATTGCTGGGTTGCCTCATATTCTCGAGTCTAAGCCAAGAACATGATCGGACCTGGATACAGTATCAACGCCCTGTTCGCAGGATCCTCTCTATATTCTTATATTTAGTCTTATTCCTCACCTTTGGGGCATTAATTCTGGCCGGAGTTCTGGCTATCAAGGATTCTAGATTAGCAAATGTTGTGAAGTAAGACCGGTATAGGTGATCTGGACCCCTTATAGGCTTAAGGTGTGAGTTTTGAACCTACCACTTAGTTAACAACATGACTGCTGGCCCTAACTGATTATGCCTTGGGCTTGCATCCTAGGCTCCTTAAACCAGCAAGTGGCCTATCTCTTACCCTATTTAATAGCCAAGGGCAGCATATCATTCGGTTCAGCCAATACTTAAGTTTTGAACACGTTATTCAGTTATTATCTATCATTACCACGTGGATCCTACGAAGGAATTGTGTAGTGTCACTATGCTACTAAAGAATCCTTAGGCACACTAGTTTTCCAAAATCTGTGCGAGAACACCTAAGCTTCCTAATGCCTTTCAGCGGCTGAATCTCACTGATGGAGATTGAATCCCCTGACTCCAAACTGACTCCTATAATTCAACTGGACATTTAGGATTCTGGTGTAGTTCTCAGCCTAATAGTCCTATCGAAGCACCTCCAATCATACATGTTTCAACTCAGGACTCAATACAGAACTCATTGTCACAGGCTCAAAGTACTCTCGTACTTTGTCAAAGGGCCTTTTTGGTTTTGACTTAATTCAAGTCCTGCAGAATCTGTTATCTACTGGAGTCTGACTTTAACCAACATGTGTATCAACTTTGAGACCCTCATTGGATCTGCTTTTGATCAAGGACCGACTAGGGTGGGGACGAAGAAAGTTGACAACAATCTACATGGATAGGGGGCACCATACTGTGGTAATATGCTGTATCTACTTCCTTAGACCTTGGTGTCATTGTGTAAAGGATTGGAGACTCTAATCAGTGACTTCAATTATTGATGATTAACCTATACAGTGCCTAGCAACAGCATACCAGAATCGAGTCTTATTCTGTTACTAATCCTGCCAATATAGGCATAGGATCCAGGTTATTTTATTCCTATGGAGCTTGATACTCACAGTATTCACTGCTACTTCCCTATTTCTTAAAGCCTCTTTGCTAGTCCTCTCACTCCTACCCCAAATTAGGCGTATATGGTTACATATTCTGATATGGTTTCTGGATCTAAATGAAGACTATAGTTAACTTCATACTTACTAGTTATTAGTTATAAATCCATGTAAATGATCTTGTTAGAAAGTAAGAATCTCCCTCTGCGTCCTGTTCCAGTTCCAATAATCATTCCTAACTGGTCTTAATATCACTACACCCTATTGTTGCCTTACTAATCCTTAGGTGCAGGATTTTGACGGGATGAATCTTAATTGAAATGACCAACATATAATATGTATCCAAGTCAAGCAAAGATGTGAACTATCCTTCACAACACTCCTATCATGCATTGAAACGGTTAATGATCTCAATTTCTAACTAGAAACACAGATGTGCAAACTTGACAATTTGCGAGTTGCTGTGCTTCGTTCTTGTTTTTTCAGGATCAAGGCAATTACAAGTTGCCTTTAGGGTCTTTTCCTTTTTATGTCAAGGCGCTCCCATATTAGCAAACGTTATACCCTGACAGCCTCAGACGCTGGGGGGAGCCAGTGCAATTGCAACTCGGTCAGAACACTGGATTCTGATTTAGGCCCCCAAACTATCATGCTGACTATATCTGCCAAGGTTTCTATGCTAATCTCGATCAACAAACAGGTCTGAACCTGGATGCGGTGTCAACACCTATCTCCTCAAGTTTACAAGGCTTCCCCATATTCTTATACAGGTTTCATTTATACCCCTCAAACCATAGGCGCCGTACTAATCCTAGCTGAGCTTCTTACTGCTAAGCGTTCAAAATTGACAGATACAAGGGCTGTAAAACAGAATCAATGTGAGCAACCTAGATCGCCTATAGGCCGAAGACATGAGTTTAGGATTTATTGCTTGTTTAATTCCAATATTGCAGGCCTCATTTGGTCATTCTTTAGGCCAACGCTTTAGGCTTATAGGAACATATTCAGGCTCTCCAACGGAGACTTTTACAGCTGAGCATTCTAGGTGTGAGAATCCAAAGGCTTAATCCTCAGCTGGGGGGAGCTACCAGGTCATGTGCAGGAGGGGATTAAACTATGGGGGCTGATCCTTATACCTAGGAACAAATTTATGACCTTCTATCAGTTGGGCGCAGGGGCCATCAAATGGCAATTCAACGACATAAACTGCCTCGAGGCTTGGCCAATAACAGAATTTGGAATGGTTTTGTAAAGGCCTTGTACAGAGCTGACAGGCTATGAGTACATGTTCTGGCCATAAGAGATCTTTGACTACACTTCTGGAATGAATCTTACCAAGTCTACCTTAACCATTATAGGGACTAGCTCTGTTGTAACTATAGCAATTTGAGGTTCTGCTTTGTCTTAGGCCCAAGCCTGAGGTAGCTACAACTAGGACCTCACAGAACGGCTTTGAGGCCAATTATTGAGCAGGTCTTCAGGGGATTAAACCAGAGAAGAGTGTTTCGAGGCCCTTTCACAGTACAATGCTACACCTACTAGACTAACATGAAATTTCTTATTGCAGATTCAACTAATAACTTTTGTTCTGGATTAAGCCTTACAGAATTTCCTTCATTCCTTCATCATATGCTACATTATTGTTTCGAAGTTGTGTTATACGTGCCTATATAAGGGGCCGATCTATATTTTCCATTTCTCACTTGACCGAGCCTAACTATATCCATTCTAAATCAGTTCATATTGAAGTAAGGACCTATAGAAGATGAAATATTCTGCTTCTTAATTTTCCTTAAACCAAACACCGAGGGATTTGAATAGCAATTAAATCATGATGAAACAAACATGCGCAGCGACCATTCTGAATTCAATTCATGCAGATTTTATCTAATACATGTCAATAGGCTAATTTCAATCGATCGTTTAGGATTTTTGTCAGGAAACTTCATATTAAAATCTAAGCTAACAAACGGAATCGCACATGATTTCTTTCGAACAATTTTCCTAGTGATTCTGCTATTCGAATTTAAGAAAATGAGCCAGGACACTGACTTGGACCGGATTCAAGCTCGAGGAATACAGGATCTCTTTCGATTCAGGTTAGGAGTAGACTCCTGTGAAGCCAGTTCTTGAGTCGATGCGATGGAATCGGCGCAAGGTCGTTCTTGAACTCTTTTGCGATGTCCCCGGAGAATCCCAATTCGAGGAAACTGTTCAACCTTTTTGAGCCAGAGCAGACTCTTTTCCCTCCCCTTTTCTTTTAATCTCTTCCTTTTCTCCTCTCCCAAAAAATCCCCCTCCTTTTTTAAAATTTTTCTTTTATACTCCCTCATTAACCAAGGTTATTTATTCTAAACCATGGTTATCTTTTGACCCTGGTTCTAACTAATTTAACTACCTTCCAGCACCCTTTTCTTTCTCTCTTTTTTCTTTGATGGTTTTTTTTCTTGTTATTTTCTTTTATTATTATTTCTGCTTTTTATTTGGTTTCTTCCCTTTTTTTTTATATATATATATATAATTTTTATTATTACTCTCATTGTTATTGCTCATTTACTTATGTATGCCTTTTATTCTTGTCTTTCTACCTTTTATATTTTGTCCCTAATAATTTAATTAATTTATCTCAACTCGGACAAAAATTGATGCTCACACCTTCTTATCAGCCTAACCGATATTATGGTTTTTTAATTCTTGTTTTCTAAAATTAGTATTATGGATTCTTTAGTTGGAACGGAGTTTTATTGCTTATTCTTTTCTATCATGTATAAATAATCCCTAACCATCGGGCTTTGGTGAACTTATGATGTAACTTGTTGAACCCTTTTTTCTCTCTTATGAATGTATATGTTTTTTTCTTAGTATGCTTTATTAATTGATGAGAATTGATCACTCTTTTTAATGTCTAAGTTTATTGGGGGATAGGCGATATATCATTGTCTAATTAATGGAGCTATAGGATAAACTAAATCTAGAGTTTTGGAGGATTAATCGGAATTCTTGATTTCCAACCAGTTATTAAATTAACAAACTCGAGTGTTCTGTATGCTTCTCTTAACTATATACATCGCATGATTATTAGGGGTAATAACTTAGCGAAAAGTGTTACTGATCATGTAGTAATAAAATTAGAATAGGTGATTAGCAATTGGCTTTTATATCTCACAAATGAATTAGGGGTGATATTGGCTAAACTCATAAGGAAAATCAAAGTTCTTCCATAATTGAATCCATACTTGTGATTGTTCTTTGTCTTTAGATTTCCTATTTTTTTATAGTTTTTTTTTTCTATTTTAAAATAACTTCCAAACAAAACTCTTTATTTGGTAAGCTCAAAAGTTAGGATTCTTTCATTATTTTAGAATTATTGAAATAGTTTATGTAGGAAAAATACTAGGGGGCTTAAATACCTTTTTCTACACCAACGAGTGTACTTACCTATAGGTAAAACTTGATATACAGATTTGCAACAATAATAATAATGGTGAAGATTAGGATTATGTAAAAGAAACTTTACTATTATAAAAAAAATTTAAAAAAGAAAGAATTAATTTTTAATGAATTTTTATGCATAAAAAAATTTAACTTTGTAGATTTAAAAAATAAAAAATTTAAAAATATATTATAAATTTACATAATTTTTTTTAGATTCTATATTTCTTTTTTTTTTGTGGTTAGATCCTCTTTTCTTGTATCATTTTCTATGTTTGTTTATCTTTAGTCCTTAACCTAGTGTGTCTTTGTAATTATGACAGTATAGGCTCTAACTTGGATTTAGGCTTGAACTCAAGTTCAAGTTTGAACTCTTCAACATCAACTTTATCATCTTTATTAGTTTTATTATTTTTCTTTGCCATTTTTTAAAGGCATAACAAGATAATAACATAAGGTCGATATTGTTCATAAAAGTTAATTGTGGATTGTTTAGGTTAATGGCAAAAATTGATGATGAAAAGATCCAACAACTTGTGAAATAAAGTGAGACCAGTCTTGAAAGAAAATTGAGGCATATAAGGTGAAAATTCATGCAATTTTATTCCATAAGATGAAAAGCCTTAGTCAGCTTAAGATTGAGGCATAGAAATGGTTTGGGTTTGAAAATATACTTATCCTTAGAGGTAAGTGTGGTGGGTATGATAGCCTACAAGGGACCTAGGATGGCTTCCCAATTTTGAAGCTACCATAATCGAAATTTGGTCATCTTAACTTGCCTTAAAGGTTATCATGGTTAGTGAGCTAATTTCCATTGATTACTATGTGGAAAGAATTGATTTTTTGATGTTGTTGAGTTTGAAAATACCTTAACAGTTTAAATTGATTTGACAGTTTGTTGCATGAAGTTATAGGAATCGATTGATCTATATTGTCACTAGGCTTGGACATTTTCTTATATTAGGTATAGGATACCCTGCATTGTAAAGGACTTAGGACACCACTTTCATTTGTACTTTCTTTGATATTTTCAACCACTAATGCTAACATTTAGTCTTGGACTTTTGGAAGCAAAAGAGGGAGATTTGTAAAAGTAAAAGTAAGAGGCTTGGTTAAGTCCGTTGATGCCTATATATGGATAGCATCCTTTGTAAATTCACACTTCAGAAATCACAAGTTCATTTTCTCAAATTTGAGAGCCTTTTATGAAAGCATTTTCTCTCTTCTAAGTCTCCTCTTTGAAGTATAAATTCTTAAGTTATTGTTTAAGTTCTCCTTTTCATTGAAGATAAAAATCAATGTAACAAAGATGAGGCTTATAGATACTCCTTCCATAAGTAATTTTGGCATCCTACACTTCATAGAAATTTCTTCTAATCATATTTCCTTTTGTTCTTTAATTCCTATGTTTAATTGTTTACATTTCCATAAGCTTTTCTTCTTGTTGTGGTTTTGTATTTGATGCTACCTTCAAGTCATAGATCCATTCAAGTGTTCTTCATAAACCCTAAACCCTAAACCCTATATATATACATATATATATATATATATATACCTCTACTAAAAATCCTTTATTCTCCCTTCCCACAACTATGGAACAAGCAAAGCCACTAAATATGGAGATGGTTAGAAGAAAGGAACTTACATTTTTCCATTAAAAGCTACAATAAAGATCATATAGTAATTTCAATCATTAGTAATCAAACCCAATAGCCATACAACCCAAAAAGCCATAAACTATTCACATAGTTATGAGTGGTAAGAATAAATGGAAAATTACTTTTATGATCTTCATATAGAAAATAATGGAAGAACAAAAATTATCAAGAACAAGTAATAAAGAAAAAAATTGTATTAATAATTTATTTAAACTCATATATTAATGAAAACATACAATAAGGAGTGTGGAGCGTTCTCCACACAAAAAGACCTTGTTTATGACTTCATTAATCTATATAATGTTACGTTTGGATATAAGGAAGAAAAAATAGATAAGATTATTGTTTCCAAACAAAGGTTGAGATCTCTCCTATCAACCAAGAAAATAAAAGTGAGATAACTTTGATAAGAGAAAGGAATGATGGTTATTAGAGGAAAAGGAACTATTAGATATAAAGAGAGGAAGATTATCAAGTTAATTAGTAGAATAAAGCTCAAAGATTTTTAATTAATTTTAGAAAATTATATATTATTATATTTAAATTTTATGATAGAAGTGCAGGTAAGCATAGAAAAAGAAAGATTAACTGAAAATTATAATTTTTTACATCAATTTGATATGTTAATATAAAAGCATGTTACCTCTCTTAAAATGTGGTAATGTAATACAAGTGGGACTGGGATCTTATAATGCTAACTATTTATTAAATAAGTTTAAATTTTTTAATATATATTTTAGGCTTACTTTTTGAAAGCTATGAAATAGTTTCTCTATTACCTATATTAAATCTCAAAATCTTATTTATTAGAAATGTTAAATTTTTTGTTTTAATTTCACTTTTATAAATAGAATTTTTTTTCTTACCTAATCTTATTAGTTATGCTCCTAAGCATTTTAGAAGCTAGCTACTTTTTTTCTTAAATAAAATATTTATTCATTAAAAGAAGAAATCATTTATTTATCGCAATTTTATCTTTCAATATTGAGGTTTCTATATTATTTTAAGCACAAAAATAAAGGATATTTCATCTATTTTTATTAATAAAAATTTTATTCTTAAAATTAACTAAGCTCATATAAATGGATGGGAATAAGATTTTTGCATATCCCCTAATAAGATCAACTCTATTTGAATTTTCCTATTGTACTTTAACCGAATAAATAATTTTCTCTTAGTTTTGTAATAGATTAAGGACATTGATACATATTGGACACATCCTTTCCACTTTTTTATTACCAAAGTAACTTCTTCAAATTTTGATACTTAAAATAAGTACATGTAACACATAAAAATGAAGACTAAATTGTGTGTTAGATAACTCTTCAAAAAAGAAACTTCTTTATAGTAAGAGTAAATTGCATGAAAATATTTTAAACCAGAAGGATAATTAAAGACAAAAGAAAATATCACAATAATTTTCTAGAGAAAGAGAGATATAAATAAGGTTGGAATAAGTACATAATGATGTATACTAGTTCAGGATCATAAATTTAAAATTTACATCTAGTCCTTGTCGAAACCAATAGAGTTTCACTATAAAAAAACTTCTTTACAAATAAAACCTAAATGTTTTTCTTACAAGTCTTTTCAGGTTCAAATCCAAATATTCTTTCTTAGCAAGATTATTCAAGATCAAAAATATAAAAAAAAGTGAAAAAAAATATAGTTAAATCCTTATATAAAGTGTAAAAAAAGAACAACACCAAAAGTATCCAAAAAATTTAAAATATAACATGTTTTGCATTATTATTAATGAGCTTATATTATTGTTTGTTCTTTAATGGCTTCACGTTGTATAAAAGAGACAAAAGCAATCATTGACAAGTAAATAAGAAAGTATTCAATATCTTTTGTTTTCATATTAATGCATTGCCTTGGACTTAGAGAAAAACAACTTTGTCATATTCAAGTGATTATTGATATAATTATCTCCTTTGACTTTATACTATATGGCAAAAATTTATATGTACAATCATATAGTCCTTATTTGTTTAAAACTTTTTTTTTGTTTGAACTTTTTTCTTCAAAGAAAAGTAATCTCATTGGATTGATTTTTTTTTTCTCTTAAGATATTCTTGAAGATCATTACAATTGTTATGATCTTTTAGATAATGGTATCTTAAGTCTAGTGTTCAAACAATCCTTTCAAATAATTTTCTACATATAAAAGATAAATTATAGTTTTATATAATTAAAATTTTTATCTTCATTAAATTTTTTGGAGCATAGGAACCTTAGACAATCTAAGGTTCCAACAAATAACATATCTAGTCCTTCTTAAAATTCAAAACTTTCTTCTTGACTCTGAAATTACTTCACACTAAATGTGTTGCTCTATTAGTTGGGCCTTGCAAATTTGTTCTTACAAGTCATTAAAAATTCTCAACATGATGTTTTCATATGTTGGCATCCATACATATGCTTATCCTTTTCAAGTAACTTGATTAATGGAGATGTAATTTTTGGAAACTCATTAATAAATATTTTGTAATATCTAGTAAACCCTCTAAAATTGTGAATCTCAATTATCTTTGGTATATTTCAATTGATAATCTCCACTACTTTTGAAGAATCAACTGCAATACTTTCCTTGGACATTACTTAGTGATAAACACTATTCTATTAGTTTATTTGCAAAATATTAATCATAATTATTATGTAATAAATGATTATTTTATTGTAATTTCACCTAATTTCTCTTAATTTTTAAAGAATGGTCACATAAGTAAAGAATCAAAGAATAAGTGGATTTTGGGCCAAAAAAAAGGGCAAAAAGACATAAAAATTGAAGGAGTAGAAAAAGGACAAAAATACCACTTAAAGGAAGCTAGGACATCCATGTTGCCTAAGCACACCCTTGTAGCAGATTCAGGATTACCGACACGATCATGCCAACTTATGGAAGCTCCATAAATGATCTAGGTCACCTCTAATGATGTAGAAAATGATCCTAGTCAACCCTAACAATGATGTAGGAGACCTAGAACAACTATGAAGCTAAGAAGGCAACTTAGGTCAAACGTGGTTCACAACAAAGGCAACATTAATCCCCACCTATAAAAAGGAAGCTATGCTTTAGGAGAAATACATGCCTTGTTATGTCTCAACACCCTTGATATTTTGAGGGATCCTATGATCCATCTCTTACTTCTCATCTCTCATCTTCTCTTCCTTCATTTCTATTTCTTCTTTCAACATCCTCCCATAGGATCTTGACAAAAGGAATCCCTCTGTGATGCAAGTTATAAAGTCACTTGTCAGCCTTGCTAGCATTACAATTTTATATCTCTTATCTTAGGATTGAGATTATGGATAATTTTATTTGGATGGTTTGTTCTCGTTTATCATCTTTTGTTATGTGAAAATAACCTCCAAATCATAGGATTTTGGTGAACCTTTTGATGTAACTATTTGAACTCTGATTTTCTTTATAAAAGATTTTATATTTTATTATAAATGATTGCATGATTCTTTATCCAATTATGTTACTTTATTGTGCTTAATCTTTAAACAATACTTGACCACTCTTGTTAATCTCTAAGTTGGTTGGCAGTAGGTTGTTCCATCCCCCAATTGATGAAACTATAAGGTAAATGAGTTTATGGGTTTTGAAGGATCAATTGGAATCATAGGGGATAGTACTTGATGGAAAGATTATTACTATTGCATGACCATTGGGTAGTGATAGCATTAGACACATGATTAGAAATTGATGTTTAAATCATTTGTAAGGGAATTTGGAGGTAAAAATAGGTAAATTTATAAGGGGATCTAAAGTTTCATACTTATCCATAACTTCAAACTTATGTTCTCTATTTATTTATTTATTTTTATACTTTCTTATTCTTATCCCTTACACTTACACAAAAATCTTCTTATGGTAACCTCAAAAATTAAAATTTAAACTTCTTTTATAAATTGTTAGCATAGTTTCTATGAGATCAACTCTAAGGGTCTAAATACCTCCTTTCTACACCAATGGGTATATTCCCATGGGCAAAACTTGATACATAATTTTATACTCATGTTTTGCACGCATCACATGGCTTAAGACCTTTACCACCATTATCCAAAAAAAACTCATATTTTGAGAGTTTTGCATACAATTTCTTGGATTTTAAGGTTTGCATACAATCCTTATATGTTCTTCATAAATTTGAGAATACACCAATTATCGATAAAAATAATAATAAATTGGTTGAAGGTTAAAAGATCTTATTCATATATTTTATAGAAATAGCAAGAGAATTTGTTGCACCAAAAAGCATCATTGGATATTCATAATGTTTGTAACATTCCAAATTTATTTTCTTGAGCTTTATGATTCGAAAATAAATTCTTATAAAACTCCCCTCTAAAATCTCTAACGAAATTAGCGAATTTTCAATAAATGACAAAAATATTCCTACAATTGAATAACCCTAAGAAATGTGCAGGAAACTCAATATAAAAGTTAAAATATATCCTAAGGAACTAGAGTACACCAATGATGGTTCAAAAAGTTATGAAAAAATAATATGAACAAAAGTGCAAAAAAGTCAGCAGAAAACTTCAAAAATGCCCAAAACGTCGTTAGAAAGCTTTGTCTTTCACAAGAGTTAAAATACTCCTAGAAAAATAGTAAATGACATAAGAATGGCTTGAAAATAAAACAATAAGTGTTAAAAACCTTGGAGGAACAAATTTTGAACCTCTTGGTAAATGGCAAAAAAATTACAAATATCCCTAGAAAGCGGGTAGGGAAAGAAAATGCAAAACAAAAGTCAAGAAATGGGCCCCACACATATTGTAGGAAAATTACATGTGGAAAATATGGTGATGACTCACCATATGATTCATCACAAAATTAAATGCATAAAATAAAAAAATAAATGTAAAATTTATTTAATCATGGTTAAGGCTAATTAACCTTGTTTAATTAAAATTAACCATGCTTAGGTAAGTAAAAATTTATTAGTGATAAACTTAGCATGAGAAGAAATAATATTATCCTAGAAGGATAATTCTTTACATTTATAATTATTTTAAAAAATAGAAATTACATACAAAAATACCAAAATGCCCTTAAGTGGAAATTTAATTCTCGTATGCCCTAGGTGGATGAAATTGCTTAGGATCACCAAGGAGGAGGCTGATTTTCTCCATTAACACTCTTCTAAAAACTTGTGCAAGATCTCTAAACTCACCCAAAACTCCAACTTCTCTCAAAACACCAAAATCCACACTAAGTTTAAACTTCCATCTTTGAAGTTTAAGTTAAATTAAGACTTAATCACAAAGCCTCACCACCACATTTGGGACCATTTTTCTGGATCATATAAGGAGGGTAATATAAGCCATTAAATCCCACCAAAAACCCATCACAAAAAGCCTTCAACAAGTAGGATTTTACTACTTATGTTTTTAAGCTTTAAATCTTAATTTTCATGGTTTGTTTTCTTCTTTTTGTAGGTACTTTCTCTAAGATCCATGGATTTCATTTTGTTTGAATTCATGAGAACATAAAAATTCCTTTGGATTGTTAAATATTAGAATAATCCATTTTTAGTCATTTTTGAGAGTTAAAGTAAAGTTTTGATGGATTAAAGTGATTCTAGACACCTTAGAAAGAATTTAATCGGTTAAATTTTCTTAAAAATAAATTTTGATACTTCGAAGAAGATTTTAGAGTTCATGTAAAATTTTTTGAAGTGTTCATGGTGTGGGATGTATGGACCTTGCAGTAGATCTAGTGGATCTACACTTATTTGCCATGAAAAATGCTTTCTTTAATATTTTTATGCTTAAAGCTTGAAACTTGGTGATTTTCTTCATAACATGGAACTATGTGCTTAAGAGTCCAGATCTGAACTCATAAGTTAGGACTCTTGAAAGAATATGAAAAATTATACCATAAGTCGCATAAGCTTGATTTGGATATAGATGTAAAATCTACTAAGAGTAAGTTGGAATTTTGGGACAAAAATGGAACAAACTGCATACGACACTTAGAACTTTCCATAATCGTGACCTAAGCTATGGAGTAAGGATAAGTTTTGATGGATATAAGAGTTAAGAATGCTATAAGTGCACAAATTCGTGGAACAAAGGTCATGTGAGAATAATTTTGAGAAAATGACCTTGAATGCTCAAGGTGAGCATTTGGCCACTTTCACCAAGAATGGAGTAAAAGCCAGAAAAAATTTCTAATCATGGTTTGAACTGATAGATTAAGTCCTAATTAAAGTAAATCAACTCTTAAGAGAAGAATTATTGAACCAAAATGCCTTAGGACTAAAGGGTATGAATTTGGCCACTTTTTGTTTAATTGAGGAGAAATGAGTTTAAAATCTTGATTAAAGTTAATTAAGGACCCTTAGTATGTAAATGAGAGGAATCAAAAGTGTAAGAAAGGTTTAGGAATGGTTTGGATGACCATTCAATCATAATGACCATAATTGATGAAATTAAGTTAAAAATCTTGATTAAGACTTAAGCTTGATTCAAAGATGCATAAGGTGATGATTATAAATAAATCATGGTGTAGTGAATGATAACATGACCATTCGGCCATACCTTCCAAGAGTGAAGGTGAAGTCTTAAAATTCTCCAAACTTGGTAATGTTTAATGGCCTAAATCTCAACTACTAGAAATCACCTTCTAAGTTAAGAAAAAATGAACGATGATATCTTAAGATCTATGTGTATGCATTTGGCCACTCCTTAAATAATTAAAGGAAGTTTGAGTTAAAATTTTAATTAAGGTACCAAGAGGATCTAAGTAAGTTTAAGAAAGGAATTGTAAAGTTGCTAAGAAAACTATCCTAAAATTTTGCTAAAATTTAAGAATGGATTTTAGGTGGAGCTTAAGAAGATGATTAGAAACCAATTATGGAGTAAAACTGAGGTCTAGAGCATTCGGAAACCTTAAGATTAATTAAGGGAAATTAAGTTTAAAACCTTGATTAAAGTGTAATAAGGATTTTTACTTTGTAAAAGAAATGAAATAAGGATCTAAGAGAGGCTTGGCAATGGTATGGGTACCATTTGGCCATGTGTGGTTAAATGGATGCAAGTAAGTTAAAATCTTACTAACACATAACTCTTAAACCTAATTTAAGAAGGTTATGCATAAGACATGAAAATTGAAGTACACAAAGAGTAAATGAATCAAAAGGTGTCATTTGGCCACCTAAGAAGAAACTTCTAAGTATCATGATCTTTTATGAAATTATGTGAAACAACTTAACCTTTGAGAAAAGGAAAGGTTGAGAGATAACTTAGAATGATGAGTGGAATAAGTTCCCATGAGTGATTCATCATAAAATGTTATGAATTAAACAAGTTGGATATGTTATGGACATATGAGATTATATTGCCCAAGAATTAACAATAAGCTTAAGTAAGACTTGATTTAGAAGATGATTATATGCTTGAGAATGTTATGCCAACTTGATGTACTGCTTTATGAACACCTAAATAGTAATGTGAGATGTATGATGACTACTCGTGGATGTTTAAAGAATGATGATATGCATGGTAAGAATGAGTGACTGATGATGTGAATATGTGCATGGAATATTGGTTGAATATTGATTAAGCATGCATGATTATCTAGAAGCTTTTAAAAGTAAACCTAATTAATGCATGTCTATGTCTTAAAACTTTCCCAAAGATGTGGAATAGCAATTGATTTTTTCTGAAGGTGTGGGATAATAATTGAATTTTCTCGAAGGTGTGGAATAGTAATTGAACTTCCCCAAAAGTGTGGAATAGTGATTGAATTTCCCCGAAGGTATGGAATAGTAATTGAATTTTCCTAAAAATGTGGAATAGTAATTGAATTTTTCCAAAGGTGTGGAATAGTAAATGAAGTTCCCTAAAGGTGTGGAATAGAATTAAAAATTCCCCAAAGATATGGAATAGAGAATAAATGAGAAATTATGTAAGACATAGAGAAAATGTTGGTCATATAATATTTATGATATGATCCTAGATTTATGATATGTAATCAAATGATATGCTTAATTTAGATAATATTGTTTGACTGATATTATTGTATGCTTATGTCTTAAGATTCTCCAAAGGTGTGGAATAGAAATTGAATGAAATGTTATGAAAGACATAGAGGATATAATAGTCAAATGATAGTCATAATGTGTTTCTAAAGATGTATGATGTTCAAGCAAGTTATGTGCTTAATTCAGTTAACATTATTTGACCAATAATAATGTATGTCTATGTCTTAAAATTCTTCAAAGGTGTGAAATAGGTAATGAATGAGAAATTATGTAAGACGTAGAAGAGATGATATTCAAATAATATTTATGATGTAATTCCAAGTATTATAATGATTAACGAAATTATATGTAAGTAAAAGAAATCCACTTCAGTAGCATTTTCGAAAGGTAAAAATCAAACTTATATGCATGCCATGATTTTTAATAAACTAATGTGACTAGAATAAAAAATGATGACACTAAATTTAGGATAAAATTCTACTAAGAGATTTAGTTTCTTACCTTTACTTTTCCATTTTCTTCCCAGGTGCCTTAAACATTGCTTGTGATGGCAGAGATTCTCTTACTTGAAGAAGGTGTAAGGTCCGTTTAAAGGAGAAGGAAATGATATCGTACCAATAATGTAAAAATTGTAAATAAATGATTTTTTGTATGATTAATAAGTATTATGTAATATAATGACATGTGTAATTAAATAAGAAAGGCACTAATGCCTTAACTTATTTAAGTATGTAATTAAAGTGTATGATTATGAAATCTATGTTAAGTGAATATATGCACTACTATTAGAATGTGCATAATTAAAAAGTAATAAACCTATACAGACAACCTAAAGCATTTTAATTTGATGCGGACAAAAACGTTCATTTATTTATTTTTTCTACAATTAAACTCATATTTTCTATCAAAATATTTTGTTTTAAAAAATAAAAATAAAAAATTAATCATATTTTCACTAATATAGATTCACTTTTCAATTTATCTATAAGGACATCGATTCTTGAAAGCATATCCTTATTTTTTATGGCCACCTTCTTCAATTATACTGCATCATTGTATCAAATTTGGTCTTTTATAATATTTTCGCACAACATATTACAACATTTAAAATGATGTTATATCTCGTGTTGTAATAAACGTTCGAACTTATTATAGCATTCTATGAACACGATAAGAAAAACTCTTTGATAGCATTTTAAAGGAAAAAATGTTGTAAAAGACTTAGACTTTTACAACATTTCAAATTCACTATTTTAGGAGGTTTATAAAATTTAAGAAATAAAATGATCTAAATAAAATTCAATTAATAAAAATTTTACCTAAAACATTCAAAATATATGCTAAAAAATATCAAATTCAAAAAATTTGTTTAAAATTGTAAACTATGTTAATAAGAGAATTTAAACTAAGCAGTCATTTAGGATTCAAATAACAAGGCCGGAAACTAAAGGTTAGAAGATCAAAAAATAAGACATCCTTAAACAATAGTTTATTTTTTAATTGATTTTCACTAAAGGTGAAATATGCTCTTGTGACAAAGCAAAGAAGTTAAAAATCTCTCTTAGCTATGCAACAACGTATAGAACAACTCATAATAAAATGTGTAACCTAAGATATTCCTTCTAGATGGTTCAATGGTAATTCTTTTTAGAATCAATAGACAACACAATTGAGAAGGTATTTGCTAATTGTATTTTCATTTAGATTCAGGTCGATTCATCTCTTAAAATGTACATAAAAGTTGTATATCATCCTTTTATATTTTTTATCTTTATAAGAAAGTTCACTTTAATAAAGATATAATTTTATAAAGAAAAAAATTCAAATAAAATTAAAATTAATATATATATATATATCATAAATATATATATCTTTTTAGATTTTTATCCTGGTAAAAAATCTCACTTTAATAAATATAACTTAAGTTATAATCTTATAAAAAAAATTTAAATAAGATCTAAAATTATATATATATATATATATATATCATAAATATATATTTTTAGAGTTTTATCTTTATAAAAAATCTCACTTTAATAAGTATACCTCAAGTTATAATCTTATAAAAAAATTTAAATAAAATCTAAAATTAACATTACAAAAAAACACATAATTAGTATTTGCAACTATCCATAATCGATTGTAGTTTGCTTTTAATTTGGCAACCATTGAAAAAGAGACCACGTATGCAAATATTTAATAATTTGAGATCGAAATAGTGACTAAATTTTTTGTCATAAAATAAGATATAACTGGTTGGTGGTTAATTTGGTCTCGAAATCATTAAGAAGTATAAACTGAATTTATATCAATCACTATGTTAAAAATATGATATTTTGTCTTTTAGTTTGTCTCGTTCGGCACATATTTTTACTGTTCTTTCATTTCTTCCAAATCCTAGGTAGTGTCATTCATTCTTCCTCTTATCTTTGATATGATTCCTCATCTTCTATGAGCATTTGAAATATTCGATTTTTTTGTTCCTTTGATACTTCATCCTCCCAATCTTGGCATTGAAGCTTTTGATTTCATTATTCCTCCATTGCATTATTCATTCAAATTCGATTTATTTGTTCCTTTGATACTTCATCCTCCCAATCTTGGCATTGAAGCTTTTGATTTCATTATTCCTCCATTGCATTATTCATCTCTCTACCCAAGATTTGGTGAAACCCACTCTATTAATTTTTGCATATATAAATACACTTAAATTTCTTATTGTATGCAATATGTTAACTTTTCTAAGTTAAAAGTTGGTAGTAATGTATTTCAGCTTTTTCAAGATTTTTTTTAAGCAATTTACTTGACTTTGAAAGTAATCCCTCTCAAAAAGTGAATTCATCCAAATGAGTACTCTGAGTTTTTAATTGAACTATTGATTTAGCTAAGAACACTGCTCATTTTTAGAATTTCATGTTCTAAGTTCTCTATCATCTTTTTCTTTTTTTTTTCAACTCATTGTGAGCCATTTTTTTGTTGTTAAGCATTTTATATATAAGTTCCAGTGTAAATAAAAACAAAACATGCACAGTAGTTATCTTATTGTTCTTCATGTTTAAGCTTTTTAGTTTTACCTGTCATTGAAACATAAGATGAAGACGTATCATACTATATTTCCATCAATTTTTTCATTCTAATTTTAAAAAACTTTTATTGTTTATTTTATAAAATATTTTGAATTAAATCTAAAACTATATGTTGTGGCTATAGAGGTTGCGCAAAGAAACTGAGGTAATCCATTTGATTTGGTTTCTTCCTTAACATTTTATTGGTACACATTGTTGTATGTTAGCATATACTAGATTTATTTTTTCTTTCTTGTCTTATTCAATTGAATTGAACTACTGAATTTATATTTTAATTCAACCTTATGTCATAAAATTTAAGTAAATCATTTAAATTAAGCACAATAATATTCAAACAAACTAACAATAACACTAATACAATGTGTGGTTTATTGGTCTACCAAGATCCGCTTATTATACTCACAATCTTACTTTTCTCTATCATATGTTAGGCTAAGTTCCTCTCCCCCTCATCAAATATCCTTATAGTTTTCCTTTGAGAACAACTTGTGACTAAATTAGATAGCTTATGTGCTACAGTATGTATGCTGGACTTTTAACTAGCTTAATTTGGTTATAAAAAAATTACTCAAATGTGTTGTTTAAAAAATAATTCCTGGCACGAGATTATTACAGTATTTTTTACGCATTACTTTATACTTGTATAGTAAAACGTATTTTTTAATCTGTTTTATGAGAAGATAAAAATGTAAAGTTAACAAAGAAGAAAACATAGACTAAAAATATATAAAATTATGCGTTATAAGTTGAAATATCTGACGCATAAAATGCATTTTGAAATGCGTTAACCGTCCATTTAAATGCAACAATGAAATGGTTTTAAATGCTTATTGTTATAACAATCATTTGATAAGTCTTGGTCTTCTTTTTACTTTCTCTCTCTCTTTACAGAAACACTGCCCTTTCCTTTTCCTATTCTTTCTTCTCACAACAAAACATATTTATTAGTAGATGTTGTGGATATTTTTTATATTCATGTGCTCCACTGTACTAATTTTACTTAGGAGATTTATTTCTATCTTTTAAAACATGATTTAAAACAATCAAAGCCCCTTACTCTCTCCCTGCCCAAAACCGTGGAACATGTGAGGCCACCACATAATGTTTCTCCAATCAATATTCCTAGTAATGATGCATTGAGGATCATGCCAAAAACAAAGCTCAAAATTGTGAGATGGTTAGAACAAAGGGACTTGACATTTTTCCTTCAAAATTCTCAATAAAGATCGTAATTCCAAGCATTTCTAATCATTCTCAACTGCCATACAACAACAAAAAAAAATAAACTAAAATAAGTCACAAAACTTCTCTTATGATCTCCATGAGGGAAACAGCAGAAGAACACCAAGCATCAAGAACAAGTATTAAACCAAAAATCTTGTGTTCAAGAAAATTTATTTTGGCATATACAAGTTAAGGAAAACTCAAACAATATGGAGTAGGGAGCTCCATTCACACAAGAAGACCTTGTTTATGACTTCATTAACCCATGACAAGTTCGGGTAGAAGGAAGAAAGGATGAACAAGAGTGCTGTTTCCTCACAGCACGCAAGATCTTCTAGAAACCAAGCAAACATGAGTGAGATGAATTTGAGAAGAGAAGGTAATGGTGCTTAGTGGAGGAGAAAGGAACCGTGAGATGTGAAGAGAGGAAGCTTACCATGTTAACTTGTAGCATACATCTCTAAAATTTGGTTTAAGGAGATTGTATACTCTTCTCCTTTCCAAGATGGAATTGTGGGTTGCCCAACAGAAAGAAAAGTCAACTAAAATTTACGGTTTTCTACATCAATTTGGGCTCTTAATGATTTAGCATATTACCTCTCCTAAAGTGTGGCCGTGTAAAACAAGTGGGAATGCGACCTTATATGGCTAATTACTTTTCAAGCAAGCTTAAATTTTCAAATAAGTATCTTAGGCGAAACCTATCAAATTGCTATATTAAGCCCTAAAAAACTTATTTATTGGAAATGTTAAATTTTATTAGCCTTAACTTCACTAATTTAGAGTTTTTTTTTTTTATCCTATTAGTCACACCCCCAATTGGCCCAAATATTTTTTTTGGAAGCTAGTTAATTTTAATTTTTTAGCTAAATTATTTCTCAAATAACATAAAAAATTAATTAGTTATCAAAATTTTATCTTTAGATGTTAAAATTTCTATATTATTCTAGGCTTGAATAAAGGATGTTACATTATATCATTTTTTAACTCTATCTTGTCAATTTTAATTGTCATATATCATTTTTATCTACAATATCTATTTAAGCATTTAAAGTTAAAATAGACACTAATTTAGTTGTTATTTCACAAATGTCCTTTTCTATTCTCTTTACCCCTATAAATTATAGGGTGCTCATTGAATTTAAAAATTATCCCAAATGGGAATTTGAATTTTCAAAAAAAAAAAATTGTGAATATATGTTCAGAAAAAACATTTCTGTAGATGAAATTTTAAAGATACATATTCAAATAGTATTTCTCAAAATAAATTTAATTACTCTCCAGATATTTTTAAAAATTTATTAAATCTATTTTAAAAAATAAAAACAAAAAAATAATTTTTTATAAGAAAGATAATTTTGGTATTTAATTTTGACAAAAATGTAAGAGATATGAAAAGTAAAAAATGAGTAATGAAAAGCAAAATCCCACCTTGAATTGACTATTATTTGTTTAGCCTGAATTAGCTAACCCAAGTTTTGGCTGCTCATACTTTGGTATCAACAAGGTGATTTTAGAATATTTGAATTGTAGTGAGGAAGTGCTTGGCCGTAGAGGACCGTTCACTATCCTTTATTGTATATTCCTACATTTTCCTTAGTTTGTGTTGCTGTTTTCTGATTTATCAGAAGTCTATCAATTGTAAGGAGGTTGTTCGTTGCTTCCGGTTGATATTTGCATTTGCATTTCCAGATCCTATCAGTTTCATATTATGTTTAACTTAAAACAGAATTACTACAAGCGCTATTACCACTAGAATGATATCGCTGTTATATAACACCCCCTCCCCCCCCCCCCCCCCCCCAACCTGCCCCCAAAAATTGTCATTGCTAAGAATTTAATAAAAATGCGCTTTGCCTCTTTGCTCATCATTAATGTACTAGCACAGGCTATTTATAGTTCAATACATTGCAGAAGGAGAGAGAGAGGAGAAGAAAAAGCCAATACAATCACTATGGTAACATTTAACAGGTAAATATGAATATATCTTCAACAGGGCACTTAGTTCTACCTTACTATTTACATAGTGAACTTCAGGAATAATATTTTCATTAAAATTCAACGTGTAGCAACCTGGCCTTTATTGCAAGTGAAAACCTGAAAAGAGTCATGATTTAGGCCTCTGCATGTTCCTCATCTTCGAGGTCATCAATTCCAACCCAACGTGTAAATGCAAAAAGAAACTCCTTGAAGTTCACCATTCCATTTTTATCCCAATCCATTTCTTCTGTAGACATTTTGCAGAGAATAGAAAAACTATTAGTAATAAAATATTACTTAAGAAGATAAAAACAAAGACACTGTTGCTTCTATGTCATTGCAATGTAGAAGGTAATTGGAATGAAATTTTAGAATGAGTATGGTGCAATGGCCGTTAGTTTTTCCATTTTACACTTAATAAAAGTACAAAAGTATATTATTTTTAGATATTGATATTTTAAAGGCTAGTTCTATATTTCATGCAGGAGCATGACAAAAACTAACAATTAGAAACAGGAATATAACAGATAAATAGACAACCCTCTGCAATAAATGGAATACACGACACTAACCTTAAGATGACATGAGTTACTTAAAAGTTTCCTTTGCTAATGTTTTCTGTTAGGTGTCTAATGATCTTGCTTGATGACTAAATATAACAGATGTTTTTTGTGATCAATTGAGAGGCACTAACTTTTCTTGTAAAAGCATATTAAAATAGTTCAAAACATTATGCATAATGCACACTGCTAACATGAGTATGTTTGTGTTTGAGCAAGTTTGAATGCCCACTTGAGTGCATATGCATGTATAATTTACACAACATGTGAGAGGAGGAGACAACTGACCAAATCTTTTCATGGCTATTCTTCCAGAAGAACGCTCCCCTGACACAGTTTCATTTATAGCTTGGACCATCTCATTTTTGCTGACATATCCATCCTTATTCTTGTCTAAGAATACAAAAGTATCAACCAGAGTCTCAAATGTGGCCTCCAGATTTGGCATCCCAATTCGTGATTTCTAGATAAGTCATGGAAAATAACTTGAAAAAGTAGCAAAACATGGAAATTCAAAGCTTAGTTTTCATCAAAGCATACAAGGAGGCAAGCATGAAAGCGTTCTAGGCTTTCACGATGAAATGCATGAAAAGCAAGGCCATAGCAGAAAAATTCAAATGAACAAATAACTGAATTGTTCATCAAGTCCAAATACCTTCTGAATTAAATAAATGACTGGCTAAGAAGCTACAGAAGGACGAAAGAATCTACATTCAATTCTAAGCAGTTAAATGTATAATAACCCCAATTAGTTCAAACATCAACCAGAGGTCAGAGTACCTAATAAGAGCAGGTTTACTAGTCCATCTTCCAAACTTGAATGTTTTAAGAATCTCTCCCTGTATTGAGTAAATAGCAATATATGGTAATGGAACTAACGCAGCACAAATAACATATGCTAGGATACAGTGTGAAGGGCTGCAGGGTCATCCTTGAGAAGGTAGACAAGGCAGAGAAGTACAATAAACTCACTGAACTTCATTCCCATGTCCTCATTAATATCACATGCCTCAAAAAGATCATTGATCTCCTCCTCAGTAAAAGAAAGTTCCAGCTTACTGAAACACTTTTTCAACTCCTCATAATCTATTGTACCATTAGAATCCTCATCTACAAGAAAAGATAAACACAGCTCTTAGCAATTTTAATAAATAGAAATGTCAATTTGTGTGTGAATGAACTGGTGGAAAAAACATTAGGTTAATTGCTTTTTACTGTACTGCTAAAGTCTATGAATGACCTTGATGAATTGGGGATTCAATCACAAAAATAAGCATTATTTAGTAGTTTTATAGTGGACTAAAATGTAATTGAATTTCACTATGTTGAAACTTCAAAACATATTAGTTGAAGTCTTTTGTGACATAGGAGTAATAACAATGATTTGATTGTGACCGCTTACTTTCACTTAGACATCACATTGTGGTATCGACTCAGGTTCATGTATTTAATTTATAGCAGGCTACTGTTAAAAGGTTCAAATCAAAATACCAATTTAACAGAATCATAAATTTGAAGTAGAAATTTACCAAACTGCTCAAATATGGCTTTGCATTTCCTAAGGCTCTCATCAATTTTTGGGAATTTCAAGATTATAGTGTTGAATGATTTCACAGAAGATCCTTGAGATTCCCTCCTCTGCATTGCATCTACCATTTTAGCCTCAAGCTTGCTTTCAGTTAACCAAGCCGTTTTAGGTGATTCATTCTTTCCTAATGCACCTCCCATTGCCGATCAATAAACCAAAGTAGGCTTTAGAAATGGTGCCTTTGGTACCTGGCAAGTAAGAGTTGAAAAAACTTAAATATTTATCTATTCCATATAAATACGGTGAACCCCAACTGCCTAACATGCACATAATTTGAACAAAAATGTCAAAAAATTTTCTCACTCTTTGTGCATCTATTTATATACATGTTCATCACCTTAGGATCTATCTTGGATGTCAATTTCAAGAGTCCTAAATTGAAATGTAGCAAATTTTTAGGCTCCCGATTATTTATTTTTTAGTGAGCAAGTCATTAAGGCCAAGATAATCGATTAATTATCTCTGGTCATTAAGTAAGATGTTAGTTTAACAAATGATTTTTTTTTTCTATGAAAAAAGTGATACGTGCGATATGCAGTTTTTACCAGAAAAAAAAAAAAGACAAATCAATTTTGGGCATGTAATTTGAATCAATTATTTCAAGAACATCACAAGATGATTAGGATATGGGAACTCAGCTCACGATTCTGAAAATTCAATACATATTCGGAATACATGCAAATAAATCAATTCAACTTAGTCTCTTAAGTCAATAAAAGTTTACAACGCCCTAATGATTAGGATGCTCAGAACTAAGGCATATTGCATGGAGTTTGTTCCTGAATTCGAAGTACAACAACAAGGATGGAAACAGGAGCATGCAAAGGCCTTTGACAAGAGCCTTTTTTTTAAAAAAAAAATGATAATAATTTTAGCAATTTCACAAATATTGAAAGGAATTTTAATTAGAAGCGAATAAATAAATAAAAGAAGGAAAGTTACTTAAAATAAAATGAAGAAATAAAGAATAAAAGTAGAAAGTGTACCCTATGACCAGGGAGAAGGAGCAAGAGTTCCCTGGCTCCTTGGATTGAAACTGAAAAAGATGATAAGAAACAGTGGAGATCCAAGAACTCAAAGTGACAAAGAAGGAACGAAAAGTGGTTGGTGTTGCAGATTGGAGAAGATGGTTTTGGATTTGTAGAAGAAAGATGCATGAACAAAAGAAGGTTGAATATAGAATACCAAACTTGGGGAAAGTGAGGTTTGTTAACTGAGTCTGGGCCTTCATGTGTCTTCCGCCTATGTTTGTGCTGCTCCCACCACGTATTTTCGCCCCATCTCGATCTCAGCGCATAATTTGCTACGTTTATTTATTTATTTCTTTATTATTATTAAAACATATTATAATTTTTTTAAAAATATATATCCATATAATAAAAGTATACAATAAATTATATAATATATCCTTTTTTAATATTATATATTTTAGCTTTTTTATCTATATAAATAATTATATTTTTTTAATACAGATATAATTTCTTTTAAAAAATAAATATTTAATAAAAGTAGTTAACAAACTAATTAAAAGTTAAAATGAGTACTAGTAGCTGAAAAATTAAACTGAAATTAAAAATTAATTTTTTTAATTAAGATAAAAAGTGTTTGCAAAATTAATAGATAAAAATAAAATAATAAATAAATATAAGAATTTAAGTATTATAGTTTTTTATTAATTATAAACTTTCATTTTTATTATTTAAATTAAATTATTATATTAAAATAAAAAATATTTTTAATTTGTTATTATCTATATATTTTTATTAAAAATGTTATATAAATAATTTATAGATATATTGATAATTATATATTATCAAAAAATGATGATTTTGTTTATCTATTTATTATTTATGATATTTTTACTAAAATTTGTAGTTTTAAATAAATAATTTTTATTTAAAATTAAATTTATTTATTTTAATTTTTTGTAAATAAATTTAAATAATTTTTATAAAAATTTATTTTTTAAAATTTTTATAAAAAAGTTAAATATTTAATTATAAATAAACTATATAATAACTGTAATATTAAAAAATAATATAAAAATAATATTTTATAATAAATAAAAAATTATTAAAATATATAAAAATTAAAAAATAAACTTTATTTACTAGTTGAAATCTTAAAAGTCAACAAAGATAGCATTTTAAAAAAACTAATTATTTTATGTATTTATTAAAATAATTATTATGTCAAATAAAATTAAAATTATTTTTAAAAAACTAGTTAATAATTTAATTTTTTATCTAGTTAAAATATGCTGTGAACTAAATAAAAAATATCTTCATAATTTTCTAAAGTTTTGTTTAAAATAAATATCTCAATCTTTTGGATGCAAAAACAAAATTAACATCATATTTAAACAGACATATTTACATGTAATGTGAATAGGAATATGTAAATCCCACTTTTATTTTATTTTTTAGTATAATAAAATTACAAAAATAGAGGTTTGAAAATTTTGTTTCATCCGTTTCTTTTTTCTCTTAAATAAGGGGATACAGAAATGCTGTGAAAAAAATGGTGCAACAATTATTTGAATAAATTTTATTGAATTAGATTTTATATTCGGGTTTAGAATGTGTAAATATTTTTTATTCCTATAATATTAGTAACTTATTTTTAATAAGGTTAATCATTAAAAAGTTTGTATAATTTAATAAATGTTTTGCTTGAATGATGGCTATAATCATTAAAAATTGTAATATTAATATTTTTTTAGTTTAAAGTGAATTAGAAGAAAAAAATAAATTAGAAGTAGTTTAAATAACTTTTTTGCATTTATTTATCGTAGAAATATAAGAGAAAAATTATTTTTTCTAAGGTTTACAGAAAATAATCCATTTCAATTAGGAGAAAATTAGAGGAGAAAGCTATTTTATTTTTTAATATTTAAAGTATTAAAAATTAAAAGAATAAAATTATTATACTAATTAAAGAGTAATATTATAAAAAATAGAATTTTTTAGTTTAGTTTATTTTTAATTTATATAAAATAAAATTTTACTATCGATTATGTATCTCTATTTTTTTCATGCATTTAAATAAAATATTTTTTTATTTTTATTTATTCAAATAATTTTTTAATTCTATTTCATACTATTTTATTTTTTATTCTTTTATTTTTTTATTTTTTAAATTATCTACACATAACATAAAAATATAAAAATAAAATAAAATAAAATGAAAAACATAAATAAAGTTTGAATTATGTTTCAAAGATATATATATATATATATATATATATATATATATATATATATATATATATATCAATTGAGTCGACATAAAAAAAAGTTAAAGATTATTTTTTTTCAAGTGAAAAAAAATAAAATTTGAATTCAAATCTTTATGTAAAATTACTTTAATCAATAATCTTTAAATTTTAAGAAATTAAATTATTTTAAGATAAATTTTAAAAAAACACTAAATTAATAATTTATATATCCATAAACTTTTACATTATTAAAATTTAAATTATATATTTTTATAAATTTAAATTTTTATATTATGAAAATAAAATAAGAATAAAAATATTAAATGTAAATTAAATAAAAAATAATATTTATATACATTTGTAAAAAGTTAATTCTTACTAATGATCTAAATTTATGTTAATAATAACAACCCAAAAAAATAAATATTATAATAAAATATTTTATATTAATTATATGAGTTTAATTTTAATATATTATTAATATATGATTAATTAAAAGTTATGATATCTATAATTTTAAAATAATTATTATGAAAATTAAATATTTATTTTTAATAATATAATAATATAATTAGGTGATAGTATAGAAAATATTTATATTATAAGTATACTTTAATTAAAATTTAATTATATTATTATATTATATAGGAGTGCTTCATACCACGAAAAGGCATCATGCCCATTGACTATATGTGTTACAAATTAATTGGACAAATGTTAAATTAAAAACAATAAAACTTAGAAATTTGACAGAAATCATGGCGGAATGCTTTATATACAGTTTTCGTTGACATTAACCAGATTTTATTTATATATAGAAATAGACGTAGATTATCCCACCAACAGCGCCTCTTCTATGTGCCATATTTGGGTAGAAAGCAAAGACCACTGAATATTATTATGCGTTAGAATATTCTTTTGCTATCGAGTGTAGATTTGAATGGAGAAAAAAAAATAAAACAAGTTTTGCCTATCTCACCTTCTCTTTCTCTCACAATCCTAACCCCCTTCTCTTTTTATCCCCTTCTTTTAACAAATAAAGTTTGTATTTATACCTTTTTTTTCTCATAAAATTAATAGGATAAAGATTGAGGATTACAATGTCCCTTTCGGTCCTCATTCTAAGATTCCTTCCTTTCGAATTTCCAAAAGAATGAAAATAGTTTGTTGATTCTCTTTAAAGGAACAAATTGAGAATTTTCCAGTAAAGTTGAACAGCAAGCTTCTCTTGTAGTTCAAGAGGTCAATTAGAATGGTCCCAATCTCATGATTTCGTGTTTCCTAGTCCATTGAAGTTCAAGGCTTGAAAAAGTTTACCTTATATTTAGATAAAGTAATCTAAAATTATTAAAAGGATTTTAAAAATATTATATTTTTATTTGAGTACATTTTATGTGAAATAGAAAGAATTTGAAATGATATTTATTTTTAAAAAATTTAAATTTTTTTGTTATCTTGATTTTTTTAAAATTATCATTCATAATTTTTTTTATATTTTACTTTTTAATATTTACTTATTTTTTATATAAAAATTATTAAAATTTTTTTATCAAACACATAGAATTTGATGAATAGTTTTTTCTAAATTTATGAAATATTGTACTTTAACTCCTTCATTCTAAAATGAAGATAAAGATCATCTTTAATTAATGAATATCTATAAAAAATAATAAATTTTTTTAATTTAAAGTCTTTTAACAAGTAAGAAATCTATATAAACGGCATTAGAGATTTCTCCATCATGGATATTATGTCCATGGGATCTTATACAAAAGTTTTTAATACATTTGTTAATTGAGTTTAAATCAATAAATACATATATATGGTCCTTTTAAAAATTCACAATAAATCATTTAAACTTATATGGACATATAGGAAAAATATTATATTATCCATTCAATTCATTTTCGTAAAAATAAAATTATTAATCAATAAAAACCTAAGTTAAAATAAAAAATTCTAACAAGTTATGTTCTATGTTAGTACTCCAATTGTTCAAGATCAAATTATCTACTATTTCATTGTGTGGGTACTTACTTCCAAAGGTAGCAACCATGCATATACAACCCGATGATATGGTAGTACACCATGTTATGAAGTATAAAATTGTTGTTGATTAAACCTTTCTTATACGAGAAATTACACTCAAGTGTACAAGATTACTTGATGGCTAACTCTCTTATGGTATCATCAGCATGGGGATGTATAAGGAATTCTAGTATCAACTTTGATTTCAAGGGTAAGATTGCTTTGGGGCATATGGATCATATCAACATTCACACCATGCATAAGAAGAACATGGTTGGAACTTCAAGGATGATGTCTATATTGTTGCTAAAGAGGTAGCTTTTAAGGTTGTTGATGAGTCTATTAATATGAATAAGGATGTTCCTTAAATCTCTTTTTCTTTTATTTTAGAAGCTATCATGGATATTAGGACTCTTACATTGAAAAAGAGGTAGATACTGCATTGTGGAAGAACAACTGCCTTCAAAGAAAAATTCTGTCAGATCTCTAGTGCACCTTGATTTCAGTCTTACTCCTCAATGTTAACACAACATCACCCAAAGGACCATGCACTCAAAACTTACACGTGCTGAAGTCTCACGCTAAATTATCCAGAATTAGAAGGAAAACAGATAGTGAGTAGAAGAGTTGAGAGATCTTGTATCAATGCTTATAGGCAAGTTCTATATATAGCAGTGAGGAGAAGTTGCATTCGACTAGGAATAATACAACATTCAGAAATTCAACACACAACAGCTAAAAAATAATTACGTGATAGCCAATAATTACTCAACGACCACATATTAATTATCCAACTGTCAAATAATAATGGCATAATGGTTAAAAAATAAAGGCTAATTAAAATTATGACAAACTGTCATATAATAATGTAGAGCAAATTATTTTAATTTGCTAGTCATTTACCAATAATCTTACTAATAACTTTGCAAGTGATAGGAAAATTTTGAGAAAATAAGGTTACTTTTGTGTTTAAGTGTTAATATTTTAAAGATTCAATTAACATATTGTGAAGTGAGATAACAACTTTGTCCAAAAAATTGAATTACTCTTGAACTGAGTTCAACTAGGTATTGTTGGAACCAAAGTATGGATCTTGAAATTAGTACTTGTCTAATATGTGAAACTTGATTATTTTTTTAATTGTATCTTATTTTTTCTTGTTGTCTTAAACATGCATATTGTCTATTTTATGTGCAAGCATCTAAAGATGCTTGGTCAACTCAAAGCATGTGCATATTTCTAGTTTGCCACTTATCTTAACACATCTGTCACACTCATCATTTCCTTGTCAAAACTGAAGAGATAATTTTTCAAGTGATAGGACACGTCACTTTTATGGGGCATCACCCACTTTCTCTCCTCTTAATGAAGATACCCCATGCACCCCACTCCCACTTTTCTACATCACCTTTTAATAAGAGACATGCTTCCTTGGAGGAGGAGTCACATAGAATAAAGAAACAAATGGATGTAGACTCATCCAATGTCCCACTTGAATAACCATTTCTCTTAAGCATCTTAGATGCCATGTAGATAGAACACTTGAATGCTTTATATTGAGTTGGTCAAGACAGCTCAATCACATCTTAAGTGTCTTAGACATTAGTTTTTGATTGATTGACAAAAATGGGGGAGAATTATTTTGGCTTATTATTTTTATATGTTATGATGTGAATCATGTGTTGAAATAATTATATTCAATTGTCTATTTTGACTTGTCGAATATTATAATCCGTCTAAAGTCTTTATAAAAACACTTAAGGGTTATTGCCATCATAAAAAGAGGGGCATTGTTGGAACCTAAAATTTAATTAAATATTTATGAAAAGGTTCAAGAAAAATGTAATGTTTTAATGATGACAAAAATCTATGCAAAATTGTATATTTAGACAAGTTCAAAAAATAAAAGCGTCTTTAGACTATTTAGGTATCTAAGTGTCTTAACACTTATTTTAGAAGAACTACTCAACAAATTCATCCACCTAGCCTTAAGAAAGGATATTCTTTTTCAATATTGGTGCAAGACAAAAACATCCATAAAAAATTAATAAAGAGTTGACTTATCTTACAAAAAGTAAAAGTAAAAAGTGAAAAGTATCCAATCATAGCAGTTGCTTGCCTATCTTACAACAGCAATTTTTCTATCTCACGGTTGTAGCTTTTCACCCAAACCAAGACCATGCATTTAATAGATATGTAGAAGATGCTAGAAACTCATTTCCTCCTCTCAATGGTTACATTATCTATCTATATAAAGAGATAAACTTATGAACAAGAGACAACAAACACAACCAATCTAAACCTAAACTGTCTTCTCGTTTAGGCATCTTATCCGTTCACAAGATACTGTATATTTCATATTTGTTTATTGTATTCAAGTTGTATTTTGGGAATCAGAATAGATAGATAGGAAATGTGTAGCTTGTATTCCTTAGGTATATTAAGCCTGGAAAGGCTTGTGCAAAAATACTAAGGATTGTATTTTTGGAAGATTGTAATATCTTATAATAATGGAAATACCTGTTTATGATAGCAGGGTTGGACGAAGCCCTTAGGTTAATAAGGATGAACTATTATAATATCTAGTATGAATCTTTCTATGTATCTTTCTAAATTCTATTACATGGATAAGTGTCTTAAGACACCTTGAAATGTCTTACAATAAAGTTATTTTTTAAAAAAAAAAACCCTTAGTTTTCTTACAATACCATATTCAACCCTTCATTTTGTGTGTCGTGTCTTTTCTTACATTTGGTATCAGAGCTTAGCCTTTTGGTGTTGAGCACTTTAAGAAGTGAAAAGGAACTAACGATCTATGGTAGAATCAAGAAAAATACTTATCCCTAAAAGAGCCTTTATCACTCGGTCTCCAGGCTTCCTTGGGGAAGATTACCCCTGTTAGAGGGGCAAAATAGAGATATTCATTAAATTCACTTAGTACAATATTTGGAACATCATCACCAAAGGAGACTACGTAAATGTAGATGAACATGGAGTGGAAATACCAGAAGAGCTATGGACTGTTGATCAAACTATGAAAATGAAAAACAACATTACCGCTAGGTTCCTTTTAATGTGTGCTCTTTGTAGAAGCGATTACAAATATGTCTTTGTGAAGGAACAAACCAAGTGAAGACATCCAAGATAAGTTATCTTATATCTCAGTATGAGAACTTCACGATGAAAAAAGAAAAAACTATTGTTGAAATGATTGGAAGATTTCAAATGGTGACAAATGGATTCAAAGCCCTTGGAAGAACCTGTGATCACAAGAAAACTATGATATAGATGCTTAAAGTATTTCACCTCAATGGAAGATAAAGACAAATGCTATAGAAAAATCAAAAGACTTGAGCAAACTCAAGTTGGATGAGCTCCTCAGATCCTTCATGATATATGAGGTTGACCTAAATGAAGATGAGGCATACAAGAAAGGAAAAGGTCTTGCTATAAAGTTTAGACACCATAACCAAGACACTCCTTTCAAGGCCCTGAAAGCATAAAAGCTATCTAGCTCTAGGGACATAAGTGATGATGACAAAATAGATGAAGAACTATCGCATATACTTAGAAAATTAAATAGCACCATGAACAAAAAGAAGAAAAGGAGTAAAACCTTCCAAATCAAGCAAAGGTAAAAGATTTTCTTATGATTCTATACAAAAATATGATATCATTTTCTATGAATGCAAGAAGTTAGGACACACAAAAACAGAGTGCCCTAATCTCAAGAAAGAGAAGAAGTTTACCAAATTAAGTAGAAAGAAAAGTCTTGTCTCAATATAGGATGATCTAGACAACAGTAGTTTAGAGGATGAAGTAACAAAAAACAACACAAATATGCTTTATGGAATATATTGAACCTAAGATATCATATGAACTACAAGATCTTGAAAATGATTATAAAAAACCATTGAATGATCTAAAAACCTTGTTAACAAAGTATTCTAATTTGAAAAGGAAAAATAACTTCAAAAGGTTTCATATGAAAATAAAATTCTTTTAAAAGAAAATCACAAGCTATTTACTGAAATAGAAAAACTAAAAGAAGACATGTTTAAGTTTGCTAAAAGCTTAGAAAAGTTAAACCAAACCATAAGGGAAGTAGACACCCTAAAGACAAAACTAGCATTGGTTTTCAAAATTATCAAAAAAAGATAACCATATTTACTTCTTAGTTACATTCTTTTTGCTCTATCTATAACAAGTCAGGACACACCACAAGAGTGTGTCACTATAGGCACTTACAGATGAACACATAAGGACCCAAAATGCATGAGTACCAAAAAGCTTAATTATTTCTATGATAGATATCCTTAGTGGAAAAAAGGCAGGACATTAAAATGGTAAAAAATTTGTAAATACTTAGTAGGCTTTCTACTTAGCTCTAATGTCATCACTTTAATCCTAGCCACTTCAGTTTATTTCAGAAATCATTTCTTGCGTAAAAGGTTACTTTTAATTCTTTGAAAACATTTCTCTAAAGTGAATCAATTTTATTCAAAACATACAACTTAGTGTCTCACCATACATTCTTCTCAACATTCATAACTTTGGGATCACAAATAAGATATCATTTGACATACAATTATTCTATGTCTTAAACTTTATTCTTTACTACTTTTCTTTGTCTTTATCATTTATTTGTCCAACCTTTGGGACACTTTATGAATCTAGTTTCACCACCTTTGGAAAAAAAAACAATTAGACATAGACATGTATTAAATTTGTCAAACAATATCTTCTCACTGAGTCTACTCCCACCTCCTACTAAAAATTAAGGATATGAGCTCATTCTTAGGTGATCGTCACCACTACATAAGGGGTGAAGGGCTCAATGCCTTCACAGTAGAAGGATTTTTGGAGCGACTGTTGGCTTCTAGAAGCAACCTTTGGCTTTTCTTCAGTAGAGCGTTTTAGGGCCCTGTGGATACTAGTGCGCATAAGGCACAAAGAGAGTAGTATTACGTTTTCACACAAAGTTTGCTTTAGTGATCCCTTAATCTTTTTAAGTTCATTTTAGTGGCTTCCAAATAATTATGCATGCTGAAACAAATTTCCAACCAATATGGAATGCACATATAGGTTTCGAATTTTCATCTCAATCATCATCATAAACCAATCTCATACATGATCATCATCTTTTCTCATTCATGAGTATCCATCATTTATTCATTCATAGATAATGAGCATTCATAACTAATAATGAAATTTGATTGGTAAATCACATAGCATAATGTCACATTTACACTACCAATCTAATGCTTCAATTCGGTTTGATGTTGAAATCACACACAGTACTTACATCACTCATCCTTCTAAGTTACCCCTCATCCTTTCCTTTTCTCAAATATATATTTGTTCATTAAGATTTTACGTCTTAGCAACTTAATCTAGGTGGCTGAATGACACCTTTCAAGTTCTTTTTTCTTTGTGCTCTCTTTTGTTCAAGTCTTATGCATGTCCTAATTATTCTAAGTTCAAGTATTAAGTATTTACAAATCTTTTAACTCATTTAGGACAATTTTGATTAAACATGACTGAATGGAAATTTTTTACCTTTTCTTATTTTCCTTTAAACTTTTAATCCTTAATATTCTAATACTTCCTATGTTATCTAAATTAGGATCTTTAAATTCCTTTTCTTTTTATTATCCTTGTATGGCCGAATATAAAATCTAGAATTCTAACTTCTTCTAAGTTCGTTTTCCTTTGGTTACTAAAGTAGTTTAGGTCATTTGGAGTCTAACTCATTGATTGGAATCCATCTTAGAAACTTTTAAAACTTATTTATCCTTAGGTTATATCATGACCAAAATTACTTAATGTACTTCTAACTTCATATTTAAGTCCTAACCATCCTTCTTAATAAATCTTTAAAATATGTTACCTTGTGTTGTTCCCCTTTACACAACCTTAATAATTAGGTCTAATTGACTCTTAAACCTTTAAAGTCTCTTTTATTTTAAACCAAATAATATCTAAGTAGAAATTAATTAATCTTCTAGGTCAATTTATTCCTAAATGGCCGGATGACCTACTTCCTCAAATTCCACCTTCCATACAACTTAATTATATTTTGCTTACATTTTTAGGATCATTATTTGAGCCTAGTTAAGGATTGAAACCAATTCTTAGTTAATTTAAAACATGGTAGCCGAATTCCAACCTCCTAGACTTAGGTTTCCACAATTTCCTTCTTCACCATAAGATCATTTGCCTAAAAAATCAATCGGTCTCTTTATCCACGTTAAAACTTTTTCATACTTTAAATTTGTCCTATTCACATTAAAATGGTCCTTAATTAACCCTAATTGGAAATTAAAACCTTGTTTAAGTTAATTAACCACTAAGTGGCCGAATGCCACTATTCTAGGTTTAGGGTTTCCTTCTCCTAACCCTAGTTGACTTAAATTAACCATTTCTTAACCCTAGTTGACCTAAGTTGACCATTACTTAGGAGCCAAGTTTATACTTCAGAATTGACATATTCTAAGGTAATCTTAAGTCTTTTTACTAAAAATTTAATGGAATGGCCGAATTTGACATTTACCCTTGTTTAAGTTATGGTAAATTTTCTGGTTACCCATTTTAAGCGTATTTGGGAATTTTACTACTTAGTAATTTTTGGATTTTTCCCTAAGTTTACCTACGCCATATGTTCTGAAACTTAACCTTTTAAATGTTGATTAAACCTCCAAATCAGCTATTTACTTGTTGAAAATACTTGATTTTTCCTTAATCATATTTTAAGTCCATTTTTGCCAAAATCTCTCTAGGGTGGCCGAATGCACTCATAGAGGTTTTAAACTCATTTTTGTTTTGTTTAAATTTGTTTAAAGGTTGATTAAGTTCATTTAAAACCTTATTTTAGAGCTTAAGTTACTTAGAAAAATTTTAACGAAACTAAAGCTTGCTTCGAAGTTGTGGCCAAAAGCCTTCCTTGGTTAGCCAAGGTAATTTCTTCAAATCTTCCATCTCACACCACCTTGGTTCAGTTGTGTTAGGCTTGTGCAGCCCCCCTTGCCTCTGGTTCTATTTCATCCATGTTTTGATGCTTAAATGCTAGCCACGATGAGTCTAAGGTGCCATACAAGGATTTTAGCCACTTTTGGCTACAAATTACATCATTTGCAGATCCAGCACATAAATCATCACAAGAGATAAATCACAATATTAAAACATAATCATCAAAACAAGCAACACATCACTTTTCTCAAGCATTAAAAGGTAGACCTTCATGATTTACTCCAAGATCCACACATATTCTTTCAAATAAGCTTTAAAAACACTTCTCATGAGAGAATAAAATGATCAGAGCTTCAAAAATAATTTTAAAACAAAACTCACCGATTAAATTCCTTTTAAGTGCCTTAGAAGCACTTTTAACCGAAAAAACTTTGTATTTCCTTTAAAAATCACTAAAAATGGGTGAGGCTGATTTTTAATGGTTAAAATACAATTTTAAACTCTCAAAAGTGAAAACAAAAGAAGACACACAGATCTTGGAGAAAAGATGCATGAAAGAAAATAAGCACACCATAAAAAGACAAGTTAAAAGCATAAAAGACAAGTAGAAAGATCCTACTTGTTGAAGACCTCCTTAGTGTTTTGTGGGGCTTTAAAGGCTGCCTTGGGTCCCCTCTGGTCTGCTCTGGACATGGACTAAGGATGGTGGTGGGGCTTTAGTGTTTATGGCTTTAATCTAGCTTAAGTCTTAAAGATGAAGACTTAGGTTTAAAAGTGTAAGTTTTGGGTGTTTTGAGTGTTTTGAGTTATGGTAAGCTTAGAGAGAATGGAGAGGATTTTGATAATTTTCTAGGCTGAAAAATCTTAAGCAAATGGGGTCCCAAGGGTCCCAAAAAGTTCGGACTCTTATGGGCCAAGTGGAATTAGTTTTGCATTTAGGGCTATTTTAGTAATTTTGCCAAGATTTTTTCTATTTTCCAAAATAAATTAAAATTTAAGGAATTATCCTTTTAGGCTTAGATTAGTGATAATTAGGCTGATATTTCCTCTAATTATGATTAATTTACCCTAAGCATGCTTTACTTTTAATTAACCAAGTTTAATTAGTTTTAACCATGGTTAAAGGAGCCGTTTTACTATTCACTTTTGTCATTTTGTGGAAGACTTGATTTGACTTCACTTTGGTGACTCATCACCACCTTTCCAGTTGCTGAATTTCGTACACCTTGGTGTGGGGCCCACTCATGGTATGCTTATCACATTATCTTGCCCTCCTGACCTTATAAGGGTGTTTTCGTAATTTTTCTCAGCATGGTGAGAAAATTTTCCAAATTGTTCCTTTGACATTTCTAAGAATTTTTGGTTTGTTCCCATGTTAATCTAAGGCCGTTTGCTATTTTTATGTGAACTGACTAGCTTTGTGCAAAAAGTACAGCTCCTAGGGGCATTCTGGTCATTTTTGGGGTTTTCGAAGGGCATTTTCGTCCCTTATCAGGTTTCTAAATTTTTCTCCCTACTTTTAACCATACATGATGTTTATAATCCCTTTAGGATGTCTTATACTTATATTTCCATTTTTCTGGCTCATTATTTAAGCTGCTCAAGTGTAGGGGTATTTTTGTAATTTGAACCAAACTTCCTAATTTCTATGTTTTTGGCTTCTAATTTCACCTAGTTTCATTCTAGAAACTATTTTTAGTCTCAAACATTTATCATAAAAAAATTGGGATGTTACATTATTCGTTTCGTATATATTATGGCCCCGTATTGAGTATAATCGAACTTTGGGAAAGAAATGGGAGGTAGAGAATGAGAAATTGTAATTTCTTAATAAGTTTCTACCTCAAAGTTGGCATCATCATTTCTAACCTAGTCACTTCAGTTTATTAAGAAACATGACAGATATACAAGTTCAATTATTTCTCTTTGAAATTATACTTATCTGAAACAGATTCTTTTTAATAATTGCATAAATAAAATATCATACATCATGAAATTCATACATACTCTGAATCACATTTTAATATCAAATCATGGAACCATATAAACATACATAAGTCATCATATCATCCAAGAGATTACACAAGTCATTACATCACTTAAGAGAGCACATAACACATTTACACGAATAGGGATATGCTCAAACATCACCATGATAAATAGGTCATTAATAGTTTTCCAAAAGTATTCTTTCTTAGTAAAAATATTTATTTAAGCATGGTCCTTAAATTTTGGATAGCATGCTCATTTTTTCTAAAATTATCAAGTTGACCTTATTTTTTATGTTTTATGATAAGTTTCTCAAGGGAAACCTACACCTCTCAACCTTTTTAAGTTTCACCTGTCCTTTCCTTTTCTTAAAAGTTTAGTAGGTGGTTCTCTTATCATTAAGTTTATGTTGGCTGAATGACCTTTTCACCTCTCAAATGAACTTTTTGTTCATTTAGACCTCACGACCACTTTTCTCAAATTCATTCCTAAGGAAGATAAACATGTAGATTCTTGATCATTATATATTATTTATCCAATTCTAATCTCTCTTGGCTAAATGGACTCTTCTAACTCCACAAAGTTTTGTGTTCATCTTTCTAAGCCTTTAAGGCCACACTTGAAGTATTACGAGACCTTTTGAAGAAGAAGGAATTGGTGTCATGACCGATTAAGTATAACATATAAATAGTTGGTTACCTATATAAAGATAGATAGTATTAGTGAAATTTACTATGGATATATGTAAATATATTTGTAAAGGGTCTAATGGCTTAACTTCACTATGTATAAGTAAATATTATCTATATAATTAGAAATTGAAGGAATGTTTATGACGTGTGATAGTTGTACTACTACTTGAGCCTACGTAATAAAATGAACAAGTAAACCTATAAAAACAACCTAAGCACTGTTTTAGTTTTATACAGGTGAAGACGTTCATTTATTTAGTTACTGCTACGACGAGGCTTGCATTTTTATACTAAAAAATATTTTCTAGGGATTTCGCATCATCAGATAATAGTCTGAAAATTAAACCAGAAGTACGACTTAAGCATAAAAATGGTATTCATTTCTAGGGTGTTATATGTTTCTGAGTAAAACCTTTAATTACCAGCCTCACCTTAAACTTTTTTATAGAACCATCAGGTCTTATTTCCTTTTAAAACTACCTATTATTTTACTACTTTTAGGTAAGTCTATCAATTCTGAAATGTGATTACTCATGATGAAATCTAATTCATTTTTAATAAATTATTTTTAAAAGAAAAAATCTATAAATTTTATTGCCTCATCATAAGTTTTAGGATATTCTTCTAGCAAGTAAGAAAAAACTAGATTTTCAAGCAATATATCAATTTCAATTAAAAAGGTGGTTATAAAGTTTGGTTTAAAATTTGATTTATTTCATTATCTTTTACTTCTCATAGGTTTAATTATTTGGAAACTAGTAGCATTTTCAAGTATATGCATAGGAACAAAATTATCTATAAATATAAGTACTCGAATGTCCCTAGATACAACAATATTTTTCTAATATGGAAAGATATTTTCAAAAAATATAGCATCTCTAAATTTAGTAATAGTATTATTATTCAAGCAAATAAATTTATATGCAGCACTATTAACAACATTACCAGTAAAAATAATATCGATAATCTTAGCACCAATGTTTGTCTTTTGAAAATCTGGTATTACAACTTTAGCCAAGAACCCCCATTTTAAAAAGCTTTCTATTCTTGGTTCTCCTATAGTCGAATCCTTTGTAACCATAAATATCTTTAGTTAGAATA
The DNA here is from genome assembly GCA_037954105.1 of Canavalia gladiata. NCBI lineage: Eukaryota > Viridiplantae > Streptophyta > Magnoliopsida > Fabales > Fabaceae > Canavalia > Canavalia gladiata. The sequence goes on along the minus strand of CM075658.1, from coordinate 33,927,074 downwards.
TGTTTCCAACTTAGTACTAGCGGTTTGCTCAAGGTTCTAAGTTCAACGTTGGTAACTAAACATGGGGGTTACACTTGTTGGGGGACTTAACCCAACACCTTACGACATCACTCCTTCCATAATTCATAGGATATTTTGTCTATATGTTTATGAGGAACTTTATTTAGAATATAACGTGCAATCCAGATGGCTTCCCCCATATGTATTTCAGCATACTAGAGCTAAGTAACATAACATTCATCTTATCTTTTAATGTTCTATTTTCCTTTTAGTTATACTAATTTGTTAGGGTGAATAAGATGTAGTGAACTTATGCATAATTTTATTTTTCTCATAAAATTCCTTAAGACTAGTTGTATTGTACGCCCCGTCATTATCTAACCTAAGTCTCTTTATTTTATAGTCTAACCGTCAACCTTATATTTTAAAATTTATTTCAGTTTCATCTTTTGATCTTAGGAGATAAACCTTAGTGTACCTAGAGTAATAATCTAAAAATTGATATAGTATCTTTTTCCTCCTCTACTAACTATACTTTTAAAGTTACCAAGTTTGAATGCACAAATTATAAGAGTTGAGTTTATCTATTATTCACTATTTTAAAAAGTTTTTTAGTATGCTTAACTTGCATGTATATAGGACATTTTGAATTATTCTTTTCATTCATTAGTGGTAACAAGTTCATATGTTTAAGGATTTTCATAGAAGATAAATTAAGATGTCCTAGTCTATCGTGTCAAATATCAATAGACTCCATAATATAAATATAAGTATAAGCATTGTTAATTTTCTCAATAATGTATAAAATAAATAGGATACCATTCAAATAACCTTTTCCCACAAATTTCATATTCTTGGTAATGACTACTTTATCGGCTTCTAACATAATTTTTAAACATTTCCTATTAAACAATATCCCAAATACCAAGTTTTTACACATGGAAGGAACATACAACACATTAGTTAAAGCTAATGTTTTTTAAAGGTTAATTTAAGTACAAAATTTTCTTTACCGTATACTCCAGCAGTTGTAGAGTTTTCCATATAATCTATATCTCCATCAACAACTTCTTTAAATTCCTAAAACAACTTCTTGGTTGCATAGACATGTCTAGTTGCTCCCTATGAAGGATCCATTTAGTTATGTTGTTCATCAAATTTGCTTCCACCACCATTGTAGTAATGACTTCTTTACCTTCAGTCAAGTTGGCTTGTGGTTTAGACTGTTATCCATTGTGTTTGGTTTTAATGTTTTGTGCATCTTTGTAAGGGTTATATTAATAAGCTTCATGTCCAGTCTTATCATAAACGAAGCATGATAACACCTTTTTCTAAACCTTAACATGTTACATGTTGCTTTGCTTCTTTTCTTTTTCCTATCACTTTTGTGCATAGGTTTTTTTTCTCTTTGAAACTTGTTTCTATAGGAACCACCATCAGACCCAACTAAGTCAACATTTCAAAACTTTTGAGAGTCATCTTGATACTTATCTATAAGGAGATTTGTCTCTTGAATTCTCATGTAACTAGTGAGTTTTTATAAACTGTAGTCTTTTTTCTTGTACTTGAAATGGGTGTGAATAATTACTGAGAAGTAAAACAAGTTTCATGTTTTGAAGAAACTAAAGAATATGTTTATATATATATACATATATATATATATATGCTCTGTTAGTGACCCTTAGTGATCCATCAGGTTTCTAGGATTCCGCATCCTATTTTTCTTAAATATCGGAGAAGTATGTAAATAAGTGATGTGTTGAACACTCTTTTATGCATATATATGTATTTTTTTGTGTGGTTAGTGTTTTATTATACTTGTGTATTAAAATAACAACCGTATATTTTTGTATTGGTTACACGAATAACCACTTTATACGGTTATTAGCAAAGGGTGTCAAAAATTCTATGTCTAAGTTGTTATTAAAATATTATTTAATTATTATTATATTTTGTCATTATATTATTCACTAATTATATATATTTTTTTATATTCTTCAGTAGTTCTAGAAACGAAACTAGAGATACTAAGTGTGAATATTATGTCATGAGACTTATGTTTCACATTGTCTTAACATCCATCATTTATTCATGAAGTTAGGTAATTAAAATTATCAAAACTTTGTAATTTCATTTCAATTCATAACATTATATTTTTCTAATCTCCTTCCAACATTTTCAGTGATTTTGAAATCCATACCCTTTAATTGAACACAAGATTGATGATGTTAGAATATGTTAGAGGAATATATACTAGAGGTAGCCGACATGTAATTTGGCTTGCTATTTTAAGTAATTTTTAATTATTTGTTCATAAAAATTATGTATGATAACTTAGAATTATAATGTATATGATATATTTAGTTTAGATAATTATTAAATGTATTGTGGTTTCTGTTGTATTTATGGTTGTAAAATTTTTCAGGATATGAATATTTTTATACTAAATTTCTAGTGGTGTACCCAAACCAATCTACCATTTAAAAAAAATATACATATATTTTTTATATCGATTATGACCATAACCAATGTCAAAGGTCAACTTTCTATATCGGTTTAAATATTAATCAATGTAGAAAATGGTCTTTTATATATAAGTTCTTACCATAATCGATGTAGAATGTTGACCCTTCTATATTGGTTGAAAGTTATAACCAATATAGAAGGAGGACTTTCTACATTGGTTCAATTAATAACTGATGTAGAAACTCACTTTCTACATCGATCGAAGAACCGTTGTAGAAAATATAATTTTGTATATATCCCTGCATCTACACCGCCTAAATAAAGAACGTAACACGTAAATAAAATCGATGTAAAAATCCTTTTTCCATTAGTGTAAGGTTTACTTCCAACATTTTCATGATAGGATCTCAACTTTAAAGGATAGGATCTTAAGGCGCCTTAGTTATCTTGTTTTCCTTTTTCTTTTCATGTAATGTTTATGCTTATAATATGACATGTCTTGTTTTTTGTTAACCTTATATGTAATGAACATTAACATTTATGCTTAATTATATCAAAAAAAATTTCTATGGTTTATCTATCTGGATTTTATATTTCTTTATTATGATTTTCTCACTTTTTAATGATGACAAAAGGGGGAGAACAAGGTATATTTTATACCTAATTATTGTTTCATGAATGCACACATTTTATACCTCATTTCTTTTGAAATTTAATTGAAAGTTATGCTAAATTGCTTGATCTTGGTGAAGATCAAGGTTTACTTTGTAAACACTATTAAAAATATAGTGAAAATATCAAGTTAGTTAGATATTGCACTATATGTAACCTTCATATGAAAATGGGGAACTAACATAAATGTTGAGTTTGATTTTCTTAACTAGAATCATAGTAATCCTTGTTACATATTAAAGAATGGGAACTAGCATCAATTATTAGGTATTGTGACGATTTTAACATAATTTTTCTTTCAATAGTTGCAAAATTGTCACCAAAACTAGTGCCACAAAGTTGTTTGCTACAAGTTCATCATAATCGGAAAAAAAATATAATAACGTAACCTTTGTGGTAATTCTTTAATAGTGGTTTTTTTAACATCCTAAAAATGAAGTTCATCCTACGCTTCAATTGTATTCACTGTTTCATTATTAGACTGTTACTTCATGATGCAAGATCCTTTTAGAGATTACCGATATGGAAAATATGATATAAAATTTTCCTTTTAAAACCTTTATTGAAAATATGAGTCTCGTTGTAGTAATCGATGTAGTAGATAATGAATGTTAAGACCTCATCACTCATGTTAATTTTCAAAACATGCATTCATTTACTTGTTGTACTACACATTCAATTCCATCATAATACTTACATTATTAGTTATACAGGTAATACAACACACAAACGACAATAAGTTAAAAGCTTCTAGTATGTCCTTTAAACAAAACAAAGGCTTCAATATCCTTCACAAGTTATAGTTATCCAAAGCAAAAGGTACAAAGTTAAACAACATAGTATAAGGTCCTTTATAATTGTTCCTCCATTCCATTCCATGAACATTAATCTCTAGTACGTGTTATTCGTTTCACATAGACCGTTGCCATCGTGATGAGTACGATCAAACTCTAGGAAAGAAATTGGAGGTAGGGAGTGAGAAATTGTAATTTCTCAATAAGTATCTATCCTAAGGTTGGCATCATGATTTCTAACCCAACCCCTTTAGTTTATTAAGAAAGGTGACAAGCATACAAGTTTGATTATTTCTTTTTGAAATTATACTTATCTGAAGTGAATTCTTTTTAATAATAGCATAAATTAAATCTCATACAACATGCAATTCATACATACTTTGAATCACTTTTTCATATAAATTCTTATAGATAGAAATCTCATGCATTTGTTAGGTCATTTTCTCATCATCACATAGATATTATCTTACTCTTATTTATTTTATGTATTAATCATAATCATTCTTATTCTCTGGTCACACTTTCAGTGACAGTTTCATTTAAGGCATAACCATTTATTCAAACAATATCTTCCAGTTGCCTACTACTCAACATTCTAGTCTTGGATATGAGCTCATTTTGGATGGTCGCCACCATCATAAATTTGGAAGACCTATGACTTCCCATTAGAAGGATTCATTTGAAGCTCTAAAGCTTCACCAAAGAATGACCTACCACCTTCTGAGTGTTCACAAGTCTCAAACTTAGTACACTAGGAGTAGTGTTAATTTTTCACATAAGGTTCTTCTTTAGTGATCTCTTGATTTATTTGGTACCATTTTACGTCTTCATATTAGGATGCATGGTCAATATACAATTAAAATGTTATGTACAAATAGCACCTAATTCATCCATTTAATATCAAATCATGGACTCATATAGATATACACAAGTTACCATGTCATCCAAGAGATCACACAAGTCATTACATCACTTCTCTAAAATCATTCAAGAGAGTATTTCATGATAGTATACATAAATCCATATATTCAAGAAGCAACATAATGAGATAGCATAACTATTTTAACTAGAAATCTCTTTCCTAATCAAAACTACTTGATTATGTTTGGTGGTTCATCATCTTTTGAGATTTATGAGGAATTTCTCATGCGAACTTACTCCACTCATCCTTCCAAGTTATCTCTCAACTTTCCTTTTCTCAATCACTAAGTTTTTCTTACATTTTTGTTAATGTAAGCTTATGAAATGGTGGTGTTTTAGAATAATTGGCTGAATGACCTATTTAAATTAATTTATTTTGTGTTCATCAAGTTTGGTGTTTTATGCATAACTATATCATTCCAAATTTGAGCCATAGGAGCTTTATGTTTTCTTAATTATTAATCTAACTAATTAAACTTGATTTACTAATTGATTTAATTGTTTTCTTTCTTGCTTATGATTCAAGTCCTCTTACTTATACTTCTCTCAAATCTCCTTAAACATCCAAATTAAATTCTCTTGTGAACTTACCTAGCAACGGCTGAATTTAATCTTATATTCCCTAGGGTATTATGATGAATTTTTCTTATATTTGAAAGATGATTTGTGCTAGTTTATGGTTTAGGTTAATAGATTGAACCAACTTGGAATTTTTAAAGATTTTTCTCCTCATTTACTATATGTTGCTCGAATGACCATCTAACTCCTACAATCTTATAGTTGAACCTTTAGTTACCATCTTGTGCATGGTTAAGTTCATTCTTAAGCCTTAACAATATTTTCAACTCATTTTTCCTAAAATTTACTAAGTTTGGTCGAAAGATTACCCAAACCTTTATTAAACTTTTAACTTTCTCCTTGTACTTGGTTAGGTTCCTTATTATACTTTAACCAAAATTTTAAACTCAATTCTCCTTAATTAATGGAGAGTGGCCAAATCTACACCTTGACAAAGCTACGGTCATTTTCTCAATTCCTTCTCACTTGACCTTTGCATCATAAATTTTTAGCACTTTTTGGATCATTTGCTTTTGGATCCATCAAGATTTGTCCATTCTCCATAGCTTTAGTGATGATCATAGAGTGTTTTAAGTGTCTTGTTCAAGTCCACCTTTGCTCTTTCTAGCTTTAAGGTCCAATTTTTGGAGTTAAGTTTGTAACTTGTGGGACTTAGCCTTTTTAGCCTTTTACAATTATTATCACATAGGTCCATATCTAAACTTTTGTCAAAGTCTAGGTTCAAGATTAAAGCTTTTAAGAGGATACATAAGCAAACTTACAACTTTATCATAAAGACCAAAAAGAAAGCATTTTTTTTCAAAACAACCACGTGGAGATCCACTAAATCTATTCCAAGTTCCATACATCCCTTACTTTGAGCATTTCAAAACTTTTCAAAAAACTCTCAAATTTGCCTAAACTATTTAAAATATTTTTTAAAAATTTTTAACTGATTAAATTACTCAAAATGTTATAAGAAGCATTTTATTCCATCAAAATTTTCTTTTAACTTCCAAAAACCACTAAAAACTTGGTGATGCTCATTTTTAACAACCAATGGCAGTTTTGAACTCCATCAAGCTCAAGAAAGTGGGATCCATAGAACTTAGAGTTAGATCCATTAAAAGGAGAAGAAAAACAAGTCATAAACACATAATTAAAAGCTTAGAAAAAATATATGGTAAAGATCCACATGTTAAATTCATGCACATGGATAAGCTCCAAGTTCTAGGCCTTTGTTTCACATTTTTTTTGCCATCCCGACCTTAGAGGAGTATTTTGATAATTTTTTTAGAATTTCCCAGAAATTTTCCAAAATATTTTCCTAATGTTTCTAACACTTATTAGTCCGTTCTCGAATCATTATTATGCCATTTACCATTTCTTCAAGAATAGTTTAGCCTTCATTGGAGATAAAACTTTCTAAGGACTTTTTTAGCGTTTACGATGATGTTTTTCATTTTTTTTTGTTTCTAACCTTTCCTCATGACCTTTTAACCATCATTGATGGATTCTAAACCTTTAGAATATATTTTAAATTTTATTTTGAATTACCTACATATTTAGTTGTGTTATCCTAGTTTAAAGGGCATTTTCATCATTTGTTAAAAGTTCTCTAATTTCTCAAAACTTTTGTTCTTATATTTATTTTATTTCTTATTGAAGGAAATTTTTAACTTGGGGAGTATATCATAGGAAATTATGGGTGCTATGATTTTTATTGTTTTGACCTACTAATAAATGGAAGGGAAATGAATTTTCTATAAACTTTTAGCAATGCATGAAACTATTATTATTTAAATTAAAATACTATTTCATAGATACATCAAATGTGTCTCAAAATTACTATCTCATTGATACATAAAGTACATCTTAAAAGTACTGCCTCACAAGTATATCAAGTGCATCTAAGAAGCACCGCTACTAAGGGTTATATATCCTTTTTCAAAGGAGTTTTACCCTATGCCATAGGGATGAGATAATAACACTGGTGCAAAAAACACTTGTAACATTGATTGTTTTTATCATTTTACACTGGTTCCCGTAGAGTTATAGATGCAGCCATTATAGAAAGAGGAGACTTTTTACATTGGTTAAAAAACTACTGTAAAAAGTTAACCTTTTACATTGATTCTAAAATATACTGCTATAGAAAGTCAAGTTTCTACATCAGTTTATCATTTAACCGTTGTAGAAAGTCAAGTTTCAACATTGGTTCATCTTGTAACCACCGTAGAAAGTTACCTTTTTAAATTGGTTCATAAATCAATCATTGTAAAAAGTTAACTTTCTACAACAGTTAAGGTACAAACTAATGTAAAAAAATTGACGTTCTACAGTGGTAAAGGTGCAAACCGGTGTAAAAAGTCAACCTTTTACTGCAATTAATGTTTCAACCGGCGTAAAAAGTAGTTTTTTTTTAAATTCAATTTTTTTTTTGTGCTCCACCAGAAAACATAAGCCCTAATAAACTTTCAGAACAAATTGAATATCCACAACCAGTTATTCAAAAAAGTAATTAACAATCAACATTATATAATACACATGTCTATGAAAGTGATATTATAAATAGTTTAAGATTGCAAATTGTAAGTTGGTACCTCCAACAAGTATTTTTCCAACGTTCTCTCACATCGTCAATTTCCTCTTCAGAGAAAGGATGTGAATTTCTAAATCTCTACAAATATAAATGAATCAAAAAATGATCTTACAAATGAAAATGAGACCATGAAAGTAACAAAGTTTTAAAAATTGTATTTACCTCAACCCATAAATCAGTAACGGATGGTGAGACAATATTAAATGTATGTTTCATGACATAATACCAGCACTCGATACCCCTAGTTTATTTTTAACACTATAAAAGAATACAAAACAACTATACTTAGTGAATAATTTAATAAAAAATATAACAAATAAATAAATATTTTTAATATTAAAGTACTTACAAGTGGAAACATCCATGTGGGGTTTTTTATATTTGTAAAATGCCTACCTTTTAGCATATGACAAACATTCATTGCTCCATGAAAAAAATATATACAATAAAATAAAAACCAAATTAAAGAAGGCTTATTATATGAGAACAAAGGCAATGAATAGAAATACAATAAATGATAAATAAAAACTTACAAATCAATAATATCTTTTATGCCTTTTTATAATTTGTTCCAAGTAGAGCATAGAAAGACAATAGTATTCTATTTGGAACAAATAATTATTAATTGTGAATGAGCCTTATAAAATTTGAATAACAATTAGCTAAAATCACATATATAATTTAAGTTTCTTTTTATTTTTTCAATTTTTCAAAAGAAATAGAAATCCTATACTATAGTTTTCTTTGTTAGTGTTTCTTTTCATTTTTCAATTTTTTTAGAAATGGTATATTTTTAGTATAACACCCTAAAAATGAATACCGATTTTACGCTTAAGTCATTCATTCGATTCCATTATTAGTTTTTTATCTCATGATGCAGAATCTTTGGAAAATACTTATTATAGAAAATATAGCAAATATTTTTTAAAATTGTTGATTATAAATTGCGAGCGTCGTCAATATAGCGTTCGTGATAGTAAATAAATTACTAAGTGTTCCTGCGCATGTATAGGTTATTTCGATTACAAATCACTTCCTTTGTTTTAATTATCTCTAATCAGCAATAAAGCAATCTAACATAACCCATATATACTTCTCATAGTTACTTACATAAATAGTATAACTCATATGAAATAGTAAGTTATGACTCTTTATAAGTCGTTTAAAATAAGACATACAACAACACTAGTACCCTCTCACAATTTACAATCATCCTAACAGTCATATATTATACATTATTCAATACATCTAGACTTCCGTCATTGCTTCAGATATAAAGACCTCGAAGCTATAACCTCCCAGCTTACGTGATCAATCTCTACGAACATTATCGCCATCTCGAACGATACTGTTAGGGTCTGAGAAAGAAAATGGTGGAAAGGGGAGTGAGAAACTAAGTTCTCAGTAGGATCTTATGCTAAAGTGAATGACATCATTCCCATCTTAACCACTTCAGTTTATTTATGAAAAAGGTGTCAAGCATACAAATTTCTTCCTTATTTTAGAAATATTCTATTTTCTGAAATAGTTCAACCTTAATTATGGAAGGGTTCATGACAAATGTAATTGCAAACATCATTCTTAACATGTTTCACCTTATCAATATGTTGCAGCATAACATCAGGACACCACATGATACATTAACATCTCTTGCCATACACATAGTCATGTTTATATGAAACAAAAGATCAAGATATTACTTGACACATTAATATCTTTTGCCATACACTTAGACATGCTCACACAAATATAACGTCAAGATACTACTTGACACATTAATATATGGCCACCATTATACTCTTAATGGCACATTATTAAATATTTCTCAAGCGTCATTAGCTCTTTCACACACATACTCAACAGTTACTATTAAGATATAAGCTCATATGGTTGCACCACAAACATAGATAGCCTCCAACTTTCCACACATGCACAAGTCCTTGACTTGGCACTTTTTAAGTATGTGCTTATTAAATTTATTTTAGTTTGAAGCCTCATGACTTTTAACATGGATAGTCCTAGACTTTCCACACATGCATAAGTCCCTGACTTGCCACTTTTCAAGTATGTGTTTATTAATTTTGTTTTTACATACCCATCGTGTCTTATATCATTCTATTAACAAATCAAGAACATTATCCATACACTTTACATTTTTCATCATGTACTTACAACACATAATACATTACTCTCTGAGAAATCAAGAGTAACAACATGAATGTTTAATCACCCCAATCAATACGCGATATCATTCACACATGATCATTATGTAAAACACCATTCATACAAGACATCTTTCATAAGTAGTCATCATACATCTCATATTGCTCTTATGTACTCATAAAGTAATATAACAAGTTGACATAACATTCTCAAGAAAATAATCATCTTCTAAATCAAGACTTACTGAAGCTTATCATAAATTCTTGGGCAACATAATCACATACTCCCAAACATATCCAACTTTCTTAATTCATAATATTTTATGATGAATCACTCATGGGAGCTTATTCCACTCAACCTTCTAAGTTATCTCTTAACCTTTCCTTTTCTCAAAGGTTATGTCGTTTCACATAATTTCATGATACTTAGAAGTTCTCCTTAGGTGTTTGAATGGTACCTCTTGAGTTATTTACTACTCTTTGTGTGCTTTAATTTACATGTCTTATGCATAACCTAATTAAATTAAGTTTAAGGGTTATGTGTGTCAACAAGATTTTAACTCACTTGCATACATTTAGTCTCACATGGTCGAATGGTACCCATATCATTGCCTAACTTCTTTTAAACCTTTATTTCGTTTCTTTTTCATGGTAATCATCCTTATTACACCATAATTAAGGTTTTAAACTTATTCTTCCTTAATTAAACTCAAGGTGGATGAATGTTCTAAGTTCACTTTTACCCCATAATTGGCTTCCAATCATCTTCTTTAATCCTCTTAGAAACCATTCTTAAATCTTAATAATATGTTAGGCTAGTTTCTTTAGCACTTTTCAACTTTGTTCTTTAAACTTACTTAGGATCTTCTTAGCATATTAATTGATATTTTTAACTCCAACCTCTCTTAATCCTTGAGAAGTGGCTGAATACATACACTTAAATCCTAGGGCATCATGGTTCACTTTCTTTAATTTTAGAAGATGATTCCAACTAATCAATGTTTAGGCCATGACTCATTCCTAAGTTTAGAAGTTTTTAGGAGTCCTTCTTCACTATTAAGAGCTATGGCCAAATGGTCATATTTCAATTTAATAACTCCATGAATCATTCTTACCCATCAATTTATACCACCTTGATTTAAGCTTAAGTCTTAATTAAAGTTCTAACTTAATTCCACCCATTTTAGTCATTATGGTCGAATGGTCATCCTAACCATTCCAAAATATTTCTTACATTTATAGTCCTTTTCATTTACATGCTCAAGGTCCTTGATTAACCCTAATAAAAAATTTATACCTAATTCTCCTAAATTAACCAAGGAGTGGTCGAATTGCACTCCTTTAGAATTTAGGGCATTTTAGTTCAATTCTTCTTCTTTTAAGGATTAAAATTCACATCCATTAGGACTTAGTCTCATGGTTTATATCATTCTTAGAAATTTTTAGAGCTTTTATCCTAATTAACCAAAAGTGGCCGAATGCTCCTCATTGAGCATTCTAGGTCTTTTTCTCAAAATTCATTCTTATATGAGCTTTGTTCCATGGTTTTGTGCACTTGCAAGCCCAATGACACTTAAGTCCATCAAGACTTAACATTTATTCATAGCTTAGACTATGGTTAATGAAGGTTCTAAGTGTCTTATGAAGCTTACCTTATTTTTGGTCCTAAAACTCTATTTTGCTCATGGTAGATCTTAAGTCTAAGTCCATATCAAGCTCTCAGGACTAGTGATAAAATTTTTCATAGTCTTTCAAGTCATTTAACCCATGAGATCAAATTTGAACCTTTAAGGATAATATATCATAATATTGAGAAAAATCCAAATTTCAACCTTTAAATATTTACCTATGATCGTTATGTTTTAATGATAACAAACACTTTAACCTTTATAAAAATTATGGGACTCCTTGGTCAATTGAATCTACTGTAAAACTTATTTTAATGTACAAAATTAGTTGAAAAATTTCATAGTCAATGCACCTCAATGAGAAAAACTAGACATGAAAAACATGATTGATGAAAATAATCCTTATAAAGACCAAAGTTGATCTACTTTGATCAAATAAGATCATATCAACTACACTTGATTGGAAGATGTTAAATCTTCTAAGCTATTCTTGAACAATTCTAAATCATATATACTAAAGCTTCTTAGAAAGTTGGAATTCAAAAACTACTTCTTAATAATGTTTAGCCATTACCTAAGTTCCTCATGACACATCCTTCATTCATCACATGAAGTTCCTAAAGAAGGTCACTAAAGTGACTACCAAGTCATATTAGAAAGAAAGATATGAAGATAGGACAGAAGTTCATCATAAAAACTTTAAAATTTGGTTAACTTCTTCTTTGTATGTTCCATCCAACTAGGCATGAAAGAAACTCTTGAAAATCACTACATGAAAGAATTCATAAAATTAGAAATTTATGATAAACTCATAGGTTATAACATCAATACATCATAATTAGAATATATCCCATACAAGACTTTAATCTTTTTATTAAGAAAGTTCTTTCCTCAGAAAGTTCCATTATAAAAATCTCTTTCTAGAAAGTTCTAGACAATTGTACTATGACATCTTGTTGACTAACACATCAAAAAAGCTCTACGCATTGCTGAATAACTCTTTCATGATTATTTTGGTTGGATGAAGCTATAAAAGGTGTCTGCACATAAATTATCATAAGGGAGATGAAGTCATTTGCTACATTGTTATTTTCTTATCATTCTCTAGCTTTCTTAACCTGATTTATTTTGACTAAGTTTTGAAAAGTCAATTTACCTTATGAGTTTGAGTTAAAATCAATTGAGTTATTTTGGGTTAGGTTTAAGTTATTTCACCCCTTAGTATTTATAAAGATTCAAATACAAGACCAAGCAAAGTCTTTTCATTAAAAACATTTATAAAAATCCAAAATAGACGATTGTTCTAGTGTTGGCGTGTTATGTACAAATCCTATACAATCTACTATGTAAACAACATTGCACCTCGTACATAGCTTGTGAAGGCTACTATGGTAGAATACCTTTGTGAGCTTGGAGAGACTATGAGAATACCCAATTTGTAAACATGGTTGGTTAGTGAAAATCTTACTATTAATGGAGACTAAATGTCTCCTTTATTGTATTTAGAGGTGAACCAATATAAATAATTATGTTTCATTCTTTTCTAATTGGTATGGCAATCTTGATTCAGAAGGTGGTTTTCTTATTTTATTCTTTTAGAACTTGCAATATACAGGCTTTAATTTATTATGCAAAAACTCAATATAGTAAGCATCTTCTAATTAAGCTTATTTGATTATGATGCTTATTTGATTAAAAAGATCAGTTTAGATCTTTTAAAAGCTTCATTGTATTCATGAGTTCACTAAGTCGAATATTTTTTAGTAATTATTGAAGTATGTAAGGATGTCCCTTTACGCTATGCAGGGGATATTGTTGGGAGAGATACTCAAGTCATTAATAATGGATTCATTATAGATTCTATTGGATAAAATGAAAGGTTGTGAAAGTCCTCAATGAATAAAGAATTTACCTTAACCTAAACGGAGGATCTGACATAAATGGTCTTTCTAGTGTGATCTTGTAGCAAGATTGACATAATTCTATTATGCTAGAAAGGTAAATGATAATTATCAATATATTTTAAATAAGTTTAATATGTCAAAATTACGTAGGAAAGACTAACCATGTCTTAGATAGTATGGGGTAAGAGATTTGTATAAAAACTGGTGTGGTAAGTGAAATTAGTGCAATATGTGGTGTCAAGGTGCAAAAGTTAATGTAGGAGATCCATTAATTTGTGCAATTGGTGCAAGATTTAAAGTACTTAATAGAATGGATTGAATAGATGTTACATTACACCTGATATTAGTAGAGTTACGTAGAAAAAATTAAATAAAATCAAGCTCATTTAGTATTAATATCACTTAAACATTTGAAAACTTAGCAACGCAATTGAGTTGCTATACACCTCATTGATAGGTTATGTCCCTAGCGTAATATGAGAGAGATTTATCTTAATAGCATTATCAACTATAGATGGTGTATCATGTTCTTGTTGTTATAAATTTCGAATCAAGTATCCCATATTTTCATATTAATGTTTTTTATGTTGTTAAAAAAAACCTCAAATTGAACATTTGATGTGCTTAACATATTCCTAATACCATATCTTTTAATTTTGTCCATCTACTCTTTAGTAAACTTTTTACATAATGTAATATAATTTGTAATTTGTACCTACCATCATATATATATATATATATATATATATATATATATATATATATATATATATATAAGTTAAGATTTGTTGATAATAAGTATTAAACTTTAGTATTTATATCAATTTAATAATCTTATATAAAGTACAAAATTTATTAATCCAATCGTTGAATCATGTTATAATATTTTTATGATCATATATATCAAATTTAAAAATTTTGAAAATGTGTAAATATATTATTCAATTATTAAAATATATTTAAATAACATATGAACTATTAAAATAAAATTATGAGATGAAATATTTATCAATTTTTATTTTGTATGAAATTTTATATATATAATCTATTTAATAATAAATTTTAAATCAACGATTAATTTGATGTATTTTACATTATTTATAAGATTATTAAATTAGTATAAATACTAAAATTTAACATCCCGTTCAACATATTATATATATATATTACTTTATCATATATTAAAAGTCAATCATATAAATTTTTAAAATATTAAAATATATGTTGGGTTAATCTTCAATATTTTTAATTATTCACCATATTAAATTTTTATATTTTTAATTTAATCATATTAGTTTTAAACTTTTTAATAAATAAATTATATTAATTTTTAACCGATTTAGAGAGATTTTAATGTTGTTAATAAAAATTCCAAATCTTTTATTTTGTTACAAAGATTAAATTAAACATTTTGAAAGATATTACATATAAAATGCTATATCTAATCATTTAATGCCAACTATCTTTAAATGGTAATACGGTTAATGTCATCTATGCATTTATATCAATATTTTAGACTTTTTTAGGTGATAGTAGACCAATGTAACCTATGTTTATCAATATTTTAGATTAATATAACATTTTTCAAAGATTGTGATTAATTTAACAGAGTGAAAGACCGGAATAAATACAAGAAATTGACGTAAATTAATAAAAATGGTTGCCAAAGTCAAGATCCAATAAATAGCCAACGATGCCAATGTTCCATGGCCAGAAGACAAAAGGTTACTTACGACTTAGGGGACCCTACCCTTTCATAACTTCCTAGCTCCAACACTCAATCCCCGGTTGAAAGGCCATTGGAGTCAAGTAATGGCTACGCTGTTGAGAAAACTACGCGAATCGGCGACGCTGAAGCGATCCTCTTCCAACTCAGGCACAAACAACTCATCATCATTGCCTCTGGGCGCCTTCGACTCTCTCCCTTCCGACATCCTCATGCAAATTGTGCATCTCCTAGGCCCAAAAGACGCCGCCAAACTCAGCCTCGTTTGCAAGTCGTGGCGATTCATTGTCTCCAACAACCACCTCTGGGCCCACTTTCTCCAAACCCACCACCCTCACTCCGTGCTCTTCGCCGAAACCACTTTGAGCTCTGGCTACCCTCTTCCGTATGCTAACATCACCTCAAATTTTCAATTACCGTTCTTCCACCACTCGCTTTGGTTAGTTGAACCTTAATTAAAATAAAAAACTGCAGGACCTTGAACTTGCCACGTGTCTCGTTCCAGCACGTTTATGCCCAACGTGAACGACTCCCTGCTTCCGTTATCATCGACGGTTAGTTAGTTTTACCTGATCGCTTCGTTTCGTTCTCTGCGTTATCATTTTTATATCCTCCTTTTGTTCTCTAGGGGGTTCTGGCTACTGCAAATTCGGTTGGAGCAAAGATGATGCTCCTTCGGGGCGATTCGCGACCTTTTTGGTAAGGCTTTCACAAGGTTTGAAATTAATGTGTTTTGAGGTCTTGATTGGGAATATGATTTGCAGGAATTCGGTAACGTAGAAACACCGATGTACACTAGACTCCGACATTTTTTCGCAACCATCTATAGCAGGTGTGAGTCATTGGGTTTTTGTTCTTGTTTGCGAAACAATTTACTATTTTATAATCATTTTAGCCAAGCGTGTTTAATCATTAGTGCAAAACAAGAGTGAAGAGCAACTGAGTCGAAAAGGAGTTTTGTTTTAATTGATTAATTAATTCGTGCGTAATAGAAATTATACGTTGGTTGCATTCTCTACAGGATCCAGGTGAAGCCAAGTTCTCAATCAGTTGTTGTTTCTATACCAATATGCCACTATGATGGTCAGTTAAATTTTATTCTTTCACTGCAGTTGTTAAAATTTGGGGGAAGAAAAAAGAACACTAAGAAATTCAGCATAATATATTGTTATTTGATACTTCAATATTTCAAAACTAGTTTTAAGCTATATATATATAAGGACCAGTATTGAATGAACCCTTAAATTGGTCCTCTAAAGATTGGGATGCCCCCACATTAGTCCCCTCTTCTCTCTTCCGCAGGGATGAATGTGCTGACGTTTTAGATCTTTGAAGGCTAGTTTAGGAACAAAATCTTTGGAGGATTAATGTGGAGATACACTAAGTTTTGTACACACATATGTGGTTAATTTACAATTTGGTCATTTTGATCACTACATGAAAAAATGCTTATGAACAGGTCCTTGCTGTTTGCCGAGGTTATAGTGGTGTTAAATTTTGTTAAGTTGACTCACGTTATGTTTCTACAAAACCTAAATAGTTATAATTTTGGCAGTAGTATGGACTGATTTGTTCAACTTTTTTCATTTCAGCACCAAAATGAAAGACATTGAAGTATAGGGACACAATTTTTAATTTAACCTACACATACACATGTATGTATATAGGATGTATCTAGTGAGAGATGAGAGGAGTTAATTTTGATCATACAATCATGCATGGATGTTCAATATTGTTTTGCCTAAATTTAATTTAACTATCCATTTTGGTTGTGGTTAAAATTATCTTTTCTCACTCTCTCACCAATACCTTTATCATTTGCTAGCTGCATAATGTTTTCTTTCCTCATTGCAGATACTGAATCAGCCAAAGCGTCAAGACAGCAGCTCAAAGAAGCAATTTATGCTGCCTTGTTTGACATGAATGTTCCTGCTGTTTGTGCTCTCAACCAGGTAACATTGTAGTGGGGGGGTAAAAGAAAATCAATTCCTGTTACTGTTTTACCATTGCTGAATAAGATTTATTGGCTGAGTGTTAGACTTGGAGGACCCATTTTCTTCCCCTTTTAATTTAGATATTGTAAGAGACGTACATGGACATAGGTACTTGCACCCATTTAATGAGTATAAGTGCATCACGTACTTCCTTTTGTTTCAATATCTATAACTATAATCGCTTTTCAAGTGATTATATGTAGTTTCTCCTATCTTCTTTATATTTCCCTCTCTTTCAATGAAGAGAGTATGCGTTCTTCCTCTTCTTTGCTTATAGAAATAAAAGTATGTAGCTTTAACCTGTTATCAACATTGTCAATTGAATTGATGATGATCAACCAGACTTTATCTCCACATGTTCATGTTGGAAACATTTGGCATGCAAACTAATATGATATATTTCTTGAAGATCTTAGATAAGCCAAGTAACTGGTTTCTAGTTCTTGAAATTATGGTGTTTCCAGTATAGGGAGAAAAAGATATAAGAGAGAATTAATATTAATTGCAGTGTATTATAATATGATGGGATGTTTTGATGTCCTTTCCAACATGATCTCAAACCTAGAGTACTAAATCTTATTTATACTAGTCATAATTCTAATGAGTTAAGGACATAAATCTTGATAAGTTAAAAAAAATATGATAACTAATCCTAAAAGATAATGAAGAAATAGGAAAATTAGTCATAAAGGATAGCCTGCAATATGATAAGATATTTTTGGATATATTCATACATTGTAACACTTCCCTTCAAGTTAAAGCTTACTAAACTTTACACTTGTAACAAATAAATCTTTTATGTAAAAGTTAATAATAAAATTTAAGACTGAAATAGAGAGACTAGGATGATTCTTTGGGACTATCATGGCGCGGTTAATTCTTTTGATAATGTTGTAGGGCTAGAATAACTTCTTTGGGAAAACCACAGGGTTAGACTCATCTCTGGGAAAGTTGTGGGACTAGATTGATGTCTCTAGAAAAACTATGGGGCAAGATAATACGTCTGGTAATGTTGCTGGGACAGGCTACTTATTCTGGGAAAGTCGCCAAGTTGGGCTCTCTAGGAAATTCATGGGCCTGGTTGATGTTCTAACCTCAAGTAACATGCCAAAAAATTCAGAGAGACGGGTGTTAGATAGATAATAGTCAAAGACTATCTAAAACATGATAGAAAAATGTAAGGTGGAGGAGATCAAAACCCAAAGAGAACCATGTGTGTTAGGCACCTTGAAATTTTCACAACAATAGAACAAATGGTTGGAATAACAAACATGACCGAGGGCTGTTGGAAAAAGGATACAAAAATTGTCTAAAACATGCTGATAAAGTGGACAACGATGACTAAGATAGAGAAGGATTAAAATGAAATGAAGGACACAGTTGGAATTGGAACATATGGCTGAACTTGCTAAAAGGAACAAAGAAAGATGCCAAAGGGTTGACATGGTAGCGGAAATGTGTAGTTTGAAGGAAAAAAATCATGAAAATAAAGTAGAACTCCAACTTTTTAGGGAGCTCAACAACATAATAGTGATGAGATTGGTCATGGAGGATGGTACCGCTTTGAAATTATGGTATGCTAGGTATAGAGGGAGAACAAGGTATAAGAGAATAAAAGAGAATTAGTATTGATTGAGACATTACAATATGATGGAATGCTCTGATGTGCTCTCTAATATGTTCTCAAACTTAGGAATTCTGGTAATAAAGTCCTTAGACAACTATTCTCAAACCAAATTTGGAATATCCAAAGGATGAAGTAACCCAACCGAAGAAAGTGCAAAATATGTGTTGTTGACAAGTGTCACAAGATCTTCATACTGACCCAATAGAGATTACCGCTAATCTTCTATATGTACGAACAAATCCTGAATGAACCCTTGGAGAGTTGAATGATACAATCAGTTCAAATGCCTCCACATAATCAAAGACATTTTTCTTGTGTAAGCTCAGCTAATCATATGGGTTTCTCGACAAAAAAGCACTAAAGTGTTCCGACAAAGCCCCCTTCAACATTTCCCATGTTGGCTTAGGATTGGCCTCCCAAATTAAGGAAAACCAATGCACCACCACATGCCCCTCCATGGAGAATTGGGTCAATGGGACCTTAAATTTTGGTTGAGTATTGTGGAGTTGAAACCCAAAAGTAAGTTTTGGCTTAAGTGAACCACCCACATTGGTCGTTGTCGTCAAATGAAGGTAACTTCACCTTTTTACTGCCACTCAAAGGTCATCCATATCATCTGTCCCGATAAATTGGAAGGTACATGAGGTATCCTCATCATTCGGGCCAACAACATTTCCCAAGGTACAACTAATCCATTGCTTCACTTTGGAATGAAATTCTACATTCTCCCATTGCCCAGTCTCAATTGCCACAACCCAAGACTTAGCCTCTTGAACCATGGAGGTTTGCAATTTTGTTAGTGAATGTTGCAACTCCTGAAATTTGGTTTCAAGAGTGGAAACCTTGGCTTCTACAGCATCCACATTTGACACCATGGGATCCCATAGGTCAGACCAATGATGGAAGCCATAATATATGTAGTCTGATTGTTAAAGAAAAAATAAGAATGGAGGAGAGATTACACCAGAAAATGGTTAACTCCCTGTCCTAGAGCTATACTCCTCAGAGAGACGACCATCTCTTTGCCCAAGCTAGAAGCCTAATGCAATAACAGAAAGAAAATCTTACCCAGCCCTAGTGTCTCCCCTGACCAATATAACTACCCCTCCACTATTAGTGCACCCAAACGGAATGTAATTGACTAGCCTACATGTCCTGGCCTACTACTGTATTTCTTTTTGTTTTTTCTTCTCTATTTCTAGTGTAAATTGTAAACCCTCCATATCCTGGGCCCATCTCCTTGGCCTGCTGCTAATCGACCTTTATTAGTTTATGTAATCCATAAAGGAGTCATTTGAATCATGAGTGTGAGTCTAGAAGGGGCAGGTAGCAATAGCAATAGCCACACCAAAAAGAGAGGTGGATGGTCATTGATGCTAAGGGAATATGAAGTGAGGAGAGGATGTGATGATTGGAGGTGCCTTATGTTCTGAGCTATGACTCACATGATTGTACTATGTTAAGTGGCACTTTGAGATCAACCAGATACAAAAAGTGGCTATGGCAGTGGTTTACTGGTTTGTTTGGAAGGAATGTCATTGAACTGGTGCTAGTGATGGCAGCATGAGTGAGGGTGGTGACTAGGCTGACCATTCTGCCTTGGAGTGTTGGCTAGGTTTTGGATTGCCTTGTTGGGAAAACCATACAAGGTTTTAATGGGATTTCTGTGGAAGTCAATCACAGCTCCTTTCAGCTTATCCTTTATGCCAACTTGGATTCTATACATGGTGTGTTCACAACTGGATTGAAAGATGAGGTGAAGGCTAAGTTGGGGATGATGACTTTAGGGTATCTTTATTCATTAATGGCCAACGGCTCCAAAGATAGAGGGGTAGAATTGATGATGGGTCAATGTTATGGGTATTCCAGCCTCAAGGAGAATATGACCACAATAGTGGTAGAGCCTATGATGATGGCAGTGGTTATGGAGGAAGAGATTCAAAAGGAAGATGAATATAGGTATATAGCAGTGTGGGTGGAGGTTCTTTTGGGGGACTTATCCATCTGGATAATAAATCATAGGCCAAAGTTGTAGATGTCCACTGAGCTATTGTGTCACAGACCTAGAAGGGACAAAATTAGGTGTGTTGTTGAAGGTATTCTTGAGACCATTGCATTAAGTATAAAGAGGATTTTGGGAGGGATGAAAGGTTTTGTTGATAATGGTGGTAGGGATAAGTTGGGAAGATGTGAGTTATATATAACAAGGGATCTGGTTGTCTTCTCTTGGTTTATTAGTATTTGATAGTCATCTTTTATGTACTCAGGTCTTTTGGGTATGCATAAAGTTGTGAGTTGTAGAAATGCTTGATATGCATATCAAGTATGGGAATGAGTTAGATATGCCTGGTTATGTACAATTCATTTTAAAACTGTCCACTGCTTTGGTGTGGTTCTAGTGGGACACTATGGCATCTTTTTTTAGTCAAGGTTGGGACTTTTCCCCTCCTCATGTTTTGTCTCCCTACCCAATCAGACAAATTCACTCTTACTATCAACCTGCAAGCTGTGATCAGAGTGTCTTTGGTGGCACTTGATGGTCTGTGGCAATGGGGGCCGTGGCATGCAGTAGTGACAGTGAGTTGGGAGAGTGTCCAACTAGTGACATGGTGCATGATTTAAAGCACTCAGCATGGTGATTGGATTTGCAGGGAAATGTTGAGTGGTGTGTGATGGTGTCGAATGACAGTAATGACAAGCAATGTGCTAGTCTCCAGTGCTACTCCTCCAGTTTTCAGGGTGGGCATGTGATTCCTCAGTTTCATGCATTGCATCCATCCATCCATCCACCCATATATACAATATAAGTTTTTTTAGTCCTCAAGGCTGAAGCACATCTGTGATTTGGTTTGTTAGTGAGTTATTGGTATTGCTGCAACTGCAATTCCTCTATTACCAGTTTTGCTTGGTCTGTTGGTCAACAACATCTAACATATTTACTTTTTTCCTTTTATATTGAGTTTGGTTGATTTATTTGTTAAATTATTTCCTACAGATATTTTCACAAAAGTTCTACAATAATTTGGCTCCTTTTACGTTTTATGTTATGTTCTAAATTTAATGAGTTTCTACCTTTTACACATTTTTATATTATATATGAAATTCCAATATATATAGAGAAAGAGGAGGGATCAAGTTACTTCAAGAGTAACTCATGTTAAAAGTTACTCCACTCAATATCTTTTTCAAATTCAACTATTTAAAAGAGTTATTGAGTGGAGTAACTCCAGAAATAACTTAATTCCTTATATATATAAATATTTCTTAAAATTGTCATATCAGTACTGGTACTGGTACCGGTACCAATATTGTGCCTATATGGCCATTTCTATGCAGTACAATTGTTAGGTTGTAGGTGAAAGTACAAAAACACTACAGATTGAGTGTAGTAGAATAGTTCCTTCTAAACATAAGAGCCTAAACCTAGATGATAAGGACCTTGTTTTCAATTATCCAAACAGTATAAAATAAACTACAATTAATCATGGGTAGATTTTTATGTTTTTCATTGAAAATAATTGTCTCTTTGCACAATTGAGTATTAGTTGCTAGTGTTCTTTCAATTGTAGTTTTTGATTTGTCTTGTCTTGCTTTTACCATATTTATTTTACTTATGTTCTACTTTGTAAATGCAGGGGACTTTAGCTCTTTATGCAGCAAAACAAACTTCTGGGATAGCTGTTAATATAGGTTTTCAAGTCACATCGGTAGTTCCAAGTATGCACAACGATGTTATTCTCTCGTATCTTCCCTAATTTATGCATAACAATAGATTTCTTTTGTGAAATGCCTTAACAATTTGCTGTCTTTGTTGGGTTCAGAGCGTGTCAGTGCTTGAATTTTGCATAGTCCATATATTGTTCCTTTGAAGAAAATGCGTCTGGTCAATTTTTTCTTTTTCCCCCATGCTGAGTGTATCTGCATTGTTGTTTTACAGTTTTAAATGGTAAAGTGATGCGAAAGGTGGGTGTGGAGGTTGTGGGGCTGGGAGCACTAAAACTTACAGGATTTCTTAGAGAGCAAATGCAACAAAACAACATAAGTTTTGAATCTTTGTACACTGTTCGCACACTGAAAGAGGTATTATTATTGTCCTTTATGTTCTGAAATAGTTATACTGATTGATGAGATTTTACTTATGTTCGGTGCTGCAATGCTCTTGGAGGACAGAAGTGGACCCCTCCATTGCATATTAAATATAGTCTACCTGAGCATCTCTTAATCTAGTCAGCATATTTGCTTTCTTCTAGGCTCTCTCAAGTTGAATTTGATTTCAAATTTTCACATCTTTTGACACCTTGAGAGTCCTAATTCATTGGCAAATATCTAAATTTGCGATGTTGTCTCTCATTCTCCTTTCCTTTCCTATGCTGTCTCTGTTCTCCAAGAATAAAAATAGCACTTTCTTGTGCGCTGATTTCTGGTATACAATACTTTTTAAATATAAAACCAAGCATCTGCCTAGTATCTTAGGTGTTGTTTGGTTTGCGAAATGTTGTGTTTTCATTTTCTGTTTTTTGTTTTCTACATTTTGTATACAAAATAGTGAAAACAAAAAATAGTTTTCTGTTTTCATTATTTTCAGTACAAAATTTTGAAAACAGGATAAAAAAAAGGGGGCATTTTTGCAAATAAAAGTGAAAATAAAATGAAAATAGAAAATGTTTTCTGATACCAAACGTCACCTTAAGTTTTTAAGTTGGTTTGGTTATTTGTGCAATTTATATTCCAACATCTCCCGTCAGTGCACTACTTTTTTAATATGTTAATAAGGAGTTATATCTGTGGAAGGGAGACTTTATGTATTTAGTCATTGATGCCAATGCATCTGGTTTCCCTTTAGTAAAGAAAGCCATTTGATGATTATGGAAAAATGTTTATGTTTCCATTGCTTCATCTTGTTGGAAGAAGATGGATTTTTTTGGTTGTTCTCATCCTTCTGTGAAATTGATCACTGGTCCTTGTGAAGGGTCTTTCCCTTGTACATGTGGGAGAGATGAGAGGAAAAGTTAGTTTCTATTAGCAGACACGAAATGATATTCTCTGAGATATAATTTTTATGTTAATTTGAATTGATCCTATACAGAAATTACTTAATTAATTAATTCACTGAGGACCTTATAATCAATTAAACTACACAGAATCCTTAACTAACTGCCAATAGTTAGGGTAGGGATATGATCTATGTGTAAGCTGACAATACTCAACAGTTATGATATTGAAGATGGTCATTCCCCAACTTATCAACCTGTACTTCAAAACTTGGTCTAGTCAGCCTTTCCATTAGGATATCTATTGATCTTGTGGAAGGAGAAGGTAAAGAACTGGATTAGGAATATGATTTGGGATGCAAGGATAAGAATGTCAAAATGGGCGATCTAAATGGACTGGCCCAAATAATCTGATAAAATGAATAGGTATGACCAACAAATTTGGTGCTGGAATATAATGTTATTAGGCCTAAAGTGGGCAGGCTCACTGGCCCATAAAGCTTGGCCTAGGCGGCCTTTTAGTTTGGATATCTTGTGGAACGAGAGGTTAAAAAAGTGGATTAGGAATGTGATTGGGGATGCAAAGATGAGAATGTAAAAATGAGCTGATCTTAATGGACCGGTGCAGACAATCTGATAAAATGATTAGGTACGACCAACAAATTTGATGCCGGAATATAGTTTTGCTTGGCCCAAAGTAGGCCATCTCACAGGCCCATAAAATGTCAAAACAACTAAATTAACTTTTTTAAGTTTACTGGAATGCTATTTTAAAAATACATCCACTTATTTGAAGTCACAATTATATTTGAAATATTTAAATTCAAGTTAATCTAAGTCTTTTAACAGAATATAATCAAATAAATTTTTTAAATTGGCATTTTACACATTTCTAACATTAACTAAAAAAAAGAAAGTTGTGGACTAGATGCCTGGGTATTGGCCCAAATAATCCTTCAGCTCACACAGTGGGCTAGGTCAACAATTTTTTATCCTGAACTAAAATTTAAATGGGCCAGCCTGACCCAAATGAGCTTCTCAATGACAAAGATTCAACAAAGGGAGCTCCCTAGAGTTATATTCTTTATAGACACTTCAGAAATTGATTATACTTTCTGAACAAATCCTTCAGTCTCTTATAACTTTTTTTTGTGTTTGTCTCCTTTCCTTTTTTTTTTTTCCATTAAAGTATGGTGAGAGTGATTGGTACACTATTTGCATTTTTCTTTTGTTTCAACATCATGTGAGTTAAGTTGTCTGATATTTTGTTGGTTGCATTGCAATAGAAGCTATGCTATGTTGCTGTTGACTATGAAGCTGAGCTATTGAAAGATACACAAGCATCATTTGAAGCTGTAGAAGGGTTGTTTACACTCTCAAAAGAGCGGTTTCAAACAGGAGAGATCTTATTCCAGCCACGTCTTGCTGGGGTGTAAGTTCTTGTACTTTTTGCAATATGATGACGACAGATTCTGTATCAAACTATACATATTTGCTTCAAAGATTAAGAAAAGTGCATAGCAATCATTTGAAAATAAAATTAAAATTACAATTTTCTCTTGATTTTTGGTTCTTCTAATAAACTTTGTTGTTTTTCCTTTGCATTTATTTGTGCAGTAAATTTGATAATAATAAGAAGAAACCAATCATTTTTTAAATAGATCTTTTTAAAAAAGTTGTAGATTTTTAACCCACTAATTTTGATCGTTCATCTTACTCAAAGAAAAGTAAGGGTATTTTGTTATTATCTACATTATGATAAAGTTTTCTTTGACTTGTACATTTGTAGCTCGTCTTGATAATTACTAGACCTATTTTCATTTCTGTTTTGTTTTCCCAGATATTGTTAGATTTAGATGATAGTTCGATTGATTATTGACTTGGAAGATTTATATCCTTTTATCTTTAGTGCGCTTCTCTTTTTTAAGTTTTGTACATAAAAAAAAAAAAAAAAAAGCCTTGTGTTATTTGGAAAAGGTAAAATGAATTAGTCCACTCCATCTACAATACAATAAAATTGTAGGCAACATATGAGATTAAAAAGGAGTGGGAGGTGTACAACGTGTGTTAGGGGTTGGTAAATGCGTAACTTTGATGCTCTCCCCCTCTCCAATCCCCAGATCTTATTTGACTATATTTTTCCCTGAATTTTAGCTGAAGCGTATTTTGCATTTCTTGGTATAGGCGAGCAATGGGTTTGCACCAGGCCATCGCTCTTTGTATGGATCATTGCTATTCTGCAGAATTAGCAGGTGACAACGATTGGTATAAGACTGTAGTCTTATCAGGGGGGACTGCTTGTTTACCTGGTTTAGCAGGTAAGTATCTCATTTTTTTTTTGTTCACTTTGTCTTTGGAACAGAACAGAACGATGAAATGGAACTACAATACAGAAAATACCTGATGGGCTATAATTAGGATTTCTAATTCTACTTTTGCGGTCGTTCTGTTTCAGAAAGGTTAGAAAAGGAACTTCATTCGATACTTCCTCCTAATGTGTCCAATGGAATTAGAGTCTTACCTCCTCCATTCGGCGTGGATACTGCATGGTTTGGTGGAAAGATTATTGGCAGTGTGAGTTATCCGCTAACTGATAGGATAGGATATCACTTCTAGGTTAATTAACTCCTCACACGTTGAACCTTCCTATAAAACTGAATTGACTTACAGATTTATTGTTTTTCTTTAGAAATATTGTCTCACCTTGATATTTGGTTACATGATAATTTTTGCTCTCCGGCTGACTGCTGTCTGTTGTGTACAGTTGAGCACCTTCCCTGGTCCGTGGTGTACAACAAAAAAGCAATTCCGTCAGAAGTCTAAACTTAACAGAATATGGTGATTACTTTGATCTGAATTTTCTTCTATCAATGATGTAAATTATTTTGTAAAAGCTACTCGGTTCCATAATTTCCATCACGAGGCAGTAAAACCAACGGAATGAAATTAGTTTTGCTAATATTTTAGCAACAATACTTGTATACATAACGCGTCGGTAATAAGAAGGCTTAGGTAAGCATCAAGCATGTTTAGAATAAAAATGCTACAAAGCTTTCAGCATGTCTTATACTGTACATGTGAAGAAATTCTTAGTACAGTTTATCATTCAATTCACAAGATGAGGGATTTTGTCTATCAGAAATGATACTGAGTTTGGAACATTTTGTGGTTTATTTATGTAGAAGAAATCTTCTTTTCATGATGTCAGATGCTACTAAAATGACCTACTCGAGAATTTTTACTTAGAATTAATCACTAAACTACATTTGCCAAAAATTTAGGATAAAGCAGGCCAATTTTTTCATCGAATTGATTTGTACCATATTTTGATTCGAATTATATCAAATAAAAGTTTTTGTAATGTCATAATGAGAATCTCAACTATTAGATTTATTATAAACAATTAATATTAAAATATAAAATTTATATGACATTTTAAAATGTCACGTCATTTTTGAAAATATTATGTAATTTTAATTGATTTTTTATTTTGATCATCTATATATGAGTTTATAGCTTAAATATTTTTTTTCATAAAAAAGTTTGAAGATATTTTTTTCATTTGTAATAATTAAGACTTCTTTTATTTTATATATTGAGATGTTAAATATTGTCTTTGAAAGTGAAAAAAAAAAAAACTTCATTGTATCAACTATCAAGTCATAATTTGTTTACCATATTTAAATATTGTAACGGTTTTATAATAATTATATTAACTATTTTTTAAGTAAATTATAATCAATCACTTTGAACTTTTGGTCTAACTTGAATTTCATCTTGCGGAATACAATGTTGACTTTTATAATAATTATATTAACTATTTTTTAAGTAAATTACAATCAATGTTGACTTTTTTACGAACTTTTGGTAAATAATTATTTTTACAATTAATGTGATTCGTGTAATTTTGGAAGCGACAATTTTAAATATAATATTAAAATATTTTTATGTTATTCTTTAACTAAAATTTAAATTGTATCAATATTTAAGTTAATCTTTCCTGTCTAAGTTAATTAGATAAAACTCTAATTAGATGAACTGTTGTAAACACAAATTTTCAACAATTAATGTGATAATACATGTAATTTTATAAGTTACAAATCTTAAGTATAATATTATAGGAATTGTTTTGTTATTCTCTAATTAAAATTGAACATTCATTTTAATAATATGCATCACCAATTAAGTTGATCTTTATTAATTAAGTTAATCAAATAAAATTTTAATTTTAATAATATAAAAATATTTATGATATTATAACTAAATTTTATATTTCAATTTCAGATCGATTATAGGATTTATTAGATAAAATTAAGATTTTAAAGATTCATGATTTTAGGTTTTTTAAAAGTTGAAGGTTCATTTTAAAAGAGAAAAGAATTTAAAATTATAATTATAGATTAAAAATGAAATGATAAAATTTAACAACTTTATTATCTTATTATATATTTTTATCATAATCTTAATTATTATTAGTTTTTATGAATGATAATCTTTTCCTATATTATAAATATGAGTTTTCACTCATGTATTTAATAACATTTTTTTATTGTATTTTCTCATTCTTCTTATTACAACATGATATTTTGCTTTTATTTAAGACTTGTTTTTGTATAATGTTAAAATTTAAAATTATTAATTACTCAATTTTTTATTTTAAAATTTCTTTTTCCTTCAAATTTTAACTTGTAAAACTAATTACTAAAAATGCTAATCTCAAATCTTTATTACTCATATTTTCAAATTATTTTTTTTAAAAAAAACCTAACTTTTTCTTCCAGATTAGAATTTTATTATTTACTGTAAATTAATTATGTGTATTTTAATTTCTTTTTTATTTTATATTTATATATTATAATTTTACTAAAAAAATACAATTATAACATTCAAAATATTTAATAATAAATTACCAGGATTGATTTTTGAGATTGTGAATTCAAATTTCATTACTTTATCTTTATAAAAAGATTTATTGATAAATTTTTTGTTTTTCCATTTTTATTTATGTTTCAAATGGTTTTTGATTTTAATTATTATTTTATAATACTAATAAATAAATAAATGTTTTTTCGATCCTAACTTTAATGATCAATTGATACGTGTTGTTAAAGAAATTAATTTGGTGATATTTAGTTTGCTAATGTAATTTTTATTTTTAATGTTCAATGTGTTTGGTAGTTTACTTTAGATGAAATGCAAAATAATTAGCTGAATTTTTTAGATTATTTCAACTTTATTTATTATGATAGTTATTTTCATAATTATTAGCGTTTTTTAATGTTACCTATTTTCAAGATTTCAACCATTTAATAGTTAAATTTTTTTAATTTTTATCCTTGATGTATTTTGATAATTTTATATTTGTTACTAAATATTACTTTTTAATATCATTATTTAATATTACAATATTCAGTTTAATTATTAAATATTTTATTTAAATTATCTATAATAAAATATTTCATTTTGCCGATAAAAGTTTTAAAAATAAAATAAATACTTTATTGTAAAATATTATTTAAAATTTATTTATACACTTAATAAATTAAAATGCTCATAAATAAATAAATCATCACATTTCATTTTTTATAATTTATCATTATCAAAATACTTATAAATTTATTTATATAATCATATTTCCAATAAAAAATATATAAATAGAAATAAATTTAAAGATATTATTCTTATTTTTAATATAATAATTAACTTAAATACTTATTTGTAATACTTAAATTCTAGTTCAATAATTATGTCTTTTTTTATTATTTTAATTTTATCAATTAATTTAAAGTCTAGTTTTACTAAACATTTTATTTAATCATCTAACTTTTTCAATTTTCAACTTGTGGCTAGTTCTTTTAGTTAGTGCCTATTTTTTTAATTTTCAAATTTCACTTAATGTATCAATATCTACCTATTTTTTAAATTTTTATTTAATTTTTCAACTTTCAACTAACTTATCTTTGAATTTTTATTCATGCTTAGCTTATCCTGCTAATCTCCTAGTTTGACAAACATAATATTTATAAAAATACCACTTTATTTTTATTTTATTTTTAAAATTTTGTAAAAAAAGTAAATTTAGATAAAAGTTAAAAGATAAAAAATTAATAAGAAGGTAAAAGTTAGTAAAAGAATGAATGGATTATTATTATTATTATTATTATTATTATTTAATCTAAAACACATGTCAATTTCATGCTACAATACTTTGCAGAAAAACTTTGGTTGCAAATTACAATTACAGCCTAGTAAATTAGAATTGAAAACATAAAATTTGGTGAAGAGTCTGAGTGAAGGGTTTGATTTAACTAGTTACTACATTGTGTCCGTAACAGTTCCAAAGTAGTCTTGTCCAATTCTTTGTGCTTTGTATTGAGGCGTGTGGGATCAGTGAGAATGAGAGGCATGGTGTCCGTGTTCAGAGGCAAAGGCATAGTGTCTGTTTCAAACATGATATTATAATCCATATTGTATTAGTCGTGGAAGTTCTCACCACCACACCGTATCCCACCCTACATCTTTCCCTCTATTATTCTCACTTGTCATTTTTCTAAAGGGAACCCAAATATTTAATATTGATAGAGAAATTTATCTTTAGCAATATGCCACGCCAAATGCTTTGTGGCCTCACAAATGTTCCAACCCCCACATCCCCAATTCTCAGTTTCTCAACGCGTCATTTTTTTCTTAGAGGAATGGACACATTCGAAATTAAAGGGAAAACCACTGGATAGAAATAAAGTGTGGAATCCAATGGAATCCATCTACGTCATTTGTCAATTTCAATTAATAACAAAAAATGTATTACAAATATATTATGTTAAAAAATATGTGTTATTCGAATTTTTATTTTATTTTATTTTGCTTTTCAACAAAAAAATTGGATGAATAAACGGTGTATGAAAAGGACATTACGCCTGAAGAATATGTATTTAATATGATACATCGAACGTTATCTTTTCTGTTTGAGGCTGAGCACTCCAGAAGAAGAAGGTTAATTATCCAACTGAAGCCAGACACAAGAACTCTCTTCAAGTTTTTTAGGCTCTGCTAGTCTTCAAGTAATGTTTCTCTTCCTAAAACGAGACTGTGAGAGATTACTTTCACTTGAAAAAACTCTAAACTCTTTCTTTCACTCTATCTTGCTTACTGCATGATTGGATGGAGTTTGGTTAGTTTGATCATTGTTTTTATCAGTTATTTATTACATAGCATGGCACTCTTTTGTTTTTTTCTCTGTTATATGTGATTTAATATTTGGATTACTATGTACATACCTAATAATTTTTTGTCATTCCATTGGTACCATTCCCATGATAAAAATATCTGCATTCTTCATTTTTACATTTAGTATGACTAAAAAGTCTCTGAATGACTTGCCATGATGGTTGTATCCATGAAGATTGAACTTGGCTTTCTTGTCATTAATGATCATTACTTCAGACATGGTGAGACTGAACATGCATATTTATTTATCTTTTTGTATAAATTTGTGGTAGGTAGTGGTGGTAGACTTCATCATCTGCACTAAAGGACTGTGGAAACTAGTAAAGTAAATGGAGAAACTGAAACTATCTGCTAATTATGATCCTGATGCTAGCAGTGATCATGCAGGTTCATTTCGGATATTCCAACTACCGGAGAGTCAATATGGACAGAAGAGCAATAGAAGAGAGGAAGATGGTACAAAAGTTTCGGTGATTGCTCCTTCTAATTCTTCAAGCAATAGGGAATCGGTGAACAAGTGGATGGCATTTGCTAGGAAGCCAGATTTCACAATTGATGGCAACCCTAGAATAAAGGATAAAAGTATAACTGAAGACAATGACTTGAGGAATCATCTAAACGAGCAATTATCTTCTGATCATGAAGTTTTAACCGAAGCAACCATAGCTGAAAGAACTGCAGAATGGGGTCTTGCGGTGAACTCTGGGAATTTCAAAGCAATGGCAGCAGATAAAATGAGTTCTTCTTTTGATGGTGACAGAGGCAAATACTTATCGGACAAATTTGTTGAATCAACACGGACATCAGGGGAATCAAATTACGGATCTGAATCATCATCAGGCATGTTCCCAAGGGTATCACAAGAGTTGAAGGAAGCATTGGCGACGCTGCAACAGACATTTGTTGTCTCAGATGCAACCAAACCTGAGTGCCCAATCATGTATGCCAGCAGTGGCTTTTTTAGTATGACCGGCTATTCTTCAAAGGAGGTTATAGGAAGGAATTGGTGAGAGCATGTGCCCTCCCTTTATATGCCTAGCAAGATATATGCTGTTTCAGTCTTCATCCTTTGCTTCCTAGCGATTACCACCAAAAGCTGACTGAACAAAACATGCTGTGAAAATGGCAAACTTTTCTGCTAATTTTTAAGTTGTGGGGTGGGGATTTATGTCTTAGAAGGTATTTAGCTAGGAAATATTTTTAATCAAAGCAGCCAATTTCTGGTTGCAGCCGATTTCTTCAGGGGCCTGATACAGACAAAAATGAAGTGGCGAAAATTCGGGATGCAACTAGAAATGGAAGAAGTTATTGTGGGAGGCTTTTAAACTATAAGAAAGATGGAACTCCATTCTGGAATCTTCTCACTGTCACCCCCATCAAAGATGCCAGTGGGAATACTATCAAATTCATTGGGTCAGTCCAACCTTTCCTACCTGGTTTTTCCTTTCTTGATATCACAGGTTTTGATCTCTAAATTATGTATATTGACTTATTTCATTTTTACAGAAGTTCACATGATAATGGAAAATCCAATTGCCTAACTGCAAATGTGCTTTGCTTGTGATAGAAATATAAAATCATTCTTGAACCTTTACTTAATACCTAAGCTCTTAAGAGAATTGGTTTTTGATATGGCTTTTATGAGTGCTACATTTTACCCCTCATTCTTTGTAATTAAGTAAAATTTTAACCAGAAGGTTTTTATGCATTATTTATGCTTCAAACTAAAGGACACTCAAGAGAGGGGGTTTGCTAAATATATAAAATTATTCTTGGGTGTTTCCATAACTGTTGAAGCATTTAAGAGAGTAGTTAATAAGGTGTTTGATTTCCTGTTTAAAATCCCAAAACCATGGTTTGGGCAAAAGTTGTCCCCTGTTTGGGACATGTCAAGTGACAAACCAAATACGTATTGATTAGTCTTTAATAATGCTTAATTCATTTTTCTTTACTTTCCCACACAAATCTTTTTGCTACTTGGCATACAAGACCGTGGTTGTTTGTGGACTATAAAGCAAGTTAGTTTATCTTATAGCTATATAGTGTTGGTTCAAACGGTATAATTATCTGGAATGAGTTTAGTGCATTTGCTCTAAAATATAAAAAGAAATGAAAAGAATAAGCAAGTTATCCACCCAATGCAAGCAGGTTTAACTACCAAAAATGGTACTTTTAAAAAAATCATATTAATACTTACACAAACTTTATCTTCAGAAAGCCCTTACAAAATCCTCATTTGTGAGGGCTTAGTTGTGAAACATGTACATAGTATCATTATCGACAAAAAAAATTATCTATGGAGGATTAGAACTCTATGCTTAACAAAGCTTGAAATGTGATTTAAGGGAGCAAGGATGTATCTTGAATGTTAGTTCTAACTATCTAACAAGTTTAGTAAAATATTAGTATCAGTAGCCACTGCAATGTGCTTACTGATTAGTACAGTTATTAGTACAGAATGCAGGTGGAGGTGAGCAAGTACACAGAAGGCATGAATGAAAAGGAATTACGACCAAATGGATTGCCTAAGTCATTAATTCGTTATGATGGTAATATGTTGAGCCAGTTCTTGGTAGTATGTGATATTCTGACTTTACCAGTAATAATTTAATTTCATTTGCCAGCTCGTCAAAAGGATCAAGCTATGGACTCAATCACAGAGGTTGTCCAAACTGTTAAGGACCCAAAATCCATAATCCAAGATAGGAATGATGATGCTTCGACCAAGCATGAAGAGAAAGAGAAACTCAATTTTGACTTTGTTTTGCCAAAGTCTGCTGAAATTGGGAATACAAGTACACCTGGTAGACAAACTTCTCCGCCAAACATCCAACGTGTGAGTTCTTGTCAGGATAAGAGCAACGCATCACGTAAATCAGGGAGAGTTTCTTTCAAGGGGTATTTAACTTGAAATACATTTGAAAGCTTTTGAATTCAGCTTTCAGTTTTCAATAATCCCTCAGGATATTTTGATAGCTTTTGTGCTTTGCTTACATTTGATTCCCCAACTATTGAGTTGTTGAAGAATGTTTAGCTTGCAAATTTTTGAGCTCTTCGGGGATTTTATGTATTTGGTATGTTTTCCATTTTATTGCAGTTTAAAAGGGAGATCTATGAGTTCTACAAGGAAGGGTGAGGAGAAGCTCATTGTTGAGCCTGAAGTCCTGATGACCAAGGAAATAGAATGGCCTGACAGTTGGGAACAATCTCAAAGAGAGAGAGATATAAGGCAGGGAATTGATCTAGCAACTACGTTGGAGCGGATAGAAAAGAACTTTGTCATTTCTGATCCTAGACTTCCAGATAACCCAATTGTAAGATGATGGATGTACTTTTTTAATTTTCTTTTGACCAACAGGTGCCTTTTTTCTTAATTTATATCTATATTATATGTTAATGAAAGCATTGCTGGGTGATCACTGAATTATCTAAAGCTTTTGGAGTGTTGGTCCTTGACATAGTATTAAAGTGTGAACGAATGAATGGGTTAAGCTTTGATTCATTTTCATACTCATTCTTAATGATTAATATTTTATAGTTTAATTTCAGAATAAGATAAAGTGACCTGTGCGTTCTCCATGCTTCTATTCCAAAAGGTTCTTAGATGAAGGATGTGTTGAAGATATATAATCATTTCTTAGCCTACACCAAATTATAACTGAAGCTTTTAGGAGATTTGGTTCTTGACACATGTTTGAAACATAGTGCATGACATGGTTTAAAATTTATGTGATAATAACTTTAGAGAGTAACTAATGTTGTTTCTTGTGCAGATATTTGCATCTGATAGCTTTCTTGAGCTTACGGAATATACACGAGAAGAAATTTTGGGACGGAACTGTAGGTATAAATTTTACAATCATTTACAAAAGGTTTAATATTTCTTCTGTGCTCACACTGGTTGCTCTATTAGAAACATTCCTCTAATAGGCTTCTGTCCATTTTTAATAGTTCCATTGCCATTTTGTTATCATACTGTCTCCTACTAACTATATATGTTTGTCAGAGTTTTTCCTGATTGTCTGGTCCTCTATCACTAGCATGTAATGTCTTCTACCATTTAGGAGAATTTAGACAAAATAAATGACACAACATTAAAATAGAATAGGGGAGTGATAAGTAAGGAACATGTATGCTTTCAAATGTTGGGATTTTGGCATTCACCTCTTTTGTGGTGGATGGTTATTTTTTGAGTAAATCCATACTCTCATCCTTTGAGGGTAGAAACATCACCAATTTTTTAGTCCAAGAAATCTTATTAATTGGGGCATAAATTCTTGATCAAGATTAGTTTCTATGAGGTGCCAAAAGCAAGCATGACATCATTATGGATATAACGTTTTGAACTATGTAACTGTTGTTTTACAACAGAAAAAATAAAATAGAAAAGTAAAGGGACAGGATATTGGAATTGTGAGGAGAAGAAAAACGAGAATTGCTTGCTTATTTCAATCAACAAGCAACATTACATTTATAGAAAATTAAGAAAAGCATAAAACAACCATAAATAAATAAAAAAAACCAAAACTGACTTGCTCCTAAAGTCTAGGAACTACTTACTTGCTTGTAAAGTTTAGTAACTACTTACCTGCTCCTAAAGTCTGAACCAAACAAACTAAAGGTAGTTAGTTACAAAAGCACATGTTTAACACTCCTCCTTACTTTTGTCATTGCAAACTCTAATTTTCTTTCTTAAAAGTTCAAATTTGCAAGCAAGAAGTGGTTTTGTAAGTAAGTCAACAAACTCATATTCAAACTTGTACTAAACTAAGTTTACTTCTTCACTTTGCTGCATTTCTCTCAAAAAATAGAGCTTGATGTTGAAATGTTTAGTGTTCCAATGACACATTGGATCATTTGCAATTGCAATTATTGCCTGGTTGTCTACAAAAATATCAAATTCATTCTTCTGCTTCATGTGTAAGTCATATAAGGCTTTCTCTAACCATATTCAGCCTCTGCAATAGATTGAGCCACAATCTCTTACTTCTTTGTGCACCATGAAAAAACTCCTGAGCTTAAGCTAAAATAATAACCTGAAGTACTCTTCATGTCATCAATGGATCCAGCCCAATTACTATAAGAAAATCCATACAATTTAAGTTTTTAACGCTTCTAAAATTTGATACCATAATCAATAGTGCATTTGATATACCTCAATATTCTTTTTGTTGCTCTTAAGTGTATTTCACTAGCACAATGCCTAAATTGAGATAAGAGACTTATAGAAAATAGAAAATTTGGCCTTGTTACAATGAGATACATTAGACATCCAATCAAACTCCTATAATAACCTTCATCAACTTTATCAACACCATCTTGCTTGGTTAACTTCTCCTTTTGATTCATTGGTGTACTCACAGCTTTGCACTCCTCCATTTGGAATTTCTTTAGTATTTCCTTTGCATACTTCCTTTGACAAATAAATACTTCATTTTTACTTTGTTTGATTTCTATTCCAAGGAAATAAGTTATACAACCAAGATCTGTCATCTCAAAAACCTGCATCATTTCTTGTTTCAACTCCTCAACCAAGTTTGTATCATCTCAGCACTAAAAGATCATCAACATAAAAGGAAACTATGAAAAAATTATTTTTCTTATGTTTTACATAAAGAGTGGACTTAGATAAGCTTTTTGCAAAGCCTATGCTCAATAGTTGATCATTTATCCAACTGTACCATGCTCTTGGTGTTTGTTTTAGGACACAGAGAGCCTTTTTAAGAAGATAAACTTTATCTTCTTCACCTTGTTTCACAAATCCCTCAGGCTGCGCCACATATATTTCTTCTTGTAGAAATCCATTTAAAATGGTTGATTTAACATCTAATTGAAATATTTTCCAACCCTTTTGCGCAGCTACTATTAGCACCAATCTAATTGTATCTAATTTGAAGACAGGAACAAAAGTGTTAGAATAATCAACACAAAAAATTTGTGCATATCCTTTAACTATGAGTCTGACCTTACCTTATATTTGTTGATTAAGCAATCTGCATTAAACTTTGTTCTGAAAACCCATTTAACTTCAATGACTTTTCTATCTTTAGACCTATCAACCAGCTTCATGTCTTGTTTTGTTGTATCATAACCATCTCCTCCCTCATTTCATTATTCAACATCTTGCCAAAGATCCAAAGCTTCTGGTTAAGCCTCCATTTTGACAGTGCAAAGATCATAGTTTTCTCCATAAAAAATCTAAGGAGCAACTTGTGAGAAATTTGATTCAGCATCCATTTCACAAGTCTGTAAGAAAAATAGCTCTTGATACCAATTTGTTGGGTTATAGCAGAAAAAATAAAATAGAAAAGTAAAGGAACAGGATATTGGAATTGTGAAGAGAAGAAAAACGGGAATTGCTTGCTTATTTTATTCAATGAGCAACATTACATTTATAGCAAACTAAGAAAAGCATAAAGCAACCACATAACCAAAAGGCAACAAAAACTAACTTGCTTCAAAAGTCTAGGAACTACTTACTTGTTCATGAAGTTTAGAGATTACTTACTTGTTCACGAAGTTTAGTAACTACTTACTTGCTCATAAAGTTTAGCAACCACTTACTTGCTTCTAAAGTCTGAACCAAACAAACTAAAGGAACAGGATATTGGAATTGTGAGGAGAAGAAAAACGGGAATTGCTTGCTTATTTCATTCAATGAGCAACATTAAATTTATAGGAAACTAAGAAAAGCATAAAGCAATCACATAACCAAAAGGCAACAAAAACTAACTTGCTTCAAAAGTCTAGGAACTACTTACTTGCTCATGAAGTTTAGGAATTACTTACTAGTTCACGAAGTTTAGTAACTACTTACTTGCTCATAAAGTTTAGCAACCACTTACTTGCTCCTAAAGTCTAAACCAAACAAACTAAAGGCCGTTACAAAAGCACATGTTTAACATTAACCCAAAAAGTGGGCTAGCCTAGCTTAGATGTGATATGATAGCAATTTTTTGGCTTGCATAGTCCTCATTCTGTATCTGACTGTAATTTGTAAAAAAATAAATTGGTTCAATGGGCAAAAGCCCAGGTCATAATAAATCCTCTGATGTATTGGTGATTAGTATATAACATAGCTTGAGCAATGAAGTCTTGTGCTGTAAATGCATTAGCAAGTTAAGAGCGCATGTGTTGAGCTACCAAAGGAGTAATAAACCTGGATAATGCAGATTGTCATCAATGTAGTCCCTCTATCATACAGAAAATCATAAAATTAGTCCCTAAATTAGGGGTCCATTACATTCATTTCTCTGTCATTGGAGTACAAATTTTATCACACTTTTAACTATTGGTAGACTAAAATCATGCCTAGAATCTTTTGAGGAGCAGAATGATGATGCTTATAAATTTGGAGAACAAAAGTAGTGATTTACTCTTATTTTTTCTCTTATAGTAACTTTCTATTATATGATAGTCTTGAAGTTAATCATTTTCAGTTTTATGGTAGCCAATGTGTTTTCACTAGTAAGTTAGCAAGATAATGAATGACTGATCATATATGGTTAGGATATCATGTCTATTTCTGACAATTTTAGATTGATATTTACTTAATTCAAACTTTTGTTTTTAAGGTTAGTGACATTGTAGGTAACTTTATCCATTGTATAGATTTCTTCAGGGACCAGAAACAGATCAGGCTACTGTTGCCAAGATTAGGGATGCTATCAGAGAACAGAGGGAAATCACTGTTCAATTGATCAACTATACTAAGAGTGGTAAATAATTGGTCAAATTATAACTATACTTCTAATTCTCTCTCTTTGTCTCTACTTTGTAGGATGCTTTTCCTTCCTCCTAGTTGATTACTCTTTTATCAATCATAAAATTTCTTTTCTCAAATCATTATTTGTTTCTAAGTTCAACTTTGAAAGTTTACTGAAAGCTTGAATAATGTAGCAATTGACTGATTAGATATTGTCATGTTTTTCTTCGTTTTTTAATCTTGCATCCTTTTTCTATATTTTTTTATTTTACATGTTGGACCTTACTTATATATAATATTTAGGAAAGAAGTTCTGGAATTTGTTTCACTTGCAACCTATGCGGGACCAAAAGGTAATTGTGATGTTATGCTAGAAAACAATTAATTTGGATCATGAAAAGAATACCTATTAAACAATCCGTTGTTTGTCCCCGGTTTTAGTTTCTTATGTTATTTTCAATGATCTGTGTTTAGGGTGAACTTCAATACTTCATTGGTGTTCAATTAGATGGAAGTGATCATGTGGAACCCTTAAAGAACCGCTTGTCAGAGACAGCTGAGCAACAAAGTGCTATTTTGGTAAGTGTTGTCTTTTCAGTCTTCTAAGCTTTTTACTTACTTTCCAATTTGATGCTTTGTTTTTATATTCTACTTTGTGATAGCATCTTGCCCGTATTATTTCAGGATAAAACTAAGAATATGCAAATTCTATATGTTCATGCAACATTAGTTACTGGACACTTTTCTAATTAAGATGTTTTATGGAATAGTTTGAATACATATTCAGTAGGAAGAGTTTATGATATGTATTATATGGAAGACCATGTATATAATGTGTCAAACCTATAAAAACTTGTCTGCACAAGTGGAGGAACATTCAGCCACTGTGTTCTTGTTCTATGGTCTCCATGATTAACTTAATTTGTCCATAGGTCTATATTTGATTATGCAATGTTTTTCCTTTCCCACCAAGTACTGTTTATTCCTAGTTTTACTGTAGAAGTTAGTAGAAAGTTCCTTCTTATTTATTCTGTGTAAGTACTATTTATTTGGAAGCACCAGTGTAGTAATCACCTATTAATATTATAAATTTATCAATGCTTGCTTTAGCTCGGGTGTTCAAATTCTATTCATTCTCATTTGTATCAAATCTACTTATTGCTTTGTATATGCATCTTCATAAAATTATTATGTAAGAATTTTTGCAAAATGTTTGTGAAAATACTTTGTTAGACTAATGGCAAGGAAGATATAAAAAAATATGAACTTGTTTTATTGTATAATGGTAATAGTTGCAGATTGCCGGAAATTTTGAGTGACTTTGATGTTACTATAGTTGTAGTTATTAGTTTCGTATGTATTTTCTGATTTCAAAAGAATCTTGTTCACAATGAGATTTATCTTAGAATCTCAGTACACAATTGAGTTCCTCTTACTAGTCAATTTCTATATATAATTCACTTGAATATCTTCATCATTTGTCATATCAGGTGAAAGCCACTGCAGAAAATGTTGATGAAGCTGTTCGAGAACTTCCTGATGCCAACTTGGTAAGGTATTCCTTTTGGGTTTGCGTGTGGGTTTATAAACTAGAGGTTTCCCATTTTTATGTAAAGGAAACTCATGTTTCATTTCTTTTTCCTTTTCTGAGATAAGAAATTATAAATCAGAAGACAAGACTACTTTTGTAGAGTAAAATATCAAGAACATCATTACTATAATGTACAAACCTGTACGAACACAACTGTTAATGTTCCATAAATATGCTGCTATACATAGTAATTTGGTGTTATTCCAAAATCTTACTCAAACGGTAATAATTATGGGGGAATGTTCTAACTAGTGGCATTTGTTAAACATTGTTAGAATATCTAGTGTATCTTGTAATATCATGATTATATCTTAAAATAGTTTAGAGTAGGATAAGGACCTTAGGAGAACCACACAGAAAAGTTAACTATCCTAATTGGAGAGCCCAAAGCCTTATAAACACCACACTAGAATCCCATACTTCCAATGTGGTACTTAAGTCCTATACCTTGCAATTGGATCTTAACATCCCACCACACTCTGCAGTCCTGGCACCCACACGGGCTGGCTGTGCACTAGCTCCTTGACTAGTCCCGGGTGAACAGTGCAATGCTGATGTTACCACTCATGCCGCTTGATTGTAACTAAGAGACACGGTAGAAAGCTATCATATCAACTGATAAGGACCTTAGGAGAACCACACCACAAAAGCTAGCTGCTGTAAATGAGGAGCCCAAAGCCTTATAGACCCCATCCACACTAGAATCCCATACTTCCAATGTTGAACTCAAGTCCCCTACCTTGCAGTTGGATCCTAACAGAGTATTACAAGTGATCATCTTCGAATAGACTCCATATTTCTTTATATTTCATTATTTGTTTCCTTATTTAATTTGGATTATGAGTCTTCTATTAGTGTAAATAGAGCCCACTGCTCTGTCTTTTGTATCACATTTTTCACATCAACTCAATATCGATTTCATACTATTCAGTATCCATTTTTCCTTTCCTTTCTTTTTCTACCAAAATCCATATAATTTCAATATAGTATCAGAGTAATTCCATCTTCTCTGACTTGTCCTGTCACTATTCTGCTTTTGAGTTTCATAAAATCTAAAACTGTATTGCAACAATGTCTTTATCTTCATGATTCTTTTCTAGTTGTTATTGGTGAGAAATTTTGGTCACCCTTTCTCTCTACTTCATCTTGATCAATGGGGTTTTCTGCCTACCATCACCATCATCTTCTCTAGAATCTTTCGATTGTTTCTTTGCTTTGTTGTGTTTCAAGCAGCCTTTTCTCTACCATTTGCTGCTGCATATCTTTCAGTTGAACTCTTGGTAGACATGTGCAGAACTTGATAAAGAGGTTCCGAAAACAACTTTTTGGCAAAGCATGTTTAGGGACAAACAAGTTATACTTTACTCCCCTAAACACTTCCTAAGTTCAACATGGTATATTATTCGGTCCAATTTTTTTTTCCACTATCAATATTTTTGAGACTTCCTTTAATTCTGGAATTGCGTAAAAAAAGCATAAATCCCTGTTCAATAAAATAAGTACCTCCAAACATCTCATCCAACCATTGGCCCAACATCCCACCTTTAATGTGCTGCTTACTAATATACTCATTTTTTAAAACAAGTGGGAGTATATTAGCAGCACCTTGTAAATGATATATATTCAAATTTACCATTAATGCATTATTTTACTTTTTCTATAGTTGTGTCATTCAAAGAAGAGAGGAATGTTTTTTATCAGTCATATTTGATGATATCATATGAAATGGTCGTATTGTAGAGACCAGAAGATTTGTGGGCAATTCATTCCCAACCTGTCTTTCCACGACCTCACAAAAAGGACAATCCTTCTTGGATAGCAATACAAAAGGTACCGATTTATGTATTTGACTTCCTTTGTCCTATCATTTTCACAATTAATTATATTTAATGAAAATTTTACATATAAGACCAATTGTGTTGAGTAAAGGCAAAAAATGCTTGATTTAGTCTACATAATTATCTTCTTTAAAATGGGTCTTGTTTTGCCATGATACATAGGGTATTTTTGTATGCCTACTTGGAGGTTCCTTTGAATGGTAAACTCTAGCTAATTCTTTTAGGACCTTTTGAATTTGAATCATATGATCTATAAACATTAATTGGGAGGTTCCCCCATTTCTTTTGTGGTCTAGTTACCTTGTTGTTTTTGGATTACATACTATATTTATCTCTCACATTTTTGGATTCTGGTGGGAGTTTCTCGAAGGTTTGAGAAAATTATGGGGAACTTTGGTTTGGTGTGGGAGAGCAAAGTGACATTTTTATGTTTGTTGGGAAGGAGGTTTTATGCAGGCCTAAAAGTAACAGGGTTTCAGGTCATGTGAAAAAGAATAATAGCACAAGCAGATGGCTATATTTAACTATCGAAGAAAATTTATGTATCATAAACTCTTGTGAGAGAAAAGATGAGAACTGAGTATAAAAATACTCTTTGACTCTATTATTTCTCAGGACAATGTGCTTAGTTTTTGTATCAAGTTAATAAAAGGCAAAAGTAGGACCCTCTCCAATATTGTACTTGTATATCCAAAGAAGTTGAGCATACACTTTGCTCAAGGAAGTTAGAAACTCAAGTACTAGTATGATGTTGGGTACACATATGATATTCTTGTAAGCTCATTTAGTATCTGTTTATTGATGGTATTTGTGATGTGTAGTTAAATAACTTTTTCAGCAGTTAGGTTTGTCACCATGCATGTTAGTAGGCATGATAGTTGACAGACTAATATTTGAAGGAAATAAAAAGGGGATGAGTGGGGAAGGGAAAGGGAAAGGGAAAATACCCAAACTTTGCATAGAAACTCTTGATTTCATTCCTTGTGATTTTTGGCTTTTCTTACCAGTACATGACTAAAACTAGGTACACAAGATACTTCTTGGAACATATCCATACATCGTATATTCGTATATCCAAACAGAACTACTCTTAGAAACTCTAAAATATTAAGTATGGGACATGCATACGAAAAATAGTATGAACCTTAGTATCATGAACAAGTATTGAATTAATCAAGTTTATTAATTATTCCATTTTCCAACAATATTACCTTTTTAAATTTGAATATGATGTGTTTATAAATTGGTTTGTGTTGGTTTATTTTTAGAAAATGTTGCCTTTATGTTGCTTTCATTAATTTGTCTCGTTGATTCCTTTAGATTGCTTCAAGAGGTGAAAAAATTAGCCTTCACCATTTTTCTCCCATAAGGCCATTGGGTTGTGGAGATACTGGCAGGTAACTAATGAATTTGTTCACTCTAGTGATCAGTTTACATTGTTAGCACTAGTAACACTGGCATTTGAATATTTTCCAGAAATCTAGCTTGACTAAAGAGTATTTCCTAAATTGGGCTTTGATTCTATATACAACAGAGCTATTTAGTCTAGACTTTGTTATCAAAGCCTCATACCCAATAATGGATAGAGAGAGAACAATGGAAGGTTTGGAAAGTAGTGATTAATCGATAAACTGCCATAAACTTTTTTTATTTTTATCTTTTCACAAGCTATTTCATGAAAACATCTTTGTTTCGTTTAGCATTTTGCTTGTATAAAACACCTTCAAAAGTTTTTTTTCTTCCTAGAGGTTGTCCTTGGTTTCTTATATCCTTTAACTTGATCCCCTAACTCATTAATCAACATCCGACAATATACTTAACAGGAGGAAGCCTTTGTAGTTCCTAAATTTCCTGTGTGGAATTTTGATGAGTTTCTATTTGTGGACTTGTGGCTTAAAATCTTCACTTTCCTAGAATCAAAGGTTCTCTGTTATTTTTATCAAAGTGTCATTCTGTTTTTTGCTGCAGTGTTCATTTGGTGGAACTCAAAGGTACTGGCGAACTATATGCAATGAAGGCAATGGAAAAGTCTATAATGCTAAATCGTAATAAGGTCAGGCTATGTAAGAGTCACTAGTTTTCTTCTGTAAAGGATTTTTGCATACCTCCCATCAACTACTGAAATTAAGTTGATTGATATACTCTCTAGAAATACAACATGGTTTTCCTTTCTTGCATTCATTTTTTCTCTTAACTATTCACCTCTGCCAAGTAAGATTATTTTAATTTGCAAATATATATGAGCAGTTGGTAATCTTCGTTAGAAAACTGGCCATAAATTATGAATCATGCCATTGATATAAATCTGAGGCTTTTTGTATAACTATACTAGTGCTTGACGTAATTATTA
This sequence comes from Canavalia gladiata, assembly GCA_037954105.1. Lineage (NCBI taxonomy): Eukaryota > Viridiplantae > Streptophyta > Magnoliopsida > Fabales > Fabaceae > Canavalia > Canavalia gladiata. The sequence continues at coordinate 33,882,318 of CM075658.1, read as the reverse complement.
CTATAATTAGTGTACTTATTCTCAACACACCATATCATCTAATAACCATTATTTAGTGTCTTCATTCGCTGTTCTTGCTTCCCCTTATCTAAACCATATAATTTCAGCTATATAGATGTCTTCCCTGAAATAGGTAGTAATGGATGTGTTACAATTTGTTTTCAAAATTAAAATACAAATGAAGAAATTGACTTAAGTGTGTATCAAGATGCTAAGGGTCTTCAAAGGAGAATCACAACTGTAGAGACTAATATATCTTCCTGTGGCAAAAGGAAACATGGACAACAATAACATACAAATGATCAAACTGGATAGATGACTGTAAAGCAGGGGCATAATAATAGGTGTTGAGAGATGAGCCAATGCTTTTCACATGTGGCTTTAATACGATCTTTGTTGACAACACAAGCTGAAAAGAAAGACACCAAACTATGTAGCTCAGTTTTTTTACTATAAGTAAAACATCAATTTACACTTCTGTTGAGATTTGCTCACAAGATAACACCCCTTTTTTGTTTGTGCCTGAGAGAAGCAGTTAATTTATCTCATTACATTCATTTGGAATACATTTCTATCAATACAATTACAGGTTCATCGAGCATGCATTGAGAGGGAGATTATATCATTACTGGATCATCCTTTTCTTCCAACTTTATACACATCATTTCAGGTAAATATAATATATCTTTGTTTATTTCTCAGACTGAGATAGGGCTGAAGTGTAAAGTTGGAGCTAGATATTGTTCTAGCAAACGAACTAGAATCCTTTAAGTAGTAAATCAAGTGTCCACTAGAAATGAGGAAGCATCTTTGAAATGATTTATAATTGATGAAAAGAGTTGTCTTCTTTTCATCTGTACTAGGCCCTTGATAGTTATAGCAAAACTTGATTAACAAGCAAAATTCCTTCTAGAATGCTCTCACCTATTTAGTATCTTATTGGGACTATATTTCTTCTAATGTTACTCTCAGAGCTACCTTGAATTAACTAAATAAAATGCCTAAACTATTAACTACTTAGTCGCTACAAAATTTGCTAAACAAAATCACTGATCTAGAAGTCTTTAGGTGTACAATATACACAACTTATAATTCTTTACTGACTATTTTTGATACTCGTTTCATGCTTGTACATTCTTGCTGTCTTTTTCATCTAATTAACATGGTATCATATTAGGACCATCCACCTTGATACCATGGGGAGAGTGCATTGAGGGAGATTTGTTAGCCTGGTGTTTCTTTTGGGGGTAGAGAGGGAGCAGGGGGAGGGGTGTTAAGTTGAGGTCCAAGCTCCTAGGAGAGGGAGAAAACGGCCTAATCTCCCACATCAACATGACACCTAAATCTTGAAGACTTTAGCTAGTTTGATTTGGCTGTTAGCCAATTGTTCTAATATTTTCTGTCTTGACAGACTTCTACACATGTATGTTTGATTACTGACTTCTGCCCTGGGGGAGAGTTGTTTGCATTGCTTGACAAGCAACCCATGAAGATTTTCAAAGAGGAATCAGCCAGGTATTTTTCGTTTCCCATTTTACCCAACCAATTGGCAATGAATCCTTCTCCCTTCTTTTGGGATTGAGTTAGAGCTAATTTGTTCTTAATTCTAGTATGGTATTAAGTGTAAGTGGCTAACAATACATAACTAGTCTAGTTCACTAACCGGCTCATTTATCATTAAGAATGAGAATGACTAGCTCATTAAAGTTGGTCTCCTTCTCTCTATTTTTATCTTTATATTTTGAAATAAGGACTAGTGGAGGATAGGCACACCCCAACAAAACAAAATAATTTAATAACTATTCTATAAAATGGGATTGACTACTAACTACAAGTATGAACCTGAACATATTCTAACTTGGCCAAATAAAGATAAATGCATGTATTCATATATTTTTAATGCAAGCCAATGTATGTTTATTAACTTTATCATGTATCCAGATTTTATGCAGCAGAAGTTGTCATTGGTTTGGAATATCTGCACTGCTTAGGTATGCTTCTCATTATATCTCATTTGCTTATTTCACATCACATTCTTAGGCAGTTTGGTATATGATATATCCTCAATCTATATAGTTTCATGGTTTAGTTCATATTATTTTTTATGGTATTTTGGATTTCACCGTTTAGTTGGAACACATTTGGAAGGATCATTTTGTGTGGTGTGCTATCTGTGAGTAAGGTAATTAATTTTCAGGAACTTATGGATATCTCGCAATCATTGTTAATGGCCCTTGATAATGTTCCTTGAGGATGATGATTAATAATTGCGTTGACTAGTTGACTCACTTATGTCTTGATGGCCTGCAATACCACTTGGTTTTGAAGAATTATGTCATTCTTTACTTGTAATTTAAAAGCCCAGCTATTGAAAAGTCTCGTGTTATAATTTAGAAGACAGTGGTAGCAAAGGTATCATTTAAAAGATAAAGTTACATAAAACAAATGAGGCAAAAAGTCAACCCCACTTGAACTAAAAGGAGCCTCATAATATATTCTAGACAAAATTTTAATATTCATCCTTTACTTTTTTTCTTCTTCTCATTAGTAACTCATGTTAGAGTTACTCTGCTCAATAATCAAGTTTATAAAGTTTCATAAAGATTAAAAACTCATGTTAGAGTTACTCTGCTCAATAATCAAGTTTATAAAGTTTCATAAAGATTAAAAGAAATTTGATACTTCATTAAATAATTTTAAATTAAAGTTACTTTGCTAGATAACTCTTAAACAATCGAATTTCATCATTTCAACCATCAAATTAATGGCTTTTATTATATAAATCAGGTGTATAAAGTTTCATAAAATTTAAAAGAAATTTGATATTTCATTAAATAATTTCAAATTATGTTAGAAACGTTAAATTGATGCATAGCTAGCTAGTTGCAAGGACATCCTAATGGGGTAAAGCTCTAAAGTGTCCTAAGCTCCTTTTTCTTCATTCCAACCTGAGTACCAAGATTCCTCCTCCAGAATTCACTTCCCTATATGTATGCTAAACATGTAAACCAAGTAATTTGAACAAAAACAAGTGAAATACATGACAAAAATCAACCTCAATGCATGATTTTGTATGATTTAAATGCAAATGAAACCTATAAATCTAAGCATGATATGCACACATCAATGCTGCACTGAATTTGCCTTATTTGCTTGGATGCATTTATTTTAGGTTTACTTGTAGTGTTCACTATTTTATTTTACTTGTCACATGCAATCAACATATAACAAAATATAACATAGTGGCTTTATTAATTTTGATTCTGTCTATTTGTATTAGAATAATACAAAAGCACAGTCTAATGTTAATTCTTTTCTTGAGTTAAATGTGCTTTTCGTTGCCTCTCACCTCAAGGTACTAAAACCCCTTCTTAAGGGCACCTTTAACGTTTTGACCACGTTGCTATGTGTCTAAGCATATCGCTTAGCAATAAAATGAACTTAAAGATGACCAAGGTGACCATTTAAGCCAACTTTTATGGCATATACCCATGAACAACCTACAATCGTTTCCCTTGGGGAAGGGAAACTAAATCCCATGTGCCACTGCGCCATAGAGCAATAATACCATCAATCATGACTTGTATCCATCCTACAGGAGAAGGACTCGTTGTTTTTTGGAAAGAAAGAAACAAAATAAAGAAATTATTATTTGGTTGAGGATTTATACTTTCTAGTGCACCTTGTATCATTTCAAATAGTAATAAAGAGATCATCGACATACATTGATAGGTTTGTTGTAGGACGTTTTGGAGTGTATGGCATGACTCATTAGGATCCTTTTCTACCTCAAGTTCTGGAATGACCATCCATGGTTAGCATTCATATTTAATAGAATAATGTTGCGGAGGATATAGACAAGGTTCTGCAAATGGGATAGCTAGTGATTCTTCCGATGGTACATGGAGGGAGATTGAGCCAGACCAAAATAAGGAGTGGGTAAAAACCTTATAAACCATACTAGGTTCAACTAAAAATTTAAAATAGGGTTTATCGACAAAGAAAGTCAAAACATCATATTTACCAACGGTCAATGCAAAAGAATAACAACAATTGTTTTGTATCCTAGAATATCTAAGAAAGACATTAATAGCATGAGCAAGCAACTCTTACAAACTAGAAGGGTCACGAAAAAAACAAATACACTTAAATACACATGGAGGAACATGATATAAGGGACCTTTGGGGAATTAAGTGATAAGGAACTTGGTTAATAGGAATAGGTGATGTCATGCAGTTGATCAAATAAGCAGTTAAAACAATTTCACCTAAAAAATATAAGCTATACTTTTTTTTTGTAACAATTATGTATAAGAAGTTTCAATGATATGGCAATTCTTTCTTCTTTCTATTCCATTTTGTTAGGTTGTGTAAGGACATGTTTTAAATGAAATTGAAGTTTGTTTTACTTTAATAGTGATGTTTCCATTCTTAAAAAAGATTGAGAAGTGGTACTTGATGCTGCTAGAGCTTATTCTAGGTCCACATTATTTAAAAGACTTTTTTATCCTTACAATATAGTGGTTTGGGAGTATAAACGAAGTAAGGAGCTTTAATGTTGTACTCTTATTGCTGAAATTCGGTGCTTTTGGCTTGAGCATAATTTAAAACTTTATGCAAATATTTTTCCTATCTCACATGTTTGGAGATAGGCTTGTTCTTTTTCTTACATTTTTTATAAATATATTAGTAGTATTCAAGGTGGTTTTCTTCTTTTCTATCTTTGTTCAATCATGCCATTCCTTATTTTTTAATATTATGATTTGTTACACTGACATTTTATATATAATTGTTTAGGCAGCAACCTTTCTTGAAAGAATTTTGGATTATGCACTGACTACTGTTTTCTTTTATTGAATCTATCTAGGTATAATTTATCGCGACTTAAAGCCTGAAAATATCTTACTTCGAAAGGACGGCCATGTTGTATTAACTGATTTTGATCTATCATTTATGACTTCTTGTAAACCCCATGTACGTATCCTTATTCCTGTATAAATATGGTCCATCTGTATAAAGTATTAAAATTTTTTCATCCATATGTAATTCATTGACATCCCACACCGTTTTGTATACTTAGTGATTTAGTTTTGGTAGAAAAAGTATTCCTCAAGTCTTTGATGGTATCTTTGGGGGTTTAACGGCTTTGGAGAGAAAGGAAGAGGAAGATTATTATTATTTTTTATTTCTAAATAAACATTTTATAATTTCATAATTTTTAAAATAAAAAATAAAATGATATATTAGTATAAAGTTCATATGTTAATCTTTTGTTTACTTTTATAAATATTGTATAATTCTTTAAATTCAAAAAATATTTTCCCTCCCCACCCTTTTCCTCCAAAACCCAACTCACTAACATACCCTAAATCTCTCTCTTTCCCTCTATTTTAGATAATGAAAACATAACTTTTTACTGATATTTTCTAAAAGGAATAATTTCTTTTGATTTTCTATTTTCTCTTTTCTCTTTTAAATAACTAGGGATCATCAAATCCAGCTTCTGTTCTCAGTTCCCCATGAGCTAAGTCCCATGGTATTTCGAGTTTTTTTAATGCTCCTCTTCTGCTCATATCTTTGTAGTGTTTAATCTCAATTTAAGCAATTTAACTATCACTACATGAAAAAATATGCATTTCTCCATATATTTTCCCAATATCTACAAAAATTTAATCTATTCCCTTTTTTATACATTGTAATTATTTGGCTTGCATCTTTTAATTAGTAACGGAACTTATATTCTAGGATTGTCTTTTTGCCTGTTAATTGTCAGATGCTCAAATTTGAAGTGATTCCTGCAGGTTGTGAAACACTCACCACCTAGTAATAGAAGATCACGAAGTCAACCAGCACCAACATTTGTCGCAGACCCAGTTACACAATCAAACTCGTTTGTTGGAACCGAAGAATACATTGCTCCTGTATGGTGAATTTCAATTCTGCTTCATATTATCAAAGTAAACAAAAAAGCTCTCCCTTAATGTTTAATATTAAATCTCTACTGTTTCTGAAGTTACACTGTCATCTCTCTATTTTGAATTAAAAATAGGTTTGTCATGTTAATATTGAAGATGAGAAATGAGAGAGAAGAAATAGAATATCTTAGATGATCCTCTAGAAATAACTTCCATGTTTTAGGTTTCATGAATTGTTTCCTTATTTTGTTCATTTAGAAGTCTTCTATAACTGTAAGAGTGCTATCTATCACATCAAATACATCATTATACACAAGATTGTATTATTCAAAGTCATTATTCTCTCCTTTCCTTCTTCTGTACCTATATCTCTATATTTTCAAACAGGTAAAAATCATGTGTACTAACCTTGCTACTAATGTAGCTAACTTGACAATTGTTAGAAATGTATTATTATATAATTAGGGGATAGAGTGTCTAGGTTTTTGTGTATGCACCAGCCAAACAAGTCATGTAGTTTTTGTAATTAGCGTTTTTTCAACGCATGGTTGGTGGACTTGTGTGCAGTACATACCTTGTGCCCAAATGGCTTATCAGTGATGAGGCATATTATAGATGTTGTGATAAAGAGAAAATAGAGGAGATCTTCGTAACTTTGGAAACAAATGAGATTTTATCAAACTTGAGGGCATTCAATGTAACCACAACAAAATTATTTCATTATTTATAAGTTGTTATCATTATTGTATTATCTTTCAAGGTTATTAAGGTACTTGATATCAGGAAATTATAACTGGAGCTGGGCATACTAGTGCTATAGATTGGTGGACACTTGGTAAGCATTTCAATCTGTGTTTGAATACAAATTGTCGTTCATGATTTTTTATTGTTTGATAACTATATAAATTTTTGTGCTATGTTTCTTGTTATATTTTTCAACATCAAGGACTATGCCTAGTATGAGGAGATTAATAGCTTTCAATACCGTTGTAATTCTTTCTCCAGCCCTCAATTTAACCAGATGTACCATGGTTGCTTTACTTATCAAGAGGACTTCATTTCCTAATGCTTAGGAGGCTATTTTTGTCATGGCTCAGAAAAACAAGTGGGAATTTGATAGCCAGCCCTAATAAGGAATATTTGTAAAGAGATATAGGGTTGATGGGGGACTAAAGTTGTAACAAAGTTAAATAGCTAACTATCAAAGGATTACATGATCATGGTAACTATAGGTAGTTAGTGAGGGATAGAGGGGGAAAAAGATATAAAAAGAAAAAGGAATTTAGGGGGAGGAGACAACTTGGAATTTTTATATGAACAATGAAAGAGAAGTATACCAGGTCTCTCAAATACTTGGGTTTCTGTTACATAAATATATATATATATATATATATATATATATATATATATATATATATATAGTTCAAGATCAAATGATGCCAAGTGTCAAACTTAGTAAAATGACACTTCTAATAACTTTTATCAATTTTATCAAATAAAAAAGTTTTTCTTATGTGAGAATGACAAATAAATCTTAACCATTAGTTCTTACCATGTAAGGTCAGAACTAATTAAAGTCATATATATATATATATATATATAACCATGACTCAGTAGGATAGATCACAACACCAAGTTCCTTCAACAAGTGAGTCAATAATATCAGACAATTTTTCTTATCCTAGTTTTTAGTTAAGAGTTTTCTAGTCATCCCCTAGTATTGGTTAAATTTCTTATCCTCTCTTGTAGTTTTTTCTTCATCATTTATATCAAAGAATTCTTACCGCACTCTGGTTTTATTCAGTTAATGTTTGTTTTTGATGTCACGAGAGACATAGCCATATTGTTACATTCAGAGTTTTCTTTTTCATGTTTTGAATATAGGTATCTTGTTGTATGAGATGCTCTATGGCCGTACACCATTTAGAGGGAAGAATAGACAGAAGACATTTTCCAATATCTTACACAAGGATCTTACCTTTCCAAGCAGCATCCTGGTAAACAAAATAGTGCTTGATATTAGTAGTTAAAAAGAACAGAACCTTATTTTGCATCTAATTCATTTTCCTAAGAGCGATTCCTATTTTAGAAGTTTTGAATAAAATGCATGCCATTCCCGACTTTAAATAAAGGATAGTGCATAAGCATTCAAATACATAAATATTTGCTGAAAAATTCCATTTTGATGCAAAAAAAAATATATTGCATTGATAAAGGAAGTGTTCTTTTGATATCCACAGATAAAAATTATATATATATATCACCCAAAATATACATAAATGCACTATTGTGATCATGCATCCATCTAATGCCATAAATTACTTGATATATGAATTAGACATAAATTTTGACTGTTCACAATTCTGATTGTTGCTTAACTGATACGGTTTCATAATTTCCAGGCTAGTCTTGCAGCTAGGCAGTTGATTAATGCACTACTGCAAAGAGACCCAACTAGTCGTCTAGGTTCAATTACTGGTGCCAATGAAATCAAGCAACATCCTTTTTTTCGTGGAATCAATTGGCCTTTAATCCGCAACATGGTAGTATCCCTCTGATTTCTTTCACAGTTAGTAATTAGAAAAGTATTGACTAGAATAAATTGTCAAATTAGTTGTTGAAAGATGCTCATATTAGTTCATAAATAATGAAAGTACATCCAAAATCCCTATATATGTGTTTATTCGATAATATTAGTCACTGTATGTGTGTTCCATCATTCAAATTAGTCCTTAAGGCCTCTAACATGGGGACTAATTTGACCAATTAAATCTACCTTCAAGAACTTCAAGCATGTTCTATCGTTTTATAATTAATATGACATATCTTTTAGGGACAAATTTAACTTCTCCTTATTACAAAGACCTCTATGAGCCATTGGGGTTAGTTAACAAGTGGAATTGAAAATATACAAGTTTACTTGTGACATGTTGGACCTTTGAGTGGGATGGCCATTGCTCCTTCTAAACTTTATGGGCTAGAAGAAAAAAAATATAAACAACAACCTCAAATCATTTTTTCAATATTTAGTGAGGTTAGCAATTGTTTATTATTGTCTTATTGCATTAACCATTGTGTTATCTTTTTCATGCAGAGTCCACCCCCATTAGATGTCCCTCTTCAATTGATAGGAAAAGATCCAATAGCAAAGGATATAAAATGGGAAGATGATGGGGTTCTAACTAGCTCAATTGATATGGATATTTTTTGAAGGTTGGCATTATTTACACAGAATGCTTTATATTAGCATCATGTGCGTTTCCTATTGCGAAATCGTGTATAAGACATTCAATTGTAATAATCTATTGATTTAGGCATATAGTCATACCATCTTGCGATATGGCAATAGACAACTTGAAACAAAATCTAAGTTATGTAGGATTAGCATAAAAGTTACATGGAGATACTTTTACATAAAATGCTTCCTAGTTATGCGCTTCAACGATGCGTATGTTTAGGTATATGTTTGAAAATACTAGAGATGAAAAATTAAAATCAAATCTCATTAAATTCGAATTTTACCCATAAAGAACATATACTCTATTTTTTTGAATTTTTTATGAATTTTATACATTTGTTTATATATATAATAAATTGTATACCAAATAAATTTTAATTTAAATAATATATAAGATATATATTAGGAATCTTAAGAAAATAAAAGTTTAATATTAAAATTGTATTTAATATTATTATTTATTTGTTATTATAATTATTGAAGTATGCTATGGATTGATCTTTATATCTTTAAATCCAATCCTATTTTTGCAAATTGAATTTGGGTGGAGTCATCTTTAAACCATGTTAAAAGCATATTTTTCTATTCAAAGTCAACATGAGATTAGGTAGGTATCCACAAATTTAGGTTTTCATATCATCTACTTATTATTAATTATTTTTATTATATTGAAGATAATCAACTTTATTTGTTATCATTCTTATTTTAGTGTTGTTTTTAGGACAATGAAATGTTTTGTAAAATGTTTTGAAAACAAAGAACCGTTGAAAAGCTTTAGAGAAAATATACAGATAGAAGATTTATTCTAGTATATCCATAAACTTGGGTTACATTGAACACATCAAGATTTTACTATGCCTTTGAATCTGTTACAATTCACATTGATTCGTAAATAGTCTTTCAAGTATTCTTTATCTTCCTCCTTAGACATACAACAAATCAAAAGTTAACTTTTTTATGTTTAAGCTTCCTAACTATTATTAACTCTAAACAAATAAATGTTATTCAATAAATACTTTAATCATTTTGAAGAATTTAATATGATAATGTACAAGTAAATGAAAGAATGAGCTTTGAAAGCTTGTGAGATTTTTGTTTAAATTACTTTTTTTATTTCTTTGGTCTTCAATGTTCTCAAACATATTTCACAACCTACAATGCTCATGTACTCTATAATAGTCATCTACATCATTTCAAAAGGTTCAAATCACAGATTGTCAATTCAATATATTAATTTAATTTAACATAATTCAATAGATGTAAAAATATAACGTGTAAAATTAAGGTTTATAATATCTCCTAACCTACTACTCTCAATAAAATAAATTATTTTATTATTGAAATGAATGATGGTAATTATATATAAATTTTTTTATTTTAGCACATTATATATATATATATATATATAAATATAATTTCTTCCAATTTTTAAACTGACAAAAAAGCTTTTAATTCTGGAGTTATTATATAATAATTCCATTTTTAAACATAGTGAAGTAAAATATTTACAAAAAAATTATATAAATTGAATTAAATTGTAATATTTTTTCGAAAGATACCAAACATAAAAGGGTAATCTTCATACAAAATTTTAGCTCAAAATTCAATCTCCACAAAGTATCTAAGTTTGAAAATGATCCTAACGTAATTATTATAAGTTGAAACATAATTTAATATTTTGAAGATATCTTGAGTTAAAAAATTATTTTGACATGAAATCAATGAAAAAATTTCAAAAACTCATTTATTTTACAATGTTCACGAATAAATTCAATCTAATCTGGTTCTAGTGTTCCTAAATTTCTAAAATAGTGTTGCATAAAAATAATTCAAATTTCAACTTCAAAAACAAACTATAAGGTTCTATGGGAAGCCTCCTCCTAGTTAAGAACTTTTCAAAATGAAATAATCCCTCCTCTTCCTACCTTATGGATGATCAAACACTCTAGACACAGAAGAGAAAAGATCTTGTTTTCTTTTCTCCTTCAACAACACAAGTCCTAGATAAAGAAAAATTATAGATATTTTAAATTTTTAAAAGAAAACATAAGAGAGCTTAAAACTAAATAAAAACCAAACTTTAAGAAAAGAAAAACGTCAATTACACGTAAAGAGCAAAAAATAGGATATTAAGAATTAGTTGGGACTATCAAATTTTGGTTGTGAAGATCCTCTATTACTAGTGAGTGATGCCATTTCCCCTTAAAGATCCTCACCCTAAAAAAACATACCCTCCTAGCTTATTCGAATGGATGACTTCGATTTCATAGCACACCCAACCATTAAATCTTTTTAGATACTATCTTATCAAATTTAAGGCAAATGATGAATAGTTCCATCGACGTCTTAATGACTTAAGCCTTAACATTTATTTCTCCAATCCTAATTGAAAGAGTCCACCAAATGTTTCACATTATCATTTCCAACTATTTTAAGAGGTTTTGGATCATTTAAGATTATTAGGCCTTACTAACACATAATTTGATGTAAATTACCATGTTCAAATAAAACAAGTAAAACTTGATAGGTTTGTCCAAACACTTCGAAATACCAGCAATAAGTAATTTTGAGGTCAAATACTAAATTAGTTAGGAAATTGTTTCTGGATTATTTTTCTAATACTAAAATGCTTCTAAAATAAAATAGGTTTGGTCATCTCAATGTAGAACATATAGTTAAGAAATCATTCTTCTTTCAAATTCTTATTTATTTATCAAGATTCCAAAAGATTAATAATACTTGCTAAAAAACTTGCCCAAAATTCAAATTAATTTTTACAAAATAATAGTTACTCTTTCAAAGATATTCGTAAAAAGAGATTAACTGAATAACACTATAAAAAATAACTTTCATTTTACAAACTCTAATTTTCACATAGTAATAACTAATTTTCCAAACAGTTAAACAATGTAAAGAAACTAAATAATACTATATAAAATGATGTTTACTTTCCAAAACTTTTCATCCTATTCTGCTCTTGAACATGACCAACTTCATCATTCATAACCTCATCATTCATAACCTCATATTTCAATTCATTCCACAATATTTCTATGGTCCAAGGAAGTGGTATGCATCCAAGCATATAATTCCTAATAGAAACATCATATTTAAGACATATTTTACAACATCAGCTTTCAGTCTACATCAACCATAACCCAAGCATTTAGAAAACAACAAAACAAGTAACAACTAAATATCCATCATCTACATTAGAACAAACAAACAACATACAATATATCAATCATCCTAAAATAGTAATAGAAATAAAACATAAACATTAAAGGAGTTAGGGAAGCTCCTTGCTACACTACTCTTTTTCATTTTTGTAAATAAATCTCCTCTCCCTTAGTGGTCAAGATTAGTAGAGAGAGAAGAACTTTCATTGTTTTCTTTTTTCTTTTCATAAGTTCTGGAAAAAAAAAAGAAGAAGGAAAGAGGATGTTTTGAGAGGAGAAACTCACTATTGATGATTATTAATGCTTTGTTTACATCATGCACAAAATAGGAAGAAAGAAAAGAAAAAAAAATAAAAAGAAAGAGAGTAGAAATAAGAAGAACAAATAAGTTGTTTGAATGAACAGAAATAGGAGGGGAAGGGAAGGAAAAATTTATCTTCCCTTATTTATATGAGTGAAAAAGAGAGGGGAAATAAATATACTACTAATATAAATTTAAAAGAATAAAATTAAAATATTTTGCTATTTTTTATTAACATAATATTTTTATTTTTATTTTTTAAAATTATATAATAACTTTAACAATTTAAAATAAAATAAAATAAAGAACAAAAAGCTTCCCCTTCTCTTACTTTTTCTCCTGTTTGGGGGAACGAAATTTTGATGGATGAGTGAAAAGTGCTTCCTTTCCTCTTATTTTTATGGACAAATAAATAATGAAAAATCTTTATATATTTTTTTTCCTTTACTTCCTTTCTTCTTTTCAAAGATATGAGCCAAAATCTCTAAGGTGGTAATAAAGGTTCACTTAGATGATTTGAACCAGAAAAAGTTGAAATGAAAAAGTAAATGAATGGAATGGTTAACATCAAGAGAGAGAAAAAATAGATTAGCTTCCTTCATAAGCTTCTTATAAAGAAAATTTCCACCTATTAGTACTTTTCAACAAAATGTTCAATAAATTTTTAAACATAATTAAGATGAGGTATGAATTACAAAGGCTCAACTAGAATGTACTTAGAAAGGAAAATCAAGAACAATCTACTTTAATTTCATCATTTGTATATTTTAGCTACTTTATTGAAAAAAAATAAAGAAAATACTTTTAGAAAATTATTTTATTCTTTTTATATTATTTCTAGTTTAAAATAGATTTCTTTTCCATTTTTTAGTAATTAAATTTAATTTTTTTCCTCGATAAAAACTTTGATACCTTTAAATAGGTATTGTTTATAGTTTCTAATTTTTCAACAAAAATGTATAATAAATTACGAAAAATTATCCTAATAAGTTGTTTGCATAAACTACTAAAATTCTTCTTTAATTTATTCTTAAAAAATTCTAACTAGTTAATAAGAAAATTAAGTTATTTTGAAAAAAAAAATTAAGGATGTTAGATTCAAGTGGGTTGATGATAATCATAATTGCTCTAGCAAGAATGGGGAGGTGTTTCCTATATGGTTTCCTCTTGAATTAGAAGATTGGTTTGCTTATAGGATGAATTTCTATCTTTCCTACAATATCCTAATACTATCATACTATATCTAATTTATAATATAAACTATTTTTAGTCGTTACTTATACTTGAAAAAAATTTAATAAAATTATTTTGGTCAAATTATACCAACACACTTCCTGAGTTTTAATGTAACTTCTCCTAATACCTCAACATTTTTTTATTATTATAGAAACAATCCTTTAACTAACATCATTTAGCTATAATGTTAAACTTTATTGTGAAAACTAAATTATCCTTTTTGACCATTATAGAAATCATCCCTACCTTTTTGAACATTACAAAAATCATCCCTTTCATTCATTTTCTCCTATTCTCATTCGTATAAACTCTTTTATGTCATCCCCAATTTTTGTTATGCATGCATATTTCCATCAATGAAAGTTCCTCTCCAGCAACAAAATATTCTCTCCTCTCCAATTGAGGAAACACCATCATAAAACTCAAAGTCTCATGCCAATTCATACTTCAGTTAATTTTCTTCTTTAACAAGTTGCATCTGTTAGGAGCCACACTGTTTTAAAATATAATAGCCACTTGTGGATGTGGCAGTGTAGGTGTTAGAGTGGGAAACGTGTGAATGTACTTAAGGATTTGAGAATAAAAGTTGGGTTTGTGATAAAAATTTCTTTGATATTTGTTGTTGTTATGGTTAAGAGTTTTTGGCATAATAAAATATTTCTTGGCTTGTTGAGAGGAAAAAGAAGAATTTTCCCTTCGTTGGAGGCATGATAATTCTTGGGGAGTAGAAGGGGACATCTTAGTTATGATTACTCTGCATGATTGAATGACTTTGCTTGTTTTTGTCCTTTTTTCCATGGTTGAAGTAGATGACAGTAATAGAAGGGGAGTTTCAGGAAAAGAGTAGCGGAAGGTTGAAGATATGATAATTTTAGAATTATATTTTATTAATGGGCATGTGCAGAGCACATGTTGAACTTATATTTTTTTTGTTAATTTTGTCAAATCCATAAGGCAGATGGCATAACAAATCTTAAACAATTAGGAGATTTTATGTCAATTTAAAAAAGATAGGGGTATCAGACATAATTATGTTAAAACTTAAGAGATGTTAGTGTAATTTATCCAATTATTTTTTGTGAGAATAATGGTAATTCTCTTTGTAAAAGCCTTTAAAAAATTATGAACCTTGGTGTTGTTGCATACAAATTAAATGCATGAAAATCTCTCACAAGTATAGGTGTAATGAAAGCGTTACGACAACAATAATAAGATCATATACCCATACATTAATAATATCCAATGTATATATTGGCTAAATATATATTGTAATTAATAAAAATTTGGGCACTAATCCTTTCAAGTACAATTTACATAATGATGAAACACATAACATGAAATGAGAGAAAGCAGAAACATTAGAGAATTAATAAGGATGGATATTAGTCCATGACACGCAGTTGTCAGGACCCCTTAATAGTCATAATCCAGAATCCTTCTCTGGTACCATAGGGACTCAACTCGAAGGGAGAATTTTCCATGGAGATTAACCAAACGAATGATCCTCGTGGTAATGAGTCAAGGCTAGTGGGTTTATCTCAAAAGAGATTGATAGAGAAGCAAGGACACCTAATACTAGACATGGGCAATATACCAGCTTTGGTAGAGGGCACAAGTAGTTCATGTGAAAACTACACAATGGTACAGTAAATGGTCCAAGGTTGAATTGATGGTTCATCACCAAAACCTCAAATAATCCTCCCAATCTACAACAAATGGAAGCTTATTCCATGACCACTAATCCACTCCATTGGCTCTCATAATGATAGTCAACATCATGGATATTAAGAAGCATTGTTGTTGTAATGAACAACATCTTCAAGACCTAAGAACGAAGTGGAAGTAGGAAATGAGAAACAAGTTTCTCAATAGGTGTCTATTCTAGTATCACGTCTAGTTCTCAGCCAATTCAATTTATTTAGAGAAAGTTAATCCAATTTAGAATATTATTTTCTAGTGAGTTATAGGGCATCTAGTAGATAAACATTGTAACATCACACAAGTTCATTTTACTTTCATAAACACATACTTATGAAGTAGGTTTATTTTAACTTAATCCAGTATACAACACATCAGCAACATAGATTTATGGGTTTCAAGTATACAAATCTTGTCATAAAATAATATATAGTCCATGTACTTTACATAACTTGATGGAAATATTCATATGGTATCTTAATCTTCAATTTATTACTTTAATCAAGGCACTTTCATCTTCAAATGGACCATTGTTTAAAATATTTATCTCCTCATCAAGGAAGTACATGGATCATGAAAGATATTAATCACTCTAAGGAAATAACACAATGAATAAAGTTATCTTATCACTTTCTTGTCCATTCATTATTTTATAATAGGACATGAGTTCATAAATTGGTAGTTGTTGCCACCCCTTTGATGAACATCATCATCCTTAAAACTTAGAAGTACCACACTTATATATGTGAAGAACTATTCTTCAACTTGAATAGGAACCCACAAATTAATCTTTTGAAACGTTGCATATACATGATTTTTCTCTTAATTACATGGAAAACACTAAGTCCATCCTTCATTAAATTTTGTGAATCATAAAAAAAGCATCATACAAAATGCTTATAGTAATATACCATATTAGAATACTTACATACTTGTATATGCTTAACAAATAATTCAAAGAACAATCCACATAATATAGCATTCTTAAGCACAAAATCATTTATCTCCCGTTGTGGGTAATCAAAGGCTTATTACATCTTTCCTTTATGATTTCGCTTAAATGTGTAACTTTTTTCATATTTAATAAAGTAGGGAAGCAACCATCCTAAACCTTATTTATTTTCTAGGTTTTAACTTAGATTCTTATGACTTACAACTTTGGACAGCAAGCTAAAGACTTTTTCTTTCTAAGGTTCCTAAAATTAGGATTCTCAAGAGACTAAGTGATAAAATGCTTCTAAATTTCACTAAATAGCTTAAGTCCAATCAGCAGTGTAAATTATGTATTTTTTGACAAATTTTTACATCGGTTGTTGGAAAATTAATGTAAAAAAATTTGCAGTGGCAATTTTAAAATTAAATGTTCAATTTATTACACCCGTTATATGACAATTGATGTGAAAAATACTTTTTCATCATTTTAAGGAGAACTTGATGCAAAAAATATTTTTAACATTGATTTAATTATGAACCAGTGTTAATAATTTATTTTTTACATTGGTTGCATTACGACTTGATGTAGAAAGTTATATTTGGCACACAATTATTGTCTTCCTACCTTGTAGCATTGCGATTTTCACTAAAACACAAAAAGCATTGACATCTCCTTGCCTCATAGCATTGTGCTTTTACTAGCACATAAAAAATATTAACATTATTGTCCTCTATCTTATCCTTTCATCTATTATTCCTTCCTCGCTTTGTGCTCCATCTTTATGCTTCCTGTGTAATCACTATTCTTCTATAAATCCCTAAAATTTAAGGTAATATTTTATTGGTTTAACGATATCATTAATAAGGATGATGATACTTCTGATACATTAAATAAATGACCCTAACTTCGATGTCATATGTTGGAGTGAATGTGATATCAATAATTTTTCCTTTTACACAAAGTCTTAGGATGAGAAAATTACTATACAAAATAGTAGGGTTATGGTGGTAGTTAAGTCCTTGCACTTTTCTTGTTCCAAAGATAAAAATCCTTTTAGGAACGTTTTGAGCATTTTTTATGCCTTTTTCATTCTTTCTTTGATGCTAATTTTTCTTCATTATATTTCAATCCTTATTGATGAGTTACAAGTCTCTAGAATCTTATATCTTTATATTTTGAGCTGCCTACGCATTATCCGCTGTTGTCCCAATGTAGGAGTATTTTTTCATTTTATTGAAAGTTTTCTACTTTCTCAAAACTTTTGTTTGTATATTTACTTTTCTTTTTCCTAGTATGAATTCATGATTTTATGAGTCTATCATATAAATTTTGGGGTGTTATAGGAATAACCTAACCTAATTCTAAGATTAAAGATACAAAATTGTAGTGCCCACAAGGTTATAGGAGATTGTTTAACTTGCACTGTGAAAGGGAATTCCTTTCGTCATGATTCTACGAGAGGATGTTGGAAGAAAAAATGAAATGGGAATGGGGGAGCAAGGAATGAGAATTGGAAAGAAAGAGGAGTAATTTGTGATGGTGATGGTGGTGGTGGTGGTGGTGTAAGGTGTGTTTGGTGTAAGAGACATATGTTCTTCTTCCATAGCAAACTTATCTTTTTATAGGTATGTATTATGGCTCCCTCTGGTATAAACCTAGTTGATCTAAGTCACTTGTTAAGCCATCGAGATTGCTTTAAATTACCCACCATGCTCCGGTCAACACAATTGTGCTCATCATTCGGCACAACCATGCTCAGGTCTACACTATTATTTCAAATTTTCAAAAGATTCATATACAGTTTGATTAGTAAAGCTAGTATGCTAAAGAAGAATTAAGATGATGTAGAGTTTTGAAAGAAGGATCAAATTTGGAAAACTATTATGGTATATCACTTGAACTATATATCCTTTTAGGTATTAAACTTATCCATATCTTTACCATTTACTAATTAATTATATTTGTTGTGTATATCTTACTTATGACGTGCTAAAATTAGCCTGGTGAAGAAGAAAAAATTTTATTTGCTGGTAAATATATATAAATATATGAGCCATTGAAGGATATGTCTCCTTGTGAGGAGTATTAGTTTTTTATGATAAGGCATGATAAAGATTTATTGATAGTTAGCAAGATCCTATCTTCCTTGTATGCATCTTTACATATTTGTATCTATTTTTATTTGACTCATCAATTTGTTTTTTATTTTTAATTGATTTGATTTATTATAACAAGAGAAAAGAAAAAGCCCCAAGAAATTTTTACAAGGAATTGCTACCCTTATATATTATCCTATGGGGGATATGAATTGCTTAAGGAAAGACTCATGCAAAGAAAGTTAAAAGAATATGAATAATTATCTTAAGAAGAGCTATTTATAGTTCTTTTTGCACCATCTCCATTCACAAACTATGAGAAATGGAAGAGAGCATAACAAAAGCCTTTAGGAGGGACTACATACGGTCTATCTTGCATTATTATTGGGAAGATTGTAAGATATTATGAAAATAAGGAATTTTTTTTGTAATTGTACTTTAAAAATATACATTAATGATAAATTATGTTTTATATGATTCTTTTGTTAATTGGGAAACCAGAGCATCCAAATTATATTTATGTTGTTGGACAAGGTATAGGATAATAAAAATTATTTTGATTAACTTCCATTAGACATGGTTCAAAAGAATGAATAATGTCAAGAAATAAGTTGGAGACCATTAGAAAATACATAAGGTAATTAGGAAACACCTTAGAGAGAAGATTGGGCAGCACCTTAGAAAGGAGATTCAGTAGTAGGTTAGATAGGAGTTCAAATAGGATCTCACATATTTGGAACTTTCCCATTCTCCTATATGTGTGAACAGAAAAGGGAGTTAAGCAACAAGTGAGGAAGATGCACCAGAAGAGAATGTTGTTGATGTTGCTAATGATTATTAGTTATATGTAGACAATCCTATCCCTTTAGTAGCCATTGGAAAATTCCACAACTTGGGTTCAACTATACATCATAAGCAAATTGATGATGATAAGAAAGGTGGTGGTTGAATAGGTTGAAGATGAAAATGTTCTTATCCTTGTGGCTACTAAAGAGGTTTAAATAGTGGGTAAGCCCTAATCATTTTAATTTAGGGTCAAGAAGACTTATGCAACGATTCAACCTAAGGTATTAACTTTTCATAAATGTTTACTTATGTATTTCATATGTTACATTTGATTTATATATCATGTTTAATAATTTTTTTACATGTTTAGGATACTAATATTGGTGATAATAAAGATGTTGCAATCCAAAAAAAGGAACTTGAAGTTGATCCACTTGTTTTGTTTGTACATAATTGCTATTAACATGGGTAACTAACCTTTACAATTGACTATGGAAGCTGATGTCATAGGTCAAATCTATCCTTTCTATATTACTAAGAAGGATATCTTGGAGCTCATTGTGGGTAATTATTTGCTGTGTATCAATGCTACAATTATGATTAATGTAAGTATATTTTTAAATCTAATATTCATTAAGTATCAAATTCTGATAATTATCCTTTATTAAAAATTTTAGATACTTGCATTGTATTTTTCTCCAAAGAAGAAACTTGGGGACAAGCCAAAAGCTAGAAGGTGAAAAAGAATGTTACATGACATCTTATTTTCATTTGTAAGTTAAAACTTGCAAGTTATTTTAAATTAGATTTGTGATTTTAGCTAATTTTTATTCAAATCTTGAAGGATTCATTGGTAATTAATAATTATTTTTCTCAAAAAGAATATTCTCATCTTTTTATGCTTTTCTTGGATTAAACTAAAAAGAAAAATAAAAGAAATAATTAATTTGTAAGGTTTTTATCCTTTATTGTATTTATATTCATGGTTTTTATTTTTATATAGGGCTTCTTTGATTTGGTTCTTTCTTTTATTTTATATATATATATATATATATATATATATATATATATATATATATTCATAGAGCAATGAATTTTTGTCATATGTGGAAAGGTAGACATTATACAAGTATAAAAAATCTGCATGGATATCTCCATTTATAAGTACTTTAGTATTAAAACTTATTTATTTAGTTCTTATATTTTTTTATTATATTATTTGCTTATATTTTTTTCTTTTTGTATTTTTTGTAGTGTCAAAAACAAATTAGGGATATCACGTGCGGATATTATCATTAGATATATATTTAACTTTGTCTTAGCATTCATTGTTGATTCATGAGGCGAGGTAATTATAATAACCAAAACTTAAATATGTTAACTGTGTTTCACTTCACAACATGATATTTTTAGATTTAATTTAAACATTTGCAGAGATTTAGAAATCCACATCCTTTCTCTGAGGAGAAAACTGATGATGTGAGAAAATGTTAGAAAGAATAGTTATTAGAGTAGAAAATTTTTAATTTTTCATCATTAAATGTAATGATAAGCTATTTTTAATATCATTTTTATAGATGATATATTTTGTTGATGATTAAAATATGTAATGTTGGTTGATGATTACTTCGTTGAATAAATAGTTTTGGATTGTGTTTGTTCTAAAAGCTTAGCAAGATTTATTATGTCTACTTTTCTAATTTTTTAGTGGTGAATAAAATATAGTTTTTAAATTTTCAAAAAAATTCTTTTTCCTACATCAGCTATGACATTAATCAATGTAAAAAAAGAAAAAACATTTTTTACCTTAGTTGTAACCTTAGCTGATGCAGAAAGTGACATTTTCCATATTGATTAAGATCTTACTTGATGTAGAAAGTCTACTTTCTACCGTAGTTCATTTCAAAACTAGTGTAAAAAGTAAAATTTTTAGATTGGTTGTTCAACCATTGTAAAAAATCATCACCTTTTATTCGAGTTATATCTATAACGTTATGAGAAGTGATGTAAAATATCCGAAACAACCAATGTAAGAATATTTTATTCACTAGTGAGATTTAATTATCTTAACTAAGAATTTTTCAATCATATGTTGTGACTAAACTAGATATTGTTCATGGTTTATAATGTTAATGGCCAAATCCATCAAATCCCCTTAACTTTGAAGCTAAGTTTTTAAACTTTCTTTTTAATGGGTGTTCTAACCTCTAAGATATCCTAAGAGTTCAAATCTAAGTCCACCATGAGCTCAAACTCACATTAACTAATTTAAACTACCATGGATGAATTCTACTTATTGATTTTTAAGTCCATTCGTGCATTCTACTAAGCCTAGTTCATTCTTATAAAGCTGATAAATCGTCATTCTATTGATTTATCTATGAAAAATTAGTTATAATTATAATATAATTTATGATTATTTAATTATAATTCTATCTAATTTTCCTTATTTTTGTAGGAATGGTCATGCAAGTAAGAAATATGAAAATAGGCAAGTTTTGGATCAAGAAAAGAGGGTAAGAAGGGCATAAAAGGATAGGGCATCTACTGCGACAATGTCATGTTTAATGCGACAATGCCACGTCATCCCTGATAACGCGAAAATGTCATATTTTGGTGTGACAATGCCACGTCAACCCTACAAGATTGCAAGATGACTTAGAATAATCACAACGATTAAGGGAGCGACTAGGTCAAGCTCGGTCCATTATATTGAAACCCTAATCCACGACTATAAAAATAAGGTTTTACCACATCATTCAACACACCACTTTTAGTATCCCTCGATATCCCTCGATATCCCTCCATAGGATTTGGAGACAGAAGCTCTTCCACAGTACGAGTTGCAACGTCCTATTGTTAGATTTGCTGACATTACAGTTTTGTCATTCTCTTTCTAAAATTAGGACTATGGATTGCTTTGTTGGATTAATATGTTTTTGTTTGTCTTATCTCTCAATGTGTAACTAATCTCTAAATCATGGAGCTTTGGTGAAACTTATAATGTAACCAATTAAACCCTTTTTCCTTTTTATGAATGATTTCGTATTTCTATTCAACTGTGTTTTCCTTATTATGCATAACTAATTAATAAGAATTAATTTATAAGTTAATTAGGGGATAGACGATCGTACCATTTCCTAATTAATGGAACTATAAGGTAAACTGAATATAAGGGTTTTGGAGGATCAATCAGAATCCTTGATTTCTAATCAGTTATTAATTTAATAAGTCTGCATGTTCTTTATGCTTCTCTTAATTATATACCTTGCATGATAATTGGGGGTAATAACTTGGGGGAAATAATATTGCTATTGCATGATCATTGGTAGTAATAGAATGAGAACACATGGTTAGCAATTGACTCAAATCTTTCATAAGGGAGTTGGGGTGAAATTGGGTAAAGTTACAAGGGAAACCAAAGTCCCATGTCTTTCCATATTTAAACTCGTATTTGTGCCTTTTTGTCTTTAAATCGCTTGCTCTTATTTTGTTCCATTCTTCCATTCACTTTAAATAAAATAAATCCTTTTCTGGTGAGCTTAAAAATTAGGATTTAATCATTCTTTAAGATTGTTGAAATAGTCTCTTTGAGAAAGATATTTAGGGTTTTAAATACCCTTTTTACACCGATGGGTGCACTTGCCCGTGGGAAAAACTTTGTACGCATAGTAAACGCACAATAAGTGTTTGGCCCCATTGCTGGCGACTATTTTTCAACAATCTTATAAGTTTGAATCTTTATTACTTGAGACGTGTATATATTTTATTAAAAAATTTTAAAAAATTTAAAAATTTAAAAAATATATTATTAAATTTTGTGCGGTCTTTTGTTTGTTTATGCTAACTCGCTCTCAAAGTTCTTAGTTACAGTTTAATATTGAGATAGGAAAAACAACTAGAAGATTAAGGCGAGACACAAAAATAAGAAAGATAGCAGTACAAAGATGAAGGACATTATTGGATTACATGACCCCAAGTGGTGAGGGCCTACAAAGTAGCATTTCAATCCCCATTACTAGAAGGTGTTCCTAGCTATGAGTTTGAGCCTGCTCTTATCAACATGATTCAAAACTTGCTTCAATTTGGAGGGACAACCTCAAATGACCCACATCTCCACATTAGAAAATTTCTAATACTAACAAATGCAAACAAAATGAACGGTGTTACGCAAGATGCCATTAGATTACAATTGTTCCCCTTTTCCATTACTGAAAAGGTGAACGATTGGCTAGATTCTTTACCGGAGGCATCCATCACTACCTGGGACCAATTGCAACGTCTATTCTTGACGCAATACTTTCCACAGTCAATGAAGTCTAGGATCATAGTGGAGATTGTCAACTTCACTTAGTATGAGAATGAGTCCCTATATAAGGCTTGGGATAGATTTCAGAACCTTCTCCAGAGGGGCCTGCATCATGGGTACTAAATACCTCATCTTGTGCAAATCTTCTACAACAATCTTTCCTATGCCAATAGAGCTATTATAGATGCAGTATCTGGTGGAGGTATCCTACATAGCCCTCCAAAGGACACATGGACAATCATAGGGAACTTGGCCGCTAATAGCAATCAATGGAGATCTGCTGATAGACATGTAAGGAAGAAAGATGCTCAACCAACAGGAATGTATTAAGTTGACCATACTGCTCTACTAGCCGGTTAGATAGAGGCCTTAAATAAAAAGATGGAGGTACTTATGCAAGCACAGACACGACGTACCTTGCCTATCCAAACTCTAGTGGCATATGAACCTACCTTGTGTAATCCTTGTGGATCCATAAGTCTCAATGATGGAGGCACTGTTGAAGCTGATATAGCCCAACAAAATGAGGAGGCTAATTATGTGGAAAACACTTATAACCCCATTTGGAAGAATCACCCCAACCTTTCTTGGGGAGGGCATCAAGGTAATAATCATACTAACAATGCTCAAAATGTTTACAGGCCCCCTCACACACAAAACCAAGGAGGTTATAGGCAAGAAAGGAAGGAGCAAGAATCTTTAGAATCAAAATTTCAGAATACGGAAGCACGATTCCAAAATATAGAAACTCAACTGGGCCAGCTCGTTAACCTTTTGACATAGCAAACTCCTGGGACTTTACCTAGCCAGCCCGAGGTGAACCTAAAGGAGCAAGCTAATGCGGTTACTCTTAGGAGAAAAAAAGAATTGGAGATGCCAGTGAGAAAAGAAAAGGTAAAGGAGACCAAGGATATTGATAACCTTTTTACTCCTACTGATGAGAGTTCAAAAGAAAATAGGGATGATGTTGAGGAGACTATAGAGAAGGATCCTAAGAAACTCCCTATAGATTCTTACTAATCAATTGTACCTTTTCCTCAAAGGTTAAAAGGGAATAAAAATGACCATCAATTTGCCAAATTTTTAGACATCTTAAGGCAATTAAAAATCAACATCCCCTTTATGGAGGTCATTTCCCAGATGCCTAAGTATGCGAAATTCTTAAAGGAGATTTTGGGTAATAAAAAGAAGTTTGAGGAGTATATGACTGTCAAGCTCAATGAGGAGTGCTCTGCTATTCTTCTTCGAAAACTACCACCAAAGCAGAAGGATCCAGGGAGTTTTACTATACCTTGTACTATTGGTGATTCATATTTTGATAAAGCTTTGTGTGACTTAGGTGCTAGTATTAATCTAATGTCGTTGTCTGTCTTTAGAAGGTTAGGTATGAATGAGCCCAAACCTACCACTATTTCTTTGCAACTTGCAGATAGGACTATCACACACCCACGAGGGATAGTGGAGGATGTTTTGGTGAAAGTGGAAAAGTTAATTTTCCCTGCTAACTTTATTGTGCTTGACATGGAGGAAGATGAAGAGATTCCACTTATTTTGGGAAGACCTTTCCTGGCCACCGGGAAGACTATTATTGATGTGCAACAAGGAAAACTCACTTTGAGGCTTGATAATGAAGAAGTTGTGTTTAGGGTTTTTGACTCCATAAAACACCCAAAAACATTTGACTCGTGTAATATTAAAATTCTTTTGAACCCTTTCCCTTTTTGAGTTTGCCTTTTGTGCAGGATGTATTGATTAAAGATACATTGGAAAAACTATTAGTGTTTGATGTTGATGCCACGAGTAACTTTCAGGAATGTACAGAGGAATTGATGATGTTAGAAGCTGGCATACACAAGAAAAATGGAGATCGAGGTAACAAGTTTGATGTTATAGAAGGCCTTGGAACTGCCAAGGCTAAGCCATCGGTTGAAGAACCTCCAATGCTTGAACTCAAGCCTCTTTCTTCAAATATTAAGTATGTATTTTTATCTCCTCCGTCTTCTCTCCCTGTTATTATCTCTTTTAACCTTACAGGAACAATGGAGGAGAAGTTGTTAAGAGTCTTGAGGGGAAATAAAGAAGTTTTTGGATGGTCCATTCATGACATCAAAGGTATAAGCCCTATGATTTGCACCCACAAAATTCACATGGAGGAGGAATTTAAATCTATGGTGCAAGGATAAAGGCGGCTCAAGCCAAACCTCAAAGAAGAAGTTAAGAAAGAGGTTATGAAACTTCTTGATAAAGGTATAATATATCTTATTTCTGACAGTCCTTGGGTGAGTCCTGTACATGTTGTCCCAAAGAAAGGACGCACTACGGTCATGGAAAATGATAAAAAGAGCTAATCACAGTAAGGAAGGTAACTGGTTGGCGAGTATGTATTGACTATAGAAAGTTAAATGAAGCTACCCGTAAAGATCATTTCCCTCTTCCTTTTATTGATCAAATGTTAGAAAAATGATCTGGTCATGACTTTTATTGTTGTTTGGATGGTTATTCTGGTTATATGCAAATACCTGTGGCTCTTGAAGATCAAGAAAAAACCACGTTTACATGCCCTTTAGGTACTTTTTCATGTAGGAGAATGCCATTTGGGTTATGTAATGCTCTTGCTACTTTTCAAAGATGCATGATGTCTATCTTTTCTGATTTACTAGAAGATTGCCTGGAAGTTTTTATGGATGACTTTTCTGTCTATGGTTCCTCTTCTGATAGATGCTTACAAAATTTAGAGTAGGTATTGATAAGATGGAAGAAAACTAATTTAGTTCTTAACTGGGAAAAATGTCAATTCATGATAAGTGAATGTATTGTCTTAGGGCACAAGATCTCTAAAAGGGGTATTGAGGTTGATCTAGCCAAGGTTGAGGTAATTTCTAAACTTCCCCCTCCACAAAATATTAGAGCTATTAGGAGTTTTCTTGGTCATGCAGGCTTTTATAGGAGATTCATAAAAGAATTTTCAAAAATTGAAAAACCCCTTTCCAATTTATTGATGAAAGATGTCTCCTTTGATTTTAGTGATACATGTCTCTCTGCTTTCGAAACTCTTAAAACCGAATTAATAAATTCTCCTACTGTAATTGCCCCTAATTGGTCTTTACCTTTTGAACTAATGTGTGATGCTAGTGATACAGCTGTAGGAGTAGTCTTGGGACAAAGAAAGGAGAATGTGTTTTGCGTCATCTATTATGCAAGTACAACCTTAGATGAGACTCAAAGAAACTACACTACCACAGAGAAAGAGTTGTTAGCGATAGTATTTTCCTTCGATAAGTTTAGACCTTACTTGATTATGTCTAAAGTAACTATCTATACTGACCATTTTGCTATGAAGTATTTGCTCTCTAAATAGGATTCAAAGCCTAGGCTAATTAGATGGATACTCCTCGTTCAGGAGTTTGATTTGGAAATCAAAGAAAATAAAGGAGTAGAAAATATGGTTGCAGATCACTTATCTAGAGTGGATCCTTCTATAAAACTCCCTGCGAAAGAAGTGATCAAGGAGACGTTTCCAGATGAACATTTGTTAGCTGTTTCACATATCGCTTGGTATGCAAACTTGGTCAATTACTTGGCAGGTAATATCCTTCCTCCAGATCTTTCATATGCACAGCGTAAGAAATTTCTTTCTGATGCTAAACATTATCTTTGGGAAGAACCTTTTTTAATTAAAATATGTGGGGATAAATTGATTAGAAGATGTGTGCCTAATGAGGAAACTCATGCTATCTTGACTCATTGTCAGTCAAGAGAGGCTGGAGGCCATTTTGGTCCCAATAGAACAGCTCAAAAAGTATTACAATGTGATTTCTTTTGGTCCACTTTATTTAGAGATGCTTTCAATTTTGTAAAATCTTGTGACCATTGTCAAAAGAGTGGTAATATATCAAGAAAACATGACATGCCCCTAAATAACATTCTTGTGTATGATATATTTGATGTTTGGGGTATTAATTTTATAGGACCCTTTCCGAAATCTTTAAATAATGCATACATTCTGGTTGCAGTTGACTATGTTTCCAAGTGGGTAGAGGCTATGACATTACCCACTAATGATGCTAGGGGAGTAATAAGATTTCTAAAGAAAATATTTTTACAAGATTTGGAACCCTTCGAGCAATCATTAGTGATAATGGCACCCATTTTCTTAACAAACAGTTTGAAAAAGTTTTGAAACACTATAGTGTCACTCACAAGCTTGCTACTCCTTATCACCCCCAAACTAGTGGTCAAGTAGAGATTTCAAATAGGGAGTTAAAAAGAATTTTAGAAAAGACTGTTAATACTTCTGAGAAAGATTGGTCATTGAAGTTGGATGATGCCCTTTGGGCTTATAGAACTGCATATAAAACTCTCATTTGTATGTCTCCATATAAATTAGTTTTTGGAAAAGCTTGCCATATTCCTGTTAAGTTGGAACACAAGGCCTATTGGGCCACAAAATTCCTTAATATTGATTTGCAGTATGCAGGGGAGAAGTGTCATTTTCAACTCAATGAGTTAGATGAATTTAGATTGGAAGCATATGAAAGCTCAAGGCTATATAAAGAGAGGACCAAAAGATGGCATGACAAACACATTCAGAAGCGTGAATTCTCACTAAGGAAAAAAGTGTTAGTTTATAACTCACGTCTTCATTTCTTTCCAGGTAAGTTAAAGTCTAGGTGGAGTGGCCCATATGAAGTACACAAAATACTCCCTATGAAATATTAGAACTCATGGAGGAAAATAAGGAGACCTTTAAAGTAAATGGACAGAGGGTCAAACACTATGAGGAAGGGGCATCTAAGGAACGCATCATTATGCGATTAGAAGAATCACAGGTAAACCACCTACGGTTCTTCTTAGTTGTTGGGTGAAGGTACATCAGGCTCGTGATGTAAAAGAAGCGTTTTCAGGAGGAAACAATTTTTTTTGATAAATTATTATAATTAGTTATTTTAGGACATTAGGTAATTTTTATTCCTTTATGTATTCGTATAATTCAAAAAAAATTTCTTTCTTTCTCTCTCACATGGATGTATAGAACCTATTTTTAGGATACATTGTTATTGTCTTCTACCTCTAACGTGTATGTTTAGTATGATAAGGTTAATCCAATGCAATAGGACTTCTTCTCCAACCATTAACATCCACGAGGAAAAGTATTGAGGGTATAAATGGTCTCTAAGTTTGAGGAGTGAGACTTTCTCCCTTCTCGGTGATACTTTTTCAGGGAAGTTCTCCTTTACTCTTCACTACAACGTATATGTGCGTGTATTCAAGAGCTTAAGTTTGAGGAGGGAGACCCTCTCCCTCCTATTCATTTATCAAAATTTCTTATCCTTCCTCTTCTTTTGTTTCTTTTATCTATTGTGGTAATTAATTTTTCCTATGAATTAAGAGAATGGTAGAAGATTAAGTTTGAGGAGGGATACCTCATTCCTCATGTTTTCTAAAAATTCTTGTTCCTTGTGATATCCATATATGCTTAATTGTTTGGAATGCTAGTGAATTTAGGGTTTAGGGATCTCTAACATTTTGTGACAAACATTAATTGGATCTAATGAGGACATGAGAACTTTTGATGAAAATAATTGATAATTAGTCATGTTCCTTATTATCTTGTCTCACATTAGAGTAGCTATAGTAAGGATTTGACCTATTTGAGGTTGAACACAACCTCTTTTTTGGTTGAGTGATTTTCCTTTGACTTGTACACTCAACTTGCCTTGTAACCTTGTCAAGGCTTTTATAAGTTGATTGCATAACAAGAAAATGATAAAGGCAAATTAGGTTTCTTTGATTGGACCCACACTTAGATATCATTTAGTGCCCCTTTGAGCTTAAAACCTTGAAAATTATATTCTTTGGTTCCCTTAATTAATTGTGATAATTTCAAGTACCCTTAAATTATAACTAAAGCAAAATAAATGCTTGGAAAAGTACAAGTGAAAAAAATGAAAAAAATGAAAAAAAAAAGAGAAAAAGAAGAAGAAAAAGTTCAAAAACAAGATAATGAAAAAAATAAAAATAAAAAAATTGTCAAATCATGAAACCCAAGAAATCTGCTTAAAGTTTAAGGGTAAAAGTTATTGAAAGTATAATGAAAAGAAAAAATTTGTGTTTCCTTCCTTCTTATTTCATACCTAATTATACAATTCCCTTAGCCACGTTACAAACTTGATGAAGCCCTTTTGATTCTTGTGTGCAATTTGACTCTCAATGGAGGTTTGAGGTTAATAGGCAAGCCTATGGTAGTGTACAGTTGCGAGGAGTAGAGTGCTAATGATCTATACCCATATACATTTGAGAGATGGTGAGAAGAGTTATCACATCTATGTGTGATACTTGATTTCAAGGAACTAAGATCCTAATTGGATTATTATTAATTTCTTTCATGATGGTAATTATACTTGGTTGTTGCATGCTTAATATGTGAGGTTTCTAGATTCTATACTTGCTACATTCCCATTCCTTGGGATATTGTTTGAGGACAAACAATGTTTAAGTTTAAGGATGTGATAAACCGTCATTCTATTGATTTATCTATGGAAAATTAGTTATAATTATAATATAATTTATGATTATTTAATTATAATTCTACCTAATTTTTCTTATTTTTGCAGGAATGGTCATGCAAGTAAGAAATATGAAAATAGACAAGTTTTGAATCAAGAAAAGAGGGTAAAAGGGGCATAAAAGGATAGGGCATCTACTGCGACAACGTCGCGTTTAATGCGACAATTCTAAGTCAGCCCTGATAACGCGACAATGTCATATTTTGGTGTGACAATGCCACGTCAGCCCTACAACATTGCAAGATGACTTGGAATAATCACAACGATTAAGGGAGCGACTAGGTCAAGCCTAGTCCACTACATTGAAACTCTAATCCATGCCGATAAAAAGAAGGTTTTACCACACAATTCAACACACCACTTTTAGTATCCCTCGATATCCCTCCATAGGATTTGGAGACAGAAGCTCTTCCACAGTACGAGTTGCAACGTCTTATTGTTAGCTTTACTGACATTACGGTTTTGCCATTCTCTTTCTAAAATTAGGATAATGGATTGTTTTGTTGGATTAATATGTTTTTGTTTGTCTTATCTCTCGATGTGTAACTAATTCCCAAATCATGGAACTTTGGTGAAACTTATAATGTAACCAATTGAACCCTTTTTCCTTTTTATGACTGATTACGTATTTCTATTGAATTATTTTTTCCTTATTATGCATAACTAATTAATGAGAATTAATTTCTAACTTAATTAGGGCATAGACGATCGTACCATTGCCTAATTAATGGAACTATAAGGTAAACTGAATCTAAGGGTTTTGGAGGATCAATCAGAATCCTTAATTTCTAATCAGTTATTAATTTAATAATTCTGCATGTTCTTTATGCTTCTCTGAATTATATACCTTGCATGATCATTAGGGGTAGTAACTTTAGGGAAAGAATATTGCTATTGTATGACCATTGGCTAGTAATAGAATGAGAACGGGTAGTTAGCAATTGACTCAAATCATTCATAAGGGAGTTGGGGTGAAATTGGATAAAGTTATAAGGGAAACCAAAGTCCCATGTCTCTCCATAATTAAACTCATATTTGTGCCTTTTTGTCTGTAAATCGCTTTTGCTCTTATTTTGTTCCGTTCTTCCATTCACTTTAAATAAAACAAATCCTTTTATGGTGAGCTAAAAAATTAGGATTTAATCATTCTTTAAGATTGTTGAAATAGTCTCTGTGGAAACAATTTTAAGGGTTTTAAATACCCCTTTCTACACCGACGAGTGCACTTGCCCGTGGGAAAAACTTTGTACGTACAGTAAACGCACAACAGAAACTTGTTCTTTTAAACCTTGAGTTTGTCAATCAAATCCTTTTGAAATGGATTGAACCTTTTCTTAAATCTAAGCATTTGAATCTATTAACCGAATGGTTTTATGCTTGGATTCATTGTTTAAAAAGAAAGGGTTTTCCTAGTCCATCAAAAGTTTACTCTTTTACCTTATATCTTTGTAAAGGTTATATCTTTAAGCTCAAAGCTTAAGGTTTGAACTTTAGAAGTTTTCTTTCTAGTCTTTTAACACATTTAAGAAACAATCCAACTTCATCCACTCAATACAATGGTCACGTAAGACATTTAAAAATAGGCAACTACAAGGAATAAGCCAAATACATCAACTTTCTTCCTTTTACACTCTACAAGTAAGAAATCCAATTTAAGGTTCTTGAGAACTTTACAATGATACATAGTTGGATCATATTTTAAAATAGTTGAAAAACTTTTAAGTGTTGGACCCATGGTTGAAATTTCCTCTAAAAGATTTCCAAGTCATTAAAATTCTCCTTGACCTCCAAGAATTCATTTTAATCACTTCTAACTTCTTTAATGGTCTTTGAAAATTATTTTAAATTTGAGAGGCCATTTTTCACCATTAGGGAGTTATTAAAGATTCAAAATTAACCTTAGCTTAATCCTCATAAAGTTTATAGAAATTTCTTTTTGGAATAGTTTAGAAGAAAACATTTAACAAATAGTATAGTAACATAACTTATAAGGAAAGGAGAATAATTAGAGGATCCTACTTCTATGAAGTCTTTGCACAAGCTTGACCTTGCTTGAGGAAAAGAATGGACCCTTCCAAAAGTCTTTGGATTATTTATATTTGGGAGAGAAGAGGAACAAGGCTAAGAAGGCCAAATGTTTCTTTATCAAAAAGTTCAAAAGATCATAACTTTGGATGAAAGTGGGGGGTTTTAAATAGAAGTTTTGAAGTATTTTTCCTTAAATTTGGATGAATCAAGATGGAGGGAAATGAGAGAAGAGGGTTTAGTTCTAGAAAGGAAAATAGATGGATAAGTGATGTCTTAGTCATTTTATAATTAGGTTTAGGAACTTTCACCCAATGGTTAATAGAGTATTAAGATTTTTAGGGTTTTTATCCAATGGACAAAATGATGCTCTAAGGTTTTTGAATTTTCCAAAATGGTCACGCATTCCTTCATGATTTTTCCTAGAATTTGGATGGCTAAGATGGTCTTCTCCTTGATTTTCATTGACCAACTTTTAATGCATGAAAGTTATGATAGGAAAAGAAACTTCTATTCTTTTAAGGCTTGTCTTATTCTTCTATTATTTAAAAGTTGAATATTAATTGCTTAGGGATTAGGAAAATTATGCCTAGCTTAATCTTAATTATCCTAATTAATGAGACTAATTAGGTGATTAAGGATTATATTTTAGTAATTAATCTCTAGTGGTTCTTACTTAGGCTAATTCTTGGTGGCTAAATTTGTCTTGATTGACCTTTTTTTCCTATTTTATCATATGGTTGACTTTATAATTGTGGTTTTTCATATTTTAATTATTAATATTAACTTCTCGAAGATATATAAATTTTTAATTACATAAGATTATGTTAAAAAAAATTGGCATTATGTTACTTCTTGTTAGCCATGGTACCTTAAAAGAATTAAATGAATTGTCATTAA
This sequence comes from Canavalia gladiata, assembly GCA_037954105.1. NCBI lineage: Eukaryota > Viridiplantae > Streptophyta > Magnoliopsida > Fabales > Fabaceae > Canavalia > Canavalia gladiata. The sequence continues at coordinate 33,849,135 of CM075658.1, read as the reverse complement.
TCCTTAAGGTTTCACCTTCTTTACTTTATGTGTAATTGCAATGATATTTAGGTGACTTTGGTGGAGGATCTTCTAATCCTAAGTCATCAAGGAATAATTGCTTTGGAAATAGGAAAGTTTAACTTTATAGGAGAAATATTTTGATTGTAAGTCCTTTACCAACTTTTCTATATGATTCATATGAAAAATATCCTATTCCTTGAGGTAGGAATCAACTAAACTTGATAGAAAGTGATGCAAGGAATTGTATAAAAGGTTTGTCTCTTTAAAAATTACCTACCTTTTGTTCATCCCAATTATGCATGTTAAACACCATTTCCTTATCCCATGATCTAAATGTTATGTTTCATTGACCACTATTAATTAAAGATTAGCAATAGGTAGAAAAGGATATCCCAAAATAATTGGTTTGATTGGATGCTTAGTATCCATAACCAAGAAGTTTGCAGAAAAGAATAATGGATCCGCTACTATAATAGACATGATAAACCATCACGTTGATGGATGTTCTAGCATCATATAATTCTTGGATATGATGGTTGTAGATTATTTAGGGGATGTCAAATTTTCCTGGTCCTTCCATTTCAATTAAACATAAAAAAAACATAGAAATTAAACATCAAAAGAAGAATGGTTGGAAGTGGAATATATGGAATGTATGGTGCCAAGATCACTTATGGAACGTGTGATCTATAATCCTTATCTCTGCAACATTAGTTTTCATCCTCTAATGATAAGGATAACTTGAACAATGACTTAAGATTTTGGTGCTCTAAGGAAGGATACTTAGAGAGAGAAATTCTCTCACAAAACTCAATTTGTGAAATTACTTAAATAAATTCTAAAGTGTGGAATTATAAGAGATGAAGCCTTTATATAGGTTATGGGGTTGGCCAGTAGAGTGAAAATCTCACTCCTATGATCATGGGTTTCACAATCCTAATATGTAGAGGGAATATGCATACTATCCTAGTCTAATTACAAATATAAAATGGTACCCTAACTTCATACGTGTAGGGCACCTTAGGCCTAATATGAGGAAAATTCTAAGCCTTGTTACAATGTAGTGAAGAAGATAAAGATGTGAGAAAAGGGAGCCTTCATAGATTCTTGAGGCATGGAGAATAAATCCTCAACCTTTTTTTTAGCTTCCTTGCCTTGGACCCAATGATAGGCCCAATGGGTGGTAATGGAGCCTACGATGTGACCTCTGCATTATCTCCTCTCTTTTTGAAATCATTCATCCTCAAATATGTTAGGCCATCATCATCCGCAAGAAAAGAAGACTAGTTTAAGATATTAGAAGTGACACTGACCCCAAAACCACCAAATAAATCAAGTTTTAGGGCTAATGTGTTCTAATATCTGGAATGGGTCATCACCTTAGGATGCAACATGGTTTTACTAACGGCAGAAAAATTCTATTTCCTAATAAGAAACCATACCTAATCCCCAAGTTTAAACATAAATTCCTACCTATCTTTATTAACTAGCCTAGCACAATAAGTCATTTTCTTTTCAATGGTTTCCCTAACCTTAGCATGAATGTCCTTAATATATTTAACCTTTTTCTTGTAACATCCAAAATTTATTGCTTGCGTTGCATGAATAAGAAATAAATGATTATAAAACTTTCCCCTGAAATCTCTAAGGAAATTATAGATCAATAAATGACGAAAATGCCCCTGCACTAGCATAATCCAAATAATATGCAGGAAAAATATAACACAAAAGGTAAAGGGAATTCTAAGGAATTAAAAAACATTAAGAATGATTAAAAAGTAAAGAGAAAAGATTAGTAACAAAGAAAAGACAAAAAATTCCTAAGAAAACTTCGAAAGTACCCAAAATACCCTTAGAAAGCTTTACTTTCTGCAAAGGGCTAAATTCTTCTTGAAAAAAATACCAAATGATATTAAAATGACTTAGGAACGAACCAAAAAGTGTTAGATATGTCGAAGGAATAATTTGAAAACTTCTTGGATAGTGTTGATAAAAATTATGAGAATTCCCTTGGAAGGCTGGAAGGGTAAGAAAATGTGAAGCAGAAGCTAGAAATGGACCCGACCTTACTTGCACGAAAATTCAATGTGCAAAATATGTTGGTGACTCACCATATGAGTCATCACCATATTTATTGCATATAAGATAAAAATTATAAATATAAAGATTCCTTTAACCATGATTAAGATTAATTAACCTTGCTTAATTAAAATTAATCATGCTTAGGATATGTTAAACTTGATTAGTGAAAAACTCAACATGATTGGTACTAATCTAATCCTAGAAGGATAATGCGTCACATTTGGAATTATTTTAGAAAATAAAAATTACATGCAAAATTATCAAAATATCTTTAAAGGGGAAAATAATCCCTAAGTTACCCTAGCTTGGCTGAATTCGCTAAGGCAATGGGGAGACTAATTTGCAATAGTTTTCTAACCCTTAAAGATTTAGATAATTTCTCTAAACTCTCCCAAAATTGAATCTAATCCAAAACCCTCCAAAATTTCATCTTATGCCTAAGCTTCCATCTTTGATGTTTAAGCTAAATCAATTCCTAATCACCAATCCTCACCATCACCATCAAAAGATATTTGTGGATCATTGAAGAGGGACCAATTTCAACCAAAGAAGCCCCCACTAAAAACTTTAATTTCTATGGTTTTGTTTTCTTCTTTTTGTGGATTCTTTCTCCAAGACCCATGGATCTCATTTTTTTTGAATTCATGAGAGCTCAAAACTTCATTTGAATGGTTCAATATGAACATGATCTATTTTTAGTGATTTTTGAGATATAAAATGAAGTTTTGATGGATTAAAGTGCTTTTAGCTACCCTAGAAGCAATTTAATCGGTTAAAATTTCTTAAAAATTAATTTTGATGCTTTAGGAAGATTTGAGAGGTCATGAGAAAAGTTTTGAAGTTTAAATGGTATGATATGGATGGATCTTGGAGTAGATCTAGGAGATCTACACTTATTTTCCTTGAAAAATACTATCTTGAAGATTTTTACGCTTAAAACTTGAAACTTGATGATTTTCTTAACATTATGGAATTATGTACTAAGATGTCTAGATCAGAACCCTTGGAATAAAATACTTAAAAGTCTATGAAAAATTAAACCATAAGTCCCATAAGTTTGATTTGGATATAGATCTAAAATCTATTAAGAGAAAGTTGAAATTTTTGGACAAAAAATGGAACAAATTTCATAAGACAGTTATAACTTTCAAGCTAAGGAGTAAGGACAAGCCTTGATGGATTTAAGTATTAATGATGCTACAAGTGTACAAAATCATGGAATAAAGGTCATATGAGAAGAAACATGAAAAGATGACCTTGGTGCTTAAAGTGAGCATTCAACCAGTTTCACTAAGTATGGGGTAAAAGCCTTACAAATTTATAAGGATGGTATGAAATAATAGATTAAGTCCTAATTGGTGTAAATAAACTCTTAAGAGAAGAAGAATTAAACCAAAATTCCTTAGACCTAAAGAGAGTGCATTCAACCACTCCTTAGTTAATTAAGAGAAAATGAGTTTAAAATCCTGATTAGGGTTAATTAAGGATCCATAGTATGTAAATAGAAAGAATTAAAAGTGTAAGGATGGTTTAGGAATGGTGTGAATGACCATTCAACCATGATGGGTGAAACTAAGTTAAAAGCATGATTAGGACTTAAGCTTGACTCAAAAATTTCTAAATGGATGATTAAAAATGAATCATGATGTAGTGAATGGGTACATAAGCATTTAGCCATGAACTCCTAGAATGAAGGAGAAGCCTTAAAATTATCCAAACTTGGTAATTATTTATGGCATAAACTTTAACTAGAAGGATTCATCAATTTAATTTAAGAAAAGATGAACTAAGATGCTTCAGAAGCTAGGTGTAGCATTCGGCCACCTTGTGCTTAATTAAGGAAGAGTGAGTTTAAAATCTTGGTTAAGGTTTATTAAGGATCTTTGTCATGTAAAAAAAAGATTAAAAGTTTAAAAGAAGCTTGGCAATGGTATGGGTACCATTCGGCCATGTATGACTAAATGGATACAAGTAAATTAAATCTTGTCAACATATAACCCTTAAACCTAATTTAATTAGGTTATGCATAAAACATGTAAATTGAAGTACAGAAAGAGTAACTAAAGAGGTTCCATTCAGCCACCTAAGGAAAACTTCTAAGTTTTATAAAACTTATGTGAAACAACTTGACCTTTGATAAAAGGAAAGACTAAGAGATAACTTAGAAGGTTGAGTGGAATAAGCTCCAATAAGTGATTGATCATAAAATGATATGAATTAAACAAGTTGGACATGTATGGCTATATGTGATTATGTTGCCCAAGAATAAAGGATAAGCATAAGTAAGTCTTAATTTAGAAGAAAATTATATGCTTGAGAATGTTAAGCCAACTTGTGTTCTACTTTATGAATGCATAAAGTCTAATGTGAGATGAATGATGATTACTCAAAAATGTTTAAAAATGATGTTATGCATAATGATCATGTGTGATTGATGTTGTGAGTATATGCATGACATATTGGTTGGATATTGATTGAGCATGCATGATTATTTGGAAGTTTTTAAAAAGGGACCTAAATAATTAAGAGATCACTAAAGAAAAATCATACGTGAAAATTTAACGCACATCTCTACCATGCCAAGTCATAGGACTTATGCACATGTGGAGGTCACAAGGCCTACCATATGAAAGCCATACGGCTTCTATAAATTATGATGAACATAACCATCTGGAATGATCTCATATCCTCAATCGAAAGGTAGAAATTGTGGAAGGTGAAAGATATTGTTTCACTAAAGAAAGGGAATGGTTTATGAATAAGGCATGAATGAATATATCTTTAATTAAAATGTCACAGAAAGGGTGACTTAAGAATAAGCATGAATTATGAGTAAGACATAAATGAAATGATAGGAGTTACAAGAATTATAAATAACATATATCTTTACCAGGCCAAGTCACAGGACTTGTGCATATATGAAGGCCAAAAGGCCTACCATTTGAAAGCTATAGGGCTTCTATAAATTATGGTGTATTAAAATTAGAATAAGTTCCTTGTGTTCTAGTGATAAAGGTTAGTTTTTACAACTGTAAAAGAAATCTACTTCAGCTAAAGATTTTGTAAAATAGAAAATTAAAAGTGATCATATATGCATGACATGATTTTAAATAAACTGATGTGGTTGGGATGAAAATTATATCACTAACCCTAAGGTATAATCCTACTAGGAAACTTAGTTTCTCATCCCTACTCCCACTATTTTCTTCCCAGACACCCTATGACCTATTCATAATGGCGGGAATTCATATACTTAAAGCGGATGCAAGACCTCCTTGAAGAAGAAGATTTTCATCATACCCATAATGTACATATCAAAACATTTCAAAAAACAATTGCACCATATTTTCTCTAATAATTATTTTCTAAAAAATTCTCCATCATGAGATAACAGTCTATTAATAGAACCGAATGTACGACTTAAGCATAAAAATGATATTCATTATTAGGATGTTATATTTCTCACCATGTTTGCAAGGTAATGGTTAATACCATAAAAAGGTAATAAGTCTAAGGGGGTTAATGGATTAAATTCATAAATGACCTCAAGAGAGAATGTTGAGTGGTAGAATGTGTAATCCTATTATAAGAAAACTCAACATAAGGTAAACACTCCTTCCAAGACTTAATATTTTTCTTTACCATAGTCCTCAAAATGGTAGACAAGGTCTTATTAACCATCTTAGTCTGGTCATCTTTTTGAGGATGGCAGGTGGTAAACAAAAAAAGTTTAGTTCCTAGCCTACCTTTTATGATTCTCTAGAAATGAATAAGGAGTTTAGTATCTCTATTAGACACTATACTTCTAGAGATCCCATGCAACCTAACAACCTCTCGAAAGAGAATCTTAGCTATATGGCTAGAATCATCAACCTTATAAGAGGAACTAAAATACTCTATATGGTTGAACTAATCCAATATCATAAAAATAGAATCCATTCCCCTTTCAGTTTTGAGTAACCCTAGGATAAAGTCTATGCTAATATCTACCCAAGGGGATTCAGAAATGGGAAAGGGAGTATAAATCCCATAAGGCTTGGAGGTGGACTTAGCCTGCTTACACATAATGCACCTCCTATGGTACCTTTGGAAATTTCTACCTATGTGAGGTCCAAAGAAATGTTTTTTAAGAATGGCCAAGGTCTTATAGGTTTCAAAGTGACCCATTAATCCTTCCTCATGGGTTTCTTTTAAGAAAAGGTCCTTTATGGAGCCTTTATGCACATACAATTTATTATTCCTAAAGAGAAACCCATCATGTCTAAAGTAATCCTAACATGCTTTATGCTCAAAATCATTGTAGAGTTGCCCAAACTCCACATCATTGGCATACAAATCCTAGAAGTGATCAAATTCGAATAGTCTAGTACTAAAGGATGACAATAAGGTGTGCCTTCTAAATAAGACATTTACTACCATATTTATTTGCCCTTTCTTATGTTTGATCATATATAGGAATTGTTCTAGGAACCTTACCCACTTAGCATGTTTGTTTTTCAACTTACCTTGGGCCTTAAGGAACTTTAAGAATTATGATCACTATTGATAATAAACTTCTTGGAACATAATTAATGTTGCCAAGTCTATAGGACCTTGATAAGATCATATAGTTCTTTATCATATGCGGGATAATTTAAGGCTGCACCGTTAAGTTTTTCACTAAAATAAGCTATGGAATGCCCTTTTTTTAGTAGGATTATTCATATACCCACATTGGAGGCATCAAGTTCCAACTCCAATGATTTATCAAATTTAGGTAATGCTAAAATTGGAGTCTCGATTAGCTTTCGCTTCAAAGAATCAAAGGCTTATTGTTGGTTCTCCCCATTCAAACTTCATATTTTTCTTGACTAACACATTTAATGAAGAAGCTAAGGTGATGAAATCCTTGATAAATATCCTTAGAAACTTGCCAAGCTATGAAAAATCCTAACTTCTCCTATATTTTGGGGAGTGGGCCATTCTTGAATAGCCTTGATTTTCTCCTTGTCTACTTGGACCCCTTATTTGCTAATGATAAACCCTAGAAACCCAGCATGATCCAAGAAAAAATAGTACTTTTCTAGGTTAGCATATAGATACTCTTCCTTAATGACCAATAGTACCTCTCTCTTCATGGATTTTGGAATAAATGAGGATGTTATCAAAGTAAAGAACCACACACTTCCTTTAAGATTCCAAAAAACATGGTTCAATGACCTCATGAAGGTGCTAGGGGTGTTTGTAAGTCCAAAGGTCATCCCTAACCACTCAGAGAGGCCACACATTATCTTGGAGGTTGTATTCCACCCATTTCCCTCTCTTACCCTTAATTGAGGGTATCCACTCCTAAGATCTATCTTGTAGAAAATACAAGAGCTATGTAAGTTTTCTAAGAGGTCATTTAACCTAGGTATATGGTATCTATACCTAATGGTTATTTGGTTGATGACTTTACAATAAAAACACATCCTAAAACTACCATCATTCTTAGGGATAGAGTACTGGTACAACACAAAGGTTCAAACTTTCTCTCACCCAACATTTCTTCAGAAGTTCTCCAACTTGATTTTGAATCTCTCTAGTTTCCTCATGATTTCTTTTGAATATTTCTAGGTAGGATTTCTATCCTAACTAGCATGGTTTTCTATTTAGGGTATGTTGCGCACAAAACATGAGTATAAAACTCTGCCAAGTTTTACCTACGAGAAAGTATACTCGTCAGTTAGAAAGTGGGTATTCTACACCTCCAGTATCAATCCCACAGAGACTATGCTAACAATCAATGTATGAAGTTTTAACTCTAACTTGTGAGATCACCAAAAGAAGGGTTGGTTTGTAGAGATAAAAGAAATATAAATAAGATTTCTATTAGATGATAAACAAAAGAATATAGTCAAGTTATGGAAAATTTATAGGGCTTTGGATCCCTCTGTCACTTTACTTGTTTTTACCCTTTGTTCAATTGCTAATCACCTACACAATTTCTATTACTACTCCTTGATCCGGCAATAGCAATAATCTCCTACACAGGTACTATCCTTATTGATCCTACAAGATAACTATGTGTCAAACAATTAATCGGTTAGAAACTCAGGTTCCCCATTGATCCTCAAAGACCCTTAAGTTCAGTTATCCTATGATTTCGCCAATTGGAAGTGGTACGATCATCTAACTCCTTAACTAACTAACTAACAGATCAATAGAATTGAATAATTCCTATTAATGGATTAAGCACAATAGAATAACACAATTGTAATAATAAAAACACCATTTTAATACCATTCAAATTATTAGAAGGGGGAAATTGAGTTTCAAGAAATGCATGTCACAAAGTTTCCAAATCCCATGAAAAGGAAATTAGTTATACATAAATAAGAAAAACCCACAAATATCCATAATGAAAGTAGATAAAGAAACAAAATTGAGGTTGTCGGCTCAACGATTGCACTGCATAAGGATTGCTCCTACGAAAGGATACCAGGGGAGGAACTAGGAATGGAGAGGCCATAAATGATAGATGGATGAAAGGTAGGGTTGTTCCCAGAGAGAGAAATATGTATGTATTTTAGGGTGTTGTTATATTTTAAATGATATGGAAGAGCCTCCCTTTTATAGGTGATGATTAGGATTTCTGGTGTCATAAATTGGATTTGACTTAGCTGCCTCTCAACCGTCACATCTGCTCTAGGTGTTCTGCGGCACCGTAGGGATGCCTAGGACGCTTCTTGCATCATTAGGATTGGTGTAGCACTGTTTGTTGGCATATCCAATCTTAGCACAACTATCTAGCTTCATGTTGGCATGACCATACTCAAGTTTGCACAACTGTGTTGGATCTATTAAGGGGGTGATTAGGATTTCTGGTGTCATAAATTGGATTTGACTTAGCTGCCTCTCAACCGTCACAGCTGCTCTAGGTGTTCTGCGGCACCGTAGGGATGCCTAGGACGCTTCTTGCATCATTAGGATTGGTGTAGCACTGTTTGTTGGCATATCCAATCTTAGCTCAACTGTCTAGCTTCATGTTGGCATGACCATACTCAAGTTTGCACAACTGTGTTGGATCTATTAAGGGGGTATTTCTATCATTTTCCACTTCCTTGTCTTTTTATGCCTCTTTTTGGCTTGAAATCTTCCTATTTTTGGATTCTCTGCTTGCTTGAACATTCTCACAAAAATAAAGGATATTAGGTTGAATTAAAAATGATTTATTCTAAATCATGAAATAATTATGCTTAAAAAATCCCACAAATCAAATGATAGAATGATAGTTTATCATAATCTTCAAACTTAAACATTGATTTTCCCCCAAGAAATAACCTAAGGAATATGAATCCAGCAAACATAGAATCTAGAAAATCTCACCTTCAACATGCAATAAATAAAACACAGTTTTACCAGCATAGGAGAAATGACGCAAAGGTGGAAGGAGGTGGTTCTTTTGGATCAATGGAAGTTTCCATTTGGTGGAGAATGGAAGAGAATTGAGCCAAACTATGCCTTGACATGGAAATGCTACCTCTTATGGAGGATGAGCTTCTTCTCCACCACCATCAGTAGCAACGAATGAGGAGGTTCCTTAATCCCAAGTCTATTTCTAGAGAAAGGATGAGAAGAGAATTACTCTCAAAAATCTAAGTGAAAACTCACAATTTCATTCAAAATGAACTAAGCGTTGAAAATTACACAAATGATGCGTTTATATAGGCAAAATGGAGAAGGCACAAAATAGAGGGAAAAAGGGAGCCACTTTGAATCTGAATTGGGCTTGGATTTCAGTCTAATAATGGTGTCTTCTTCACTCCTCAATGCAACCTCAAATTAGACCAGAGAAGACCCAAGAAATCTAAGCTAAAATACAGGGAAAATGGGCCAAAAATACTATATATATTAGGTCTGCTAGTTCCTAGAATACCAAAAACTATCCAAGAATTTCGATAAACTAGAATCAAAGATAAGATTAAAGATAAGCATACAAAAGAAATTTTAGAAACCTAAGAAAAGCATGCACATGCTCATGCAAAGGATGAATGTTATTCGGCCAAGCTATATGAATCATACACAAACTAAGTATTATACCTAATTTGGAGACCTTATGGCCAAACATGCATTCATGAATACACAAGCGTACTTTAATCAAATAATGGACCTTCTTCGTATGCATTTTTCCTATATGCTTTACTTGTTCTTTCCTCTGGTTTTTCTTTACTTTTCCTTCAGTTTTTTTTTCATTTTCTTGCTCTTTTGTTTTGACTTATTTTTGTATCCAGTTCTTGATTGAAGTCTGTAAACACTCAATTATGTCCGAGGCCCCCAATTGTCAGAATGAATCAAGAAACCCATACCAAAAAAAGGGGAGAAAAATAAAAATAAAATATATAATAAAAAATAAATTAAATATGGAAGTAAATAAATAAAAATAAGTGAATTGTTAAAAGAAAATAGACAAATAACAAAAACAGAAACAAAAGAGAGAAAAGAAAGGATCAAAATAGGGTAATGAAACCAAAGGAAAAAATCTACAAAGATAAAAACAGGACTAGTAAAAACTAAATAAAAATAAATAAATCAAAATCAAAATCAAAATAATAAAAAAGAAAAGAAGGAAAAAATAATAATAAAAAATGGAAAAAGCTAAAACAAAAGGTGGAAAGAGGGGGTTTGATTTTATTTTTTTTGGAGTCTTATAAATAGGGAGATTCAATGAAGAAGAGGGGTCCTTTTGTTTCTTTCTTTTTCCTCTCTGCGGAAGATTTTCGCTCAGAAAAGGAGGAGAACTAGAAGCCTCTTTGGGAAAAAACGCCAGAGACTGCGATTCTAGCCTCGTTTCATCCATTTCCGTTCGGCCAAAGCATCAATAAAACAAGCCGATCTTGAGAATTTCGCCGTCCATTGACCACGCACAAGTTAGTGGTTCTTCCCACCATGAATGCTAGATCTGAAGTCTGTTATGAACGCTAGCGTAGAAGTAACGAAGGCAGATTGTAGATTAATACATACATGAGGAACCATGAAAATACTAGAGTAAGCGTTCAATAATATTCCTCTACGAGTTTCGGTTCGTCACATTCATGCATGATTAAATAGAATTCGAATACCCATCGAAGGTCTAAACCTCTGTCAAACACTTAAAATAACATGATCCTGGATATAACTCACGAATGCATCGATCGATACTCCGTTACTCAGCCTCACGACGCAAAGAAGAACACAAGCGACAGACGACTCTCGATCTAAAGTAGGGAGCGAGCGCCTTCTGGATTCCATTTGTTCATGATCCACCATAGCACATAGGGGCGTTGATCCCCAGGCTAGCCGTGCAACGTTAGGATTAATATTGTCTTGGTTGAAACCACGCAAGCGAATCTCAGCACTCTCTATTTGTAAAATTAAGGGAAAATATGACAGTTAGGAAGGCACAAGCTGCCTAAGTATATCCAATGTAGTGATGGAGACGCTACCTTGGGGTGAACAGAGACCACTTTCTCCATTAACCTCTTGAGAGCCGCATCCTTTGGAATGTGATGAGGAGGCAAGGGCAGAGGGAAGGGCACACCTCTCTATTAGTCCCTCCTGTGTTTGACAGGGTTTAGTAATAGAGTAGGATGTTCACTGTGGAGAGCTGGTGGCGTAGCCCGAAAACTCCCAACCATGCAGGGCTAAGATACTGGATGCCCAGATTGGGCCTGGGCGTTTAAAGCAGCAATGGCCCTCTCTCCTTGTCCTGATGTCCACGGGGACCCCTGGTGGTGCTCCCCCGAGAACCTTACTCGATCATGAGCGAGCACAAAACCCTCGGAGTGGTGCCTAAACCTAGTCGTCTTATGCAATGCAAGAAAAGGATCATAGTGCATGGTCGAGAGTTGTTCAGCTAGCGGTCGAAGGGTGCGAACCGAGCAAGGAGATGAAAGCTTCAATTCCCAATGCACCTAGACGCCTGCTAGTTGAAGCTCGTCGGGACCCCGTCGCGTCATATGGTTAAACGAGTTCCCCAAACCTTCTTATCCCAGTGTGAGTCGCCTATGCCTCTCTGTAGGTGTAGCCACCGTTCGTCCGAACATCATCAAAGGGAATCATACCTGATCAGGAGGATAAGCTCGAGTCGTAGGCGTAGAGAAAGAATGGTGCATGGTGGCCCACCCGTCGAAGCTCCACCACAAGAAGACGTACTGCACCGAACAGCGAAGGCCGGATCAATGTAGTTCTCCTAGGCTTTGGTTATTGGTCACACGTAGGGGTTCACTTCGTTACAAGATATCCTTCGACTTACTTGGCTTGCATGGGCGCACCATGACTCATGCATGCAGTCAGGGGTACTAGCTGACTCTCATGCGATAGTGCCACCACGACCAATGCCTAGCCAGGGGCCTTCCCATGCACGTGATCAGCAGAGTTTAAGGAAATCAAATCCTAATACGTCTCGTGCAAGCAACGAATGATGGGTTCAGTTCGCCCACTGCATCGAGAGGACCAGAGGACATAGCCAAAAGCAACATGCGTTTCAAATGGGCTCGGGGTCTCTGAATATTTACGTCCCTTATCCCCTGCCTTCCAAGTCTAAACCAACCTTGCGCCTATCGAGAAGGATCAACTGAGACTGAGTAGTAATCCCCCAAAGTAGCGTCGGGTTCGTGGGTGATGGGGTGATAGCCGACCTAATTTCGTGACTCTCGGGTTGACCATATGCGACAGCCCAGGACTTGTAGGGTAGGCGACGTGAATTAATCTCGTCTAAGGAGAAGCAGACTGACCCCAAATTAAGGGAATGTCGTCCCTCACCCACTCACTTAATCGATCTTGGCGCGCGCCACAGATGACCACCATAGCATGACGTTGTCATTTCCGAACACAGGTCCCCTATGGCTGGAACAGCTAGCCAAACATCCCATGCACGTACGCCATTAGCAATTGCATGCCAATTGAAATGAATGTGAAAATGGCCCTTCCAAATCGAAAAACAGCCTCGGCACCTCCCTGCTTGCATGCACATACATGGCTAATGGGAATATAAGGCATCAAGAGTGATAGCCTCAATGGCTAAAAGCCTGGTCTACAACCCCAGCACCTCTGTTTCAAATCTTGCAAGTGACACATTGGGCCTCTTATTGACATTTCCTTTCAACCCCTACACTTTACAATATTGCTTTCAGGCCCCTACACTTCCGAATATTGCATTTAGGCCCATACATTTCCCTGTATTTGCATTCCAACCCTTATACTTCCTTATATTTCCAAATTAACCCCCGTACTTCTTATTATTCGAATTTGACCCCGCACTTCCCAATATTCCAAATTAACCCCCATACTTCTTATTATTCTAATTTAACCCCTCGACTCCCCTATATTCCTATTCAACTCCCACACTCCTCATTATCAAGATCTGACCCCTATATTCTTCTTAATATTCCAACTCGTCCTCCATAGGGTCATTATGTCGGTCTAGCCCCCGTATATCCTGATGTTCCAATCAAGCCTCATGGCCCCCATTATTCCGATCAAGCCCCCGCACTCTCTTGTATTTTGAAATGATGATCAATTTAATTTTAGTGTCGTTATGGTCTCCAAAAAATAAAATTCTTTTCAAAACATTTTGGGATCTACAGTTTCACGCAACGAACTCTAAACGGGAAACTGGTAGTTTTCACTATTGTTCGATGTTTAGAAGTTCGTATAGGTCCCCGTGCAGCCTTAGTTGCCTCAGACCTTGTGCATGAGTGGATTGAGGGTTCCTCCCAAAAATAAAACTCTTTTCAAAATGTTTTGGAATCTACAGTCTCACGCAACAAACTCTAAATGGGAAAGTGGCGGTTTTCACTGCTGTTCGATGTTTAGAGATTCGTATAGGCCCCCGTGCAGCCTTAGCTACCTCGAACCTTATGCATGAGTGGACTGAAGGTTCTTCAAAAAATAAAATTCTTCTCAAAATGCTTTGGGATCTACGGTCTCACGCGACGAACTCTAAACGGGAAACTGGCGGTTTTCACTGCTGTTCGATGTTTAGAGGTTCGTATAGGCCCCCGTGCAGCCTTAGCTGCCTCGGACCTTGTGCATGAGTGAACTGAAGGTTCCATCCAAAAATAAGACTCTCTCAAAATGCTTTGGGATCTACAGTCTCACACGATGAACTCTAAACGGGAAGCTGGCGGTCTACGCTGTTGTTCGATGTTTAGTCGTTCGTATGAGCCCTCATGCAGCCCCAGTTGCCTCGAACCTTGTGCATGAATGGACTGAAGGTTCCTCCAAGAATGAAACTCTTTTCAAAGTATCATATTCCTTATGAAGCCCTTCCGAAGGTCAAGCCTTCAAACCAGAACTACGTAAGCCTTGAGTTTCCCATTGCACCGGGGAATACGTAGGAGCAGGATTAAGTCCTGTTAGGCTAACCTCCATCAAGTTATTTACTTCACATTAATTAAGGGATCAAACAATTTTCAAAAGTCACACACTTAGTTTAAGGGTAGCGTTCTTCGGAACAGGCGAGTGGGGTGCCTAACACCTTCCCCACACGTAACCGACACCCGAACCTAAATCTATTCCTCGAGTCAGGGTATTTCCAAGTATTTTCCCTTAAATAAAAATTTGGTGGCGACTCCACGTAATCAAAATAAATTCTATTTCAAAATTTTAGCGAGTTCGTCGTCTCGTCGTAATTACGGTTGCGACAAAGTCCAGAATTCACAATCCTCCAATGGTCTTTCCAAAGGCTTTTTCTTTCATGGTGCTAAGTCCCATAGTCCAACTAGTGCATTTACACTTTTCCTTGCAAAGGTAGGGTAATTCTAAGTCAAATATATATGTACAGTTTTTCTTCCAATCCAGATCAGGTCATAGAAGGCCTAGAGGTGTTTAATTGTCTTTTAATGTTGCTTAAGATGTTAATTAAGCTTTCATTTAAGCACCTAACCTTAATTGCTTAGAACATGCATGATTTAAGCTTGACTAGCATTAGATTACATGCATATGATCATGCATATCATTGGAAATTGAAAGAGACAAACCACACAATATTCAACTCATAATAACATATAAAGAAGGATTAAAACATAATGAATCAAACCTAGATAAGTTCTAAAAAATTTATATCAAAAGGATGAACCCATGATCACTTAATTCTTGGTGCCAAAAACTGGATTCAAATTTCAAATTATTTTTCGAAATTTTTTTATAAATTTGTGAAATTTAAACTAATTATATGAATGGGAGATATTAGATCAAGTAATCTAAAACAAATTTGGTCCTAATCGGATGAGAAATGAGCAACTTATTCTTATTTTACTCAAGCAAGGCGCATTCGTGTACCAGCATGAGCATACTCCAGTAAATCGACGACTAAGAATTCAATACTCAACCAATTAAATAAAACAATAACATTCCATGAACTAGAATAAATATGAATCCAACCAAAAAAGAGTCATAGAAATTGAAGCATGTTTCCCTGAAAAAAAGTGACAAATAAAAAGGAGTAGAAGATGAACTTGAAAGAACAAAGAGAACATAAAAATGTAAATTGATTAAAGGATGGATCTCACCTCCATTGATGGAGCTTTGATATCAGTTAACAAAGAGGTCCCAAATGTACAGGATCTCAATTGTAGAGCCATTGGGCCT
Source organism: Canavalia gladiata (assembly GCA_037954105.1). NCBI lineage: Eukaryota > Viridiplantae > Streptophyta > Magnoliopsida > Fabales > Fabaceae > Canavalia > Canavalia gladiata. The sequence continues at coordinate 33,833,460 of CM075658.1, read as the reverse complement.
ATTAAACCTCACACAAACTAGGCATACTGGGCCTCACATATTAGAATAGGATTTAGGTACTTTTTTATATTTTAGGAACTAGCAGACCCAATATGTATAGGATTTGGGCCTAATTTTCTTGTATTTTAGATTAGTTTTGTTGGACCTTCTCTGGCCCAATTTGAGGTGCAATGAGAAGTGAAGAAGGCAACATTATTGAGCTAGAATCCAAGCCCAATTCAGATTCAAAGTTGCTCCCTTCTTCCCTCTATTTTGCATCTCTTCCAATTTTGCCTAAATAAAGGCATCACTTTTATAATTTTCAACGCTTAGTTCATTTTGAATGAAATTGTGAGTTTTCACTTAGACTTTTGAGAGAAATTCTCTCCCCATTCTTCCTCTATAACCAGACTTGGGGTTGAGGAACCTCCTCATCAGTGGCTGCTCATAGTGGTAGAGAAGAAGCTCATCCTCCATAAAAGGTGGCACTTCCAAGTCAAGGCATAGTTTGGACCAATTCCTCTTCCATTATCCACCAAATTGAAACCTCCATTGATCTAGAAGAACCACATCCTTCCACCTCTGCCTCAAGAAATTGACAATAATCCAATTAAAGTTTCTCAAACCCTTGAGATTGATTCTACATCTAGAGATGACCATTCTACTTACTATCTCTCCTATGTATAAGACAAATTTCTCTTTTCTTTTCCCTTCATGACTGTACACTACATTGGCTTACCTATAACCCTCAAGTCTCCACTAGTAGTTAATGCATACACGAGAATCCAAAGGTCTTTATCTAGTTGAAACACGACCAAGGAAAAAATTACATCAATGGGTGAGATAAACGAGGGGAAGAAGATATAAAGTGTTTTCTTTCATTTTTTTAATCATTTTATTTAATAACATTTAAACCCTTAAACTTTAAAGCTTATTTGGTTTCTTTGGATTTTACACTTTTATTCTTTTTTTTCCTAAGTTTTTCACTTTTTATTTTTCTCTTTCTTTTCTTTTGCTGTTTCCCCCTTTTTTTTATCACATATTTGCTCCCAAGTATTTACCTTATGTTGCTTCTATATAAGGGTACATGAAATTACATGAATACATTTAGGGGTACCAAGGAAAACATTTTTCAACCTTTTGGGCTTAATGAGGGTGTAAAGTGATATTCTAAGTCTGTGTACATCCAATAAAACCTATTTGCTTTTATCATTATCCTATTTATGCAATTAACATAAAAAAAAAATGTTTAACAAGGTTTCAATGTTAAGTTCTAGAGTGTAAAATCTAAGATGGAATCACTTAACAAAGAGAGAGGTTGGATGTAACCTCATTCAGGCCCAATCCTTCCACTAAGGTTACTCTAGTGTGAAACAAGATGGCGTGGATTATGACTAACTATCAATTATTTTCATCAAGAGTTCTCATATCCTTTTGAGATTCAATTAGTATTATTCACAAGAAAAAACAAAGAGATTTATGAATCCAGAATCAATTGGAAATCCAAAATATGGGTTATCACATGGTACACACATTTACAAAAATGTCACATGAGGGGATTCCCTCCTTAAATTTAAACATATATCACCTTATGTTTGAAAAAGTCTTGTCAAGGTGAGTTTTGTAAAACAGGAGCAAGAACATGTTATAAAAGTTTGAAAAGATATTTTAGGAGGGTCAAACTAAAGCATCTACAATACAAGAATTTAAAGCAAAAGATAGAGAAGGAAAAATAAAAATAAGACCTCCTTAATGAGGAGAGAGAGGGTCTTCCTCCTCAAACTTAGAGGTAGGCTATGCCTTTTGATACATTCCCCATTGTTTTCAACACTTGGAGAAGGAGTCCGTATGCTTTTATGGTTCATCCTTCTCACATTAATGCACAGTTAGAGAACCAATAGAATATATACACACATATGCACACATTCAATCAAACTTGGCAGTTTTATACAGGCAAAATAAGAAAAAGAAATAAAATAAAATAACAAAGAAAAAAATGCCCAGAGATTAGTTATTGAGGGGGTAGGGGACCTATCTAGCCCTGCAGCAATTGTAAGAGCATGGTGATTTGGGTGTCCATCCTTATAAAGGTCGCATCATGGGAGGCTTCCATCTATGCCAAGGATGCCTCTTGCAATGTCATCAGTATCTAGTGCACAACAGCTTGCGTATCCAGATAGTCATAGATTTTGTCCACCTGTTGTTGTAGGTGATCAAGGCGGTTGGAGAGGAAGTGAACTGTGTAGGCTCATATCCTAACATGTCACCCATTTCCTCTTCTTCTACCTACTCCTCCGATTGGTGTTGTTGTGGTGGTGATAAAAATTGAGGCTAGGTATGTTGTGGCTGCTACTACTAAGGTGTGAGGATGAAGGTGTCATGGGGTCTTTGCTAAGCCATCCCAATACGATGACAAGTGTCCATGCCAAGCAGGGTGATTGACTATACAGGATGGATACTGAGGGTAGAACATGATGTTGGCTACAAGGGGAAGTCATATAAGATCCTATGCTAATGTAGCCTGATTGCCTTATCTAATGTCACTAGTCGATCCCCTAGTAGGATATGATGAAGAAATGCCCAGGATCGACCCTCTTTCCTTGAACTGCATCCCAGAGAAGGAGCAAATGAATCCACGAGATGACCCTTATGCTGTTGTTCCTAGTGAAATTCCTACAGAGAACTACCAATGGATGACATGGAGGGTGGGGTCCTGAATAGGAGTACTTCAAGACCCAGGGGTTACAGGTGTAAGACCCCGTGATTTTGAACTAGAAGGCTCCCCCAATGAAATCATTTGGTAGGTCAAGAAGATTCTCTAAATACTTAGGATAAAGTATGCCCTAAGGTGTTTCAAACCCTAGTACAACGTTGAAGTTTACAAGGGTCTCCTAGAAGCGCCAACCTCTCAACTGGTACTAGATGATGTGGGTTACCATGTTGTTTGTTACAAGGTAGCAGATGAGGGAAGCCAAGAACTCCAAGGTTGGCTCCCTATAGGCAGGATCCTGTATGAATACAGATGTCGTCCATCCCATCCTGTCCAAGTACCTTGTCACCAACTCTCTATGCCTATCATTTGTAGTGACTCTCGCTTCAAATTGTGAGTCAGGATGAAGGAGAAATCTAGCAGCCTTTCCAAGGAAGGATGCATGCCAAAAATCATTATATGATAAGCCAACTCCTGTGGGGGCTCAGCTTCATTAGAGATGGATGCTCAGTTTCTATTCTACACACAAGGAGGCATTTTCTCCAAAATAGACAAATAAGGTCAGCTCAACAAAAAACTTAGCATGATAGTGCTTCATTGGAAAACACATATACCTCTATGGAGTGGCACGACCATGCAACAAGGGCATGGTCATGATGAATGCCTCGTCGTAGACATTAGCAGCACGACCGTGTCATAAAAAAAACCTGGTAATAATGAACTAGCATAGTCATGCAAAAAAAGACATAACCATGCAACCAGAAAGAGCCTTAGTTAATGATGACTGTGTACAATCGTGCCACTACGAAATTGCCATGCTAAACATGAATATGCACAAATGATGAATGGATGTACTGACGAAGGCACGACGATGCTAAACATGAAAGTACAAGAAAAGTGAATAATCGTGTAGATGGTGGCACAATTATGCTTATTATGTACGCTTTGTTGAATTTTCAAATAGCCATGGTCGTGCTAAACTATAGTATGCATAGAAAGTGCATGAATGTGCAAATAGGGGCATGGTTGTGCTAAGATAAAATGGTGGCCTAGTCTAAGCTATTTTAGGCATGCTAAAGTTTAGCACACCCGTGCACAAATTTAGAAAAGAAAGAATCTGTGTCAAAGGGAATAAAATTACAGTAGTAAAAATGAAAAGTGAAAGTGACATATGATTTACTTTCCTACAATTTAAAAATGTTAGAAACTTTGCACAATAGTTTTGAATACTATGTATGGTTGTGCTTACTCCTTCTCTCTAGTTTCCTCAAGATAGCTTTTGAATATTTCTAGGTAGGATTTTTGTCCCAACGAGCATGGTTTTCTATTCAGGGTATGTTGCATGAAAAACATAAGTATAAAACTTTTTACCAACTTTTTTCCATGGGCAAGTATACCTATTGGTGTAGAAAACGGGTATTTTAGACCTCCAGTATCAATCCCACAAAGACTATGCCAACAATCTATGTATAAAGTTTTAACCCTAACTTTTAAGCTCACCAAAAGAAGGGTTGATTTGTAAAGATAAAAGAAATAGAAATAAGATTTCTATTAGATGAAAAAAAAAAATGGAGTGCAAGTTATGGAAAATTTATAGGGCTTTGGATCCCCTTGTGATTTTACTTGTTTTTACCCTCAGTATCCCCTTTTGTTCAATTACTAACCACCAACATAATTTCTATTACTACTCCTTGATCCAACAATAACAATAACCTCCCTTTCGGATATTATCCACATTGATCCTACAAGATAAATAAATAAATAAAAGAGGTGTAAAGTTTAAAAAGGTGTTAACTATATGTCAAGAAATTAATTGGTTAGAAAATTAGGTTCCTGGTTTATCCTCTAAGACCTGTAACTTTAGTTATCGTATGGTTCCACCAATTGGGAATGGTACAAATCACCTAACCTTCCAACCAACTAACAGATCAATATAATTGACTGGTCCCTATTAATGGATTAAGTATAATAGAATAAAACAATGGTAATAATAAAAATACCATTGTAATACCATTCAAATTATTAGAAGGGGAAAGTTGAGGTTCAAGAAATGCACCTCCCAAAGTTTTCCAAAACCCTATAAAAGGGAAATTAGTGATACATAAAAAAGAATATCCCACAAATATCCATAACGAAAGTAAATAAAGAATACAAAATTAGGATTGCTAGTAAAGTTGGAAACTGCTCTAAAATAGCATTGCATAGGGATTTCTCCCACCAAGATCCTATAGGAGGATGCCACAGGAGGAACCGGGAATGGAGAAAGGCTAGAAATGATAGGTGGAAGAATGGTAAGTTTATGCCTAGAGTGAGATAGATGTATGTATATGGGGGTATTGGTGTGTTTTGAATGGTATGACAGAGCCTCCCTTTTATAAGCAAAGATTAGGGTTTTCGATGTCATGGACCAGGCTTGACCTAACTACCTCTCAACTATTGTGTTTACTCTAGGTGTTCTATAGTGTCATGAGGTTAACTCGGATGTTTCGTGCATCATCAAGGTTGACATGACATTGTTTGATGGCGCTTCGGATCTTGGCTCAACTATGCTCAATTAGCAAGGTTGTGCATATTCATGCTAGTAAGACCTTACTAGGTTTTCTGAGGGGCAATTCCTACCCTTTTCTACTTTCTTTTCTTTTTATGCCTCTTTTCTCCCTCTTTTTACCTGAAATCTATCAATTAAGATGAATTACAAATGAATTATGTTAAATCATGCAGTGATTATGCCTAAAATCTCATAGATAAAATAGAAGAATGAAAATTTATCATAATCCTCAAACTTAAACCCAAGCAACAATTGAAGGAATGAGAATGTAACAAGTATAGAATTTATAAAATCTCATGTTCAGCATGAAACAGATAAAATACAATTTTACCATCATAAAAGCAATTGACAATAATCTAATTAGAATCTTTGAGACCCCTGAGATCAAGTTCTACATCTAGAGATGATCACTCTACTTACTATCTCTCCTATGTGTAGGGATAATTCATCTTCACTTTACCCCTCATGATTGTACACCATCATAGACTTTTCTATAAACCTCAATTCCTCATTAGTAGCTAATACATACATAAGAATCCAAAGGTATTTATATGGTTGAAGCGTGTCTAAGGGAAAAATCATATTAATAGGTGAGATAAATAAAAGGAAGGAAATACAGAGGGTTTCTTTTTTCATTTTTTTGTCATTTTCTGAAATTCATTTACTTGGGTTCTTTAGATTTTACACTTTTGTTCTTCTTCTCTTTTTTCCTAAGTTTTTCACCTTTTCTTTTTCTCCTTTTTTTTCTCTTTTTTTTTCTTTTGCTCTTTTCCCTTTTTGATCACATATTTTCTCCTAACTATTTACCTAATGTTGCTTCTATCTAAGGATATATGAAATTACATCAATATAGTCTGGGGTACCTAAAAAAGCATTTTTCAACATTTTGGGATAAATAGGGATATTAAGTGATATTTTAAGTCTGTGTTTATCCAATAAAATCTACGTTGCCTTTATCATTTTCCTATTTATGTAGGTAACCTATAAAATCTTCAAAGAGGTTACAAGGAAAGTTCTAGATTGTATAAGCCAAGATGGAACCACTCAACAAAGAGAGAAAAATAGAGAGGTTGGGTGCAACCTCATTCAGGCCTGATCCTTCTGTTAAGGTTACTCTAGTGTGAAACAAGATAATAGTGGTCATGGCTAATTATCAATTATTTTCATCAATTAGCGTATATCACAAGCAAACAAAGAGGTTTATGAATCCATAATCCACCAGCAGTCCAAAATGGGGGTTGTCACAAAGTACAAAAATTTATAGAAAAATTTACAGAAGGGGTTTCCCTCCTCAAACTTAAGCGTATATCATCTTTTTTATGTTTGAAAAGATTATTTTCCAAGGTGAGTTTTGTAAAATAAGGGGAGGAACATGTGATAAAAGTTTGAAAAGATATTTTGGAAGGGAGAGGGTCTTCCTACTTAAACTTATGAATTTACAATGTAAACATTTAAAGCAAAGGATAGAGAAGGAAGAATAAAATAGGACTTCGCTGATGAGGAGGGAGAATGTTTCCATCCTTAAACTTAAAGATAGATTGTGCCTCTTGATATATTCCACATTGGTTGCCAACACTTGGGGAAGGAGTCTTTATGATTTTATGGTTAAACCTTCTCACATTAACGTATTGTTAGAGAATAAATAGAATATATATATATATATATATATATATGCAATCAAAGTTGGTAGTTTTGTACAAGAAGAAACAAACAAACTAAACAAAACAATAAAGAAAAAAAGAAAGCTTACAGAGATCAGTTATTGAGAAGTGGGGGACCTATCTAGCCTTAGAGTAACTGTGAAAGCATAACGAACTGGTGTCTGTCCTTGCAAAGGCTACATCTTGAGAGGCTGCAATTTAAGCCAAGGTTGCTTCTTCCAATATCATTAGTGTTTGGTGTGTGGCAGCTTGCGTATCCAAACGGTTGTAGAGCCCATCCATCCGTAGTTGTAGGTGATCGAGGTAGTTAGAGAAGGAGTGCACTTGTGTTGGCTCATCTCCCCACATATCGCTCACTCCCTCTCCTTCCACCTGCTCCTCTAGTTAGTGCTAGTGTGGTGGTGATGGGGGTTGAGGCTGGAAATGTTGTGGGTGTTGTTGTTGGGGTGCAAGGATGAAGGTGTTGTGGGATCCTTGTTAAGCCACCCCAATGTGGTGCCAGGTATCTATACAGAGCAAGATGATTGGTTTTACCAATATGGCCATTGAAGGTAGAACATGATGGTGGCGACAAAGGGCACTCATATAAGATCTTATGCGATGTAGCCAAATTGCCCTATTTGATAATGTTGGTTGATCCCTTGACAGGACATAATAAAGAAATGACAAGGGTTGACCCTTGCCTTAATGAAATCATCTAGTAGGTTAAGCAGAGCTTGTAAATACTCGAGAGAAGTATACTCTTGGTGTTTCGAACCCTAGTGTGGCATTGAAGTCTACAAGGGTCTTCGGGAAGCGCTGACCTTTGAGCTAGTACTGGACAATGTGGGTCGACATTTCATCTATCAGGGGTAGCAGATGAGGGAAGCTAAGAATTTCAAGGTTGGCTCCCTATGGGAAAGCTCTTATATGAATGTGATTGTCGTCCATCCCATCCTATCTAAGTACCTCGTCACCTAGCTCTCTATGCCTATCATTTGCAGTGATTCCCGCTTCAAGTTGTGAGTCAGGATGAAGGAGAAATCTAGCAGCCTCTCCAAGCAGTGTTGCATGCCAGCAGTCCCTTATGTGGTTATATGGTAGGCCAAGTCCTGTGGGGGCTCGGCCACAACGGAGGTGGATGCTTGACTTCTATTTTGCATACAGGGGGTATTTTTCTCCAAAATAGAAAGATTGAGTTAGCTCAATAAAAAACTTTTCACGGCCATGCTTGGTTAGGCATGGTTGTGCTTCATTGAAAATCACATATACCTCCATGGAGCAGTACGACCATGCAACAGGGGGCATGGTCATGCTAAATGCCATGTGCATGACTGTACAGACATCAGTGGCATAGTCGTGTCATCATAAATCTTGCTAAAAATGAACTAGCACGGCCATGCAACAAAGGACATGACTGTGCAACCTGCAAGAGCTTTAGTTAATGATGATTGTACACGGTCGTGCAATCGGGGCATGACCATGCTAAAAATATGCACAAAAAGTGCATGGTCCTATAGATAGGGACACGACTATGCTTGGTAGGAAGACTTCGTACAATTTTTAGATAGGCACAGTCATGAAACTAGGGCACGACCATGCTAAACTACAATATGCATAGAAAGTGTATGACCATGTTAAGCTAAAATGGCCACCTAGCCTAAGGTATTTTGAGCGTGATAAAATTAACCACACCTTTACTCACGTTTAGAAAAGATAAAGTTAGGGTACATGATATACCTGATTTGGAAAGAGAGAATATAAGTCTGAGGGAAAGAAATTATAGTAGTGAAAATGAAATGTGAAAGTGACATGTGATTTACTTTCCTACTATTTAAAGTTGTTAGAAACTTAGCACGACCATTCTGAATACTATGTATGGTCATGCTTACTCCCTCTTTCCCTTTTTTTTTCAAAAATAAACAATTTTCCTCCTATAAGCACTTGCTTTACATCATGAGCCTAATATACCTGCGCCCAATATCTAAGCGAGGCTTTAACACTTACTTGTGGTCTACTCAAGGTTTGTTTGGTACCATCTTCAATTGCACCTTCCTTGTTGTGTGGGACCTTTAGTCTCTTTAGGGTTCTTCTTTTCCTTAATATCGTGTGGGGGCATGTCTTGCTGATCTTCTAAGGGCCGCTTCCCTTAAACAAACGCTCCCTTGTGAACATCCGAAATTATGAGCTAAAAATTGAAAATTTCTTACCCATTTGGAACTCACACTTTCGAGTATGCTTATGATGCCTTCTCTTCTCTTTATGGCACTTTGGATCTTTATATGCCCTTATCGTTGTTTGCTTCTATCTAAAGGGGAGATTCATAGGAAGAGGTGGTATAAACTTGCAAGGGGCATCTTTTAGACATTCTATGGAGTAGGTATTTCCAAACACCTTCTCTCCGTCACCTTGTCATAGTGTGAGCTCCCCTCGCTACACATTGATTATCGCTTTTCCGATAGCCAGGAAAGGTCTCCCTAAGATCAGTGGAACCTTTTTATCCTCCTCTATACCAAATATGGAGAAATCTATAGGGAAGGTAAAAATTCCCACCTTAAACAATACGTCCTCTTCTATCCCTCTTGGATAGGCAAGCATTCTATTTGCGAGCTACAAAGAGACAATGCTAGGTTTGGGATTTTTCATACCCAACCTTCTAAAAATAGAGAGGTATTAAATTTATACTAGAGCATAAATCACACAAAGATTTAAAATTGGAATTATTCACACTGAAGGGTAAAATAAAACTTTCTGGATCCTCAAGTCTTGGTGGTAGCTCTATGGTTATGTCATTCTTTTCTTCTTCTCCTACAAGTGTCTCCACTTGTGTTTCGCTTCTTAAGATGATTGCGTTCACCTGCTCTTTTGGATCAGCTCAGGATGACTAGGTAGTGTCCCCTGATGTTCATTGTCTTAGGAGGGTTAGAATCTTTCCCATTTATTTCTCCATGGTATAGAGTCGAGACATCTACGTCTTCTATGTTCTGGAGTCCTACCTTCATATTCTAGAATATTAATTCTATAGGGATTGACTCCCTCCTCTCTTTTCTATAGTTTCCTTGATTTTACATATGGAGGGGTCTATAAACATTAGAGGAACCATTAGTGCTATTACCTTAACACCCTCCCAAGATAGGTTGGGATGATTCTTCTAGGTGGAAGTGTAAGTTTTCCCCCATGAACTGGACCTCCTCATTTTGTTGGACCATATGGGTCTCAACTACACATCCTTCTCACCCATGGCTTATGGAACTGCATATGTTGCACGAACTAGGCTTTGGTGTGGTCTGAGTATGAACAGGAAGAGTGGCTTGTGCCTTTGCTTGCATAAACACCATCCATATTTTTATTGAGGCCGTAGATCTAACCAACTAGTAAGGCATAAAGATCTACTTGATACATTTTTTCCAGTTGTGAATCCCTCTTTTCACATATCTGTTGGTAATCCTTCACCGGTTGATATTAGTAGTCAGCTTCCCTATGATTGCCCATGTATCTTTTGGGGGTTGTGTAGGATGCTCCCTCTAGAGGTTACATTAATTATAGTTCTGTTGGTATAGGAAAGACTGTTATAGAAGATCTGCATTGTTAATCAAATGGTCATAAACCTAAAAAAGGGAGGGGGATGAATTAGTTTTGATAGATTTTTCTCCAAAATTCACCAACCAATTGAAAAACAGTGAGACCAAAAACACAAACCATTCAGGAACCTTGAATATGATTTATAAAATACACAATGTTAATGTAATCCTAATGATCAATTGAAGAAAATCATATTTAAGCCATAAAGATCGATCAAGAACTAAAGATAATGCAAAACATATAATAGGTGATTAAATGTTAAAGTATAGGGAGAAGAATATTACTCAAGAATTTATTTTGGTTCATTCTCAACCATAGAGAGCTACATCTAGTTCCCAAGAACGCCTTGAGATTTTCTTCACTATTTTTTGAATTCTTTTATAAATAATCACTTCAAAATCCCTCATTTGAAGCCTTAAGAACCATACAAAGAACACCCTCTTTGCATAAACACAACCACCTTTAAGAGAGGACTCTTTCTCTTAAGAATCAACAACCAAGATTAAGAAGAGTAGTAAAAGATCAAAATACAATCACCCTTGAAGTTTAAGATAATGGAAATCCTAAGCAATGATAAAACTTTTACACTTTGAACCAAAGCTCTCACAAAGCAAATTTTGAAAATTCTTTCCCTTATTATTCTCTTTTGTTTTCTTTCCTTCTCTTATGAAAAATGGGTTAGAAACATGTATTTATATGTAAACTTAGATGGTAGTTTCAAATGGGTTGGTTTTAAACTGTTATAACTGAGAAATATTTCAAAACTTTCAAAACATAAGTTTGGTAATTGATTACTATCATTGATAATCAATTACTAAGGCATTTTGTAACTTTTGTAATTCAATTAATTTGATTTTTAATCGATTATTTCACTTTTAGAATCAATTAGTAATCAATTACTATACCTCTAGAATGTTTTGTAATCGATTAATTCTACTTTTAATCGATTACTTAACCTTCAAAATCAATTGGTAATCGATTAAACCAATTGGTAATTGATTAAACCAGTATTTTACAACTTTTCGTGGCTAAAATAAGTTTTGATAACCAATTACTCCATGTTGTAATCGATTACAAGGTTGATAAACTCAATTTAACGAATGGTTAACTATGTGTAAGAAATGGTTAACTTAGTTCAAAACTTTGGTTAACTATGTGCAACATTTTCTTAACTCAAAATTCATGTGATTAACTTCATATCTATGTTAAAAAAGTCAAGTTTTTACACTTCAAAATATTTAGACTTTGTGTATTCTTTCCAAAACATGATTTTAGTCTTTAAACCTTTCATTTTAGAATTTGGTTAAGTTTTTCTTTCAAAAAACCATTTTAGAGAGCTTGATCAAGATATGAGAGCTATCAATGCATACATATGAATCTAAAAACTTAGCTATACTATTATTTAGTTGAAGTTTTCATCAAAATTCTTCTACCAACATATGGAAGATCTTCGCAAGATGGGGTGTTTGGTATCCATGATGTGGGTACTTTTAAAGAAGATTTTGAAAATAGACTCCTGTCTCGTATAAGAACTGGTTCTCATATTATCTGAAGTCGAATATGTTGATTATGATCTTAGATTGCATAAACTGTAGAAAATATTGCATAATAAAAAATGTTATAGTTAATCCTAGGATGTGATGGATCCTTCCAACAAAAAATTAATCTAATTATTCACATTCTCAATAATAAATACAAAATATATTTAAACAAATTTATCACATTTGAAGATACAAAATTAATTTTAAAATTAAATAAAATCGAATAGTTCAAAAACTTAATTGTTAACAACTTTTATTTAAAAGAAAAAAATCGATTCAATATATACTATTTTATATAAATTTTAAAATATTATTATATAATCTAACCCATTATCTAATTATATATAATAACTATTTAAATCATAAAAAAATATAATTTACATGACCGTCAGAGAAATATCATGCGACACAAAAATTATATTAAAAATTAATTTATTATTAATAAAAATTATTATAGACGTAATTTTAACAAAATATATACACATTTAATGTCAAATAATTTAAACTTAATTTTTTTTTATATTTCTCTATTTCCTCTCCACCTTTCCATCGATGAAATTAAAATTTTCATATTGATATAACATATTTTTAAAAATAAAATTGAAAAGTAACCATCTTTATTAATCAAGAAGAAATAGTTAATATTTCATTTACTGAAGACATCCTAAAACAATGACAAGAAATTCACAGTAGAATTAAAATATAAAATGAGAATAGTTGAAGTCCACTGGAATTTCTCTACAGACAGCTTTAGATTTCAGCAAAACCAAGCGTCACCAATGGACTGAAACATATGACAAAGAAAACTTGAGAGCTCCCCACTCTAAAGCCATTATAATAAACTTAAATGAGCTGGTCCCATTAAAAAGACCGGGATTAAGCTCTTCTCTGTATCCTTTGAAAACTCTATACCTACCAAGGTTCAATTAACTAACTGTACAGACAAGTTTTAATAGACAATTGAAAGCCCTCAACAGATATTTAACCAATTAACCTTAAAGCTCTAAGATGAAGGAAGACCAATAACATTTACAAATGCATCCCATTGCAATTGTCATAGACAAATTCTGGCCTATAAGCTGTCTTTGTTGCAGTTCTACTTTGGTATGTTTTGACTGCTGACATATTATCACTGCCTACACCATTTGAGAGACTACCATTATCAACATTTGAAGAGTGCTGTAAGATAGCATCCAATTGTCCACATGCTGCTCCAATGAACCCTACAATTGACAACATCCACAAGTTATTCACAATCTCAAACTGTTTGTTATCATTTTATCATAGGGTTTTACTAAGGCCTTGCCTAATCATTACTAAACACAATAGTAACATTAATTAATAAATAAGGACTGCTCAAGAAGAAAACTTGGATAACTTCAAGAATTCATATTTGATACTTTGGTATGAAAATGTCAACCACCCAAAGTTTAATTCACAGATAACTAGTACAAAGCACAATACACATTAATAGCGGTTATACTGTTTTGTTCTTTTTTATGTTAGCCTTTCCTTTTGGCAATGAAAATTTAGCTAACTTAAGTCTTGAGCGTTCACCAAGGTCATTTCAAGGCACAAAGTGGGCATAATATTCTTGTAGTACACAAATCATATTCTTCTCAACTAGATTGATTTTCTAATTTGTTTGTTTTGGTGACTAATTAAAATTTTCACTACAAAAAAATTGTGTTGTAGGCATTTTTTAAATAATACAAAACTAGTATCGATAAATATTTCTTTCGTTCTTCATTATAAGTCATTTTTAACTTTTCCACATAAATTAAGTTTTTAAAATTAGTTAATAGTATTAATATTTATAAAAAATTTCTTAAAGTTTTTAAAATTATCCTTAATTAGAAATTTATTAAATTAATTAATTTCTCTCACAACCTTAACTATCTTTTTCACTTTTCTCTCCTAGAAAAATATTATTCCCCCTCAATACCTTGTCAATTAAAAGGACGTTTTCAAATTAAAAGCTTTCAATTTGAAAATTGTTTTCCACAAATAAATGGCTCTTCAATAGATTGTAGTAAATATTGATATAGCCCACTATTATTGGAAAAGTAGAAAAACTTACAGGGAAATAGTAGAATAATTAAAAATAATGAAACTACATATTGAGTATAGACTTGAAAAAAAGTACTTAATGCTTTTATAAAACGAGTTATATAAAAGAACAACGTAAAATAAGGAACCGAGGGAGTAGGATAAAGCAAGGCACGAATGCATTTGTATACATGAATTACAATTCAAATAATTAGAGTCAATGGACCATATCATGCCGTTCATAATTGATAGGGCAGAAGAATGAGTTGTATTCATGTGTACAAATCAATTAATTGCGGTATTCCTTGTCTAATTTCTTCTAACTGGTAGAATAAGCTACACTAAAACTTGTTTCATAATCCCGATGAACTTCAGAATCGGTCAATTAATTTTGCAATATATGCTATGCACCATTTAGGTTACAATCAAATAGGAAATTTAAGGTTGGAAAAGAAATAGTATCTTGCTATAATCCAATGTTCCAATAGGAAGCAAAACAGCAAATAAGTAAGTACCTAAGAACAGTGGATATCATATCATATCATATTATATAATGCAAAGATGATAAATTAAAGTCATCTTGAATGTAAAATGCAGACATTATTATTACTTGTAATCACCATCAGTTAGTTAATGTTTACTAGTAATTATCATCAGTTAGTTAATGAAGTCAGTTAGTTAGTTAGATACTAATCTATATTTTCCCCCTTTCTGTATGAGAGCAATAGTATAACACAGATTTATCTTCTTCTCATACTTTTCATCTTCTCTGTTCTAATAGACATGTATCAGAGATGTACCTAAGAACAAAGGAGAAGGTCTTCCTGGTCTTGATTTAAATTCAGGATGGAATTGAACACCAATAAAATAAGGATGGTTAGGTAGCTCAACAATCTGTAATGTGACAAAACAAACAATTCATATAAGTGAAGCATATGCTTATATACTAATTCAAAAAATGTTACATGAAAATGTTTATACCTCCATGCGTTGACCAGTTTCATCCTTCCCAATAAAAGAAAGACCAGCATTTTCAAGGCGAGCTACCAAATCAGGATTCACCTGTATATGACAAGATGATCATTTTCTGTTCAATTCATTTTTACAAGATAATTTTATGCATCGCAATGCAATACCTCATATCTATGCCGATGTCTCTCATCAATGAAGCTTTTGCAACCATATCTAAGAGGAAGGGTCAAAAGGTTAGAAATTGCAAATAATATACATGTTACTGTTATTTATATCGCCAAGCATAAGCACAAAAAACTTGTCTTGATAAAGAATTGAATGGAGTAATAACTCTTACAATTTTGCAGATTTGCATTCCTTGGTCTGGAAATATGTCCTCCTAGATCCAAGACGCATGGTACCTCCCATATGTGTTTTTGATCCCTATACAAACAGTTCAAACAAATCAGAAAAACAATCTATTTTCTTAGCATTTTAGAATATAGACAGCAGAAAAATAGACACCTCAGGCATAAATATGACGTAAGGGCTTTTGGTGTGAGGATCAAATTCAGTGCTGCTAGCATCTTGTACACCAAGAACAGATCGTGCAAACTCTATGACAGCAATTTGCATTCCAAGACAAATGCCAAGGAATGGAATTCTGTTTTCGCGAGCATATTTGGCTGCAATAATTTTTCCTTGCACTCCTCTATCGCCAAATCCACCAGGAACAAGAACACCATCTGCACCCTGAAGTGAAGGACTAGTTAGATAATACTCTAGGCAAGTTCTTGGAACTGAAGAGAGTAAAATTGATAAATGTAACAACTGGTTAATTTCAAGACTGTGAAAGAAACCTTTAGTAACTTCCATGCTGCCTTGTAAGCATCAGGATTCTGCAACATTGAACAATTTGATAACATATAGGTGAAACTGCTATTATGAACAATAATTAATAAAACTTGCTTGTGATATAATGATTTGTAATTGATGATACCTCTTTTCCTGTTGCTTCTTCAAGGTTGCTGGCTGGAATCCAGTCCACAAAAAGTTTCATTTTGCATTCAACAGAAGCATGCACTAAGGCCTGAAGTCAATATTGAAGGTAAATTAACAAGCTTATCCTTATACAATTATACTTAAACTATATATATATATATATTCAGATATAATAGAGATATACTTTCATGACACAAGCTTGAAGGTTAACATAATATACATAGATGGATACATGTACTTCATGAACGAGACTGACATAAACAGTTATGCATGTTAGGACAAGGTGAAAGCAATTTTGTCTTTTACTGTTTAAAAGTTCATGAAACTAAAATAATAGTGCAGCCATGAAGTTAAAGCTAACTCCACCTTTAGAACGGAGAGGTAGGAATCTGAAAGGCACGTATATTTCCCCACTAAGGCTATACGAACCTGCCAAACATTTATAAGAAATCAAAATATTTTATTGCCAACAATCATGGATAATATAATAAGGATTAGCTTTGAAGTAGCAACCCACTGGTTCATGAAGCAAATCACTAGATTCAGCTCTACAAGTCCATTCCTCTAATCTAGGTTCTTGAGCTACCCTGTATATACAATAAAGTGTGACTTAAGCCTTCTAGAAAAATCATAAAGGATAGAAAACTTTGTATATCAACTAAAGTCCAAGCCAGGGAATAAGAACTAACCCATTAAGGTTCAGCACTTTAAATATTGCTTCATGAGCCTTCTGATCCTAGACCAGAAGAAGATAATTTGTAAGAAATGGTACCTACAAATAAGATGATTTGGAGTTCAGCAGTTATAGAGGAAAACTTACTCTTAAAAGCAAAGGAATGTGCCAGATGTTGGGAACATCATAAAGAGTAACAATGTTTTCAGCCTGGAAATATTGAGCTTCAGTAGAGAAAAACTCTTGCAAAGCAGACACAATCATTTCAAGTCATATTATATATACACCAAAATACTTATCCTTAAAAACTCATACCGGAATCAGGCAAAATTGAGAGAGTTTTCCCTTTGCATTCTCATCCAGTACCTGAGAAACAATTTAAATGTTAAGAAGAACAGTATGAATGCATTTGTGCCTTGTGTATATTCAATGTGTGCATTTGTTCAACAACCATTGTGCTGCGGCATGCTAAGAGATGCGGAGTTAGCCCTTGACCTCGTAATCCACGAACACTATGCTGGGTTGGTTTAGTTTTCTGAACATAATAAACGCAATTTCTCATGTTTTAGATTAAAGTAAAAATGATTTTCTCTACATGGATCTCAGCGTTGTGTGCCATTACCTGTTCACCAACAACATTTAAAACAGGAACAAGGCTGACATGAACTAAGCAAAAGTTGTCAGCACCTGCAAATAAGCATCATATAATAAAAATATTAATATTAATAATAAATAGCATCTAATTTATAGTCCACACACATATTCACCAAAAACACACTTTGCAAACAATTCAATTATTCTCTCACCTACTCTGTATGAGAATTGCCCTAATGCCTGAATAAATGGCATGGACTCAATATCTCCTGCACCCATAAATGTTTTTGAGAATAAATAATGGAAAAAAGATTATGTAACCATGAAGAAGAGTGAAGAATGTTTTGGACAGTGTACCTATTGTTCCACCCAATTCTATGACGCAAACATCAGCTGGAACGGTCTTTCCATCTACCGGTATGTGGGCCACCCTTTCTATCCACTCTTGAATAGCATCAGTGATATGAGGGACAACCTAAAGATTAAAACACCATAATAATAAAATATTAAGACCAAAAATGAGAACCATAGTTTATAAATTATCATCATAATAAATAAAAGTACTTAGTACAATTGATTAATCAGAATTAGAACCTGAACAGTTTTTCCCAAATAGTCCCCTCTTCTCTCCTTATCAATGACAGACTGTCATGAAAACAAGTAAAAGTTGGAGATCAAGGAGTGTTTGTTGAAAAATTTGTACTCATCTTCAGAATCTGTTTCATAAGTCTTAAGAACTTGCCTGGTAAATCTTCCCAGTAGTTATGTTATTATCACGGGTCAACTTGATATCCATAAAACGCTCATAGTTTCCAAGATCCAGGTCCACCTTTGAACAAAAAGAGAGTCAAGATTTCATTATTTTTAAAGACACTACTTTTGATCAATTTGCCGACCTTCTCTAAGAAAATTGCATAAAGTGGCACTTGGCACCATACTTTTCTCTCTCTCTCTCTCTCTCTCTCTCTCTCCTAGAAATTACTTGCTTTTATCTTTTGGGTTTTCTTTTTTAGCATGTCCTTAACATCAAAATGGATGGTGAACTAGTGAATCAGAGCAAGTTGTGTACCTCACCACCATCATCCAACACAAACACTTCTCCATGCTCAATAGGGGACATTGTTCCTGCATCTGTGTTTAAGTAAGGATCTGAACGGAAAAGGAAATAGGGAGACCAAAATTAGAATGTAACAACAACAACCCTTCCAAGTGTTTGAAATTGGAATAAAAAGTGTAACAAGATATGAAACCAAAGAAACTGAAAGGAAGACACAAATCAAGACCCAACAAAAACTGAGAGAAACTATTCAAAGGATAAAAAAGTTTGCACGCTTTATCCACTTAGCTTTTTTTTAAAAAAAAAAAAAAGGAAATACCAATTTTAATGGCAGTGACTCTAAGTCCACAAGCTTTGAGAAGCAAACCAATACTACTGGCTGTGACTCCTTTACCAAGACCACTAACAACTCCACCAGTCACAAGCACGTATTTCATTTTCTGAATTGTGGGGTCTAAGTTCCTTCTTATTCTTCACTCTCTGTAATGAGAAACAGAGCAATCTGTTCCCACAACACAACACTGGAAAATGGTTTTTTCTTTCTTTTTCTTTTCTTCCACTCTTTGAGGTAGAAGGAGGTGTCTAAGAGAGAGCACAAAACAACACAGAATCTCAAACACGAAGAGTTTGAACAAACAGCAGAGGAAGTAGAAGATGGGAATGGCAACCAATGGTAACATTGGGTGTGCTTTATATACAGAGCATGCTGTTCTGATTCCAAGGATGAGACATAAAGGAGATGAGAGAGAGAGAAAGAAATTAACGGAAAAACTTGACTGAAAAGGTAACCAAAAAAATCATTTTCATTTATTATGTGAATTTAATATTGAAACTTGACTAAAAATTCATTAAAAATGAATTGCATTTATCATATGAGTTCAACATTAAAACATGACTAAATATAACAAGAAATGAATTGCATTTGTTATGAATTTACTATATTCCTATTTATTAGTAGTAAAAAAGAAACAACTATTCAGATCAATAATTTAATTATTATATTTTAATTATTGAATAAATTTTTTAAAAAACGCTGTATGTATTTAATTATATTTTTTTCTTTATTTGTATTTGTTTTATACATGTAAGAAAATATTAATGAAAAATCAATATTATTTTAAACTTTTATGTAAATAGATAAACCCAAATAAAACTTACCTTTTCCTTTAGACAAATAAATGGGAACAGTTTTTCGTAATATTTTAGATTGTAATTAGCATAAATAAATACCACTCAAAAAATGTTAACCCCCCATAAAGTTAAGAAATTAAAAATAACAAATTTTAATTAAAAAAGTTATAATGTTCCTTTCCACAATTTTCAAATCAATCTGGCATAATTTTTAGTAAAAGAATTTTACTTTAATTTATTAAGTAAGATTTCCTAGGGCATATTATTTATATATTATCTTTCAAACAAATATCTTGAAGGAATCATTATGTGATTATCTCTTTAAAATGATTAAAAATAATATATAACATGTACTAATATTTAATAAAAAATTATTAATAAACAATATATACAGGATTGATGTTATAATATTTATATATTCATCCATTAAATTTTTATTTCTAAACCTATTATAGTAATTCATCCGCGTATTTTTTATCATCCCAAATGGTTTATGTATAATTTTTATATATTATCTTTTCTACATAGACAATAACTAAATGGTATTTATCTAATATTTATTAAAGAAGAAATAACATGCAATTGAATACTCGAAGAAAGAGAAAAAAGTTCGTTGTCTATGAATGCTATCTAACTCAAGCATAATTGTCTTTGATAAAAAAAAAAAAACTGTAACATAAATAAAAAAAAACATATATAAGATTGAACATTATCATCACACACATGAGAATTTTTTTAAAAATTTTTTTGGCAGATTTTAGTTTATCTAATTTTATAGTGTTTAATTTTGGTTATTTTTACTATGGTACTCTAGTATTCATCTTGATTTTTTTTTATTAAAAAATTATGTAATTTTTTTAAATATCTTTTTAAAACAAAGTAAAAGCTATACATGATTGAATTATGAATGAAAAGTATATTTTGTGCTTGACAAATTTTTATGTTATTAAAGTCTCTTCGTGTATATTTAAAAATCTAGTTGATACAACAAAACAGTAAATTGATGACAGTGAAATTAAATTGTGATTCCAAATTAATTTTATTATGTTTCGCATTTGAATTTTGAAACAATCATTTTTGAGATGATTTTACTCAATTATTTACAATAAGAGGCATCAATTTTTAACTTATGAGGATTAATATTAAAAATAAATTGAATTAATTTTTTTAAAATTATAAATATTTTTTATTGAAAATAATTTTACTTAAACTAAAAAATATTTAAAGTAACACTAGCTCTATTAGCAAAGGTCATTTTTACAGATAAAATTCAAAATATGAGATTTTACTTAAAGAGAATCTCAAATACATACCTCTTAAACCAAATAAATTTTATAATTTAATAGAAACTTCAATTTTAAAAATAGCCACAATATATTTTAAAATAAAATAAAAATATTTATAAAAGATATTAATACTATTTTAATAAAAAATTTAACAATAATTATTTATTATTATTTAATTAATTTAACTATTATGATAATACACTTTTGTTTCTTTTAAAATTATCATAAAAGTGTTATTAGCTTTTATTTACTCATACATTTCTCTCCTTACGACACATGCACTGTGAATCTAAATGGTTAAGAAAACACCATAAAATTTTTTCTAAAAATTTCAAAACCCTTGCAAAACTCTAAAAAAAATAAAAAAGTTCAAGTTCTAAAATTTTTGTAATAGTTATTTGCATATTTTAAATTTTCAATGAACAAATTAAAAAATATACCATAAATCAAAAAACAAGATTCACAGTTAATTATACAATTGAAAGAGAAGAAGATGATGAAAAATTATTAAACTCATGATCAAATTTTAAGATTTTAGATATAAGCTTGAAATGATTTTTCATTAGGTTTACTTCATAAAACGACAGTTATGATTGCACAAGCTCACCATAAAAATTTAACCATGACAACTTCACAAAATCATAACAATGTCTTCCATAACTATTAGTTCTGTTTGGTTGTCCAAAAAGAAAGAATGAATGAGAAGAAATTATTTATTTGATATTGTGTTAAACACTCCGAAATGAGAAAGATGTTAAACTTGAAGATGAGAAAAGGATAATAAAAGCATATATTATGTCAGATAAATAGAAATACAATATAAATTATAAATTTTCATGCCGATTACTCTTGCAATTAATATAAAAAATTGTTTTTACATCAAATATAAATACAACCAATTTAATAATTTTAATAAAAATTATAAAACTACCACCACACTATATTTTATATCTATTATTTAATAATTGATTTAAAAAGTTAATATAAATTTTTTTATCTTTTATTAGTACAATATATTAAATTTAAGTGTTTTATTTTGAAGAAATTTTATTTTTAATATCATATCCCTTAAAAAGAATCATTTTCATTTTATTTTTAAACATATTTTTTAGTTTTTATCTGAATTTAAAAACATTGACATGGATAATTATTGTTATATTTTTGAAAATCTCCTTATCCTATCTATGTCTCTCTCGTCTTTCGCCTTACAGTTGATGAACATATACTGTTTTTAGATTTTATAATCAGATTCCTTAAAATTTAAATTATTTACAAATGTTTCCTTTTTTTTTCACATAAGGAAGATTTTGAAAATTACAATTAAATATTATTTTAACCAAGTTTTATAAAAGAAATTTTAAATGATAATATTGGTGAAAAAAGTAATTATAAATTAAAATTATTTCTATTATAAAGGAGTTTTTTTCAAATAATCCATATTTTAAAAATGATAATTAGATGATATTAGATTATTTTTATACAAATTTACCATAAAACAGATAATTTTAAATGAATCAAATAAAATAAATTATCTTAAAAACTGTAAAATTTATCCAACATATTCAAATTAAAACTTATTTCATGTAATTGATTATAATAATAATCTGTTATATCATTTATAATTTTTTAATAAAATGAACACTAAAAAAATTCTATCGTACTTCTCGGAATGACATTCTTAAGATCACACATAAATTAGGTATATGAACAAATTCCTTTCTCAACTTTAATATGGAAACTATAAATTGTTAATTACTTTACGTTTCGTTTTGAGATAGTTGCGACTTTTTATTTTTTATTTTTAAATCAAATTTATGATTTTTTTTGTATTTCTCAAATATTTTTTATTTTCAAATAATTTCCTGTTTATACAGATCTGAAGTATTATTGTATAATTGTTGATGAAATTTGTTTCACGTTGAAAAAGCATCTTCACATTTTAAATACCTAATGTATATTTCATTAACTATTTTATTTTATACTTTTTTGACATGAATTTTATTGAAGTAGTATTATTATATAGTAGTAAAAATAATATTATTTATGTATTTATAGTAATAAAAATAATCCCTTTTGTCACATCGTCGTGTCAGCTCCTTGTAGGAAATTAGAAACAAGAAAAAGAAACTTTTGAATCCACGACACACTGGCTAACGCGGTTGGCGTGGGGGCGGCAGCAAAGCAGAAGAGAGGTTTGTGGGGCCAAACTACTAATTTGCAAAAATTTAGGGGCTCCTCTTAATGTTAATGTTCTATTTTATCAATTTTCATTAACTAAATTCAGAATGAGAACTCAAATTTTCATTAATTTATACGGTTTTATTATTCACAAGCATTATTAACAATGAATTTTTATTTTGATGTTATACGAATATATAACTTTTAGGGAGTAATATTATTGTAGTTTTGAAAATTTTGTTTCTCCTTTAAATTCTTATTTTGCGTCTTGGTGACACTAAAAAGACCAATCATGAGATTAATTGAAGTTGCCGACACCGAAAGGACTACAAAAAGTTTAAAATGTATAATACAGAATTTTATACTGTTAACTAATATTATCAATATTAGATAAATTATTACTTAGAATGAAGAGACTATAATCATATCATATCATGTATTAGGTATTATTTATAATGAATATACTATGATCAAATTTCGTGTTGAAGCATACAAGTTATCATTATATAGTATATTAAAATACACGTTACGTCTTGTAATTACTTTTAAATAATTAAAAAAGTAAATTTTTTTGAATTAACAATATTTTTAATATCACTATATATATATATACTACCGGCATAGATTACCCTTTAGTTTTAAAAAAATTCATATTAGTTGATAATAGATTAAAAGTAAATTCTTTTCGTATACTTTAAATAAAGAAATTAAAATAATTGTTTTTATTCGCTGATCTCTATATGTTTATATTAAAGCCTTTCAATTTTAACTGTGTTACGTTTTGAAATAGTTCACAAGCATGTGATTTTTAAGACATGTTTTGGAAGTAAAATCTTGATTTCTAATAAATATTTTTTTAACTTAATGTTTTTTAAAAAATATATAATATTTTAATATTTTATTTATTTCTATAAATATAATATAATTTTTAAAGTTTAAAAAGAAAGATCTTTTCTACTTTTTCTTTTTCTTTATCAAAATTTTATTTCCATAAAACATCCTTATAAAATAGATAATTTTTTATAACTAACTATAGAACTTCGAATTTGGATCCTCTAAATCCACAGACTTCAAACATTTTGATCCTATAATTTTGATTATGCTACGATAACGAAAACGAAAACGAAAACGAAATATAGTAGATAATTATTTGGCATATAACTATTTTTTTGGTATTGCATGGATAAATTTATAAATAAAAAATAAAATATAATAGATAATTTTAGTACTATAATACAAATTTTATTACATTAAAAATGCATAAAAATAAATTAAAAACAAAATTTTAAAATTAAAAACAAAATTATGAAGATAAATTTTTAAAACTAAAATATGCCATCTTTATTCATATCATGTTTTAAAATTTAAAATTTAAATCTAAATTTATTATCATCTAAATTATTAATCATATATTCCAAAAACTCTCACCTACATATACATATACAAACATATCACAATATATCAAATAAATAAATATTATATTTAAATATGTATATCATATTATATATATATATATATATATATATATATCAATTTATAAAAAAATTATTTTAAAAAATTAATAAATAAAAATTTTACAATTTAAATACAACATGCCATTTATAAATTTCATATAATAAATAAAAATATAACTACCTATAGCCATTTACAAATAATAAAATTAATGAACATACATCAATGTATATCGAATGCACGATAAGGGATCTTAAGAATCTCCTAAAACTCTATGCATCCCACACCATATAAATATTATCAAATTTTAAGTTTATCATTTTCAAATTCTATGCATATGAACCTAATCATCTATCTTTGAGAACTGGTCATGATCCTGAATTTTTTTCAAACAATATAAATTGTCAAATCAATTTAACCTTCTAAAAATGGGCCATAATAAGTTCCTTTAAGATTAATAAAAAAATAGTTAACTGTCACGATAGTCCTTAGGGTTTGTAGGAAAGTTAAGTATTGCTTTGTCAATCTTAGAACCAGTGAGCGACCCTTTAAATTTATTTAAGATTAATAAAAAATGGGCCATAATAAATTCCTTTAAGATTAATAAAAAAATAGTTAACTGTCACGATAGTCCTTAGGGTTTGTAGGAAAGTTAAGTATTGCTTTGTCAATCTTAACACCAGTGAGCGACCCTTTAAGTTCATTTTAAGCCATCATATAGGTTCATTTTAAGCCATTACACTTAACACACACCCCAAAGCTAACATTAGCCATCCCTAATGATTTTATGATATACAAAGTGCTTATGCCTTCCCAGTCTATGCTTCAAAAAGGTAACTGTACAATGCATGAATTCAATCACATGCAGCAAATCTCTTCTATATTCATTGCATCCTATGCATATATATATATATATATATATATATATATATATATATATATATATTTATATATAAATATATTCATATCATAAATTAGGTCTTAAGATAACCTAATGTTAACCATAGTTTCAAGCCTCAAATCCTATAAAAATCCATTAAAGCCTTCCACAAGCCTTGCAAACACAATCATAAAGATCACACAAACCATATAAGCACAATGTCCTAGAGTTTCTACAAAGCCACACAGGTACACATCTATAAGGTTCATGCATGCCATACATTTGAACACATCCACTAAACTTATACAAGCCACAAATATCAATATAACTTGCATAAACCTTATCAACATTCATATCCATTTAACTCACAAAATCAATACAAGAATATATGTCCATATAAATTATATAAGCCAAAAACACATATATCCATGAAGTTCATATGAGCCATAAGGGCACATATTCACATTTTGCATGTAGATCATATTGGTACAATTTGTCATGATGTGTTGTGATCATAGATTCCATGCATTTGTACTAGGGTTCCATGTAATCGCTTTGCCTCATATCCTTAGGTGTTTTTAAGAAGAGCCATCATGAACATTAATTAGGGTTCCTTTTATTTTAACTTATCTTGAGGATCCTAGTCTTTTAGCTTCTTAATTATAAGTTGTCCCTCAAGTTGGTTAACTAATGATAAATTGTTATTCTGTTGATTTATCTACAAAAAATTAGCTATAATGATTATGCAATTATGATTATTTTATCATAATTCTACTTCATTTCTCTTATTTTTGTAAGAATAGTCATGTAAGAAGAGAATAAAAAACTAAGTGGATTTTAGGTCAAAAAAGGACAAGAAAACGCATAAAAAGATGATAGAGTAGCAAAAAGATATAAATACCCTTTAGAGAAAGGCAACACAGGTTTGCTAGATGGGGCACACTCTTATAGTAGATTTGGATTTCCAACATGGCCATACAGACCTAAGCACAATCCTGCTAACCTTAGAAGATGTTAGAAATGATCCAAGTTAGCCTTAATAATATAGGAAAGGATTCTAATTAGTCTTAATAATGCTACATGTGATCTAGAGCAATCATGATAATTGAAGAGGTAACTTAGGTCAATCCAGTTTGTAATGGAAGTATCCCTGATCCATGTTTATAAAAAGGAGGTTACTCTTGGGAGAAAGACCCTTTAACACACCTATGATATACATTCTACACCTCCTACTTACCTCACACAAGGTTGTAGGCCTCACACCACTTTCCCTCATTTCTCATTACCCCATTTCATTTCTTTTTTCAACATCCTCCTATAGTATTTTGATGAAAGGAATCCTCGTACGGTGCAAGTTATAAAGTCCCTTGTTAGTATTGCTAGTACTAGATTTTGTATTTGTTATCTTAGGATTAGGATTATGGATAATTTTTGAATAGTTTGTTCTCATTTTTCATATTTTAATATGTCTAACTAACCCTCAAAACACAAGATTTTGATGAACCTTGTGATGTAAATATTTGAGCCCTATTTTTTTTATGAATAATTTTATTTTTTCATTATGAATGATTGTATGAATTTTTATCCTATTGTGTTTTATAATGCTTAATATAATGATGAGAATTAACTACTCCCTAGTTGACAAAACTATAAGATAACTAAGTTTACAAATTTGCGAAGATCAATATGAATCCTACGCTTCTAACTAATTATTAACTTAACAACTATGAAGTGCTTTATACTTCTATTATTTATTTACCTTGCATGATCATTGGGGGTGTTATATAAGGTAAAGATTATTATTGTTGCAAGATCATTGGATAGTAAAAACATTAGAACAGATGGTTATAAAATGATGTGTAAATCATTCGTGAGGAAATTTAGGGGTAAAAATAGGTTAAGTTATCCAAAGTCACATACTTATCCATAACTTTGCATTTGTGTTCTCCATTTTTTTATTTATTATTTATTATTCTCATCTCTTACACTTACACAAAACACCTCTTTTTATAAGCTCAAAATATGAAAATTTAAACTTCTTTTATCAATTATTAGCATAGTCTCTGTGGATCAACACCGTGGATCTAAAATATCTCTTTTCTACACTAATGAGTATACTTATCCGTGCGTAAAACTTAACATACATTTTTACACTCACATTTTGCACACATAAAGTTTTTGGCACTGTTACTGGGGATTATACCTCAATAGTCTTTGAAGTTTAAATTTTGATTGCTTGAGACTTGTATATACATATTATTTAAAAAGAAAAAATCAAATAAATAAAATTTGAAAAAAATTATGCAATATCCTTGTATAGTTATTTTCTTTGCGCATGCTAACTTACTCTTAAGCCTTTAATTTGTAGTTTAATCTAGTGACAGAAAGAATAGCTTGGAGGTTGAGGTAAGAAACCAAAGCAAAGAAGATGACAACATAAGGATAGAATATTTTGCTAGATTACATGGCCCTCCACTGATGATGACCTAAGGAATATTACATATTTTCCAACATTTGAAGGTGTTCACAAGTTTGAATATAAGCCCACACTTATCAATATGATTTAAATCTTATTTCAATTCGAAGAAATGGCCTTGAAGGACCTACATCTCCAGATCAAAAAGATCTTGAGGCTAATGAACACCATCAAGATTAATGGTGTCACGCAGGACGTCATACAATTACAATTGTTCCCCTTTTTCATCATGAAAATGGTGAATGATTGATTGAACTCTTTTATGAAGGCATCTATTACTACTTGAGACTAGTTACAATGTTTGTTCTTGAGATAATAGTTTCCATAATTAATGCAGTCCAAGATCATAGTAGAGATAAGCTGGAATAATCTATTTTGAGAATAAGTCTTTATGTGAGGCTTGGGATCGACTCCAAAACCTTCTTTGGAGATGCCCATGTCATGGGTACCAAATGTCTCATGTTGTGCATATCTTTAACAATAACCTTTCTTATAGTAACAGAATTATTATTGATGTCGCCTCTGGAGGGGGTATCCTACATATCCTCTAGAGGATACATAGACAATCATAGGAAACTTGGTTCTTAATAGCAACCAGTGGTGATCTACGAATAGACATGTAAAGAAGAAGGAGTCTCAATTGATAGAAATATACTGGGTGGATCACACTACATGATAGCCAATTAGATAGACGACTTGAATAGAAAGATGAAGGCACTTATGCTAGCAAAGACATAACCTACCCTCCTAGTCCAAACTCTAATTACATTTGAACTTATCCCATGTAACCTTTGTGGTTCCATAATCCATAATGATGAAGGATATGTGGTTGAAACTCATGTGGCTTAACAAAATGAGGGGATAACTTTGTGTAGAATACCTATAACTCCAGTTGGAAGAATCACCTAAATCTCTCTTGAAAAAAGTGTTAAGGTATAAATTTTCCTAATAATGATCAAAATGTTTACATGCCTCCTCATATGCAGAATCAAGAAGATTACAAGCAAGGGAGGAAAAAGTCAACCCTTACGAAATCATGATTCTAAACACATGGAGGAACAACTAGAAACACAAAGACGCAGATATCCTGGATCTAGAACATAGAAATCCTTATAGGACATATCATTAACCTCTTGTCACAAAAAAATACAAGGGACCTTGTCTAACCAACCTAAGGTCAACCCAAAGGTGCATGGCAATGTAATAAAGCTGAGGACTGGGAAGAAATTGGAGATGCTTGTGAGGAAGAAAGAGTCACTGATGGCCATTTAGAGGTTTCTAACAACCTCTCAACTCTTATTGAAGGAAGTTCTATAAAAGAGATGAAGGAGGTCTATGAGATAATACAAATGGCTCCAAAGAAACCACATGTGGAGCCTCATCAACCAAGCATACCTTTGCCTCAAACATAAAATGGAAATAATGATGATCCTCAATTTTCCAAATTTCAGGACATCCTAAAGCAACTGAGGATCAATCTCCACTTTGTGGATGGAATTTCCAAAATTTCTAAGTATGCAAAATTCTTGAAGGAGATTTTATAAAATGAAGTTTGAGGAATATATGACCATCAAGCTTAATGAGGAGTGCTTCATAATCCTTCTACGGAAACTACCACCAAAGTTTAAGGACCCATGAAGTTTCACTATACCTTGTATTATAAGTGAATATTATTTTGAAAGATATTTGTGTAATTTGGGTGCTAGAGTTAATCTAATGCGTTTATATAATTTTAAAAGGTTAGGTATGGATGAGCCTAAGCCTACCACCATCTCTTTATAGCTTGCAAATAGATCTATCACATATCCAAGAGGAATAGTGAAGGATATTTTGATAAAGATGGATAAGTTAATCTTGCCTGTTGACTTTATTATACTTGATATGGAAGAAGATAAGGAAACTCCACTAATATTGGAAAGACCTTTCTTAGCCAATAGGAAAGCCATGGTAGATATTGTACAAGGAAAGCTCACTCTAAGGCTTGATGATGAGGAAGTGATGTTTAGAATTGCAAGCTCGTTATTCTTGCCCCTTGTAATTTTTGTTAATTTCCTAAAACCCTCTCTAATTTTTCCTTTTGTGTAAGAACAATCCAGAATAAAGGCATAAAAGAGCTTAAATATCTATAAGAAAAAGATAAAGAGACGATATCCTAAGCACATTCAAAAGTGTAAGTTCTGCATAAAAGATTGTCAATTTATAACATAATTTCGAGTATTTTTATGAAATGACCATTATAAAGTGAGTTACTCCCTTATAATAATGTGGAATCTAGAAAAGAAAATGGAGAGATGCTCATGAAAAAAAAAGGATTGACTACGTTTTATAAGGAAGGTGTGTTTGTGGAGTAAACCACTATGGCACCAGAAGAACCACAAGTAATTGTCCATGGTTGTGCTTAGCCATTGGGTGCAGGTACGTCAAACTTGTGATAGAAAAGAAGCATTTACAGGAAAAAACATGATTTTTGATGTGTATACAATTGTTTCTTTTAACTTAAAGAAAATGGAGAGAGAGGGAGCACAACCGTGTACAGTGATGAGCACAATTGTGCTAACCTTGAAGTAACTTTAAACAGGACGAAAGGTAACTTTATACGTCACTTAGTTAAAACACTTCTCTCTACTCACTTTGACTTCTATTTTACCTTTTTATGATTTCTCACTAACTCAATTCTCTCTTCTCTCTCCTAACCAGGTATGTCACATGTCTTGAATCTAGCATTTTTTTATTATTGAATTCCAGCACGAGCATGCTCAATTAAGTAGTATAACCCGATCAGCACGATCATACCCCTGCTTGCACGGTTGTGCATATTCATAATTTTAAGACTAAACATAAGTTTAGCACGACCATGCTCATTTAAAATTGAACATATTTGCTTATGAGAACAACCATGCCCTTACTACATAACTGTGCAAATATATTAAAATTTAGGTTTTTATCATGAACCATGCAAACTAGAGCACAGTGTAAAATTAGCACGATCTACCCTATTTGCATGACCATGCAAGATCATCACTTTGTAGGTTTGCATCGTGAACAGGATTGTGCCAATTCTTCAATTTGAACACTTCATGTTCAACCCAACCAAGCCCCTGTATAACATAATTGTTTATATCTTTAAATATAAGAACTTGATAATTTAGCATGACTATGCCCCTATTTTCATGATCGTGCTATACAATGGAGGCTTGATTGATCTTTACCAAGCACAACCGTGCCAATATCTTTTGAACTAATTTTTCCTATTTTATTTGTGCAGAAAATGCCTCCTTGCACCCAAAAGAAAAGCCTTTCATCTACTATTGTAGAGGATAAACCCTCACAGGGGTTGACCTACTCCATACCCACAAAAGGTGTTGTTGCCATGCAGGCTCAACTCGAGAGGCTAAGCATCTTCTCCTTCAACTCCACAAAAATCCTTAAGAAAGAGTCACTGGATATCCTGGGAGTGAAGGCCCACATGAAGGGATTTATAAGAGAATTGGGATGGAATAGGGTTTCATTCATTCAAACATCAGCCTATCAAGAACCTACCTTAGAGTTCTTGGTTTCTCTTGTCATTGTCCCTCCTATGCAGGCGATACTCATCCACATCATCCAATACCAGTTGGGAGGGAAACAACATGAGTTGACCTTGGTAGATTTTAATGTTGCAATTTTCCATAACTAATTCAGATCTTGGTCAATGGAGATTTTCTTCAAGGAAATGGATGTGAAGAAGCTTTAGAGCCCCATCCTTGGAGGAGATAAGCTCCACTCCTCCACTTTGGAGGCCAAAGATTAAAAGTTTCTCCTACTCCCCATCCTAGCCAAGAAAGTAAAGAAAAAGAAGAGAACACTAAGCTCTAAATTATGATTTTTAGACAAATGAATCAAAGATTACAAAATAAATCATGAGAGGCCTATTTATAGGCTAAGAGGAGGCACCACATGCATGGCCTTGGAGAAACTTGGAAATCCACATGGAGCATGTACATATGGGCTTGGATTGGAGCCTAAAAACAATGCTCCTTCCTCTCCTCTAGTTAGGCTAGAAGCAGATCCAAGACCTATGCCAACAATAGAGAGAAAGTATAAAGAAATTAGGCCCAATTGTATACAATTTGGGCTTACTAAATCTTAGCATACAAGAAGAAATATAAATTCTATTCTAGAACATGTAAAGCTATGGAAGGGAGGTGGGCCTAGGGTAGGTCCTCCTCACAGCTTAGCAAGCTATCACCTCCTTCTCAGCTTCCCAACTCTGGCCCTAGTGATGGGCTCAATGCCTTTGCCAGGTGAAGTCTCAGTAATGGTGCTATAGGAAGTGATCTCTTTACCATTTAACGTCACCTTGGATTTTGAGACTCCTAAGGGTATCTTCACAGAGGAGTATTTGGATGCCCTCACAAACATACTAGAGAACTTTATAGATGGAGCCTTATGGCACAGGATCATGAGGTCATATTAGTATAACCCTTATGTCTCAAAGTCCATCGCCATTAGAGATCTCGTGTTAAAGATACTGCATTGGTGGCTGAAGTTCGACATCTCTCCAAGAAATGACAACACAAGAGTCATTTCTCAAATGTACCAATTCATATTGTGGGCTGAAGGGATACATAAGTATTGACTCTTACATCTCCGCCCTCTACCATCACCACCACCACCACCACCACCACCATAGGATCCCTTGTTTGATGGTAACTTAGATGCATGATATTGCACCATTGGGAATCTTCACATGGTTATGTATGAGGATGATTCAACGAAGGTCCTATGGCATATATTTTTTCACCTCAGCAATAGGAGTAGTAGCCACAACCATAACCATAACTGCAATCACCTCCGTAGCAACACCAGTAGTAGTCGTAGGTGGTAGATAAGGGGATGCATGATGATGAAGGAGAGCAGCACTGACAGACCCATTCCTTTTTCGATCACCTAAATCATCTACAACTACGTGTTGATGGCATTTATGACCATCTAGATGTGCAGGTTGTTGCATACCAGGCATTAGTAGACTTGGAGGATGGGACCTTCGCACGGTGGTATAATCTCTTACCCTTCAACCAACTTATAGATCAACAAGAATGACCAATTATCATTAGTGGATTAATCTCCATAAAGAAACATAATTGGATAAATAACCATGAAATCATTCAAGAAGAAAACATATAATGATTCATAGAGAAAAATAGGGTTAAAATAGTTACATCAAAAGGTTCACCAAGTCCCTATGATATGGAGGTTAGTTACATATAGAAAAAGATGAAAAATAAGAATAAATCATCCTAACAAAATTATCCATAATCCTAATCCTAAGATAAGAAATATAAAACTAAAGTACTAGGAAGGGACCCTGTACCTTTCACTATAAAGAGATTCCTTCCATTAAGATCCTATAAGAGGATGTAGGAGAAGAAAAGGAAAGGGACTAAAGGAGATGGAAATGAAAACAAAAAGGTAGAGTAGAGGATCCCTCAAAATGTTCAGAGTGTCAAGATATATTTTTCTTCCAAGATGTAACCTTCCTTTTATAGGAATAGATTAGGGCTACACCTATTTTGAACTAGGTTGGCCTAAGTTTCTTCCTTAGTCATCACGACTGCTCTAGATTACTTTTAACATTGTTAGGGCTGACTAGGATCCCTTCTTGCATCATGAAGGTTAACTTAGATAATTTCTAATGCCTCCCATGGCCGAAACAACCATGTTAGAAATCATCGTCTATTGTGAGGGTGTGCTTAGCCAGCACGACCATGCTGGCTATCTCCAAGGGAAGTTTTTGTCCTTCTATTGCTCCTTCATCTATTTATGTTCTTTTTGCACTCTTTTTGGTCCAAAATCCACCTAGTTTTTTATTCTCTACTTGCATGATCATTCCTGCAAAAATAAGATAAATATACTTAAACTATGTAGTCACACATGAAACTCAAACAAAGTATATATACTTAATAATAGTCCTAGAACTAAAAGAGTAGGTCTAAGTCACTTTCTATGTTTTTACTTGACTACTAATGTTCAAAGGATTAACAAGTCAAAAAGAAATAAATATTACCTAATGGTAGGAGATATTAGGCTGAACTTAATAATTAATACAAAGTTGAGCTCCATTTAAAAGTTAGAGTGATATCTTTGGCAACTTGACTTGAAACATAAAAACTAATTGAAATTAGAATAGTTAATTATGAAAACTTTATTTAATTTTAAAATAATTTTTTATAGAAAATAAAAATGGATAGAAATCATAACTTGATTCTTTTATTAATGCGAAGAAAAACCTAAAAAATTAATCCAAATTAGCTAAGAATACTAATAGATAGTCTTATAGAATTACAAATTCTCATGCCTAATTTATAAGAGCAATGTGAAAATATACCCATGATAAAGTTCTACTACTTTTGCTTGGAAAAATTCCACTTGTAATAAGATTCAATAAAACCAAAGATAAAGAAAATAAACCATATTCAAATTAAAGTGCATAGAATATTTTGGGAAACTTATTTGGTGATAATTATTATAGACTAAATTAATTGATGCTTTTCTAGAAATATTCAAGTTTTCGATTACCACGTGAACAAATGTTTAACTCAGTTGATTTGTAGTACAACTAACAATTACTTTCTTTAAAAAAATTCAACTATGTAATTCACAATACATAGAGGAAATAAAAATAGTTGAATGTCATCTACATTAAATTTTCATGTACATATAAGAAATAAGAACAAACATGATGAAAAATAGCAATTAGAAGGAAGAAAATTCACATAATGTACCTAGTGATGGAAATTGGAAATTCGGATAAGTCATACTTCTAATATTTCAAGATATACATATATGATATATTAATTTTTTTTGGTTCAGCATCAAGATTGATGCTTATATTAACTTTCATAACATCCAATTAAAGTTTACAAATAAAAGATGATGATATGAACCTCAACACCATCTTGGATGATAAAGTCTAAGTGCAAAAAGATTTGATTTTTAGTGACAACCTATTAACAAGAGGAAGGATCAAAAGGACACAAAAGAATACTGGAGTCCATGTAGTAAAATTATTGTCCTAAAGAATAAAATTTAAGAGAAAAAGACAAATAAAATTGTGACTTTGAAGGTCTTAAGAAAATTTAGCCCACAACAAGAGCACTAGTTCTAAGAAAATTTGATATTTATTTTTATCATAATTTTTATTAATTTAATTTGAAATTTTGTAATTGATTTGGTTTCCAATTTTTTAGGATTTGTTGAAATTATGTGAAATTATAGTAAGATAATATTAAGATTTGGTCATAATTTTCTAATATTAAAGAGATTCTATTAGAATTTTGTTAGAGTTCTCTTATGTTACAGTTGGATTCTATTAGGATTTGATCATATTTTTATGATATTAGTTATTATACAAGTTTACATAGATCTTCTATATGAAATGAAAGATACATTAAAGTTTCTATTCACCTAAAAAGGAATTTTTCTTCATTTTGAGGATTATATCTTTTTTTACTCTTGTGAAAACTTATCCTTTCAATCTTCTTTAAAATGTTGGTGATTCAAATTTATAAAAGTATCCAATTTGTACATCAAACAAGGTGCAGTGTTGTGTGAATTGGTTAGCTCAAGTTCATGGTTGGGTGAGAATTTTAAGTATCAGGCCATGTTCTACATAGCGCTGATTGATTATTTTCTCTTATCGAGTTATTGAATCTATTATCTTATCTTTTATTTATTCATTTGTAATTTTCTTTATTAACTTACATCATCAAGATTCTCCAACCATGAACTTGACCTAACCAATTCACACAACACTGCACCTTGTTTGATGTACAAATTGGATACTTTTATAAATTTGAATCACCAACATTTTAAAGAAGATTGACAGGATAAGTTTTCTCAAGAGTAAATAAAGATATAATCCTCAAAATGAAGAAAAATTCCTTTTTAGGTGAATAGAAACTTTAATGTATCTTTCATTTCATATAGAAGAGCTATGTAGACTTGTATAATAATTAATATCATAAAAATATGATCAAATCCTAATAGAATCCAACTGTAATATGAGGAAACTCTAACAAAATTCTAATAGAATCTCTTTAATATTCGAAAACTATGACCCGAATCTTAATATTATCTTACTATAATATGATTCAAACATCTAACATAATTTCAATTCAAATTTAAATAAATCATTGTCAAAAATTTCAACAAAACCTAAAAACTTGGAAACCAAATCAATTACAAAATTTCAAATTAAATCAATAAAAATTATGATAAAAATAAATATCAAATTTTCTTAGAACTAGTCCTCTTGTTGTGGGATAAATTTTCTTAGGAATTTCCAAGTCATAATTTTATTTGTCTTTTTTTCTTAAATTTTATTCTTTAGGACAATAATTTTATAGCATGGACTCCAATATTCTTTTGTGTCCTTTTGATCCTTCCTCTGGTAAATAGGTTGTCACTAAAAATCAAATCTTTTTGCACTTAGACTTTATCACCCAAGATGGTGTTGAGGTTCATATCATCATCTTTTATTTGTTAACTTTAATCGGATGTTATGAAAGTTAATATAAGCATCAATCTTGGTGCTAACAAAAAAAAATTATATCATAATATATATATCTTGAAATATTAGAAGTATGACCTATCCGAATTTCCAATTCCATCGCTAGGTACATTATGTGAATTTTCTTCCTTATAATTGCTATTTTTCATCATGTTAGTTTTTATTTCTTATATGTACATGAAAGTTTAATGTAGATGACATCCAACCATTTTTTATTTCCTCCTTGTGAATTACATAGTTGAAATTTTGTTAAGAAAGTCATTGTTAGTTGTTCTACAAATCAACTAAGTTAAACATTTGTCCACGCGATAATCGAAAAATTGAATATTTCTAGCAAAGCATCAATTAATTTAGTCCATAATAATTATCACTAAATAATTTCCCCAAAATATTCTATGTATGTTAATTTGAATATGGTTTATTTTTTTATCTTTGGTTCTATTGAATCTTATTACAAGTGGAATTTTTCAAAGCAAGAGTAGTAGAACTTCACCATGGGTATATTTTCACATTGCTCTTATAAATTAGGCATGAGAATTTGTAATTCTATAAGACTATCTATTAGTATTCTTAGCTGATTTGTATGTTGCATCGAAGATTTGTACATAGGACTTTAATTTCCAAATACAATGATTGCATAACTATTTATCATTTGAATAGATGTTCAATATGCATTATACTTCCTATTTCCCATTGATAAACAACAACATTTTGGATGCTTTCTTTAGGTTTTCCTTCACATCAATAAAAGCATCAAGTTATGATTTCTATCCATCTTTATTTTCCAAAAAAGTTATTTTAAAATTAAATAAAGTCACTTATGAAAAAATTGCATTTTACAACAGGAATTTATATCTTATTTAGGAATCGATGTAAATAAAAATGAGGTGGCATTTTTGTAAATAAATATGAACTTTCTACATGGTTGTTTCAAGAACCTGTGTAGAAAGTAGGTTTCTTTTTTAACTTTCTACATCGGTTATGAAAACAACTAATCTAGAAAGTACTTTTTACATCGGTTGTTTTGAGCACCGATGTAGAAAGTCGGTTTTTTATATCAATTTTTTACATCGTTTCTTAGGAAGCCGATGTAAAAAGTTGGAAATGACATTTTTGTAAATAAAATGACAAAGATTCTACATCGGTTATTATTTTAACCGATGTAGTAAGTCTTTTCTACATCGGTTCTAAGATACAACTAATGTAGAATGTCTTCCCCTGTCACTTTTTTTTACACTGGTTTTCTCTAACATCATTCTCTAAAACCCCAGTTTCTCGTTTTGGCTTGTTCTCTTTGTTTTTATTTACGTCTTACATTCATGGTTGTCGTCGCCGTGACCATTGCTATCCGTCATCGCTGCCATTCATCGTCATCACACTCCCCTCCACTTGAAATCGTCGTTGTCGCGCATCCTAAGGTAGGAGCAACCTTCGTTGTCCTTATTTATTGATTTATTGTTATTCTAGTTGAAACTTAAGTTAATATTAGTTGTATTCTATGATTTGAAAGCTTTATCTTTGGTAACTGCTGTGCCTCCGCTCAACCACCGCTCTGCTACATCTCCCCCATCGCTCTACCACCGCTCTATCATTTATGTTTTGATTGTGAGGTATTTCCTATGCACCTTTGCTTTGCCATTTCATATGTGAGAGTTTGCTTGTATTAACTTGAACAAAAAATCCTCTGCACCTTTGCTTTGCTAGGTGATGTGTATGTTAGTATTGATTTGGTTTTAAATATAGCTAATACTTGAGTGCATGAACCTGGTTTTGAAACTAAAATGAGATAGGTTTTAAATATAGCCTTTTCACAAATTATTTTTGATTGCTAAAATGATATGAGATAGGTTACTTTCACTTTGATCACGATTTATTTTTTATTACTAAAATGATAATTACCATAATTATATGTGTAAATTGCATGTTGATCTTTATGAGTTAAGTTTGTTTCTTTTCTTGAGTTTAAATATGAGCATACCCTTAGTTTCCCATTAAAGGTTGAATATAATGGGTATATTACTAAGTAAGTAAATCATTCATTGTATTCAATCTTGAATTGTCCAAGTTGAACAGTTTGGGACTAAAGTTTTTATTCAGTAGTTAACAATTTCTTCTTAAATCTTGTAAATTGTACTTGATGAAATTTTGGTTTAGTTCATTTTGCATTGTCTCTGGGTACATGCTTGATTATGGTAAATGAAACCCCAGTCAAGTTATGTACTTGAAGATTGATGCGAAATGCTGCCGAAATTTCACCAAGTATAATATTCAAGATTTTAGAAGTTTGTTAATCGATAAATAAATTTTTTTTTCTCGAATTGGATAGGGCCTTACCAATAGTGAGGACAAGAAATTACCAATGAGTGGCAAGGTTAATCCTAAATCATATGTCTATGATTCTTGTATAGTATGGATCGTAGTTGAATAAAAGCTAAACGGATGAGTGATAAGTACGAGAATGGGGTCGAAGAGTTTTTGAATTTTGCACATACAAATCTACCACAAAGTAATGGACAGTTTTACTATCCGTGTGTTAATTGTCTAAATGAGAGATGGTTCGGTGTTGATCAAATTAGAGAGCATGTTCTTTGTGATGGGTTCTGCAAAATTTATATAAAATGGACATGGCATGGTGAGTTATTAGGCATGCCAAGTGTGTCACATACAATGGAGGTTGATATAGATATGGAAGATTGGGTAGAGGATATGATTCGTGATATAGGGCATGTGTCGTTTGAGCGAGAAAATATGTATGGTAACTTGTCTACTGATTCGGAGAAACCTTTGTATCCGAGATGCACTATGTTTACACGATTGTCAGCAGTGTTAAGATTATTCACTTTGAAGGCAAGGAATGGGTGGAGTGATAAAAATTTCACCGAATTACTTGAATTGTTGGTAGAGATGCTTCCGGAAGGTAATATATTACCAAAGCGTAATTATGAGGAGAAGAAGGTGTTGTGTCCGATGGGTATGCAGTATAAGAAAATAAATGCCTGCCCCAATGATTGCATACTATACAGAAATGAGTTTGAAGGATTACATGAATGCCCTGTATATTAAGTTTCACGTTATAAACTGAAGGATGGTGATTCTAGTTGCAATGAAAGCACAAAGCGGCCCCCAGCCAAAGTGTTATGGTATCTTCCAATAATTCCAAGGTTCCAAGATAAAGTAAAGAACCTTAGATGGCATGTAGATGAAAGACAAATTGATGGAAAACTTCATCATCCAGTTGATGATTTGAATGGAAGATGGTTGATCAACTATTTCCGGATTTTGGGAATGAGCCAAGAAACCTAAGGCTTGGACTTGCAATAGATAGACTGAATCTGTATGGCAATTTAAGTTGTAAACATAGTTCATGGCCTGTACTTTTGATAGTTTACAACCTTTCTCCGGGGTTGTGCATAAAACATAAATACATCATGTTGTCTATGATGATTTCAGGTCCACAAAAACCTGGAAATGACATAGACATTTATCTTTCTCCCTTAATTGAAGACTTGCGAAATATGTGGGAAGAAGGTGTGAAGGTGTTTGATGCATATGGTAATGAAAATTCCAAGATGCAGGCAATGTTTTTTTTCACTATTAATGACTTTCCAGCATAGGGAAATTTATGCGGATACAGTGTTAAGGGGCACAAAGCATGTCCTATATGTGAAGAAGGCACAAGTTACCATCAACTGCATCATGGATGGAAGACAGTTTATCTTGGTCATCGGAAATTTCTTAGGACTAATCACCCTTATCGTAGATTAAGGAAAGCTTTTAATGGGTTTCCAAAAAATCATGTTGCTCCAAAAGCCTTAACTGGACAACAAGTTTATGAATGGATTAAAAACATCAAAATTGTTTTTTGAAAGACTAAAAAAACGGTCACCTAGACAAGGATATGGAAGAAAAGATAAATATTTTTTGATCTTCCATACTGGTTCAATCTTGATGTTAGACATTGTATTGATGTGATGCATGTGGAAAAAAATGTGTGTGATAGCATCATTGGAACATTTCTCAATATACAGGACAAGACTAAAGATGGTGTTAATTCTCGACTGGATTTGGTTCACATGGGTATACGACATCAGTTAGCTCCATAGTCTGTAGGAAAGCGAATATATTTTCCCTCGACATGCCATATAATTTCAAAAAAAGAGAAAATAAGTTTATGTGAGTGTCTACATGGGTTAAAGTGCCACAAGGTTATTCTTCAAAGTTTAAAAGACTTGTCTCGATGAAAGATTTAAAGTTAGTTAGGTTAAAATCTCATGATTGTCATGTGTTGATGGAATAACTACTTCCGGTGGTTATTCATGACATATTGCCTAAAAAAATTAGACATACCATAAGTAAGTTGTGCTTCTTTTTTAATAAAATATTTAGCAAAGTCATTGACCCTCTAAAATTGGATGAGTTGGAACATGAAGCTTTTACTATCTTATGCCAATTGGAGATGTATTTTCCTCCATCATTTTTTAACATTATGGTTCACTTGGTTGTTCATATAATGAGAAAGGTTAGATTATGTGGTCCAGTTTATCTGATGTGGATGTATCCAATTGAACGATACATGAAAATATTAAAAGAGTATGTGAAGAATCCACACCGTCCCAAGACATCTATGATTGAAAGCTACTTTGCAGAATAGGAAATTGAGTTTTGTATAGAGTATTTGTTAGAGGTGGAACCCATAGCTGTTGTGTTCCTAAGTCTCATCATGAGGGAAGACACGAATGTAAAGGTACACGAGGCATAACTATGAAGAGCATGGGTCATGCGGAAGTCCTACAAGCACATTTGTATATTTTGAATAATACCGATGAGGTTCAACCTTACTTATCTACTCACAAAACCATGATAAGGGAAGAGAATGTTCGAATGAATGAGAAATGGCTGTTGAATGAGCATAACAAAACATTCTTAAACTGGTTTGATGAAACAATTAAGAAGGATGATGGTGCCTCTGATACTTTGAAGTGGCTAGCAAATGGCCCAAACTTTGCTGTCATATGTTAGATTGGATATGATATCAATCAATTTTTATTTTACACAAAGTCTCAAGATGATAAAAGTACCATGAAAAATAGTGGGGTTATAGTGGTAGTAGAGTTGATGCATTTTGCAAGTTCCAAAGATAAAAATCCTGTAATAGCTTCCATATCTTACTTTGGAGTGATTGAAGAGATTGGGGAGATTGATAACACCAAATTTAGAGTGCCTATTTTCAAATGCATGTAGGTTGATAGTAATAGTGGTGTGCAAGTTGATAAATTGGGATTTACATGGGTTGACCTTCAAAAAGTAGCTTACAAGGATGACCCTTTTATCATGGCCCACCAAGCAAAACAAGTGTTTTATGTTTAAGATCCTTCTAACAAAAGGTGGTCAATCATTCTTCAAGGAAAGATATCAATCGCTAATGATGACACTAATGATCTTTCAAATATTGATATTTCTTAAACTCCCTTATCATCAAGGATATATAATATTAATGAAGACAATGAAATTGATGATGTACATGTTATTCGAGATGATTATCACGAAGGAATATGTGAAAATGTTACTACATAATACAAGTAAGTTATTTATTTGATTATATCATCATTCTATATTTATTTTTTTAATTTATTTTAAAATTTTTATTATGTCTTTCATATTTAGTACAGTTTTTAACATTTTTTTCTTTGCTTTCAACAAGTACATGACTTATTAGTACATTTTTTTTTTAACTTTCAACACTTGTTTGGTGTAATTTTAAGTTATTTCTTTTGTAAATTAAAATTTGATAATAAATAATGATGTATTTTGTTTAAATATATAGATTATGTGAATTCTGTATTGTCTGCTTGGTCATTGTGTGTATATATACAGGTATTGTGAATAAATAATATGGTAGTATGCCTAAACAAAATGAACATTTTAAAAAAAATGAACTTTTTACATCGGTTAAGACTATGACCGATGTAAAAAGTACACTTTCTACATCGGTTGTGGCCTTAACCCATGTAGAAAGTATGACTTTCTACAGCGATTCTGCCCACAACCGATGTAGAAAGTGTACTTTTTACATCAGTTATAGGCCCAACCAATGTAGAAAGTGTACTTTTTACATCGGTTCCAGAACCGATGTAAAAAATCTTATTTTCTATATCGCCCGCTTCAACACCATCCAAATAACCGAGGTAAAAAGTCAAT
The DNA here is from genome assembly GCA_037954105.1 of Canavalia gladiata. Taxonomy (NCBI): domain Eukaryota; kingdom Viridiplantae; phylum Streptophyta; class Magnoliopsida; order Fabales; family Fabaceae; genus Canavalia; species Canavalia gladiata. Next base: position 33,790,982 of record CM075658.1, on the reverse strand, counting down.
AACAACCGATGTAAAAAGCTTATTTTCCACCGGTAAGTTTTCAAAATTAACTTTACTAATATCATTTAGTTTTTATGTTTCAAGTCAAGTTGCTTAAGATATCACTCTAACTTATAAATAGAGCTCAACTTTGTATTAATTATTAAGGTCAGCCTAATATCTCCTACCATTAGGTAATATTTATTTCTTTATGACTTATTAATCCTTTGAACATTGGTAGTCAAGTAAAAACATAGAAAGTGACTTAAACCTACTCTTTTAGTTCTAGGACTATTATTAAATATATTTACTTTGTTTGAGTTTCATGTGTGACTTCATGTTAAAATGGCTACAAACCTAAAAGGTGGGTGAATCACAATTGATATACTTTTGTAAAAGATACACCCATAACCAAACATAGTTTCCTTAAACCTTAATCCACTCAAGAAACCTTACAAAATAAGATGTGAGCTATGAAATGTTTCAAATATTAAAATTATGTAAGTGATCAATTCAAGAAAAGCATAGTTTAAGCCATAAAGAATGATAAAAATAAGAGTTCTACAAGAGTTATCTATATTTAGTATCTAAACACCTCTTAAAATTTTCTTCACTATTTTGTGGAGATATAATATGCTCTTACAAAAATTCTTCAAGATCCTAGACTTGAAGTCTTAAGAACCTTGAAGAGACAAACAATTTTGAGCTACACATAAATATCTTCAATATAAAACCATTATATCAAGAATCACCCAAAAATATTAAGAGAAGCGGTAAAAAGAATTAGATAACTCTTGGAGCATAATTAAATTAAAGTTCATATGCAATGAATAACACCATACTCAATGAATGAAGTTGTCTCTAGCTTTTTTTATTTAAAAATATTTATGTCCTCTAAAATCATTTTTTCATCTCTCCAAATGAGTTAGGAAAAAGTATGTATATATAAATCTAGATGATAATTTGAAATTGATTAATTTTCAGTTGATTATGGTAGAAAAAATTGTTCAAGACCGTAAAAATGTAACTTGATAATTGATTATCAAAGTTTTCAATCACCCTTGGATAAAATTGTACTGCAATTGGTAATCAATTAACAAACCATTGTGTTACCTTTATAATAGGTTGGTAATCGGTTATTACACATCAAAATAAGAGGGTAATCTATTACTAATTTATAGTAATATGTTATCGTGTTCCAAAAATCAAGTTTTCATTATTCAAAATATTTAGGTCTATTATAAAATCCTTTTCTCTTTATATATTCTTTCTAAAATATGATTTTAATTCTAAAAATAATTCTTTCTAATTTATTAATCTTTTTTGTTAAAAAAAAACTTAATGAACTTCATCATTTCAGCTATCAATGCATCCTACATAGTATTTTAATAATAATTAATACTAATTTACTAGGTGGGTGTCTTCATCAAAACCTGGGAGTATTAGTATAATAATTAATACTAAAAATTTGTTTTGTGATATACAATTCTATCATAGGATTTGGAAAATGAGTATGAGTATGGAAGATGAAGTAGTTTTTAAAACATGTTTTTTTTTTTTTCAAATGTTGCATTAGCCAAAAAAACTAAACTTCTTCTATGGATGATTGTGATAAGACTATATGTAATTATTATAGAAAATATTTGTCAGATGGTAAAAATCTCAAAACAAAAATGATCCATGTGACGTATTTGTGTGAGTTATAATTAAGCATGATTTACTATTGTTTTGTTGAATATGACATGGTTAGATGATATGATTTTCCTTGAAGATATTTAGATGTTCTATATAGGAAAGAAGAAGTAAAAATAGCCACAAACTCAAGAACATACATTCAAATTTGACATGATAAAATAACATAAAATTTGAAATAGGAAAAGAAAAAATAAGAATAGAAATGTTGTAGTTGTTAAGCACCACAAGTAGTCATGGAAGGTACTTAATAAGCTTTCCATCTCCTTCATAATGGTGGAAACTTCTATTGATATGGAAATCTTGAGAATTGAATTAAGACTAGAGCTTCATAGATGAAGCTAGAGAGAGAATTTGCTCTCTAGAAAAACTAACAAAATTTATAAAATGTGTATTATGACTAAAAGTGAAATTTTAGGAGGAGAGGTCTATTTATAGACCAAGGAGGGTGCAGACAAGCTACCTTAAGTATACTCACATGTGATCCTAAATTAGGCCTTTTAAGGCTCAGTCCTAAAAACCTAGGTTGCATGCTTAAAATTTAATGAAAAAGTACAAAGAAATTACCACCCTTAACTTGTACTAGTTAGGTACCCTAAAGCTAAGTACAATTAAAATTCTTAAACAATTCTAAACTAATACATATAAAATATCTCAAAAATCTAAGAGTAAGAAGCCTCTATGGGTGGTAGCCTCTATATGATTACAAAATGGATAAAGTATCCAAATTCATATGTTGTAATCCACTACGTGAACATTGTTATGTTGAATATTAAAATATTTATATTAAAAACCTTTGGATCCAATCTCTCCACCACACCAAGTTAAAGATACACAAGGAAATGTTAGTCCAAAATTCACAAATGGTACCTCACAACTTTGTAAGTGTCTTTGAAAGTTCAATTCATTCATGTTTGAATTTAGCCTAAGGATTTTAAGCTTATGTTGACACTCTTACCTTTTTTCACCGAATTCCTTGTTTCCAAGCATGAAATATTGCAAAAGATATTAACTCACTTGTTGAGGTGAAATTGATGTTAGCATTATGGAGAAGAGAAAAGAGATTAATAATTGCCTAGCCAAAGATATAGAATTTAGAAGACAAATAACAAAGTACAACCATGAAAGCTAAACTTAAAAGAAGTATAGAATGACACTAGAAATAGATCAAATAAGACAAACTAAAATTAAGCACATAAAGGAGGCACTCGAAACAAAAAATACATCGATGATATGTTCTCACAAATTTTTCCTTAAATCCAAAGAATACAACCTACACTAAACTAGTCTTTAAGTTTGAACCATTACATGCAAGCATCAATTACAAATAAAATTAAAATTCTAAATATTAATGAAAAAAATGAAATTAGGAACTATGGCGTGCATACTTGTTTTGTAATCTTCTTTTTTAAGAAACTTTTGATAAATTACACTTAAATCCTTATAACTTGTAGAATTTACGATTAGGTCCTTATCTCTTTTCTTTTTTAATTTTCTTCATACATTTAAACTCATGCACAAGGCTTTTACAAAATCAAAATCTCCTCATACACGGATTTACATAAGAAAATACAAACCAAGAATAAGAATTACAAGTTGACTTTTCGTGAACATTAACTTTGACCAATTTATTTGGATGCTTTCCTTTTTTATTTTGATTTTGCTCCATTAAGATAGATGAATTTACTCTCAAATGTCTTCCCATCATATAATGATTTAACAAAATAGATTACATTAGTGAAATAATTTGACTCAAACTCAAAGCATTATAGAACATGTACGAACTAGGATGAACTTGTGTAATTCTTGGTGGATTTTAAAAATTCCAAACTGATTAATTTGTGTAGAATTATGTTAGGATTAAATTTTACTTATAGACGAACATATAATTCAGCCTAGGTTAGTCTAGAACATAATTTTTTTATATAGGCAAATTTTGGAAGTTTAAGTGTGATTTAGTGAAATATAAGCAAATTCCACCAAGCAAATGGATAAAAATGAAAGATGTATGTTCTAGGAGGATAACATAATTATTTGATGATAATATTAAACAATTTTAATTTTTTCAAATTTTTCCAAAATTATATTTTTAGCATCAAACAAAGTTAAGTCTGAATGCACATTCCTTCAAAGTTTTGGAGAATTTGAGTAGATTTGACCAATTATTTTGACGCAAACACTTAGATGCACATATGAAAAAGATGATCCATCAAGGATCTAGCCAAATCACAACCAAAAAACACAAAATTGGTGCAATAATAAAAGATAAGAAGACAAGGAGTAGTAAAAGAAGAAAAGATTGAACAAGAGAAGATTTTGGAGGAGAATCATAGCTTCAATTCCAAGAGGCTCTTCATACCATTTGATGTGTTCATTCTTGGATGAACACTACTAAGGATATAGGAAGAAAAAAATACACAAAAAATACAAAACCAAAAAATAGCGAGAAAAAGCTATGTAAATATAAAGAACCATAAAGAAATTAAACACAAAAAGAAGGATGATTAGAAGTAGAATCTATAGAGTGTATGATGTTAAGATTACTTATGGAAGGAGTGATTTATAAGCTTTATCTCTACCATATTTGTTTTCATCCTCTAATTATAAGGAGAAATGAGACAATGACTCCAAGTTTTGATGCACCAATGAAGAAGACTTAAAGAGAGAAATGATCTCACAAAACTTCGAAAATGATTCAAACGAATTCTAAAGTTATATTTTATAAGTGAGGTAACATTTATATAGGCCAACTACCTTGACCAAAGAGTAAAAATCCTAGCTATTAGGTGAGGTCCTAATTGGGTTTCTTAAGCCCAAATTGAAAGGGAAATACATATGGCTAGCTAGTTAAAGTTACAAGTAAAAAATGATGCACTAAATCCTATACATGTAGGGAACTTGATGAATGAATTTTTGTACACTTTTTTTCATTGTCTGCTCAATAATAAATTGCAATTTTTTCATTTATCTCTAGATTTTAGGCATAATTACTGTATGATATAGCATAATTTATTTGTAATTAAGCTAATATCCTTTATTTTTGCAAGAATGGTCAAGCAAGCAGAATCCAAAAACACGAAGATCTTGGATCTTAAAACAGAGAAAAAAAGGGCATAAAAAGACAAAGAGATGGGAGAAAAATACCTCTTCAGTAGAGTAGCATGGTTGTGCCAAGAAAAAATGCCATATCAGCCTTAATGATGCAGGAGGTGGCTCAATCAATCCTACAGTGCTTTAAAAGACCTAGAGCGGCCATGCGACTATGAGGTAGCTAGGTCAAGCCCAACCTATGACACTGGAAACGCTTATCTATACCTATAAAAGGAATGTTTTACCACACCATTTCAAGACATAAACACCACAACATTGAAGAACACCACCTCTTTCCCCGAGATACATACACCTCTCTCTAGGTATAACCCTACCTTTCCTCCATCCATCATTTCTAGTCTTTCCATTCTCGGTTCCTCCTCCGGCATCCTCTCGTAAGATCTTGGTGGGAGAAATCCTTGTGCAATGTAATTTCAAAGCAGTTGTCAACTTTATTGGCAATACTATTTTGTATTCCTTATTTTCTTTTGTTATCAATACATGCGGGCTGTTTTTATTCATGGATAACTAGTTCTTCTTTTATGGAGATTTGGAAAACTTTGAGATATGCACTGCTTGAACCTCAAATTTCCCCTTTTAATAATATTTTTATTATTATAATTGTGTTATTCTATTGTGTTTATTCTATTAATAGGAACTGACCAATTCTACTAATTTGTTAGTTGGTTAGGGGGTTAGGTGATCATACCACTCTTAATCAACAAAACTATAGGATAACTAAACTTAAGAATCTAAGAGGATCAATCAGAAACTTAGGTTTCTAATTGGTTAATTACCTAACATATAGTTAAGGCCCTCTTAAGCTTTATGCCTATTTTATTTATGTATCTTGTAGGATCAATGAGAATAGTATCTAGATAGGAGATTATTATGACTTTTGGATCAAGGAGTGGTAATAGCATTGGCTTAAGTGGTTAGCAATTGAACAAAAAAAGGGAAGTTGGACTAAAAGTAGGTAAAGTCATAAGGGGATCCAAAGCCCTATAAATTTTTCATAACTTGCATCGTATTCTTATATTTATCACCAATAAAAATCAAATTTATATTTCTTTTAATTATAAAAAAAACCTTTCTTTTAGTGAGCTCAAAAGTTAATTCAAACTTTATACATAGATTGGTGGCTTAGTTTCTGTGGGATAAATTTCGAGGGTCTAAAATACCCTCTTTCTACATCGATGGATATACTTGTCCATGGGTAAAACTTAGAAAAGAGTTTTATGTTTTGCATGAAACAACTATTTCTTAGTAGTCTTTGAAGTTTGATTTCTAATTACTTCAGACGTATACATATTTAAATTTATCTTTCTAAATATATATATATATATATTATTTTTCTTTTAAAGAATTCTCAAAAATAAAAACATAATAATATTCTCTCTAAGCTTCCTATGCCTTAATTTATTTGTTTATACTAACTCGTCCCTAAGCTTCTAACCTACAGTTTAAACCTTAAGATAGAATGAGCAGCCAATAGGTTGAGACGAGAGATAAGAGCAAGGAAAATTGCAATGCAAGGAGGAGAACATTGCTGGACTATATGCCCTCCACTAACGAGGGCTTGAGGATCAATATATCCATTCCAACAATGGATGGTGTTCAAAGCTTCAAGTTGAAGCCAACACTTATCAATATGATACATAATTCACTTTAATTTGAGGGATGATCTCAAAGGACCCACACCTTCACATAAGAAAATTCTAGAGGATGACAAACACCATCAAGATAAACGACATCTCATAGTATGCCATCAAATTATAATTTTTCCCCTTCTCCATCACTGAAGTTGAATGATTGGTTCAACTCCTTTCTAGAAGGATCCATCACATCCATGGATCAGCGACAATGTATCTTTCTGATGTAGTACTTTCCATAATTCATGTAATCTAGGATCATAGTAAAGATTGTGACTTCATGCAATTTGTGAATAAGTTCCTATACGAGGCATGGGACCAATTTCAAAATCTTCTCCAAAAGTGCCCACCTCATGGGTACCAGACACCTTATCCGATGTAGATCTTCTACAACATCTTCTTTTATACAAACAAAGTCAATGCAACCTCTAGAGGGGTATCCTACACAACCTCCAAGAAGATACATGAACAATCATAGGAAACATGGGTGCTAACATCAACTAGTGGAGGTCTATTGACAGACATGTGAAAAAAAGAACTCATAATTGGCGAAAATATACCAAGTAGACCATAATGTCCTACAAGCCGGTTAGATCAAGGCCCTCAGAAAAAAGATGGAGATGCTTATGTAGACAATAACACATCCCGCTCTGCCTAGTTGCACTCAAACTACACCTAAGCCTAGTTCGTGCAACCTATGCAGTTCTATAAGCCATGACCCAAAAGAATGTGCAGTTAAGGTCTACACGGCCTAACAAAATAAGGGTCACTTTGTGGAAAACATCTACAACCCCCTAGAAGAATCACCCTAACCTATCTTAGGGAAGAAAACAAGGTATAACACTAACGGTTCTTCTAATATTTGTAGACTCCCTCATATGCAAAATCAAGATGACTACAGGAAAGAGAGGATTGATTCAACCCCCATGGAATCAAGCTTTCAAAATGTGAAGGCACAAGTCTAGAACATAGAGACACATATGTCTTGATTCCAAAACATTGAGGAACAAATGGGAAAGATCCTGACCCTTCTCCCACAACGAACACTAGAGACTCCACCAAGTTAGCTTGAGGTGAACCCAAAGGAGCATGTGAATACAATCATCTTAAGAAACTAGATCAAAGTAGAGATACCCACAGGAGATGAAAATGATCCAACCATAGAGCTTCCACCAAAGCTTGAAGACCCAGTGAGTTTTATTCTACCCTACACTATGAATGACTCCTATTTTAAAGCTTTGTTTGACTTAGGCTCTAGTATAAACTTAATGTCTTTCTTTTTTTTTAGAAGGTTAGGAATCAAAAATTCCAAACCTACTATTATCTCTTTGTAGCTCGTAGATAGAACACTTATATGTTCAAAAAGGATAATGGAAGTTAAGGTAAGGGCATATAAGGACCCAAAACACTATATAGAGAAAAGGATGGCCCTTATAAGTTCAGCAAGGCATGCCCTCGCATGATAAGGAAAAGGATGACCTCTGAAAAGGCAGAGGACCCAAATAGTAAGGATGGTACGTTTGAAGATAGCACCAAAAAAACCCTAGGCAGATCACAAATAAGTACCCATGGCCCCACTTAGCCATTGGGTACAAGTACATCAGGCTCGTGAAGTAAAAAATGAGCTTACAAAAGGCAACTTATTTACTTGGTAAAAGAAAAAGAAGAGAGGGGTAGTAAGCATGATTGTACAACGTTTAGCACTACTGTGCCAATTTTCTGATGGCTTTAAATAGTGGAAAGGTAAACCATATGTGAATATCATTTTTTACTTTTCATTTTCATTGTCGTAATTTCTTTCCTTTTGACTTGAATTCTTTCTCTCATAGTTAGGTATGAAACATGCCCTAACTTTGTCATTTGTGAATTTGTAAACAGGCATGCTAAATTTAGCATGCCCAAATTACCTTAGGTTAAGCGACCATTTTAACATGGCACGTTTGTGCCCCTGTTTCATTGATCATGCACATTCTATACATGTTTTATTTTAGCATGGTTGTGCCCCCTTTTGCACCACTGTGAATCTTTTATGCATTTTCATGTTTAGCACAATTATGATTTTTTCTGTACAATTTAGCACATTTATGTTTAAGCATAATCATGCCCTTTTTGAACGAGCATGCAAATTTCATCATTAACTGAAGTTCTTGTAGGTTGCATAGTCATGCGCTTTACTGCACGACCGTGCTAGTTCATTAGTAGTAGGTTTTATGATGACATGATAGTGCTATTAATATCTACATGGCCATGCATTTGGAATTTAGCATGACCATGCCCTTGTTATATGGTTGTGCCATCCTAGGGAGGTGTGTGTTCTTTTCATGTGAGCACAATCATGCCAAACTCGGATATTTGGAGGCTCTGCTAGACATGCTAGAGGATATCATCGAGGGAGAATTTTGGTTTGAGATTATGGGATCTTACACCTATAACCCCTGCATCTCGAAATTGATTACCATCTAGGACTCAACCCTCTATATAATCCACCAATGGTCCACAAGGAAAGGTTACCAAAGAGCTCAAGGATCAAAGGGTTGAAAACTTGGAGTTTGAAGCCAAATTGAAGACTTAGGCTCAAGGTTGAATTGAAGACTAAAGTGAACGCTAATTGTAACATTAGGCATTCAGTTTTGAACTTATAAATTTTAGGTTGAACATTTGTAATTAGGTTTCATTTGAATTGCAAATCCTAGTGTCTTGTAGGAGGATTCCTTTTTAGTGTAATTTAGATTTTTCTTTTGCAATTTGTTTGTAAGAAGGACTTTAGACTTTGCACCTTGCTATAGGATACTCATCTAAGGTCAATATCTAATTTTTTTTTTGTTTGTGCATGCAAGAAGTATAAGGGGATGCTAAGTGTTATGTGACTTTTCTTAGAACTATTTGGTAGCACTAACCTTATCTTCTTTCGCTAGGTCAAGGGGGCTTGGTATATTACTTAACCTTTGTATTGTTGTGTGTCTTAGAATTGAGTTTCTTGTGAAGTGTTTTTGATTTGTGTGATTTAAATTCTCAACATAACAATTCAAGAGTGGAGAGTAAACTTTTCTATTTTTCAAATGGGTATCCGTGATTTATCCCCTAGGAGCCAAATGGAGCAATTGGCCAATAGGTTAGAGAAGGTTTTCCAAACCCAAACTAAGGCCATATAAAAAAGACTAGATCACCTAGAAAGAAGAAAATCTAAAAGGAAATCAAGGAACCAAAGGATAATTGAAACTAGTGGATCTAGGAAGGTGGACAATCATAATAAGGAGGAGACATCAAGTGAAGATGTCAACTTTTTTGGGAGTCACATAGACCCTAGGGGAAGGAAAGACACACAAAAAGGAAAGAATTCCTTAAGAGATGGCCACACTTACAAAGGAGGGCACCAACCCCCAATGACCATGAATAAAGGGTAGATAGAGATAGAGATAGCAGGTCATAGGCATAGGGAACCTTCAAGTCATAGAGAATCACCTAGTCATAGGACCCATAGGATTAGGAACCATAGAGATAGAAGTAGAAGCTCTTCTAGGGATGGCCTAGAATATAGGAGTCATATGAGTAGTGTTAGAAAAAGAGACCCAAGGGAAAGAAAGTACCAAGAGTCCTTAAAACTACCTAAGGTAAAAATTCCTAAGTTCCGAGGGGGGCAAAATCTAGAGCCATACCTAGATTAAAAATTCAAAGTAAGCCTTAATGGTTAGGAAAATCATTTATCTCGTCTTTTCTAAAGAGAAACTTTTGCTCTAAGAGGCAACAACACTTCCTAAAGTCATCCAGCCACTACTGAATGAATTTGAGGATATTTTCCTGAAGGAAATGCCTATAAGACTTCCACCCTTAAGATACACAGAACACCAAATTGACCTAATCCCTTGTGTCTCTCTCTCAATAGGCCAGCCTATAGGAGTAATCTTGAGGAAACTAGAGAGATACAAAGATAAGTAAGGGACTTTATAACTAAGGGATAAGTAAAGGAAAGCCTTAACCTTTATGTTATGCCAATCCCACTAGTCCCCAAGAAGGATGGTAGTTGGAGAATGGGTGTGGACTATAAAGCCATAAACTAGATCACCATTAGGGATAGGCACCCTATGCCTATGTTAGATGACCTTTTAGAAAACCTTCATGGGTCTTGTATCTTCTCCAAGATTGATCTCAAGTCAAGCTACCACCATATTAGGATGAGAGAAGGGTTTGAATGGAAGAGAGCCTTCAAAACCATGTTTAGGCTATATGAATGGTTAGTCATGCCTCTTGGACTAACCAATGCTCCAAGTATGTTCATGAGGCTTATGAACCATGTACTAAGGAACTTGATAAGTAAATGTGTGGTAGTATATTTTGATGATATCTTAATATACTCAAATTTTCAAGAAGAGTATATAGGACATGTAAAGTCAATTCTCTTAATCCTTGTAGCAGAGAAACTTTATACCAATTTAGAGAAATATTTCTTCTGGTTGGACCAAGTCATTTTTTTAGGATGTCATTAGCAAACAAGGGGTCTAAGTTGATCTAGAAAAGGTTAAGGCTATCCAAGATTGGCCTATTGTTGGTGTATAACCGTATGAAGGCAAGTGCACCTTATCGTTTTATGAAGTAAAGAATGAGTAAGAGTATCGTCTCGACAGGGATTTGGTTCAAATAATGAATTCCTACTAGTCCACTAATTGAACTCAGTTATGGGGTCACGTAGGCAACACAAATTTACGCGCGTAGGCAACGCAAACAGAAATCAACAAGAATTCACATAATCTGTCACAAATCTGGAACTCTGTCTAGTACGCAAAGAATACTTCAAAATAATATCTAAACTATCAAACACTCAACAACTGATATAAATGTGTAAGAATTCAAATTATGGAAGATGTTAGGGTTGGATTTCACCAAAACTTCCCCTATGTAACCTTTGATCATTACATATATTCAAGATAAAATATGGTTGAAGATCGAATTCACAATTATTGATTGAAGGTCAATCCCTTGACTCATCAATTCTTCACTCAAATTAGGAATCCTAATCCCTTAGCAATTCCTAATTTGACGTGAGCCTTAAGTTTAAGAATTCAAACAATCTCACAATTGCAAACCTCTATCCCTAGAGCCTTCACAACTGTGTTATTCAATCCCAGTTCCAATTCTTAAACCAATTTCCCAATTGCTAAGAAGAATTTAGATTCAATTTATAAGTGGCCAAGTCATAAAAGCATTAAGCAAAGAGATGAATAATTAACGTTAGAGGAAAACAATCTTAAATAAATGAAAAATCTAGGTTACATAAGATCAGTTAAGGATTCATCCTTCCCCAACAGGGGCCCAGTTACACATAATGAAGAAGAAGAAAACAGAGGAAGAAGAGAAAGTCATGATCATGGCAGCACGCTGCAAATGCACTTCGTCTTCTGTCCTAGGGTTCCTCCTTCACCCAGAATAGAACCAGCGTATGGGGAAACGGCGGCTCTATTCTCTAGGTCTGCGCTCTGGAGATAGATTAGTGAATAGAGTGAATGATGCCCTGTTTTCGTTCTGTTCTGGGCTTTTTATAGTTACTGGTCTGTAGCGTCGCGTGTCCAACGCGGCCCAACTGCGTTGCCAACGCGGAACCCTGTAACAGATTGCAGAAATTAAAACACATTAGATTTATGATAATTTATCACCCAAAAGACTCTAAAACTGTATTTTCCAGATTGTGCATGGGTTATTCAGTTTTATGTCATTTTCTCATGTTTTAATGGTGTTTTATACTTCAATTACTTGCAATTACATTGAATTATGTTCCAAATAAGTGTCTTATTGGACACTTATCACAATCCCAAACTTGAACTCTTGCTTGTCCTCAAGCAAGCATTAAACTACAGGAACATAATTAATTATGGATAACTCACAGCATGCATATCATTTCCCTCAAGTGTATTTCACTCCCCTTCTTCACTCTAACTTGCATCAATCAAAATTTTCAAATTTATTTCAAAGACACTCCATCAAGCATTGGAAATACATGAAAAATAATTGCAGATTCAAAATATAGCATTAAATTGTGAGTAAAACAATGTTTATATTATGGTTACAGCAGTTTGCTATTAAGGAAACATAACCTAGACTTGCAACTCTCATAAGGTTAAGTGTTTCACTCTTTCTCTCAAGTGTTTGGGTTAGGTGTTTCTCTCTATGTCTCCAAATCAAAATTCCATTACCATAGGCTTGCCTTTATTCTCTATCTCTACCAATGAGTCGCATGCTTACATAAATCAAAAGGTCTTGTAATGGGTTGTAACGTGGCTTAGGTGAAAGGTGGGTGGAATTTGGGAAGTGGGTTTATTTAAGCCAAAGAAACTATGAGAGGGTTGGAGAATTAACTTTCCATTAGTTTGGAGATGCAAGATCACCCCATAGAAGTGTGTTCCTGTTTTCAATTTTTCTTTGCCCTATTTGGATATTCGAATCCCTTTTTTTTTCTTTTTTTGTGTTTTTTTTTGTGTTTTATTTTTTGTTTTTTTTGTTTTTGGAAACCCATTGCCACTTATATTGCTACTAACACCCTTAACCCCAAACTTAGAAATATTGCTTGTCCTCAAGTAACCCCAAACTTAGAAATGTTGCTTGTCCTCAAGAAATTCCAAACTTAGTGTAAAACTTATTCTCATATACAAGCAACCTTCTCCTAGTTCCTTTGGCTAGGCATATTCATGGTTTTTCACAGTCTTGGCTGGAAATGAGCTAATCAAACACAAAGAAGGGCACCCCAATGAGCTAATCATTTGAGCTAAAGTGTGATGCCTCCAATGTGGGGATTTGAATAGTGCTGCTCCAAGAAGGGCACCCCATTGCTTACTTCAGTGAAAAGTTGAAAGGAGGAGCCCTCGATTATCCTATTTATGATAAAGAGTTCTATGCTCTCATCAAGGTCTTATAGAGTGGGCAATATTACTTGTTATCTATGGAGTCTATGATCCATAGTGACCGTGAGTCACTCAAGTACCTTAAGGCCCAAGATAAGTTAAATGAAATACATGCTAAGTGGATATAATTCTTTGAGAAATTCCTTTATGTAATTAAACATAAAAAGGGAAATAGTAATAAGGTAGCTGATGCCCTTTTTCGAAGGTACACCTTCTGATGCAGAGATGGAAGAAGGTGGTTCTTCTATATCAATGGAGCTTGAAATTTGATTGAGAATGAAAGAGGAATGGATTCGAATTAGGTCTTGACTTGAAACCGCCACCTCTTATGAAGGATGAGCTTCTTCTCCATTACCATGAGCAGCCACGGATAAGAAGGATCCTCAACCCCAAGTATGGTTCTAGAGGAAGGATAGGGAGAGAAATTCTCTCAAAAATCTAGGTAAAAAGTCACAATTTCATTCAAAAAGAACTTCATGTTGAAAATTACATAAATGATGCCTTTATGTAGGCCAAAGATGGTGCCTAGCATGGGGTAGCTTTGGGAGTCTAAATTGGGCCTCTTACTCGAGCCCAAAATGAGTCCCTCCTTGTATTCCAAGGCAACCTATAAATTGGCCAAAACAAGGCTGAAAAGCTCAACAAATAAATATAGGGAAATGGACTTATTCTTTACACGTCTTGAGCATTCTACTTCTAAAATGCAAAAAGAGTCCAAAAATCTGTTCAAAAATATGTAGGGCCAAGGAAGGGATGAATTAGTTCTGAGGGTGCTCCTCTTGAAAGCCCAAAAAGGTCAGCACCTTTTCTTGTAGTTACTTAGCTCTTATTCTGGTGAAGGCCTAATAGGCCTAGTAGGTCTCTCCGATTGTCCTTTCTCTACCACTGGGACCTCTACATCAACTCCTCCTCTTTGAAAGCATTTGTCCTCAAATGTATAAGATCAACTTTATCTACAAACAAGGATATAAGTAAGTAAAGGGGATGTTATTAATGAATGGAAACAATGGGAATATCAGGATCAAATACTAACCTTTTGAGTCTTTCAAAGAATTTGAGCAATATGTATTCATAACAAATGAGACACAAGAGGTAGAAGAAAGTAACAAACCCCATACTTATGAGAGTGAAATAGAAGAATAGGAAGTGCAATTAGGTTTATGAGTTTTGTCTCTAATTATTTCTATAAAAGATATTTTGGGCAGTTCCTAAGATTTTATTTGATGGATTCATGTCAAGCATTACCTTGGGTGGGGTATGATACCCACCAATCTGTGGAGAAGCTATCTTGACCTCTTCATAAAGTGGCCAAAACTAATGTTGTGATAATGAACTTTTAACCAAGAAATTAAATTGCTTACCTACCAAGTAATTTATAATGGAATGTTCAACTAGCCTAGATGCAAATGGATAATACAAGTAGTAAACCATGCTAGCGACTTGAATAGGTAAAACTATATGAGGCACACAAAGATATACAGTTTAATCAATTGAACGACTCTATTCACATCATACCCATCATGCCATTAACAATGGTGCCATAAGTATTCATGGTTGGTTGGGAAGGATGGGCCTTTATAAGGCCTAGTTCTTAATTTCTGCCTAGAGGAAAAGGTTCCTCTATTAGGGTAAATAAAATAGTAGACCTTATTCCAACCGTGAGTTTCCAGGTAATGGTAATTAGAGGAAGAAGTTTCCTAACTAGGAGGATGTTTCTCACCTTATCCTTCCTTACAAGTTGAATTTCACCCTCTTGTACAAGAGAGGTGGAATCCTTTCTTACCTTCTTTTAACTTGTCTTTACTTATTTTTATTATTTTTAGTTTCTTTTATTTCTTCAATTTTCTTTTTTTTCAAACTGTGTCTCTCAGCCTCCATTTGTTTGACTTATATGCAACTGGTCTAGATAAACTTCACTAGGGAACAGAGGTACTAGGATAATTTTCTAGGAGTTGAATTGGAAAGAATACCCGTTATGATAGACATCCCTATCATACTGCCATGACCTTCCTAAAACCACATGGTTAGCCTCCATTGGGGAAACATCATAAGTGACCTTATCCTCATACCTTATATTGGTAAAGGTGAGGAGCAGTTGTTGGTTAACCTACAAATCCCTTTCGTTACTAAGTCATTGCAGTTTATATGACTTAGGGTGGGGGTGGTTACAAGTGATCACTTATGTATTAGCCTAATACTAGCCACATTCGTACAACTACCCCTATCAATAATTAAGGATCAAGTATGCTCCTTGATTAATCATTTGGTGTGGATGATGTTTTCTCTTTAAGTCTCTTCATCCCCCTTTACGGCACTCCCTAGCAACCTTCTAACCACTAAGAGATCACCTTCGAGGGCATACTTTAAGGCTTCACTATCAGATGAGGAGGGAGATGAACTAGAGTATTTGGACTCTAAGGATGAATAACTACCATTGTCCTTAAGGACCATGGTCTTTTTGTTTAGGCATTAGGAAGCAATGTGTTCCCTTCCCAGAAACTTGAAACATTTGACTGAGGACTCTTTTTCTTGAAGGTAAGTTTGGAGGTTTGACCTTAAACTCTTTGGAGTCTTTGGTATCTTTAAACTCCCTAGGTGTGAAACTAGAATCCATTTTCTTAGTTGCCTAAGTATCTTGTGTAAATGATTTGAATGCAATGTATTTTTCTTTACCCCTCCTATTTATATGGGTTTCTACCTTTATAACTTGATGGTAAAGATTATTAAGGCTTATATATTGGTGGAGTTCTATCACATCCTATATGTCATGCCTAAGCCCATCTAGGAACCTAGTAATGGTGGCTTCTTTACTTTCTTTCAAGTTAGCCATAATCACTGCAACCTTCATTTTCTTGTAATATTCATCTACACTTTTGTAACCTTGAGAGATTCTCTCTAGTCTATTGTGGATCTCTCTTAAATAATGAGGAGGTATATGTCTTTCTCTCATTATATGCTTCATTTACTCTCACTCACTCATGGGGGTGTATGTCTCTCCTTATTAAGCCTATTGCACCATATTAGGGCATAATTACTAAACTCTAAGGTTGTTAACCTTACCTTATATCTTCCCCTAATAGAATGGATTGCAAAAATTTGTTCTACCTTCAGTTCCAAATCTAAGTATTCCTCTAGATTGTTCCTCCCTTGGAGCTTAGGAATTTTTACCTTAAGTAGTTCTAAGGACTCTAGGTACTCTATTTCCATTGGGTCTCTATTTCTAGCACTACTCCAATGACTCCTATCTTCTATGCTATCCTTATAAAAGTGTCTACTTATATCTCTATGGTTCCTAATCCTATGGGTCCTACGCCTACAGGGTTCTCTATGACTTGAAGGTTCCTTATGTCTATGACTCCTATCTCTATCTCTATCTACCCTTGGTGCATAATCATATGGTGTTGGTGGACTTTGTGAGGTAGGCCTATCCCTTGAAGATGGTCTCTCTCTTTGTGGAGAATATCCTCTATTTTTCCTAGGATCTACGTTTCTTATGAAGAAGTTAACTTCATCATTTGATGTCTCCTCCTCATTGTAATATTCCTTATTTCTAGACCTACTTGTTTCAATCATCCTTTGGTTCCTTTTAGGCCTATTTGAGCGCCTTCTTTCTAAATTTTTAAACGATCTTCAAATATTCTTGTTTGGGTTTGAATTACTTTTTCTAGTCTTGAAGCAAATTGCCTAATTTGATTCCTAGGTGAATAGTTGTGACCAATCATTTGCAAAGTAGAAAATTCCTCTCCATACTTGGATATCTAGGCTAAGAAAATTGAATCACACAAGTCCAAAATGCTTAGCAAGGAACCTAGGTTCTAAGGCACACAACAATACAATGGTTAAGTAGTATACCTATCCCCCTTGACCTTGCAAAAGAAGACAAGGTTGGTACTACAAAATAGTTCCAAGAAAAATCATACAATATTTAGAACCCCCTTATAGTTCTTGCACGCACAAACCACCAAAAGAATTAGAGATTGACCTTAGGTGAGAATCTTGCACCAAGGTGCAAAGTCCAAAGTCTTTCTTACAAAGAAATTACAAAGGAAATATCTAAATTACACCAAAAGAAATCCTATTACAAGACACTAGGATTTACAATTCAATTCAAATCAAACCTAATTACACATATTCAACATACAATTTACAAGTTCAAGACACATGATAATTTAATTGGAAAAATAGAGACAATAATTAGAAAAAATCAAGACTTGAAAGGAATGAATAATACAGAATTGGAACAAGCCTAAACAAATCCTAACTAGATCAGATCAAGAAATTGAACTCAAATATACACATTTTTGGTACCAAAATTTGATTTAGATATCAAAATTTCTTTCAATTTTTTTGGTAGATCTAAACAATTAAAACTAATTAATGGAAAGATATGAGTCACAGGAAGCAAACAAAAAATTGACAAGATTTACATCAGAAATGAGCAAGTTGTGCATGAATTAAACAAGTTAGATGCATCTGCGCACCAAGATGAAGACACTTTAATAATCAGGCGACAAAAACTTCATTTCAGATCCAAATCACACAAATGATATCCTTCTAGAAATAAGAAAAAAAAATAAGAAGGGAACGCAACAAGAATCATCAAACATGGAGATTGTTTGACCTGTAGACAAAGAAAACAAAAATAAAAGAAAGATGAACTTAAAAATCCAAGAAGAAGTAAGAAAATACATACGAATCAAGAAGCGAATATAATCTCCATTGATGGAGATTTTATTCCAGTTGATGCAAAGGTGGAAGTAGGTATTCTCTTGGATCAATAGTTGTTGCAATTTGATGGAGAATCGAAGAGGAATGAATCAAAATTAGGTCTTGATTTGGAAACGCCATCTCTTGTGGAGGATGAGTTTCTTCTCCGTCACCATGAGTAGTCATGGATGAGGAAGTTCCTTAACCCTAAATCTAGTTATAGAGGAAGGATAAGGAGAGAAATTATCTCTAAAATCTGAGTGAAAACTCACAATTTCGTTCAAAATGAACTTCATGTTGAAATTACATAAGTGATGCATTTATATAGGCTAAAGATGGTGCCTAGCATGGGGCAGCTTTGAGAATCCAAATTGAGCCTCTTCCTTGAGCCCAAAATGAGTCCCTCCTTATGTTCCAAGGTAGTCTATAAATTGGCCAAAGGAAGGCCAAAAAGCTCAGGAAAGAAAAACAGGGAAATGGACCCATTCTATACATTTATTAGGCATTCTACCTCTAAAATATAAAAAGAATCCTAAAACATATTCTAAAATATGTAGGGCCAAGGAAGGGATGGATTAGGCCTAATGGTGCTCCTCTTGAAGGCCTAAGAAAGTCTTCACCCCTTCTTATAGTTGATTGGCTCTTATTCTAGTGATGGCCCAATAGGCCAACTTAAGGCTATGGTGAGGAAGAATCTCAAAACTTGGGAGAAGTGTTTGTCTCATGTTGAATTTTCATATAACAAGGCACCACATTCCACCACCTAACACTCCCCTTTTATGGTGGTGTATAGGTTTAACCCTTTTACCCCCTCATTCCTGTCGATTTCTTATCCATCCCCAACCTAGCCAATTATCATAGTAAGGGTGGAACCTAGAAGGCTAAGTTTATTCAAGAGATCCATGTCAAAATCAAAATCATTATTGAAAATAAAATGGTACATTATGCTAGGATAGCAAACACGGGTAGGAAGGAAATTATATTTGAACCTAAGGATTGGGTTTGGTTGCACCTTTGCAAGGAGACATTTTCCTCCCAAAGGAAATCTAAACTATAACCTCAGTGTGATGTCCCTTTCCAGGTTCTAAATAAAATAGCTCCTAATTCCTATTACCTCAATTTACCTGAAGATTATGGTGTGAGTGCAACTTTTAATGTCTTTGACCTCTCTTCTTTTGTTGGAGGAACTGATGATGACGATCCTCATTTAAGAACGACTAAGATCTAAGGGGGAGGGCATGATGCATAGGTTGCCTCAAAGACATCAAAGCCTACACTAAGCATTCCCCTGCTTCAAGAAGAATCCTTTGGCCCATTGGGCTTCTCACCAGAGCAAGGGTCAAGAAACTGTAAGCAGAGGTAGAGAACTTCTTGGACCTTTAGGAGCAGCAACCTCAAGCCCAACCTACCACACCATTAGCCCTTCACATGATATTTAGGACCTATATTTTTCTTGTACTCTAGGATATAGTAAGCCCAATAATTGTATAAGACTAGGCCCTCTTTCTCTAAATTTTAGCTTGAGACTTTTGGGCCTCTTTTGGCCCAACTTGGGCTGCATATGTGGAGGAAGCTAGACACTTATTTAGGATTGTAATCCAAGCCCAATCTACACCGTAGAGGCAAATCCAAATCCGCATGGAGAGTCTCCACATGAGGCGTCACTCTTGCCTATAAATAAAGCCTCTTATCCAAGGAAAAAATCCATATGAGAAATAAGACAGCTAAAGAGAAGAAGGAACTCAAGAAGAAGAAGTCTAGGAGTCAAAAGGAAGATTCCCCTACACTTAATACATTACTTGTAGAATTTAGGGTTGTGAAGCAAGCCTAGTGGCCAGAAATATCATCTATCCTATCTTGCCTAAAGAGTAGATCTTGCTCCAAGAGGCTAAAAACCTTTCCAGGTTCATCAAACCACTACTGAATGAATTTCAAGGCATCTTCCCCAAGGAGATGCGAATAGGGCTTCCTCCCTTGAGAGGAATATAGCACCTTATTAATCTGAAAGTTGGTTAAGGAAAGGCGAACTTACTACTCCTAACTAGTAAAACTTCTAGGTAAATAAATTGAAAAATCTTAGAAGATCAATCAGAAACCTAAGTTTCTAATTAGTTAATTGCCTGACATGTAATTTTACACTCTTAAACTTTATGCCTATTTTATATATCTATCTTACTGAACCAAGAAAAGGAGTATTTAGAAAAGAGACTACTACTACCATGGGATCAAGGAGGAGTAATAGTCTAACATAGGTGGTTAGTAATTAATGTTTATAACTTATTCATAAAAAGAGATGGATTTTAGAGAAGAGGAAGTAAATTCTAAGATGGGATCCAAAGTCCTATGTTTATCCATAACTTGCACCATATTCTTTTATTTTCCATTTCCGAGAAAGTAATTTTTATTTTGAAAGTATTAAAAAAAACTCTCTTTAGTGAACTCAAAAGTTAGAATTCAATTTCACATATAGATTGTTGGAATAGTATTTGTAGGATTAATAGAGGGCCTAAAATACCATCTTTCTACACCAATAGGTATATTTTTCCATGAATAAAACTTGGCAAGAGTTTTACACTCACATTTTGAATGCAACAAGTTTTTGGGGCCGTCACGAGAAACTATTTTCTAGCACTTTTTGAGATTTGAATTATGATTCCTTAAGACTTACATATGTAGTCTTTCTTCTCCCCTTTTATTTTCTATACAAAAAAATATTTTTATATGGTTTGAAAGTTTTTTAGCTACATTTTTTTATTTGTGATAGTAGACTTACATGTTGCCACAAGCGCAGCCATGCTAATCCAATTTGCTATAAATCTTGCATGGTTGTGCACAATCGAGGCATAAGAAATTAGCATGTCATGTCTCAGATGAACAATTGTGCCAAGTTAGTTCATTATCACTCCTGCACAACCATGCCAACATTTTGTTTGGATGCTAATTGTCTTTTTTTTCATATTTTCAGGAAAATGGCACCATACACCATCAGCATGGAAGGCTACCTCACTGACACCATAATCCTCACACATGAACTAGCATATCCCATCGACACGAGAATGTGCTAGGCATGCAACTATGAATGGGATGGCTTTTCACATTTACATTCATCCCTTTGAGGAGTTTAGATGTTAGAAACCTTGACTAGCTAGCCATCGAGCTATAGATTATGGACTACCTCTACAAGATGGGGTGCATTGAGGCATCCCTTATCATTAAGCAAGCCTTTTGGGAGCCTACCTTTGATTTTTGACTTATCTCTCTTACGACCACTTATAGAGGAGCCCTAATGCCTTTGTCATCAACTAAAAGCTGGGGGACAAACCTACTGATAGTCCTTTAGTGAGTTCAACATAACCCTAAAGTTTGTAACAATGGAAGAAACCATAAAACTCATCTATATGAATACCCTGAGGAAGATCCCCAGTAAATTCTAAGAAGGACCCCTTTGGGTTGAAAATCACCAGGGAAGACACCTTTGACCTTAACTTCAACTAGCCTTTGCCATTTCTCACACTGATGCTTCTTAACCAACCTATTTGTTGGGATGCGTCACTACGATACATTTGTTCCTTCTCTAAGCAGCACTTTGTGGATGTTGCATTGATGCTAGCAAATTCTTCATCATGTCTTGCATGCACACTAGTTTTCCCCTGGAGGACGGAAGCAGAGGTTGTATTAACATTGGATCTTATATTACAACCTTCTGTTACTTTCATAATGTTTTTCATCCCAACACAACATAAATGAATAAACCCATTTTTCTAGGGAATCGAACATGGTCACGCATGGGCTTATTGGAACATGACCATTATGGAGCTCCAACCATTCGTATAGAAAAGGAGCCCACTCCTGCAACAAGAGAGCATAATTCCAAGATAAACCAATGGCCCGAGGTGGAAAGGGTCATTAATGAACAACTCCGATATATAGAGGTCTGAATAGAGCTTATCCTATAGCTGCTAAACAACCATGGAGGGTGCTAGCCGCTCCAATAGTTAGGACACATCTCACTCTTCTCTTCTTTTTGTTTAATTTGGACATTGTTTTTCCTTTTCATAAGACCTAGGAATAGTTTTTAGGATTTTATTCAATTTTATTTGACAATAATAATATATTCTTTATTTGATTGATCTATGTGTTGCTGTGAGAAAGGTAGACCTAAGAGGTGTAAGAACTTTTTCCTTAATTGTTAACACCCAAGGGAGACCATTTCCCTCCTCATTAGGGAAGTCCTATTATTTTTCCTTTTCTAGTTTTTCTTCTACATGCTTTCAAATGCTTAAGTTTGAGGAAGGAGACTCTCTCTCTCTCCAAAATTATCTTTTCAACAATTTTATCACATATCTCTCCTTTTATTTTGTTTTTTAAAAAAAATCATCCTAATAAATAACTTTTTCAAAACATAAAAGGATGACATATGCTTAAGTTTGAGGAAGAACACCCCTCCTATAACTATTCTGTAAAAATTTGTACTTGACAAAAACTCCCTCTTTTGGATTGTTGGTTGGTTCTAGATTCAAAAACCTCACTTTTGGCATATAAATTAAACCTAAGGAGGAATTGGGAACTGCTGGTGTAAATAATTGATAATTGGTCATGATCTTTGTCATCTTGTTTCATGCTAGAGTAACCTCAGAAAAATGATTGAGTCTGAATGAGGTTGTACACAACCTTTCTCTCTTTGTGAATGATCTCTTTCTGACTTGTATACTCTAAAACTTGCTTTGAAACCTTTTTGAGGGTTTTATAAGTAATTGCATAAATAAGAAAATGATAAATAAAAATAGGTTTTATTAAAAGAATACAAACTTAGAATATCACTTAGTGCCTCTTCTGAGCCTAAAAAAGAATAAAGAATGTTTTTCCTTGGTACCCTTAACTTCATTTATGTAATTTCAAGTTTCCTTTGACAGAAGCAACATAAAATAAATACTTGGTGGACAAAAATATGATTAAAAAAAGAAAAAAAAAAGAAAAAGAAGGAAAAGTGAATAATTTAGGAAAAGAAAAATGTGAAATATAAAGAATCCAAGTACAGGATCTTAAAATTATAAGGGTTTAAATGTTATTACAAAAAATGAACGAAAGCCTTTTGTATTTCTTTCCCTTCATTTATATCACCTATTGATTTTTTTCCTAGGCTGCATTTCTACCATGTGAAAGACCTTTTTATTCTTGTGTATGCATTAACTTTTAGTGAAAATTTGAGATTTATTGTCAAGTCTGTAGTAGTGTATAATAATAAGAGATAGAAAAAAATGAACTACCCTACACAGAAAAGATAGTGAGATGAAGGATCAACTCTAGATGTTGAACTTGATCTTAAGGGTCTTAAAGACTCCAATTGGATTGTTGTTAATTGTTTCCATCTTGGTAAATTGTAATGTTGTATGTTGCATGTTGAACATGAGATTTTCTAGATTCTACACCTGTTGTATTCCTATTCCTCGGCTTATTTCTAGGTTACAAGTAATGGTTAAGTTTGAGATTGTGATAAACTGTCATTTGTCACTTTATTTAGGGGATTTTAGGCAGAATTTTTTCATGAAGTAGCATTAAACACTTGTAATTTTGTCTAATCTTCCATACTTTGGCAGGAATGGTTGCATAAGAAAAGACTCTGAAAATAAGCAAGGTCAAGATTAAAAGAAGAGTAAAAAGGACATGAAAAAGACTAGGAAAACAAGAAAAATGAAAATTCCCTCTGAAGAACATACACGATTATGGTGACTTAAGCACGATTGTGTTAATGTGAAGGTGCACGACCGTGCCAACTACTGCACGACCATGCTAATTCAAACTGCATGGTAACGAAGTGACATAGCTATGCTGAAATTCAAATAACAGCAACATGTGCCACATCAACCCTAATGACACAAGACACATTTCAGCTAGTCCCACGGTGTTGATGAAGACTTAGAGAAGCTGCGATGGCCAAGAAAAGGCTAGGTTAAGCTCATCATACCAAAAACCCTAAATCTTCACTTATAAAAGGGAGGATCTATCACACCATTTGGACACATCTTTCTCATTGAAAACATTCATTTTCACAATGGAAAGCACACCTTTTTCATCAATCATTTCTAGCTTATTCATCTTTAATTTTTTTTTTAATATCTTTCTATAAAATCTAGATGAAAGGAGATCTCCTAACAGTATAAATTTAGAACAACTATGAAATCACATATAATCAAATTTTATATTCTTTTTATTATTTATTATAAATTATTTTAAATTATTTTGCATGATTTTAAATTATTTTGGATGATGTTTAGCTAATCTTTAATTTAATATTTTATAATACTTTTTAATGTAAATTGTTCAAATTTTTTTTTTATATTTTATGAATAATTATTTTTTTATAATTATATTATTTTATTGTACTACTAAATTAATAAAATATATCTAATTTTATTAATTTAAAAGTTGATTGGAAGAACCAATCCTATCACTTCTAAATACACTTACCTTTTAGACGTATAAATACATTATCCATTTATATTTTACAACCGATTGAGAACTCCATGAATCCAATTATATTTTACATCTACTGATCGAGAACTCCATGAATGATACTGGTATAATTATCGGAATACCAATTATACTCCCCAACTTTCTCTCCAGCAAATAATCCAACAGTCCAAAAAATCGTTATAATCCAACCATCCAATCCCGAATGTGGATCAGGTTGCTCCCGTTGCAAGTTCGAAAGTGTGTGTCATGCAATTATCATTTAAAGCAACACTAATTGACAGTATAACTAATTATGATTATGACATTTTAATTTATTATATTTCTATATCTAATATGGTAAAATGGAACTGCAAACAATTCAAATAATCTAATTGATTAACTGGAGTTAAAATATTAATTTAGTCTTCTAAAAACTTTAAATATTAAATTTTTAAATATTGAATGGTATAAAAGGGACTTATTTGATATTAAAATTTTATAATATCTTAATATTTTAGAATTTTAAGTAATTTATTATAATTTATTTGTTAAAATATAGTGTAGCTTAAATAAAATATTATATTATGTTACTATTGATTTTAGAAATAAACTTATATTTAATTAACAAAATCAAATGAAATGTCTAAGTATAAAAAAATTGAATTGCATAAAAAATATTATAAAAATGTTTAGAAAAGAATATGTAATAATTTTCAAACAAAAAGAAAATAAAAATTGTGTTATATTTTAAAATAATTGTTTTCGCTATTATCAATTGATAACTATATGGTGTGTCTTGGAACTTGAAAGAGGAGCACCTTGATACATAAAATGCGGATAGCTTTGATATGACGAATGGATCGTTGGATTGCAACAAAATATGTGAACCGTTGGATCATTTGCTGGAGAGGGCAACCGCAAGGAGGATCCAGACTCTTGTTATTCTACCGTCTTTTCTTTCACATTTTTGCACTATCCAGAGCCGTTAATTTAATAATACATAATTAGATAGCTTGGATTAATTTAACGGTGATGATGAACAAAGCAAAAAGGATATTTTGGTATGGGAGAAAGAAAAAAAAAACTAAACTGGAACGGTTCGGATAACTGACGAGCAAGGCTGGCTGGTGGTGCACTCGACGAAGGTCATGGAGGTTCGTGGCAGAGAGGAAGGTGTTTGGTTCCGCTTGGTTTGGCGGTGGATTCGTGATGGCGACGTCGTGGCTTATGCAAAGGTGACGTCATCGATGCACGTGGCAAATGTGGGTTAAGAGGCGATGGCTACTATAGTGACTGAGCTGAGGCCGTGGGTCACACGTTCGGTGGTCTAAGGTGTTTCTCCAAGAGTGGGGAATGGGGTTGTTGGGCTCATCGTCGAAGCGCGTGGTGGTGACGACAACTACTGTTGGGGACTCGATCGGTGATGGTAGGAGCGGGTCAAGGCGAAGCAGCTATTGTTTGATTTCAGCGAGGTTTTTGCAATTTAGTGGGTTTGGTAATCCTTGGGTATTAATGGGTCTGCGTGTGCATGTGTCTCTAACCTATTTGAGTCCCAATCTATCTCACTCTCTTTCCTTTTGTTTTAATGTCCACAAATACGGTTGCACCAAGTGCACACCACTGCTTACCCCATTAATCAATAAATAAGTGTAAATCAAGGGCCCACAATGTCGGAGTACACATCCTCTGGTAACTGTGAAAATGTCAAGGGGAGGATAAGGTAGAAAAATTTAGATAATTTGGGTAGGTCCATGAAGAAAATCATTACATCCGATCAATCAAGCCTGGGTGAAGTGAAGTCCATGACAGAATTGACGGGGTCAAAATATCTGACGGAATAAACTTGTTTGACCCGATGAGGAATTGAAAATATTATAATAACAAACAGTTACTAAAATTTCAATATAAAATACGACAAACCCGCTAACTGACCATTCAGATAATCAATTGATCCATTAAAGTATCCATTTCTTTATTAAAACAAGGAAAAAGCTCTGAATAAAATCCAGGTGAGTTGGCTTAAATATGTTGGTTTGCTGATATCAATTATGTGGCTCCTTTATTATTAAGAATATCTTAAATTTAAAATAATTATAGATCAGGCATTTATTCAAATAATTTTCGGGGTAACTTTTTTTAAAAAAATTAAGAATGAAAAGGAAAATGAAAGAATAAATAGATAGTAGAAGTTATGTTTTAAATTAGTTAAATAGAAATAATTTAAATCTAAAAATTCTGAATTTTATTATATTATTTTTTATTAATATAATAATTTTTGTTTTTTTATTTTAAAAATTAATTTAAACATTAAAATAAATAATTAGTGGATCCTAGAAAAATTCAATTTTTTTCCTATTTTCATAGAAAGCAAATGCATTAAAATATTTTTATTATCCATACTTTTTTTCTAATTCTCTTTAAACAAATACATGATATGTGTATGAAAATGAAAAAATTCAAAGAAAAACAAAGAAGAAAACCAACATTGATGTGGATGTAGATCTTAATGAAGTAAGAATAAGAAAAATGGTAAAGTTTTGGATGAAATTTTGAGGGAGAAGATGAGAGTAATGAAGGAGAGTTTAGGGTTGTTGGATATCAATTTTGCTCAAGAAAAAGAAGGGGTTCTTATATTTTATTCAATTGGTAAGCTTTTTTATGAAGCTTTCTAAATTTAAATTTTTAAACTGGTCCCTTTTAACATTTTTATGTATTTAGAATATTTTTAAATTTTAATTAATCTTACGGATGTTTAAAAATAAATAAAATAAAATAATTATTTCTAACATCTATCTATGATGATTTTTAAAAGAAAAATTATATAAATATGTGCCCTTGCTGTTTATTTAGTTACTTATTTAAGCAGAAATTCTAAAAACATAAAATTTAATATAGAAAATAAATATTTTTATAATTTTAATATAAACTGTAGTCTAAAATATATTTTTTCTATTTTTATTAGGTTTCTAACAATTAATTTTTATATTAATAGTGCATCCATAATTTTTTACAACTTCAATGGTATTTTTCAATGTTTTTCAGTTTTTTAATTAAAAATTAAATTTTTGAAATTTATTTTACTTAATTTTATCCAAAATAAAAATTCTAATTCTCTATCATTAAATTTTTAAATATTTTTACTAACTATCAAACAATTTAAGACATAGAAAAATAATAGATTTTAAAAATAAAACATTTGAATAAAAGGATTTAATTTTGCCTTATGTACTTTATCTTCTTTAAAGTTAATTTTTATAATAAAGGATTTTGATTTGTTAACTTTGATATCTAAAACATGCATTGACATCCAATAATTTCAAGCACTTTAAAGTTTATCCAAAACTTCAATCTTACAACATAAGTTTTTAAACTAAAAGTGTTTAATAAAATTTAATAAATTAAAATCAAATCTTTTATCTTCAATACTTAAATATAAAAATAAAACATTTGAGTAAAAGGATTTAATTCTACCTTATGTATTTATCTTCTTTAAAGTTAATTTTTATAATAGAGAATTTTGACTTCCTAACTTTCATATGATGATATCTAAAACATGCATTGACATCCAATAATTTCAAACACTTTAAAGTTTATCCAAAACTTCAACCTTACAACATAAGTTTTTAAACTAAAAGTGTTTAATAAAATTTAATAAGTTAAAATTAAATCTTTTATCTTTAATACTTAAATATAATTTCACATTCTTTATATCAATAATAATTGTTATAATTAACAACGGCCTACCTAAGATGAGGGAAATTTGAGAATTTTCTTTCATTTTTAATATTATAGTAGAAATAAAAATTCAACTACACAAGGTAACATCTTAGAATATTCATAAGATATTTAATAAAAAAATTAAATAACTAAAAAAATATTCTAATCGATTTTAATGTATATAAAACCATTTTCTTATTATCAAAAGGAGCATAAAACTAACATTTTCACCAAAATCACATAATTCCTTGTTAAAGCATAAGCTACTAATCATACATGTAATAGAAAAATTATCCAATTTATCCTAAATATCTTTTAGTCAATAATATTATCTTATAATTTTTTAGCCTCCTCTGATTTAAAAGAATATCCTTAATAAATTTTGAATATGTAGGTGTTGTTATAATTTTTCAACGAACATTATATTTATATAAAGATTCTTCAAGTTCTTTACAAATTTTTAAATTATTTATACTTTTTTATCCTTTAACGAAATTGAATGGAAGGAATGCAAATCTTAATTTTCTCATCCTTTCCTTTAGATACTCTTTTATCTTTCTTGGGGTGAAGGGTGGGACTTTCTTCCTTTTTATTTTTTTTTATCCTTCTTTTTTTTATTTCAAAATCTTGGAGGTTTTATCTAGTTTCTTATTCTTAATGTGATACCTATGGTG
Organism: Canavalia gladiata; assembly: GCA_037954105.1. Taxonomy (NCBI): domain Eukaryota; kingdom Viridiplantae; phylum Streptophyta; class Magnoliopsida; order Fabales; family Fabaceae; genus Canavalia; species Canavalia gladiata. The sequence goes on along the minus strand of CM075658.1, from coordinate 33,762,128 downwards.
AGATCATTTGCGTTTCTTATGGTGAGATCATTTGCGTTTCTTTTACTATCATAAAATTATCCTAAGTGTCTTTGAAAAATATGCATCTTGTTGAGCTATTTTGGATCTCAAATATTTTATTATGAGTGGCCAAAGAAATCTGTAACACCTTAAAAATAAAGTTTGTTCTACGCTTAAGTTGTATTCGCGGTTTCATTATTAGAATGTTACTTAATGATGCGAATCCTTTTAGAAATTATTCATATTGAAAATACAATAATAATTTTTTTTAAAAATAGTAGTTGAAAATGCAAGTTTCGTCGTAGTAATTGTCATAATAGGAAATAAATGGTTGAGCTTCACCACTCACGCCTTAACTTTCTTTGATTAGTTGATATAAAACTTAATCATGCATACAATACCGGTCCATCTTATTTATACATACCTTAATGATTTATACATACTCTTATGGTCAAAAACTGATGTAAGGGCATTAGTACCCTTTCATACATCACAAATATATATTATACAAATATTTCACTCACTACATATTATTACAACATATCTACTACTACCATATCTAATACATGATTATCTATATATTATTTTTTTAGATTGCAGTCATCCTTGATTATTATATAAAATGTACATTATTGGGGTGATATTAAATTCTAATCAATGCTTCAAACATGAGGACCCCGAAACTCCAACCATCTAGCTTACGTTTTCAACCTCCATGAACACCACCACCTTCCTGAACAACATTGTTGGGTTTGGGAAAAAAAATGATCGGACAGGGGATGAGAAACTAAGTTTCCCAGTAGGGTTCTACCTGAATTAAAGTGTCAACATTTTCAATCCATCTACTTCAGTTTATTTAGAAACATGACATGTATACAGGTTCACTTTTAAATTTTTAGAAAATCTTTGGTTGAAGTAGATTTCTTTTACAATTGTAGAAACTAACTTCTATCACAAGCATACAAGGAATTTATTCTGAATTTCATACATCTTTCATTCTCTTGAGATCATATTACATTACATCAAAGATATCATCTGACTATCATTTCATTCATGCCTTACTCATAAATCATTCTCATTCTCTAGTCACCCTTTTCATGACAATTTAATTTAAGGCATATCATTCACATTCTTAGTCAAACAATATTTTTCACTTCTCATATACTCTACCTTTTGTTCTAGGATATGAGCTTATTCGAGATGGTTGTCACCATCATAATTTCTTGAAGTCCTATGACTTCTATATGGGAAGTCTTGTGACCTTCATATGTGCACAAACTCTATGACTTGGCATGGTAAGAGTAGTGTCTTAAATTTTCACATAGAATCTTCTTTAGTGATCTCTTAACTTATTAGGTTCCATTTTTAGTCTTTGTGATAATATGCATGCTTAATATTCAATTCATATGGTATACACAAATAACATCCAAGTTACCCAATTTCTCATATAATTCATCCACTCATGGAACCATAATTCACATTATTTTTTTGCATCATTCAAAAGAGAAAATATATCCTTTAATCCAATCTATCTTCACAGTTATTATCCACACATGAAAATCATCTAACACATTTATTTTCTAAACAATCAAGAGTACATTCCATAAACTTTACATTCATATTTGTATATTCATAAGGAAACACTACAACTTGGCATAATTATTATAATTAGAAACTAATCTTCTAATCAAGAATTTATTAATTATGTTTGATGTAACTTTCTTGGACAACATACAATCTTTCCCTAAGAGCTTGTTCATCTTAATTTATGACATAAGTTTTATGATAAATTTCTCATAGGAACTTAGTCCACTTATCCTTGTAAGTTTACCTCTCAATCTTTCCTTTTCTCAAAGGTTAAGTTCTTCTTAATCTTTTTAGTGTAAGGATATGAAATGTTGAATTCCTAATCTAGTTGGCCGAATGGCCTATTTGGTTGCTTACTCTTTGTGTTCATTAATTTGAATATTTTATGCACAACTTACTTAATTAAAGTTTAAATGTTAGAATTTTTATTCTTTTAGACTAATAACTTGGATTATTATGTTTGACCCACTAGTAAAACTTCATACTTGTGTCCTAGCTCATGAATTTAAAGTTTCTTACTCATGTCTTATTTAATTATCTTTGACCATCCAAATTAGCCTACTTTACCTAATTATTTCCTAGGTGGTTGAATCTACATCCCTTAATCCTATGATATTATGGTTCATTTTTTTTCTTAAAAGGTGATTTACATTAGTTAAAACTCAAGCTATCAATTGACACCAACCTCAACTTTTTGTAGCTTTTTCTCCTTTTCTATTGAGTATGGTTGAATATCCATCATTCTCTCTATATTCAATAATTAATTTCTGATCACCACCTTAAGCATGTTTAAGTTCATTCTTAAGTTCTAACAAGGTTTTAACATGTTTCACCAATTTTAACTAATATGGTCAAATGGTTACTCCTTCATTTCTAAGTCTCTTCCAAATTTATTATTCATTTCTTATACTTGATTAGGCTCCACTTTACACATTAATTGATATTTTAAACTCATATTTCCTTAATTGCATAGAAGGTGGCCAAATCCACTAGGTGACCAAAACAAGGATCCTTTTCTTAAGTTCTTGCCACATGCCCTTTATGTCATGAAGTTTAACACTTAATGATTTTTCCTTACTCCATAGCTTTGGTCATGGTCATGGAGGGTCTTAAGGGACTTGTTCAACTTTTGGTCCAAAATCCCACCTTTACTCTTACTAGTTTTTAAGTTCAAGTTCAAGTTAAGTTTATAGTTTTTATGACATAAATTTTTAGTCTTTAAAGATATTTAATATATGAGTCCAAATATGGACTTCTATCAAAGTCCAACTTCGAGATTAAAGCTTTTAAGAAAAGATAATAATAAGCTTACAACTTTGAACACAAAGACTTTAAAATAAGCATTTTTCAAGTGTAGATCTACTATATCTACTCAAGATCTATTCATCCCTTACCTTGAGCATTTCAAAATTTTTCACACAAACTCTCAAATATGCCCCAAACCATTAAAAAACATTTTTAAGAAATTTTAACCGATTAAATTGCTCCAAAAGTTTCTAGAAGTAATTTAATCCATCAAAATTTTCCTTTAACTTCCAAAAATCACTAAAATTTTGTGATGCTCATATTTAACCATCAAGGAAATTTTTGAGCTTCAACAAACTCAAGAAAAATGGATCTATAGATCTTAGAGAGAGATCCACCAAAAAGAAAAAATGAAACCATAAATACATGATTAAAAGTTTAGAAAAATATATGGTAAAGATCCTACTCATTAAGACTTTTTTGAAGGTTTGGTAAGTCTTTGAAGTTGGTTTCCTTCCTCCTTGGTGGTCCACACAAGATCTCCTAGTGATGGTGGTGGGGCTTGATTGGTTTGTTTTGTTTGAACTTAAATTTCAAAGATGAAAAAGTTTAAGCTTTGATGTTTTGAGAGAATTTGGAGTTTTGAGTTAGCTTAGAGAGCTTGCACAAGTATTTATAAGAGTGTTGATAGAGAAAATGAGTCCCCATGGTGTACCTAAGCAAATCCGGCCACCTAGGGCATGTGAAAATTAAATTCTCACTTAAGGACATTTTGGTCCATTTATATGTAATTTCTATTTTCTAAAATAAATATAAAATATAAGAAATTATTATTTTAAGATTATTTTAACGCTAATTATTTTGAATTTTTCACTAATCATGATTAACTTATTATAAGCATGATTAAATTTAATTAATCAAGGTTAATTTACTTTAACCATAATTAATTTTATCTCTTCTATTTAATATTTTTTGTCCTATATGGCATTAATGAAGTGATGAATCATATGGTGAGTCACCATCTTATTTTCTACATGTTATTTTTTTTGCTCAAGGGGTGAGCCCACTTCTCGACTTTTGCTTCGCATTTTCTTACCCTACTAACCTTTCTAGGCATTTTGGTAATTTTCTAAAAGTTTTCCAGAAGGTTCCCAAATTGTTCTTCCGATGTTTTTCACACTTATTAGTTCTTTCTCGAATCATTCTTATGTCATTTTCTATTTTTCTAGGAACAGTTTAACCTTTATAGAAAACAGAGCTTTCTAAGGGCATTTTGAATAGTTTTTGGCGTTTCTGATAGTGTTTTGTTCCTCTCTTTATTTCAAATATTTTCTTATGACTTCATAACCATCGTTGATGGATTATAATCTTTTAGGATGTCTTATTAGGTTTTATGCACATTTATTTGTGTCATCCTAGTGTAAGGGTATTTTTGTCATTTGCTAAAATTTTTCTAATTTTATTAGAAATTTTGGGAGCAATTTCATAATTATCAATTTTCAATCACTAACTTTAGTAGAAAAATTTGGGGTGTTATAGAATCATTTATTGAGGTTAGTTGCTTGATGAATTCCCCAAATTTCTCATATTTATTTATTTGGGTTAGGACAAACATCTCCATAACTATTTTCCATTTTTATTTTTGGGGCTAACAGAACCTTGGAGGAGGCCTGAAATTATCTTGTCCAGCCTGATATTTTTAGCCACTATTTGGGAACATTGATAAACCTTTAAATTCAAAATTAAAATTTTCATTAAATCCATTAATGACATTAACTTGTTGAGAATCAAGATCTTGAGTGATTTTAATCGTAACAATTTGCCTATACATGACCTTTTTATACCACACAACTCACAAGACATGTCATTGGTACTTGCTACACTTAATTTATTAAACTTTTAAGATAAAACCTCAAGTAAGTAGTAATAAGAGAAAGAGTGTCAACATCATACCTATCTAGAGAATTCTTGGATACAAAATAATTTCTCTTGAAGGACCATTGAAAATTATTTTGATCAATCTCTTTAATTCAATTGTACCCCTCATCTAGGCTTTTTCTCATAAAGGCTCCTCCTCCTACATCCAAAGATATATTCACTTCGTGATTTAGTCCATTATAGAATATATGGACCATCATTCATTTTCAATCCTACGGGGAGGAAATGATGTTAGTAACCCTATATTTATCATATGATTCATATAAAGATTCATCTTTATTCTATGAGAGTGTCCAAATTAGCTTCTTCGAATGGTTGGTTTTTCATGATCGAAAAAATTTGTTGAGAAAAGCTTGTGACCCTTATCCTATGTGGTAATATGATATGATTCAATCCATGCAAAATGAATTGAAATACAACAATGTTAATTTTGAAATGTCTTGAGAATTAGGTTAGAGTAAAGGAATCTAACATAAACTGAAACCTATCAAAGAATATCAAAGTTCTTAAAAAGTAACATGAGTCATACGATGAGGAAGAATCAACGTTATTAAGGGTAGTTCTTTATCCAAGATCCAAGAGAGTCTATTCACACGAAAATGAAAACTTCCAAAGAGAAATATTACTAATCATAAATTATTTTGTATTGAATCCTAAACCTTATTGTATAGAAAAACTTAATTGGACATATTATATTGAATATCCAATTAAACCTAATAGAAGACTTAAAACCTAAAGAAAACATACCAAATTTATCCATAAATTAAGATAGATCTAATTAGAAACAAAATAAAGAGTTTAACTATTGTTAAATTCTAAATTAACATTAACTTAACTCAAAATTAGAATAACAGTCTTATCAATTAAACTTATTGACAATATGGATACATAATATTAACCCTTCTTATATTTAGGTTTAGATTAACGTAGTCACTTTCTTGAACTTTCTTGATAACATCCTGCAGTACTTGTTTCATGCACTTGGCTTTACTTTTAATCATTGAACATCCTATTCCTTGTAAAGGACCTTCCATGCATCATTTTTATTTAATATGACCTCAAGTTCATGTTATTTCCTCCTTCTTCAAGAGGATTGGTCCTTGAATCTTGAAGGTCACTTGCATCAAATAAGGAGAAGTTAGTAACATTAAAAATGGCACTCACATTACTATAGTTACTTGGAAGATTGATCTTATAGCTATTTTCATTGATCATTTCAATCACTTGAAAGAGAACATCTTTTTTAGAATGTAGTTTGGAAATACTTTGACTTGGAAACTTGTTCCTTTGCAAGTGAATGCGCACTCAATCATTGAGTTCAAACACCATCTTTGTTCTTCCTTTCTTTACTTTCTTGGCATAATTTTCACTTTTTTCTTAATATTACCATGAATCTTGACATGTAACTTTTATAAAATTTAACCTTTTTATTTGCACCCAAATTAATAAAATCATTAGTATATGATGAAGAGGTCACCACACCCAGACCTGTTGGGCCTATTGGGCCTATCACAAGGTCTAGGACCAATAAGCTACAAGGTGAGGTGGAGGTCTTACTTAGCATAAAGGAAGATACTCACATGGCTTCTACTATTCATATCTTTATTTGTTTTCATTGTACTTAGTATATGAATAAGACTTCCTTTGTACTTAGACCTATTGACCCTATGTGTATACCTCTAGGCACTTATTCGTGTGTAACTTTGGATTCATGGATTAGGCCATATTCAACCCAATTAGGAAGCTTGGAAGCGGCTCCTAAGCATGACCATGACCACCTAAACCCATATTATATAAATAGGCACCTAGTAGTTCATTTTCATAACTTTACTACATTTTAAGAAATTTCACTTTGAGTGAAGCTTAGAGAGTATGAATTCTCTCTCTTCTTTTCACTCAAGATTTTTCATATCAATGGAAGGTGCTCCATTGTGGTAGAATTGACGCTCATCAATCTCTCTTCCATAGAGGTTATGGCACCTATACATGCCATATATCTCTTCTTAATCTTAGCTTCTTTTTCTACTTTCTTATGTGTTTGTTTCTTCTCCAAAATTGTATATGCTTATCTGGGTTCTTGGTTGCATACGCACCAAGCCTTGTAGATCTAGATCTATTAAATTTGAGGTTTAATTCAACCTCACTATCAAGTGGTATTCTCTTTGTGTGCCTTTTTTAAATGTCTTTTAATTTTTTCTTGTTTTTCTTATCTTTCAAATCATGTCATATTGATTTCTTATAAGTTGAGTTTTCCTTCTTTGTGATTTTATTGCTTGTCCTTAAAATTGATTATGTATGTATTAACTTCTAGTGGAGACTTGAGGTTTTATAGGAAAGCCTATGTTAATATAGACTCACAAGAGATAGAGTGAAAATTAACTACAATATACACAAGAGAGTTAATGAGTAGAGCAATCAGCTCTAGTTTTAAAACTTGATCTTAGGGGTTTAAAAGACTCTAATTGGATTATTGTCAACTATTCCTATATTGGAAATTTGTTATACTGTCTGTTGCATGCTAATTTGATTTTCTTGATTCTATACTTTCTATATTCTCATTCTTTAGGATATTGCCTGGGAACAAACAATGTTTAAGTTTAAGGATATGATAAACTACTATTATGTCACTTTCTTTGTAGGTTTTAGGCATAATTACAACATAATTGAGTGCAATCTCACTTGTAGTTACACCTGATAATCCTTCTTTTTGCAGAAATGATCAAGCAAGTAGAGAATCCAAAAATAGGTAGATTTTGGGCAAAAAAGGGTAAAAGGGACATAAAACATCAAGAGTGTAAAACAGGATGAAAACACCCCTTAACAATCCATCATGGTTGTGCAGATCTAAATAAGACTGTGCCAATGTGCTTCAACATGATCGTGCCGACATGACACAGTGTGGTCATGCCAATTTAGCACAGTCACGCAAACATATGATGCAATCAATAAGTAGTTCCATATCATCCCTAGGGATGCATGAAGGCATCCCAATCAACCTCAATGATGTAAAGGTGTTCTAGTCATACCAACAGTGCTTCAAAGACCTAGGATGACCGCAACATATGAAAGGAACCCTAGGATCTGCATAAATAAAATGGAGACTCAACCATTTCTCAACACACACCTCTCCACATTAGAGAGTAACACACTTGAATCCAACATAATTGTTGGCTTCCAAAGCCACAACACCTCTCCATAGGAGAACAACATCCCTCTCTTTAGGCATAACCCTACCTTTCCCCATCTCTAATTTCCATCCTCTTCATTCCTGATTTCTCCTTCGGCATCCTCTCCTAGGATCTTAATGAGAGTAATCATTATGCTTTACAAACTCAGAGTAGTTGCCAACTTTGTTGGCAACAATGGTTTTGTATTTCTTTTATATACTTTATGCCATGGATATTTGTGGGGCTTTGGAAATCTTTATGATGTGTATTGTTTGAACCCCAATTTCCTTTTTTTTCTAAGATGTCTTCATTACAATTTTGTTATTCTAATATGCTTATTTCATTAATAGGAATTTTTCAATTCTATTAATATGTAAATTAATTAGATAGAGGAGATCGTATCATGCCAAATTGACAAAACTATAGAATAACCAAACCTAAGGATCTTAAAGGATCAATCAAGAATCTAAGTTTCTAACCAGTTAATTTCCTAACACATAGTTAATTCCTTCTTAAACTTCATACCCCTTTTATTCCCTTATCTTGCAGGATCAAGGAGGGTAATGGGTAGAAGAGAGATTACTACTACTGCGAGACCAAGGAGGAGTAGTAAAATGAGCATAGGTGTTTAGCAATTGAATAAAAGAGGAGGGATTGGGGGTAAAAACAAGTAAAGTCACAAAGGAAACCAAATTCCTATAAATTCTCCATAACATGCACCACTTCTTTTATTTTCCAAAATAGAAATATTATTTCTATTTGTTTTCTTTTACAACTGTCATAATAACCCCTCTTTTAACTACCTTTCCAAATAAAAAAAAATTGTGAGCTCAAAAATCAAAATCTAGCTATCATACATATATTGATAGACTAGCCTTTATGGGATCAATACTGAAGGCCTAAAATACCCTATTTCTACACCTAAAATACCCTTTTTATACTCACGTTTTGCATGCAATAGAATGCCTAGCTAAAATTGAAAGAAACCAATGTTCATCTAGTTATAAGGATAGCAAATAAAAAATAAAAAAATTGAAACAAACGAATCTAGGAAGGGTGGGTATCATGGTGAATCTAGAAAGATATCTTAAGATGATGTCAACTTATTTGGTCAAAATAAGCCTAAATCGCATAGAAAGTGAACTAACACTAGGGATAAACAAATATCACCTTTAAGAGAAAGGCCATCATCCAAAGATAGGCCATACTCTCTACCGAAAAGAAAACCATTGAGTAGGACACATCATTTAAGGGAGGGAAGTCATAAGAGTAGAGATAGAGAACCGCTTAAGCATAAAAATCATAGGAGTTGAGATAAATGTTCTTCTAGTCATAGACATATAAGTTCTTCTAGGAATAGCTTAGAAGAAGGGTCTTGTAGGAAAAGGAATAATTCTTGAGATAAAAACCCTACAGATAGGAACCACCACCGTGACCATTTGGATGGGGTCAAGGTCAAAGTGCCTAAATTCCAAGGGAGGAATGATCCTAAGACCTACCTTGATTGGGAATTTGAGGTAGAGAAAGTCTTCTCTAGTTACTCTATTAGAGAAGAGCAAAAAATTAAGTTAGCATCCATTGAGTTTAGTGATTATACCCTTATCTGGTAGGGTAAGATAAACAAGGAAATAAGAAGAAATGAAGCATATTATGCAAGGAAGATATGTGACTTCCCATTACCTTAGAAAAGTACACAATAGGCTTCAAAGGCTAACTCAGGGACATAGAAGTGTCGATAAGTACTATAAAGAAATAGAGATAGCATTCATTAGATTTAATTTAAATAAAAGTGAGGAAGCCACCATGACTAGGTTCCTAGATGGCCTTAAACGTGAAATTATGGATATAGTTGAGCTTCACCATTATTTAAGATTTAATGATTTATATCACCAAGCCTTTAAGATGGAATAATAGATGAATAAGAAAAGTCAAGGCAAGTTCACCACATATATGTCCACATCCTAGGAACAATAGAAATATAGGAACAAAGAATCAAATTTTGAACCTAGGGAAATTAGGAACATCAAGGACTCAAATGGAGAAACACCTAACTTACACTCGAGAAAATAGTGCTCCATTAAATATTTCAAATATCTAGGAAAAAGCCACATAGTCTCTCAAAGTCCCAAAAAAAGTTCATGGTTCTTAGGAACAATGATGATTATTCCTCCTTGGAGTCATTTAGCCCTAACTCCAACTCCTCATCCTCTAGTGATAAATATTTAGAGTATGCATTAGAGGGAAACCTACTAGTGGTAAAGAGCTAGGAAATACCATTAATGGAAAGGGAGAAAATAAGATGGAGAATATCTTTTACACAAGGTGTTCCATTCAAGGGCATCCTTAGTAGTTTCACTAATGTGGCTAGCACTAGGATATATCTAAGTTAGGGTTAGTTGTCAACCCCCATCCTAAACCATATAATCTTAAATAGCTTTGTGACAATGGAGACTTGCTAGTGGATAAACAAGTCCTCCTTTCATTTTCCGTAGATAGATATAAGGACAATATGACCTATGATGTTGTTCCTATGGAAGTCATCCATATGCTATTAGGAAGGCCATGAAAATTTGATAGAAATGTCCATCATGATAGACACTCCCCCAATAGATATTCATTTATGTTCAATTCCCAAAAGATCATTTTAGTTTAATCCTAGTAAGGTCTACAAAGACCAAATACAAATAAGAAGAAAATGGTTGAAGAAAGGAAGGAACTAAAGAGGAAGGAGAAGAAAACTAAGGGTTCAAAAGAGGAGGTCTCTTTACTTAGTAGTTTAATAATTGATACTAGGAAAGTAAAACATGCTTTACGAGTTAGGCAAACTCTTTATCTTATGCTTTATTCCAAGGGGTTGACTCTTTGGCTAAAATGCTTTGACCACTCCTAAAAGAATTCCAATATCTATTTCTAGAAGAAGTCCCCATAGAACTTCCTCCCATTAGGGGAATAGAGCATTAAACAAACTTGATTCTAGAAGCTTCCCTACTTAATAGGCCTACTTATATGAGAAATCCTAAGGAAACAAAAAAGATCCAAAAAAGAATGGGTGCGCTTCAAGCAAAAGGGTGGGTAAGAGAAAGTCTTAGTCCTTGTGTAATTACTTGTCCTAAAAAAAGAAGTGGTTGGAGAATATGTGCGGAGAATATGTGGGCTCATACACATAGGATCACATTGTTGAGGATCATTACATGGCTCTACATAAGGGTGACTTAGCGAGGATCTTATTGCACATTCACTTTTTCACCCTAGCAGCAGGAGGAACCGCAACCATATCACCTCACAGTAACATCAACAGGTAACAATATAAGGGATGGATGATGACTTAGGAGATGAGCATACACCAGCCTAATATCTTTCCGACCTCCTTGACCATTTACAATTATCAAGGGATGGAGTTTGCAATCACTTGAATGTGCATGCCATCACACCAAGTACTAGTAGTTTTGCAAGATACGACCTTTGCCCAAATGGATAACTAGTTCACTATGTTCCTTTAGTTTATGTGGATCCTTTGTGCAAATTGGAAGCTAGTTTTCCAAGTCCTTCAGTTCCTGTGAGGCTAAATAGGCCATTCACTACCTTAATGATTGATCCTGATTCATATTTTCTTATTTTATTTTATTTCCTTTAGTATAATTATGTTTTACTAGTTCTCATTAGGTTGTTATACATTTCATATTTTGACGTATTTTTCCTTTTTTACAAAACTTTTCTTTCTAGTCATATTTGCCTCATTTTATGAATTTTCTAACACAAACATGGGTTTAGTGTGATTAGGGTAACTTAAAGCATAAGAACTTCTTTCCCAATCATTAACACTCAACAAGGGAATACATTGAGGGCACTGCTGACCTTTAAGTTTAAGAAGGGAGATCCTCTCCGTCCTTAACCACCACTCATGGAAGTCCTACTTTTCTCTCCATTATACATGTACTCATTATACATGTACTCTGTGTGTGCATATAAGAGCTTAAGTTTGAGGAGAGAAATCCTTTCCCTCCTAAATATATTTTCAAAAATCACTTATCCCTCCTCTTATTTATACTACTTTTTACCTTGTTAACTAATTTTTCCAAATAACTTAAGGGAATGGTAGAAGATTAAGTTTTATGAGGGATATATACCCCTCCTCAATTTTTTTATAAAATGCTTGTACCTTGGGATAACCCTATATTTTCTAGATTATTAGTAAGTTTTAAGGACCTCTTACATTTTATGAAAGAAATTTTTTAAACTTAATAAATACAAAAGAACTTTGAATAAAAATAATTGATAATTATTTATGTTCCTTGTCTTCTTGTTTTACACTAAAGCAGTCTTAGTAAAGGATTAAGCCTGATTAGGGTTACACCCAACCTCTTTCTCTCCTTGTTGGGTGATTTCCCTCTAACTTGTACACTCTAGAATCGGTTATCTTGTAACCTTGTTGAGACTTGCATAAGTTGATTGAATATGGGAGAATGATAAAGGTAAATTAAGTTTTGTTGAATAGACATGGACATAAAATACCACTTAGTTCCGCTTTCAAGCTTGAAAGATTAAAAGTTACTTTCTGTGGTGGCCCTTATATAATTTCATATACTCTTAGATTAGAACTAAAGAAAAATGAATTCTTGGGGATGAAAAAGTGATCATATAGGAAAAAGAAAATAAAAAAGAAAGAAGGAAAAAAAAGGAAAAAAAAAAGGAAAAGATCTTGGAAAAATAAAGAGTTTAAAATTTATATAAACCCCAAGTAAATAAGCTAATAATATAAGGGTTTAAGGTCATAAAAAGATAAAAATAATGAAACCTTTTATGTTTCCTTTCCTTCTTACATCTTACCTAATTATATGAATTTCCTTAGCCACATTTTGACCTTAATGGAGATCTTTTGATTCTTGTGTGTGACTAAACCTTTTAAGGGGAGACTTGGCGTGTATAGGAAATCATATGATAGTGTAAAATTATTAGGAATAAAGCAGTGACAATTTATACCCTCATATACATGAGAGATGGTGAGAAGAATTATCTCCTCTGTGTGGAAATTGATATACTGAAACTCAAGACCTTAATTGGATTATTATTGATTTTCCTATGATGGTAATTATATTTATATGTTTCATATAGATATGTGAGGTTGCTTGATTCTATACTTGCTACATTCTCATTCCTTGGGTTATTATCTAGGGGCAAGCAATGCTTAAGTTTGAGGATGTGATAAGTCATCATTCTATTTATTTGTCAAAGGTAAATTAGCTATAATTATTATACGATTAATGAATATTCAAATGTAATTCCATCTGATTTCTCTTATCATTGTAGGAATGTTTATGAAAGTAGAGAATTAGAAACTAGGTGAAATTTAGGATAAAAGGAGGGGGAAAGAAGAATAAAAACGCAAACGGATGATAGAAGGAAAAATTATCCTTAGAAAGAACCAGACCATATTTTCTTACACGATTATGCATACCTAAGCATGGTGTCAAATGATAAGAACTACCATGCAGACCTAAGGACAACCTTATAGCATCCCAAAGATTTTGACACAATCATGAAGACTTGAGCATGGTCATGCCAACCCTAGGAGATGCCAAAATGATCCAAGTTGGCTTTAATGATGCAAAAAATGATCCCAAACATCCTAGATGACACATTGGGTGATTCAGAGTAATCCCAACAGTGTAAGAGGAGACTTAATTCAACCCAATTTGTAGTAAAGGAAGCCCAATTATAACATCCTAAAAATGAAGTCCATTTTTACGCTTAAGTCGTACATACGGTTTCATTATTAGACTGTTACTTCATGATGTGGGATCTTTTGAAAATAACTATTTAGTGAAAATACAATCTCTTTTTTAAAGATTTTGATTTAAAATACAAGCCTTTTCGAAATAACTGTTGTATCGAAAAAATAAAGCCTCACTCATGTTAAATTAATAAACTGTCTGTTTCTTTTACTAGTTTTCTACCTCTCTCTATTGAGCAGAATTACAAGTTATTACAATCATAGACATGTTAGAAATTATACAAACTTTATAGTTATAAGTCCATATTTATACATACTTCACATATACTACGATAAAAACTACAAACTAAATAATTAAAATACAATCATCTGAGGTGTCACTCTCTGCGATCCAACTATGATGGCCTCGAGGTTTCAACTACCCAGATTGTGTTGTCACTCTCTGCAAACACTATTGCTTTTACAAATGGAATTACTAGAGTTTGGGAAGAAAATGGTGGGGGAGGGGAGGGTGGGAAACTAGTTTCTCAGTAGGATTCTACCCTAGGATTAGTGAAATCACTTTCATCCCAGCCACTTTAGTGTATTAGAAAACATTTCATGTATACAATTTTATTTTTAATCTTTAGAAAACCTTAGCTGAAGTGAATTTATTTTACATAAAGAAGAACTAGTTTCTAATTAATTGTACAAGTTACATAGTATAAATTACATAAGTCTCACATTCCTTATCATAATTCTTCTCATTTCTCTATCGTTCTCTTAGCGATAATCTAAGACATAGGCATATAATACTACTTAGTTAAATAATATCTCTTCACTGGCTCTGCTATTCTACCTTCTATTCTTAAGACATGAGTTCATTCCTTCATGGTTGTCACCATCATAAACATTAATGACCTGGAGCTTCATAATAGAAGGATTTTTGGAGAACCCTTTTGTTTCCACCTTAGAAGAATGTTTCGTCTTATGAATATGCACAAGATACATTAAGAGTAGTACTAACTTTTCACATAAATTCTTTCTTTAGTCCTTAGTTAATTAGGTTTCTTTTTTAAAAGCTTCTAGATAATATGCATGCTCAAACAATCCACGCAATTTGCCATGCACATATATTCTATATTTCAAAATACTTTCACATCATCATCACTTATAAACATCATGTAATACATCACTCTTTAAACAATCAAGAGTGCTATCCATACACTTTACATTAATATTTGTGTACTCATAAGATAATACAACAAGTTGGCATAATATTTCTAAAATAAAAACTAATCTTGTAATCAAGAATTTCCTAATTAAGCAAGATGTTACTTTCTTGGATAGCATGTAAACTTTCTCCAATAGTTTGTCCATCTTGCATTATTCATAAGATTTATGATAAACCTCTCATAAGATCCTAGTCCACTCATCCTTCTAAGTTGTCTCTCAACCTTTCCTTGTCTTAAATATTAAGTTCTTAAAGTTTTTAATGTAAGGTTATAAAATGTTGAATTTCTAATCTAGTTGGTCAAATGGCCTACTTGATTACTTACTCTTTGTGTTCATTAATTTGAATGTTTTATACACAACTTACTTATTCAAGTTTAGATGTTAGAAGTTTTATGTTTTTTAGCTAATAACTTGACTAATTATGTTTGATTCACTAATGAACCTATTTTCTTGTCTCCTTACTCATGAATTTAAATTTTCTTACTCATGTCTTAGGTTCATTCTTAAGTTTTAACACGGTGTTAACATGTTTTTACCTATTTTAACCAATATGGTTGAATGGTTAGTCCATCATTTCCAAGTATCTTCCAGTCTTATGATTTCTTCCTTAATTAAAATTTTAAACTCATGTTTTCCTAATTTACTTGGAGGGTGGTTGGATCCACTAGGAGACCAAAATAAGGGTTCTTTTCTTAATTTCTCCTCACTCGACCTTTGTGTTATAGATTTTAGCACTTGGTACATCACATGTCCTTAAATCCATCATGATTTGTCCTTACTCTATAGCTTTAGTCATGGTTATGGAAGATCTTAAATGACTTGTTCAAATTTTTGTCCAAAATCCCACATTTTCTGTTACTAGTTTTTGAAGTCCAAGTTCAAGTTAAGATTATAGTTTTTATAACATAAATTTTTACTCTTTTAAGATATTTAACACATGAGTCCAGATCTGGACTTTTATCAAAGTCCAACTTCAAGATTAAAGCTTTTAAGAAAAAGGTATAAACAAACTTCAAATTTTGAACACAAAGATCTTAAAGAATTATCCATCATAGTTATCTTATTAATACTTATTATATGTTCAATTAAGTGGTATTTGTCATATCTTATGGGTTTGGATTCATATCGAGCTTAATTGAGTTTTTCGGCCAAATTAAATTCTATAGATAACAAATACACTATTGCAATATTTCGAGCATAGTAGGAATTTTAAGAATCCAAAAATCATGCAATTTACCTTGGAAAAAAGCTTAAAAAGATATCTACTTCTCCAAATAAAGATAAAATATTAAATTGAATGCATAGGACTTTGAAATTATATCATAAGTCAAAATAGTGTTGTTGTCGCTCAACCTAGATACTGTGCAAAAATTTGGCCATATCTTGAGCAACAGAATTCATTTTGAGCTAAAACTAGTCCTACTGGAAAATTGACATCCAAGCCTTCAACTTTTGTTCAAATCACAAGTGATAATTTGGATACATGAATGATCAAAAACTAATTGTAATCAACATCAAAATTAAGATGACAGTGGGTAACAAAAAATACAATATATTTTGTATGCTAGTTAAAGTGCATGTGAATAAAATAATAAAGTGATGAAAATCATAAAAAATGTTGGGAAAATTTCTGAATAGAAAGCATCAAAGTCTCTTATAAATAAAAGGACTTGTAAAAGAATAATACACCTTGGATATTAACTCCAATATCATTCTGTCTTTCTCTTTGTTAATAGGTTTTCTTCCTTCATGGAATGCTTAGTTTCTTCTTATCATTAGTTTTACCTCTTTCATGGAAGGCCTAGTTTCTTCTTACTATTAGTTTTACCTCCTTCATGGAAGGTTTTGTTTTTTGTTATTATTTTTTTCTCCTTTATGGAAGGTTAAGTTCATATTATCAAATCAAGAATTCATGCTTATTTTCATAGCGGTCTTGATCTTTATTTACATACTTTTTTAGATTATTTCTATATCTCTTTACTATCTTCCTCAATTTCATGTTTTTGGTTGAAATTTTTTCAATTGATGTATTTTGACTATTAAATATATAATTGATTGTTGTTTGGTTTTTGATTAGTTAATCATTATCCAAAATTTTAGAAAGTAGGGATAAATAATTAAATTGAAGGTTTTTATTTTATTTCTAATCATAATTAATTTATGATTATAAAATTGATTTAGATTTAACCAAAGATTAAGTAGTTACTTGATCTTGTTAATCATAATCAATATAATCCTCAATATTTTCTTAGTAAAGAATTCAAGGATCATTGTGAGAGTTCCAAATGATCCTAGGTTGATAAATATAATTCTATTTATGCATTTTTTAGTGACCAATAATTAGTTATAAAAATAACCTTTGAATTTATTGAATTGATCATAATTAAGTTGAATTAATTTTTACTTTCATTTTCAATTTATTTTCAAAATTTATTTCTAAATCCTTACAAAATCCTCCTTATTTTAACATTCTTATAATCTACTTGAGAAACTTAATTGGTCTTTGGGAGATGACTTAGGTTGTACTCTATACTATATCTTAGTTAGAAAAAATCTAGAATTTATTTTTAGGCATTTACAATAAGTGTATTAGCAATTGCAACTTGTAAGGTCTAGGATTATTAATGGTGTTTAAGTTCACTCCGTCCACCAACGTAGTACTAGCCATATTGGTATACCTTTTTCCTTCTATGATCACAATACACTTTGTCCTTAACAAAACATGTGGTATGGAATATATTTTCACTTTGTATTTCATCTTATTTTTTCATATCTGTACTTATAACTACGCTAATAACCATCAAGTCTTCATTATGTTGAAGCTACTCATTATCATCCCCAAGAGAATGTATCGAATCATAGTCAGATTCTTCCTTTGTTTCCATCTCTCTATTATCTCGTTAGACTATCATCCTCTTGTTACAACATTAAGAGTCAATGTGTTCCTTGCTAATACATTTTATAGATTCTTCCTTTATTTCCATCTCTTCATTATCTCGTTAGACCATCATCCTTTTGTTACAATATTAAAAGGCAATGTGTTCCTTGTTAATACATTTTACATCTTGAGTTTTAGTGGAATTACCTTAGGTTGAGTCTTCGTTGAAGGATAAATTAACTTCTCAATCTTACTAATTTGATTTATCCTTTTTTAGGATTGAAGCCAAAAGGATGTATTTTTTAGAATTACCTTTCTATGAAAAAATGCTTGAGTTAGAGATCATTCTCAAGTTATTTTTCCTCTTCAATTTTTCTTGACTTTGATAGCTTGATAAAACATCTCTTAAAACTCTACATAGGGATACATATCTACAACATCAACAATTTCATGGTTGAGTTCATTTAAAAAATAATTATTTTTTCTTGATCTTTCACTACAGTAGCTCTAATTTGAAATCTTTATTTTCTTATGGTATTCATCTATAGTTTTTTATCTTTGAGTGAGATGTTATAACTTTTTGTGATGCCCCCTTTGAAAATAGGAAGGTGAAAATTGTATCCTTTATTTGTTTACCTCCATGGATTACTTCTCCTTTACTGATCAACACTAGTTTCATCCTCCCCATCCTAGCTTCCAACACCAAATTCTTCATCTTGTCTTCAATTATTTTCAAGGTCTTATTATGCAACAGGGTTTTTTATAGGATACACCATTGATACAAAATAAGGAAGCAAGATTAAAAAATGAATCTTATTAAAATCAAAAGAATATAAAAGATAGGAACTTGACCTTAATCATGACTTGTTAACAATACCAAAGTTATCACTATAAAACGTAACCTTAACATGAATTACCAGTAGAACCAACACTATAACGTAACCTTAACATGAATTACCAGTAGAACCAACACTATAAGATTAGTTTTTACCCAAAGAAAAACGGGAAAGATCTCCCAAATAAGAAAACTAAATTTTTATTTAAATTTGACTTGTTAATTTTTATTTACAAACTCCTATTTGTAGAAGAAACATGATAGAAAAATAAGTGATAAAATAATAAATCTAAATAATAGAAAACAAAAAACAAATCATAATAAAGAGATACTAATCTATTGAAAATCAATCTCAAATCCTATTTTGATTGTTAAAACCAATTAATTATTAATGAATTTTAAATCATAATTTTATTTAAATTTAATATTTAAAATTGAATCCAATTAATCATAAATTAGTCTCAAATTGTAGTTTGATTTAAAAATAATAAATCCAAATTTTTGGTAATAAAAATAATGATTTGATCATCCTAATTTTATGTTACACTTTTATCTTAATTTTTCATTTATTTAGGTTTGCACAAGAAAAATCACAATTATGTTTTTTTTTACTTTTTGAATTTTATTTTCTTAAACCAAAATTACTTTTATTTTTCCTTAAAATTTTTAAGTATTTCTTGTAAAGCTTGTTGAGTTCTCTTAATCATTGTCCTATTCATTAATCCTCTTCATTCATGTAAAAAATATTTAGGTAGATTAATTAGATTTCTATTATCCATTCATGAATTGCTTTTACTTTTCTATCAAACAACATTTCAAAATAATTTACTAATTCTTTCATTTGTTGAGCACTCAATCCTCGTAAAATATTATGTGAATTTCTTGCTATGTTAGTAAGAAAGAATAGACAAAAAACAAGACCTCACTCTCTTACTAAGTGTTTACACTTTTAAATTATATCACTTATACTTGTGTTTACTCTCTACTTTGGCTTTGACAAAAAATGATCATATTCCACTCTAACTTTTTCTCATTCAACTTCCACGGCAAGCTCTTAAGAAAATAATTTCAATCAACAACACTTTCTAAAACTAGTGGACAATCAAGTGTTTTAAGATCAAGAATCATTAACAAATATCAAAAGAACAAAGAAAATATAATAAATAAATTGACTAAAAAAATAGAAACTAATTCAACAAAGATTAATAATAATGAAATAAAAATTAAATTCAAATTTCAAGAAAAAAAATTTTTAATTTGAATTTAAAATTTAGGTTTTTTTTTATCTTTTTAAAATGTTTTTAATGCAATTTTAGATGCAAAAGACAATAAAAAAGTTATTGATTGAATAAAACTACAAATAAGGGATGAGATGAAATCACACAGGAGAAAAAGGAGAGATATATAAAAATATTTCTTTTTTAAAGAAAAATATGAAGATAAAACAAAATAAAAGAGAATATGAATAGGAAGATGAAAAAAAATACACATGAAATTTTAAGAAGGTAAAACTCTAATTAGTAAATAATATAAAAATATATAAAAAGATTATGTTAAATTTAAGTAAAGAAAAAATATTGGCACCAAATTAAAGAAAGAAAATAAGAAAATGAATGATGAGTCATATAATTGATCATCACATGTTTCCTTAATAAGATCGAATTAGTTCTTTATTCAAAAATTAAAGCAAAAGTTTCATAATTTATAGAAAACTCATTTTCATTCAATTTAATGCATTCTAAATTAAAAATTTCTATTTATGAAAAAATACTGTAATAATAGGCTAAAAATAATAAATCCTAATATAATATGAAATAAACCCTAACCTAATTTAATCAATATAAAAAAATTATAATAGTAAAAATTAAATAAATTAAAACTAATCCTAATAAAATTAATTGTAAATCAAAAGATAAAAAAATTAATTTAAAATCCTAATCAGAATAATGATATTATCATGCTAAATTTTAAGTTATATTGTTTTAAATTAGTCCACAATTTGAATGATGGTTGTATTGCTTTAAATTAGTTCACAACTTAAATGATGATCAAACATGTCTTGTACTTAATCATATTTTTTGTTTTGGCATTAATCACCTTTTCTATCATTTTAAAAAATAATTTTTAGAATAAAATAAATCATAATTTGATCTTTGAAAGATTTAAAATTGATCATATTAGTTTTTTAAAAATGAAAAGTTACTATTTAATTTTTAAAAGATAAAATATAATTTTTTTAATCTTTTAATCGTCATTTTATTTCAGTCAAAAGTTAAAATAAACTCTTTTTTATCTTTAAAAAATAAAAATAATAATTTTAATCTTTAAAAGAATAACACAATCAATTTTAAATGTTTTAAAAATAAATAATAATTTACTCTTAAAAACAAAATAAAAAAATTTTAAAATTAAATTAAAAATTGATAAAATTCTACTTTAACCGATAAGTATCTTCTACATGCTATAATTTATTTCACTCAAAATTCTAATGCCAATGTCATTGGTAGTGAAAGTGATTGGCAGCATCAATATGAACTGCATTTTGTCCTTCGTGTGTGTCAACTGTCAAGAAACCATACTTTTTATTATCAATTATTTTAATACTTACGTAGTGAAGAATCACATATGGGTACTACTACCACAAAAAAGCCGGGCTAAGGATAAGTGGTTTAAACATAAACAAGAGGTGCAGTGGGACAAAAACAAAAAAGCAGTGCAAAAGACACGATAATAATTAAATAAAGAATGAGAAGGGGAAAGGGAAAGGGAAGAGAAACTCTCATATCTGCCAAGTGTGGTGTGGAAGAAAAGGATATTCTATGTTCAAGCTGATGGGATTCACAAAAAGAGGAGTAATTCATTTGGCTTCTTCTCCGAAAGTTCTTGAAAACATTTTAAAGTAAGAAAAGGGAAAATAAAAAAATAAAAAAAAATAATTGGACAAATGAGTCGTGAAAATTTGGTCAAACCTTAGAAAAGAAAGGGACCTCAAATATCAATAAGTCAAGCAACCGACTAAACAAAAGAATCCTTCAACCGAAAGCAAACTACCTAACGACCAACCAACTGCCTACAACATAAAATACATAAAAAATCTTATTCCTTTTTTTCTTTAATTTAAATAATTCGTATAAAATAAAATACAAATATTATCCGCGTCCGTTTCATTCATAAATAAACTTTTGGGAATATAAAATTTGTCATCTTTATTATAAACATAATATCATACTTAAACCATTTTTTACTCGTACACTATATTGAATAATATCATGATTAACTTATAAATATTATTTAAACTTTTTTATTTGCTGTACCCCACAGCAATAAATCTTTGTCGGTAAATCCGTATAGATAATTTTCAAATTTGATATATTATATTAAATAATAAAATAATAATTTTATTAAGTAATATGTAGTTATAATTATATAATATAATAAAATATTTTATTTAAAAAAATATAATGGTTAAATTTTTATAAATAATATAAATATAAATATAGAATAAAATTTTAAAATTATTTGTTCTATTTTAAAAATCTCCAAGAATACCATTGTATGATTTATTAATTTTTGTATCAAACACACCAATTTAAATCAGATTTCTTTTCTTATCATCAGTGTATAAGAAAATGTCTTACAAAATATCACATTATGGATATGAACATAGTCACATCAAGGTAATTCCGGATAAATCTATTGCAATCTATGTATTCACACCTCCTCCATTTTAATTTATGATGTGATCACTACCTACCTTATTGGATTAATTGTTCTTTTGTACATTACAAGGAAAAGTATTATTTTCTAGAAATTTTATGAACGACCGTTGGAACAAACTAACTTATTTTCAGGTCATACAGTGCTGTGCTGGAAGCATTTCTCATAAATTTATAAAATTGTTAATAAATTTAATTAAAATAAATCAACAATATAAATATGTTTGATATTATCATTTAATTATAAGTTATTATAATTAAAAATTATTCATTATAATAATATTTTTTTAAAATTATATAAATATTTTCAAATTAATTGACTGTGTAAAATTATATAAACTGAATATATAAAAATATTATGTTAAAATAAATAAAAAAAATTAATTCATTTATTATGTTAAAATATTAAATGCATCAAGTATTTTTATTTGATAAATAAAATTTGATAAAAGTAAAAAGTAAGAAAATTTAAAATGATTCAAAATTTTGAACAATGGGTCCATCGGCGTCGATTCCGGCAGAAAACTAGGTGCGAATACTAATTGACGCAGCAAACTAGGTGCTAAGACAAGGGTAGAACAACCTTTAATTTCCGGGAAATATGTATATACCACATCAAAACACGAGCTTCTGATGGTCATCAAGAAAATAAAATGACGCATATTACCAAGATTAATTTTATATATGATCAAGGATCGAAAGGACGTGGTCCTAGATTTTAAATTTTAATTCATAGAAGTGATAGTAACGAGACGAGAGAAGATTGAGTTGAATTAGATTTTGAACGTTAAAATTTTAATTTGTTTAAAAATTTTAAAGTTTAAAATTGGATCTATTATTACTTAAAAATTCTTTTAAAACTTAATTAAAAGTTTATATTATTAAAAAATTAATAAATAAATTTAAAGTTTATAAAAATAATTGCTTAAAAAATAAATTTAAAATTTAAAAAATAAAAAAATTATTAAATAGATCTAAAATATATATATATTAATATTATGTAAATAAAATATAAAATAAATATTATATAAATATAATATATTAAAATAAATATAAATATAAAATATATAAATAGGTTCTAATTTTGTTAAATAGATTTTTTTATAAATTTAAATTTAACTTATTTATTTAAAAAGATTTTTTAACAAATTTAAACCTATCTATTTATTAAATGACCTGAGTCAATTTAGATTTTAAATAAATCAAGTTATAGATTCCTGTCTTATTTATTTTCATTCCTAATAAAATTAAACTAAATTTATTAATTTTATTAAAAAATCTCATTTTTAATACAAAATACACTGTTACCACTGAATTTTATCAATGGTATAAGATTGTTATATATATATATATATATATATATATAAAAAGAGACTCATTAATTACTTCAACAATGTCTTAGTTTAGATACAAGAAATTGTTAGTTTAGATACAACAGAAATTGTGCACAATTATGAGCATTGAGTCTGAGAAAACAACCAAACGACCAGTCAACTTACATTTTTAAAGTTATTGAAGTAAACAAAGCATTTTTAATATAATTTATTAATTATAAAATATATTATTTTATTATTATTTATTTTTTTATATGAATTTAAATAAATATGTTTTTTATTTATATAAAACGTTAAAATAATATTAATTATTATTATTTATTTTTAATATATTGTTGGGGTAAATTTTTTCTTTATCATTAAAAAATTTTAATCACCGTTTTATAAGATAAAAAATGATAATTTTAATTTTTATTAAATATTTTTTTATAAATTTATATTTGTAAAAAATTATTTATCAAAATATATTTTAATAACCGTTTAAATAATATAATTGAGAAAATTATATATATATATTATAAATTTAATATATTTTTATCAATTTATACAACTTTTAAAAAAAATTTTATAAAAGTATTTATTTTTCAATGAATCAATCAATTAAAAATCTGAATATGTATAAATTTTTAAGTGATTATTATAAAAGTTAATAATTTTATGATATAATAATTTATGATTGTATAAAATTATAAATTTTTAATTATGATATTGTAATTCAATTGGTTTTTTACTAATATATTTTTAATTATATTAAAATATAAATAAAATATAATGTAATAAAAAATTAAAAAATTTATAGAAGAATTTTAATAAAATAATTATTTTTTCTAGTTTGAGTAATTTTTTTAGATAAATAAATAGAAATAAAAATAATATAATTTAAAACCTATGATCAAATTTTTTTTATACCTAATAATAATTATTTAGCACCTTTTCTATTGAACATCATGAAAAAAGTTTTAATTCTTAGATTAAAAACCATTGCATTTTATTCTTTTGTTCCATTTCTTTCTCTAACCTAAAATATAATAAAATTCTTATGCTCTTCACCTCACTAAACTCGATTGGAGCCAACTATACATAGATATATTATTATATTCAAGACATCAACTGTTAGATTAATTCTTTTCGGTATGGTAAAAAATTATACACCCATAATTATTTACCAAATCCATCCTTTAGAGAGATAGTTTATATTTTAATAATAATAAACCTTTTAATATTTATAAAAAATTACAAGCACTATAAATTTATTAAATTACTGGTAAATTTTGTTTAAGAGTGACTTTAGCTTAAAATGATTAGAGTTCAAAATATTTGAGTCAGTCAAATTCATTTTAGAAAGCTTCTTTAGAAGATATCTAAAGTAAATAGAGAAAGCATTATATATAGAAGTTGGAAATTTCTCAAAAAGAAGGATCACGCACCTTTTATTCTTTCCCACTCCTAAGAGAAGCTATTATCGCAAAGATTTTTTAAGAAGCAAGCGTCTCAACGCATGTCCCATGTAATTTACTAAGAAAAAACCTTGAAGATATTCAAGTTATGAACAATAAAAGAAATCAAATATTTACTCAATATTCTGTTAGAAAGCCAAAAAATTTTCGTATGCACGAAAGGAGACTTATGTTGATGACTTAAAAATTTAAGTCAAATTATTTTAAGATTTTGACTTCATCAAATTTCAAAAGATACACTTTAGGACCACAAAGTACATGTTCATAAGTATTTTGTGAAATTCAACTTTTAATGTTAAAGAATGTACACTCATCTGAATGTTTTTGCGGAATACTCAAAGAGAGAAGCTTGAAGACTTCTAAAAATTAGATAAATTTTAATCCTTAAAAGGATTTAGCTGAGAAAAAAATTATCAAGTTGAACAAAAAGAATTAAGAAAAAGGAATGAGAAGATGTACAATCATTCAATGATGCATAACTATAGATCAAATATTAGAAAATATCTTCAAAGTGATAGGATGCAATGTCGGAAGAAAAGTTATGTATGCTACTTATATTTGATTGAAGATGCAAAATATTGATGGAATATAACAAACATCAAATATTAGAAAATTTCTTGAGAATTACTTTGCATATGGCATGAAGAAAAAGAAAACAAATGAAATTCCTTGAGGCGAAGCAAGGAAACATTTTAGTAAGAGAGTTTGTGAAAAATTTGAAGGAACTTTCCTACTGTATCCTCTACTACCAGAACAACTTAGATGACCAATCGAATTGCACAAAATTTCGAAAATATTATGCTATTGGAAATCTAGAAGATTATCAAAATCCAAGAAATACAACATTTCCCTACACTTATTAATAAATAATTTTTAGGATGCTAGCAAGGATAGACTCACTCAGCTAAGGAGCTATGGATCTCTAAGAAAATGGAGTAAAAAGCTAGAGAAAAAGAAGTCATTCTAAGAACCACAAGGATTTAAGGATCTTCTTCGAGGTATCAGAAGCCCCAAATTTGTAAGAAGCTTTAATTCACTTCTACAAGTTCATTTCACTACTCAATTGAAGGGAATCACACTTGACCAAGGATATTTCCATCAAAGGAGTGTGATATGTTTCAAATGTTAAAAGTAATGCCACAATTAGCAAAATTTGTCCAATGATGAAGAGGGAGACAAAATGTAAAATAACAACAGTCAATAATAAAAACAATTCTCAAAATGGAGGATGAAATTTTTAAACACTTATTAAAGTTTTGTACTAGGATAAATTGGGAGAGAAATGTGCTTAATTATAAAATTTTAGCTAAGTTTTGCATGATTAGATTTTATTGGGCTTAAATTGTTAAACTTAATTTTCTAATTTTAATGTTCGGTTAATTTTTATTTTTTCATGCCATGTCTTAAGTCATACTCATAACTTTGAAGTGATTTTTAAGGTATTAGAAACCTAAATGTAGTCGTAAGTAACCATTTAGGTCTTGGAAAATGACTTAATATAAAGTAGAGTGTCATTTAGGTTTTCAATAAATATTCCAAACATAAATTAAAAATATATGAAGTCACAACGAGTTTGAGGAGAGATCAAAACCTATTTTTTAAGGATTTAATTTTCTACCATTTATATTTAGAAGGTAAGAGTTAGTTTGACTTAGAAGCCATAGAAAGATTTAAAAATAGAGAGGCACATTAACTATTAAGGTTTAATTTATTTATTTTTAAAATTTTTATACATCTTTTACCTTCTTTTCATGCAAATTTTATGTAAGAAACATTTTTGAAAGCCAAATCCTTGAGACGAACTCATTGAATGTGATTTTTTTATAAGTAAAGATTTTGAAATTTGTGTTTAAATATCAATTTGAATTGTTTCCTTAATCTAGTAAAAAAATTATGAATTAATTATCTAAACCTGGGTCACCATTATTGAAAATTATAAATTAATTAATATTTTTTAATTGAAATTTAATCAAACAATTTAAGAATAAAATTATAATTATTTACCTAAACTTATGATTGATAGACCTAGGAATTAAGTATGTTATAGTACAATAAATTTAGTTGGCCTTTGTCATTCTTAAAATCTCAAAAGCAGTGAGACATGAAAATTAAGTTCATATAATTTCCAAATAAAATATAAGGTTTTAAATTAAAAAGTTTCTACTAGCTAAAAATTTCACAAAATAAAATAAATTTTATTCTACCTTAAAAATAATTGAATGCTTTAGATAAAAAAAATATTTTTTTTATTTTTACCTTTTAACAATGCAAGCTCTAGATTAATAAAAATTATAAATAAAATTTTTAAAAGTAACATTAAGGATAGTTCAAAGCCAATAAAAAAGAAGGTGATTCAAACTTTAAATTCATTCTAAAGAAAATAATATAAAAAAATAAAAGATAAAATGAAGGAAATAGTTAAAATTTTAAGAAGAAATTTACTTTTGGTTAAATATCGAAGCATCAAGAAGTAACAATAATATAAGGGTGGAGTCTGACAAATCTTGAGAAGAAGATTAAATAGAAGTAAGGGAGAAAGAAAAAATAGGATGATAAGTTATTATTCCATCATTTTATCTATGAAAATTTAAGCATAGTTATTGCATAACTTATCATTATTTACTTGTAATTCATCCTAATTTTTTTTATTTTTATAGAAATGATCATGTAAGTAGAGAATAAAAAAAAGAGTAAGTTTTGAACCAAAAATAAGGGGAAAAGGCATAAAAAGATAAAAAAGGACAAAATTTTCCCCTCAACAAATCAGCACATTCTTGCATACTTGAGCATAACCATGCTAACGTGAAGCAGCACGCTTGGGCCTAATAAAGAAGTAAGATCGTGCCAAGATTGGGAGGCACCAGCAACAGTGTCACATAAACCTTAATGACAAAAGAGGCATCCTAGTCAACCTTACTATGTGTAGTGCATTTACTATGTGTACAAAGTTTTACCCACGGGCAAGTGCACCCATCGATGTAGAAATGGGTATTTAAAACCCTTAATATCGTTCCCATAAAGACTATTTCAACAATCTTAAAGAATGATTAAATCCTAATTTTTGAGTTCACCAGAAAAGAGTTTGTTTAGAAATATTTAAAGTGAATGTAAAAAGGATAAAATGAGACTAAGTGATTTAAAGACAAAAGGCACAAATATGAGTTCAATTATGGAAAAACATGAGACTTTGGTTTCCCTTGTAACTTTACCCAATTTCATCCCAATTTTCTTATGAATGATTTGAGTCAATTGCTAACCATCTGTTCTCATTCTATTACTACCCAGTGGTCATGCAATAACAATATTCTTTCCCTTAAGTTACTACCCCGATAATCATGCAAGGTATATAATTAAGAGAAGCATAAAGAACATACGAACTTGTTAAATTAATAATTGATTAGAAATAAATTATTTCGATTGGTCCTCTAAAACCCTTAGATTCAGTTTACCTTATAGTTCTGTTAATTAGGCAATGGTACGATCGCCTATTCCCAACTAAGTTAGTAATTAACTCTCATTGATTAATTATGCATATAAGAAAAACACAATTGAATAGAAATACTGAATCATTCATAAAAAGGAAAAGGGGTTCAATTGGTTACATTATAAGTTTCACCAAAGCCCCATGATTTGGGGATTAGTTACACATCGAGAGATAAGACAAAGAAAAACATACTAATCCAACAAAATAATTCATAATCCATAATCCTAATTCTAGAAGAGAATGACAAAACCATAGTGCCAGCAAGGCTGGAAATAGGAAATTGCAACTCGCACTATGAAAGAGTTTCTGCCTCCAAGATCCTATGGGAGGATACAAAAAGAAAGATGAAAATGGAATGGTGTGCCTCCAAGGTAGTGATGGGCTTACGCTTCGAAGAGTGGTGTAGCCTTTGGGACCTAGGATGTTGTCATGTGGTGTAGTAGAGCCTCCCTTTTATAGGCGTGGATTAGGGTTTCAATGTGGTGGACCGGGCTTGACCTAGTTGTTTCTTAGCCGTCACGACCAATCTACGTAATCTTGTGTAGGGCTGACATGTCATTTTCGCATTAGATGTATTATCTTTTTATACTTCTTTTACCCTCTTTTTGGTCCAAAACTTGCCTATTTTCGGATTCTTTGCTTGCATGACCATTCCTACAAAAATAAGAAAAATTAAGTAGAATTACAATTAAATAATCATAAATTATATTGTAATTATAACTAACTTTTCACAGATAAATCAATAGAATGATGGTTTATCATTACGCTATAGAAGACATAGAGCGACTACAATGACTAAAAAATGGCTAGTTCAAGCCTAGTTCATGACACTTGAAATCCTAATACACAGCTATAAAAGAGAAGCTCTACCACACTATTCTACACATCTCTCTCTCCCTCTTGGGAGCAATCCTCTCCATAAAGGAAAGTACACTTCTTTCTTAGATTTCGGGCACAATCCTACCTTTCCTCCATCCCTCGCCTTTTGGCATCTCTATTCCTGATTCTTCCTTCAGCATCCTCCTATAGGATCTTAGTAGGAGGGATCCCCTTATAGTGCAAGTTGTAGAGTTGCTTATCAGTCTTACCAGCATTTTAATATTTATCTCTTATTTTAAGATTTATTATAGATATTTTTGGATTAATTTTCATGATATTTAACTAATCTCCAATTCATGGGATTTGAAAAACCGTCTAATGTAAATTGCTTGGATACCCTTTCCCCTTGTACTTTATGAATGATTATCTTTTTCTCACAATTATGTTATCTTGTTGCACTTAATCCATTAATAAGAAGTAGCTAACCTTATTAATCTATAAGTTGGATGGAGGGAGGCGATCATACCACTCTTAATTAACAAAACTGCTAGTTAACTAAACTTAAGGGTCTTAGAGGATCAATTGGAACCTAAGTTTCTAATTGGTTAATTACTTAACATGGAGTTAACACCCTCTTAAACTGTATGCCTCTTTTATTTATCTATCGTGCTAGCTCAAGGAAAGTAGTATTTAGAAGAGAGATTACTACTACTACTAGATCAAGGAGAAGTAATGATATTAGAGTAAGTGGTTAGCAATTGATATTTGTAACTCATTCATAAAAAGAGGGAGGATTGGGAGAAAGGGAAATAAAGTCAAAAGAGGATAAGTGAATTTCTAAAAAGATAATTTAGAGGGAGGCCTTCTTCCTCGTCAAACTTAAGCTTTTATGTACATGCATATAATACATGTATAATGAAGAGAAAAGAAAAAGTAGGACTTCCTTGAGTGATGGCTGAGGATACAGAGGGTCTTCCTCCTCAAACTTAGAGGTCAACAATTTCCTGAATATAGATCCCCCGTTGAGTTCTAAAATTGGGAAATAAGTCCTTATATTTTACAATATCCTACTCACACTAAGCATACGTTTTAAAGTCAAAATATCATATACAAAATGAAATGAAAATAATATTAGCTCAAAATGTCTAATAATCCTAATATAAGAAAATAAAATATATTCCTAGTGAAAATAAAATAATAAAATGAGAAAATATAAACAAAAGTAAGTCATATAGGCGATGACTGGCCCATCTAGCTCAACAGTAATTGAAAGGACACAAAAAATTGGTTGTCTATCCATATAAAGGTCACATCTTATGAGTCTGCTAATGCCTAATATACGATGTCCTATGCATCCAAGCAAACATAAATGTTATCCACTCGCAATTGTAGATGATTGAGGCAACCAAAAAGAGAGTAGGTTTATAGGTACTTCTCTTCTACATCATCATCCATATCCTCTTTTACCACTTGTGGCCCCTACTGTTGTTGTTGCTGTAAGGGTGACTGTGGTTGTGGCTATGGTTGTGACTATTGCTTTTGTTGGAGGTGCAAAGATGTAGGTTCCATGAGGTCTCTACTGAATCACCCTCATGCACAACCATGTAGAGATCCTAAGTAGCGTAATCAGCTGCTCTAATGTTACTGCAAGATGAAGGACTCCATGATAGCACCACAGGACAATAACATATGAATCAATACCTATGTAACCTCTCTTCCCTATATTCTACAACTATTCCATCCCCTAGCAAGATGTAATGAAGAATATTTCGAGATTGACCCTTCTACCTGTGATAGCAGTCCATAAAAGGAATAAATGGATCTTCAAGACATCTTCGGTCCTATCATTCCCAGAAAAGATTCTTGATAAAATCTCATTTTATTAATTTACCTACATGAAATTAGTTATAATTACTATATGATTAATGATTAGTCTATCATAATTTTACCTAATTTCCCTTATTTTTATAGGAATATTCATGCAAGTAGAAAATTATAAAATAGGAAAATTTTGATCCAAAAAGAAGGAAATGGGAATAAAAAGATGAAGGAATGACACAAGGACAAAATGCCCTTTGGAGAAAGTCAGCATGGTCGTGCTGGTTGAGAACACTTGTGTTGGCTAAGCATATCCTTGTAGTAGACCAGGATTTCCAACATGACCATGCAGACCTCAACACGGCCTTGTAATATCATTGAGTTTCTAATATGGTCATGCAAACCTAAGCATGGTCATGCTAACTCTAAGAGGTTATAGAAATAATCCAAGTCAACCCTAATGATGTAGGAAAAGATGCCAGATATCCCTAACAACATTACCAGTGACCTAAAGTAGCCATGAAAGTTGAGGAGGAAACTTGGATCAACCTAGTTAACAATTGAGGCATCCCTAATCCATGCTTATAAAAAGGAGGCTACCTTGGGAGAAAGACACACCTGACACATCTCAACGTCTTTGACACTTTAGGAGAGAAGTCCTTTGACCCATCTCTTTTTAATTTCTCATGTATTATTTTCATCTCCATTCCTCTATTCTAGTTTCATCTTCTAACATCCTTTTACAAGATCTTAGTCGAAGGAATCCTTACATAATGCAAGTAATAGATTCTCTTACTAACCTTTCATTTCCATTTACATAAGAATGAATACTATAATTTACATTTCGAACAGGCATGAATACAGCATCTATAGGATAATTGCCCGATTTTTATTTGCACATATAGGATAAATATTACAATACCATGTCTTTTTGTTATTTCATTTATTGAATTTATTGAGTGGTCTCTACCCCCTTTTCTTGCCTGTGCTTCTTTAGAATTTTTTTTTCTATTTCTAATAGAATTGATGAGACAATTTGAAAAAAAAAAAGGTATTAGGATTATGCATTTTGTTGGGATGGCTTACTCTCATTTGTCATCTTTTACTATATGTAACTAACCCCCAAATTATAGGTTTTGGTGAACCTATGATGTAACTATTTGAATCCCTTACAATTGTATTGCTTTATCATGCTTAATCCATTAATGAGAATTACCTATTCTTGTTAATCTTTAAGTTTGTTGGAGGGTAGACGATCGTACCACCCCCAATTGTCGGAATTATAAGTTAACCAAGTTTGTGGGCTTTGGAGGATCAATTGAAATCTTAGGCTTCTAATTGGTTATTAACTTAACAAATCCTAAGTGTTTTATGTTTCTCTTATTTATTTACATTGCATGATCATTATATGTAGTACTTAAGGAAAAAATTATTACTATTGCATGATCATTGGGTAGTAATAGCATCAAAATCGATTATTAGCAATTGATGTCTAAATCATTTGTAAGGAAATTATGGGATAAAATTAGGTAAAGTTATAAGAGGATATAAAGTTCCATACTTATCCATAACTTTTCATTTGTGTTCTCTATTTTTTATTTTTTTTCATATATGCTTTCTTATTATTCTTATTCCTTACACTTGCAATAAAATCTCTCTTTGGTAAGATCAAAATAAATTTAAACTTATTTCATATATTATTGGCATAATCTCTATGGAATTGACACTAGGGGTCTAAAATACCCCTATTTTACACCAACAGGTACACTTGCTCATGGGTAACACTCACATTTTACATGCGTCAAGTTTTAGCATTATTGTTAGGGACTATTCCCCAACAATCTTTGGAGTTTAAATTTTGATTTCTTGATACTTGTATATACATATTATATAAAAGAAAAAAAATTAAAAATTTCTATGATATCCTTGTATAGTTATTTTCTATATGTATGCTAACTCACTCTCGAGTCTTTACTTTACAGTTTAATTCAAAGATAGAAATAACAACCCAAATATTGAGGCAAGAAACCAAAGTAAGGACGATGGCCACTCAAGGATGTAATACTTTGCTAGATTACATGACCCCCATTGACAAGGATCTACAGAGTAGTAGATCAATCCTAGCCTTGGAAGGTGTTCCGAGCTTTAAATTAAAGCCCACTCTTACCAATATGATTCAAAAAATGTTTCAATTCAGAGGGATGACCTCAAAGGACCCATATCTCCACATCAAAAAGTATTTTAAGCTAACGAGTATAATCAAGATGAATGGTGTCATGCAGGATGCCTTACGATTATATTTGTTTCCCTTTTCCATTTTAGAGAAGGTGAACAATTAGCTGAACTCTTTGTCAGAGGTATCCATTACTACCTAGGAGCAATTACAATGTCTATTCTTGATGTAATCTTTTCCCTAGTCCATCTAGTTTAGGATCATATTGGACATTGTCAGGTTCATCCAATTTGAGAATGAGTCCTTATATGAGGCTTCAAATTATTTCCAAAACCTTCTTCAAAGGTCCCACATCATGGATGTCAAATGCCCTGTCTTATGAAAATATTCTACAAAATCCTTTCTTATTTCAATGAGTTATTATTAATGCAACTTCAAGTAAAGGAATTCTACATAGCCCCCAAAGGACACATGGGAGGTCATAAGAGACTTGGTTGCTCAACCAATGGCGATCCAAGAACAAACACATGAAGAAGAAGGACTCTTAATTGGTAAAAATATACTAGGTGGATCACACTGCCATGGTAGATGGTCAAATAGAGTCCTTAAATAAGAAAATAAAGGCTCTTAGGCATGCAAAGGAACAACTTGCCCCGCCACTCCAAACTCGAGTTGCACTTGAACCAAACCTGTATAAACTTTGTGGCTTCATAAGCAAAAGTGATGATGAATGTATTGTTGAAGCACATGTGACTTAACAAAATGAAGAGACCAACTTTGTGGGAAATACCTATAATCCCATTGGAAGAATCACCCTAATCTCTCTTAGGAAGGGCATTAAGGTAATCATTTTCTTACCATTTCTCAAAATGTTTACAAACTCCCTTATATATGGATTTAAGGAGGTTACAAGAAAAAAATGGGGAGGAGCCAACTCCTATAGAATCACGATTTTAGAATATGAAAACATGACTTAAGAATGTGGAGACACAAATATTCGAGGTCCAGATCATGGAAAACTAGATAGGACACATCCTTAACCTCTTGTCACAATGAGAGCTTGAGACCTTGCCCAGGAATCTTGAGGTGAACCCAAAGGAGCAGGCCACACAACATGGTCATGCTAACATTGGATGTGCCATCAAATAGTTCCCCGTTAGCCCTAATGACACAAGAGACATCCCAATCAACCTTACAACATTGCAAAAGACATAGAAATGGATGCAACAAGTGTAGGAAAGCTAGGTCAAACTCGATACGTAATGCTAGAAATCCTAATCTGTGTTTATAAAAAGGAGGCTCTGTCATGCCATTCTATACAACACCACAACACCTTTCTGACTAAAGAACACCCTCTTCATAACAGGGAGCACATCCTTCTAGATCCAGGGCTCTACTTTTCCTCTATCTCTCATTTCTAACCTCTCTATTCTTGATTCTTCCTTTGGCATCTTCCTGTAGGACCTTGGTGGGGGTAATCCATGTACAGTGCAATTTTAGAACAGTTGTCAGTTCTGTTGGCAACACCAATTTTTTATTTCTAATTTGTTTGGTTATGGATGCTTGTAGGCTATTTTTACCAATGGATAACTAATTTCCCCTTAATGAAGCTTTGGAAAACTTTAATGTCTATTGTTTGAACTCCTATTTTTTTTTTATTTTTTAAATAATATTTTCATTTTTATAATTGTGTCATTTTATTATGCTTAATTCATCAATAGAAATTGACCAATTATCTTAAAAAATGAGATATCTAAATGAACTTCCTAAGTTTAGTGAAGTCTAAGCATAATCTACCAATTTGTGATGAGAGGCAAGAGTGTCTTTTACAATTAAGTGTACTAGCCATGTATGAACCTTTCTTATGTTTCCTGTAGTTTGATAAATTTTTGTATATATGACTAAGGTGTTTTATGTGTTCAAGTGTGGTGATTTATTTCTCTTATATGATGAAGCATAAGACTTAAATAAGTAGATAGATACTACGACATCCCATGTAATAAAAAAAATTGTAAGTTTCAATGTAAGAAACCACCTAAAGATCCCTATTTAACTTATGAAGGCTCCTAGCTTCGCATAGAAGTCAAGGACTTTTAAAAGTTAAGGATGATGATAATCATCAAAGGGTGACAATTTTCACCAAGGTATAAGCTTATGACTTAGGATAAAGTTAAATTTAAAGTAAGTTTTGAATAGGTAGGCAAGTGATGAGATAACTTAATGTGTATGTGAGCCTTTCTAGGGTGATTGAGCATGTTAAAATTTTCATGAATCATGGCATTGGAGTGCGACTATGAGCGTTGGCCTTTTATAGGGGACTTGTGTATGTTTGTGTGAATCCCTTTAACGAGGTTAAGCATATTAAGAACCTCATAGAACATGTCACAAAAGGGTAGTTAGGGTATTGGTCCACTTTAGAGGCAACTTGTAAATTTTAAGTAATGAGTGAAGAATAATATACTTCATATGTTAATCACCAAGTTATCTAAAAAAATAAGGTTGCACAATTGAAAATAATGTGATTCAAGCTATACATGAACCAACCCTATGTGATGAAAGAAAATAAAATGAAATAACTTCAAACTAGTTGTTTTAAAAAGTAAAAATAAACTTGATTGATATCACTTGTTTATGAATAAATTGAAATGGTTGAGGATTGGATGATGTCACCTATATTAGAGTAGAGACCAATTAAGAAACTTGCTTTTCGCACTTCTTAGGTTCTGTCTTATCTTTACATACTATTGTGCATAAAACATGTGTCATGTTTTATCCATGGGAAAGTATACCTGTCCATGGAGAAATAGAATATTTAAGACCCCCAACATCGATTCCAAAGGAACTATGTCAACAATCCTTAAAAGAATGTTCAAATTCTAACTTTTCATCTCACTAAAAAGGATTTTTTCTTGAAATATATTTAAAATAAAAATAAGATTAGAAAAGAAACAATGAAAAATATAAAGGAAAAGAAAATAAGCATGAATTCAATTATTAAAAGCATGAAACTATGGATCTCCCTATGACTTTATCCAATTTTACCCTCAAACACTCCTATGAATAATTGAAAATGCTAATTGCTAACCATTTGTTCTAACTCTATTATTATCCAATGATCATGTAATAGTAATATTCTTTCCTCTAATTACTACCTGCAATGATCATGGAAGGTATATTATTAGGAGAAGCATAAAGAACATATAGACTTGTTAACTTAATAACCAATTAGAAATCTAGGATTCCAATTGATCCTTCAAAATTCTTAGATTTAGTTTATAGTTCCATTAATCAACCAATGGTATAATTATTTATTCTTCAATTAAATTAAGAATTAATAAGAGTGGTCAATTTTTAACAGTTAATAAATCATAATAAGACAAATACAATTGAATATCATTCATAAAGGAGAAAAGTGGTTCAGTTGGTTACATCACATGTTTCACCAAAGCCCCACGAATTAGAGGTTACTTATGCATAATGTATAAGAATAAATAAAAATATGGTAACCTAAAAAAGTAATCAATAATCATAATCTTAAGAGAGGAATAACAAAACTTTAGTGTTAGCAAGACTAGTAAAAGGGCGTTGCAACTCATGTTGTTAAAGGGGCTCTTGCCTCCAAGATCTTATGGGAGGATGCTAGAAGAAAGAATAGAAATGGAAATAGAGGAAAGATAGAGAAGATAGGTAGAGAACTACACCTTTGGGATGGTGTGGTGTGTTGTTCCAAGGCCTAGCCTTCCTTTTTATAAATGTGAGTTTGGATTTCTCTACTATAAATCAGGTTGATCTAAGTCATCTATTGAGTTATTAGGATTACCCTAAATCATTCACCGTGTCATTAGGGATGATTGAGATCAATTTCTACATCATTAGAGCTAACTTGGATTATTTTCTGCATCATCTCAAGTTGGAATGGTCGTGTTTAGGTTTGCCAAGCATGTTAAAAACCCACAAATGCTATGAAGGCATGCTTGATAAGCTGTCATTCTGTCATTTTATATGTGAGAATTTAGGCATAATTATTTCATGATTCATGACTATGCACTGGTAATTTCTCCTAATATCCCTTAGTTTTACAGAAATGGTTACGAAAGTAGAGAATTAGAAAATATACAAATTTGGGGCTAAAAAGAGAGAGAAAAGGGCATTAATAAGACACACCCTTACAATTTCAAGCATGATTGGGCAAACATAAGTATAATCATGAAAAATAAATAAGCACAATTGTTCCAGATACAAGCATGATCATGCTAAGATTAGGAAGTTCTAAAAAAGAGCCACATCAACACTAATGACGTAGAGAATATCCTAGTTAGTCTTAATGATGTTGTAGATGACTTAGAGCACCCACAACGGTTAAAGGATGAACTAGGTCAACCTGACCCGGGATAATTGAAGCTCTAATCTATACCTATAAAAGGGAGGAACCAGCTTAGGAGAAATATAATGAAGATGCCTAACACACTTCTTGGAAGGGTTAAATTGCTAACACCTCTGCACTCCATGCACAATCCTACCTTTTCCTCATTTTCTATATTTAGTCTTTCCATTCTTGATTCCTCCATTCTTGGTGGGAAGATTTTGGTGGGATGAATCCCTTCATGGTACAATTGTAAAGTTGATTGTCAGCCTTACTGATAACTCGATTTTGTATCTTTTATATTAGGACTAGGTTATAAATATTTTTGGATTAATTTTTATCACGTGAAACTAATCTTCAATTTATGAAACTTTGGTGAATCTTGTGATGTAATTGTTTGAATCCCAATTTTTCTTTATGAATAATTATATGTCATCATTATCAATGATGGTATTTTCTTATTCAATTATGTTGTCTTATTATGCTTAATGCATTGATAGAAACTAACCCACTCTTGTTAATCTATGAGTTGATTAGGGGTAAGCGATTGTACCATCTCTTGATTGACAAAACTATAAGGTAACTAAATCTAAGGGTTTTGGAAGATCAATCAAAATATTAGGTTTCTATCTATTTAATTATCTAAATAGTTGTTGATAGCCTCCTATAATTTATGCTTCTCTTATATATTTGTCTTGCATGATCATTGGGAGTAGTATTTTGAGGAAAGATTATTACTATTTGATAATCATTTGATAGTAATAGTCTCAGAATAGATGGTTAGCAATTGTTATAATTCATTCTTAGGGAGAAATTGAGGGTAAAAGTAAGTAAATCCATATGGGAATCCAAAATCCCATGTTTTTCCATAACCTCCACCTATTCTTTTGTTTATCATCTTTTAAAAATTATTTTTATTTTAAACTTACACAGACACAACCCGTTTTTTTGCAAGCTCAAAATTTGAAATTCAAACTTATCTTATTGATTTTTGGCATAGTCTCTGTGAGATCAATATTAGGGATCTTAAATGCCTTCTTTCTATATTGATGGACATACTTGTCTGTGGATAAAATTTGGCAAATAGTTTATTCTCACGTTTTCCATGCAACAATGCTCAAGTCCAACACGACCATGCTGACTTCCTCCAACGGCAGTCTGGTCCTTTCATTGTTGTTTTTCTCTTTTATGCTTCTCTTCCCCCTATTTTTGGCTTAAAATACGCCTAATTTCTAATTCTATTCTTTTGTCACCATTCTTGAAAGAAATTTAGTGAAATTACAATCAAATAGTCATGAACTAATTTTTCATGGATAAATTAATAGATTAGTGGTTTATCATACATTAAAGATTTTGTTTGCCTTAGTAACAATCATCTTTAACATTCACATAGATTGACATTTCAAGAACTAGTGGAATAGGATGATCGTCACAGCTTGAGTTCCAATTTAGGTATATTTTTGGTTGAATGGATTGTTCATATGGCCAGTTATGAACTAGGAGTTCAACCCTAGAGCCTTTGTGATGCCTTTGCGAATGTTTTATCATAACTTTTCCTTCCTTTCTCTTAAGCCTACATATTCCCCACATTATATCATGGATCCAAGGATCTTTGTTTCTTCTTTCACTATTGAGAGTGATTCATTAACTTCGTCACACTATTATTTGGATCAATTATCATAGGAAAGTTGTTTCATGATCAAATGACATTATAAAGGTTTTTACTAGAGGATTCCCAACTATTGGTACTAGACATTCTAACCAACTTCGAGTTATTGATGCTTGTGTTTTTTTACTAGCTTTCTTTACCTATATTTCCTTTTATGATTGTGATTTGTTTCATGATGTATATAGAGGGTATTGTTACCCAGGTATGGTTATTTAAGATTAATTTTAAACTTACCACTATATTGCTACTAATTATTATAATTTAAAATATGATGTTTAGTTATATGGTGATTGTTGTGATTATATGGATATAACTGTCTATGTAAGAGGCTTTCATACATATTTATTTTATGCTTAACATACTAATCGATAGTGATGCTCATACTTTCAAAAGTATTTTTTCAAAAATTCATCATTATTTTTATACAAGTAATTTTTAAATAATAATAAATTTTATAAATTAAATAAATATTAATAATAACCCATTTTATAACTTAAATATAATATAATATTATTAAGATGTTACATTAAAAATGTCATATATTCTTGCAAACATATATTGACATTCAAAATTTATAAAAAATTCATATTTAAAAATTAGAAATAAATGATTAATGTAAAAAATATCATATAATTTAATAAAAGTAAAAATAACTTCTAAATTTGATTTTGTTTAAAAATAAATTTTTAAATTTAGTATATACATATAGATTAATTAAGTTTTTAAAAAATAATGTATCTCTCAATCTAACATTATTTATATTAAAGCATACTTCTTGATAAAATTATTAATAAAATAAATTATTTAAATAAAAATATTTATATTAAAAAATTTAAAATATAATTATGAATTATTTTAATATTTAGATAAAATATTAATTCAAAAAAAATATTTTTATTGACAAAATATTTTAGTTTTTAATATTTTAAAG
Source organism: Canavalia gladiata (assembly GCA_037954105.1). Classification (NCBI taxonomy): domain Eukaryota; kingdom Viridiplantae; phylum Streptophyta; class Magnoliopsida; order Fabales; family Fabaceae; genus Canavalia; species Canavalia gladiata. Next base: position 33,721,768 of record CM075658.1, on the reverse strand, counting down.
AAATTTATTAAATAACTTAGGCAAATTAATTTTTTTAGTTCTCAACTTTTATTACTATTTTTAAAATTTTTTTATTATAAATTAATTTAAATTATTTTAAATAAGTGAAGAGACTAACTTATATAATTTTTAAAAATTAAGGACTAGTTTATATAATATTAAAAATTAACAAATTTATAAAAACTAAATAAATTATAAAAAAAAAATATTAGTAAACTCTATTAAAAAGTAATAAATGTTTTAATATTAATAACATACTTCACGAGATAATAAGAAGAAGGGATGGTTAAAAAATAATTAATATTATCTTAAATTTTAAAATAAGTAAATAATATTTAAATAGATTTTAGTCTTGATAAATATAATTAAATTTATTTTATGTTTTAAAAAACTGATTTTAATCAACATAAATTTTAAATTTTTAAAAATATTTTATATTATCATTTGACATACATTTAATTATGTTACAGCATTGATTAAAAAATTAGGATATGACATGTATAAATGTTTAACATATTATAAAAAATATAATATAAATCATTTTCAAATTTTTAAATTTAAAAATATTGAAACTAAATTTTTAAAAATTAAATTAAATTTACATATATTTGTAAGAATTAAAAAATATTTAAATAAAAGATAAAATATGTTCTTAACCTTTTCAACATTTTAACATTTTAGTCTTATAACATTAGTACATGACATATAAAATATTAGTTACTTTAAAAATGAAAAGTAATTTATTTATTTATTTTTGAAAATAAGAAATGAAAATTTATCATTTTAAAAATTAATAATAAAATTAAAATTTTAAAGTGTTAAAAAATTAAAAATATATTTTAATATTATTTTTTAATGATAAATAATAAATAGAAATGATAATTTTATTTAATTTTTTGAGGTAAATAATTTTTTTTATTAAACTTCATTGTTAACGTTTATTTATAATATTTAAAAAATGATAATTTTTTAATAAAATAAATTATTTATTATATTTTTAATAAAATATAAATAATAATGAATTTTTTAATATATAATTAAAATATAAAAATATATATAATAAATTTTTTATAAAATTTTATGATCTAATATTTTAATAATATAATTTTAAATAAAAAAAATATAAATAAAATTGGAGATAATAATATTTTTTCTCAAAAGTCTTAAAAGAAAAGTTGTTATTTTGAAATAGAAAAATTGACTATGTACTGACGCTAAACCAAACACATGATGACACCTGAGAAATTTGTTACGGAAAAGAAAGTGGAGGTCCCAAAAAGAGTGGGGGAGGAAGCAACACGGAACTCGAGGCAAGAACAAAGTCACGGTTATTGTCGGTTATGGCAGTTTGCCACGTAACACCCACGTGCTCCTCTAATCTTATGTGGGCCCTCTTTCCCCCTCACCGACAAATCTCTTTCTTTCTTTTCTTTACTTTAGTCAAATGTAATGTAACGTCTCTTCTGTTTTATTGTCCTATGCCTCTGGCCCCGTTTCCACTCATTCAATTTTAACTAAGGTTATTAAAGAGCTCCTCGCCATATAGTTGAAGAAATATGCCGATTTGATTTTAAATTTTGAATTAAATGTTCATCCTTTATTGAATAACAGTTTAAATTATATTTTTATTATTTTACAAATAAATGTATATTATATTTTAGTCATTTTTAATAAAATAAATTTCTCAACTGTGATGCATTGTAGTAAATATATTTTCTAATGATATTTTAACTTTTTACATTTATTAATATTATCAATTATCATATTATTAATTTTTAATATTTTAAAAGATATAATGATATTTCAAAAATTATTATCATTTGTAATTTTTTATTAATTTTATCTACTAAGATCATAAAATTTATAGTAAATGTTTATAATTCTCTATTAATTATGTTGAAAATTGTTGTAATATAATTTTAAAATAATTAATTTATATTAAAATAAATTCAAATATAGTATATATATATTTATCTTTTATAAAGAAAAGTGTAAATTTTAAAATATAAAACAAATAAAATATAATATAAGCATGTTTTAAGAATGAAAAGTATAATTTACTCTTAAAATTATAGCTACATTGTCGATATATCAATAATTTGATTGTGTTGTGCAGTAAATATGAAATTGTTTTGATTTACGACCATTTTGTCATACGATTTAATTAATTTAAAATTTAGTAAATATAATTTCAAATGTATGTATATTTTTCTACTTATTGAATTAATTATTTTTTATTGATATAAAAAATAATAGTTTTTACCTCAATTAAAATCATACTTATGCAATAAATAATTTTTTCTATTGATTCATTAACTAATATAAAAATATTAAAATTTATGTCATCTGTGTCTAAATCAAGTCCATTGTTGATCTAAAATATCAATTTTAACTGATTTAAAAATATTTTATATAGTATTATTTATTGATGTTTTAACATAACATAATAATAATATAAATGTATTCCTGGTAGAGATATATTAAATTTAGGCTCTTATATTAAAAACACGATTTTAATAAAATCATTTTCTTTCTTTCATTAATCAAATGGCTCCACATAAAAAAAATTCTTATAACTAATAAGGAAAAAAATATTCTCATAAACTTATTTTTGGATTTTAAGAATTAATATTTAGTTCTTCATTATTAGTTATTAATTTTATTTATTAATTTTAGAGGATTTTTCATTTTAAAATCACAGATAATCAGGTAATGTTATATATCGTGGATTAATTATTAGCTAATTCATTTCTTTTTGGATCAATAATCCTTCATGTGAGTTATTATTCTTATGGATGATAACAAATAATGACAACCTACATTATTAGCATGTTACACACTAACGGCTGTAAAATATAGTATTTTCTTACATTGCCACCACCCGTCAATTGTAATTATCTAAATCATCTTTAGTTACAGTTCTAATTTTTCCACAATTCATATTTTTTAGACTCTATTTACATATTTTATTTATTATATTACTCGTCAAATTTATTATTTTCATTTTTTCCCCGTATGTGATTAGCTTTAGTTCTCCTGTTTAACGACTTGGATTGTGCACGTTCAAAATTGTATTTGTACCAAAAAGAAATATTTTTTTATTTATGTGATATTGTATTAGTTTAACATGTTAATTTTATTTTACATAATATGAGAAAGTTACTCAAAATAAATGTTACAACAAATTACATTTACATAAAGCTTTTAAAATTTTTTTAATAAGTCTTTTTAGAAAAATTATCAAGAAGTTTCACTTCAAAAAGATGAAATAGTTGCTTGAAAACTTTTTCCTACTAAAGTATGAAAAGTATAACAAGTTTAAAAATCTTAAATATATATATATATATATATATATATATGTATATATATATATTATACTTGCCTCTAATTAATGGTCAAATGGAGAATTAAATATTCTAAACTTGAAAGGAAGACAAACACAATTAAAACAAAAACGTTTAAGCACATTCATTAAATCATCTTGTTAAAACCATATTTTTAACTTGCTAAACCCTAGTTCTAATATATTTTTAGTATAATATAAGTTAATAGATTAAGTCACTAGTTACCATATTGTAGAAATTTATTATAAATCCATTGTAGAAATTTATTATAAATCCATTATATGAGTGATATGAAAACCTAATTTAATAATTTTAATTTAAATTTTTAGTGTAAGATATTGTAAATTTCAGTTAGACATTCTTCCTATCTTTGTGAGTGAAGAGCACCACTTACATTGGTTATTGGGTAAAGAATCCTATTTATGCAAAGATTAGGAGATTACAATTGAAAGAGTACTACATCTTTTTATAAGATGATTTAAGAAATGTAATAGGATGTGTACTAGAATTTAGAACACTTAAAATAACAAGAATTAATAGGAATTATATACCTTTTGAAGATATTTGTGAAAATGTTCTCTTACGTTGTGTCTAATTGTATATATTAGAATTGTATATATTAGGAACAAAGTCTTTTACATGTGTTCTCCTTATATTACAACCTCTACTTTGATAAAACTGTGAGTAGTTAAAATGTGCGGAAACGAATAAAGATCCTACCCTCTTACAAAAAATACATGTAAAATAATTTTCCTTCATCATGAATATTAGTCCCATTAGACCCTACACAAATATTCTTAGCACACTTGTCAATTAGGTTTTAAGTTCAATAAACATATATACATGATATTTTTCAAAACCCGCAACAGATCACCTAAAATTATATGGGCTTATAGGAAAAATATCAGGTTATCCAATCAACCCGTTTTCCTAAAATTAAAATCACCAATTAATAGAAGTTTAAATTAAAATAAAAATTCTAACATTCTCCTGTTTGGACAATATTGATTAAGTTTTACTTTATTTTGAAAACAACTCTAGGATTGAACAATCGTGGCTATAAAAATAACCTGTACGTAATCACCACAAAAAAAATGATAATCTCAATAAAAAAAACTATTAGTTAAGAGACACAAGCAACATTAAACTATTATAAATTTAGTTCACCAATGATGACATAAACAATAATATCATTTTCATGATCATATCACAAATTATGCAAGTGTAGATACACATCATAGCATAATTGAGATCCTTTTCATGCTATTGTGTCTGGATCCTACATTGTATCTTTTCAAGAAAATACAACCAATCTCCTAAGGAGATTATAAACCATGTTTAATTTGAAACATCATTCTAATAAGGAACTAAAACATCTCGAGATAACACAGTATACAAAACTTCCCAATGATAATATATTGATAATAATATAAAACATCATGCGTATAAATTTATCAAGATAATTACATAGGTTCAATATAATAAAGATAAATATGAATTAATAATAATAATAATTTTCTCTAATCAAATATATCAAAATACCTTACAATACCCATATTATTAACATGTTTTATAAACACTATGAATTTAAGTTCCTTAGTTAGGGGGTCAAGAAGCATCTCCTTGTTAGAAATATGCATTTCAAGAATCTCTCCATTTCAACCATCTCTCTAACTAGTAATAAATTAATTCTAATATGCTTTGAAACTATAGTGATTTTATTATTTTTGAATAAAAAGATTGTAGAGATATCACAATAAGTGCTTGATAGTTTAGAAATAGAGTCTACAATTCTTAAAGTAGAAACAAAGTTTCCAAGTCACATATAATGTGATATAAACCTTATAACAAGCCATAAAATCAACACATGGTGGAAAATGTTATCAAAGTTTTCTTAACACTCTTTTAAGATATGACAATATATCTAAAATTAAATTTATTATCATTTATATCTCTAGCATAATATAAATAAAAGCAGGCAACAACTTCTAGGTTATTAATGTTCCTATAAACAAGCATGTATTCATTTGTCTTATAAAAATGCACCATGACCTTCTTAGCAATAACCCAATTCTCATATCCTAGATTTGACAGGAACCTACCAAGTATACTAACAACAAAATCTAAATTAGGTCTAATGCATGAATGAACATATATAAAATTTCCTATTGCATTGATATAAGAAAGATTATCCACAGAGCTTATTTTAATATCATTCTTAGGATGTTGATCCTTGTACAACTTATCACCTTTGGAAATAGATGCATCATTAAGTTTACAAGTTTCCATATTAAGTCTTTTTAAAACTTACTTAGCATATGTTGTTTTTTTATAGATTCAAAAATTTACAAAACTTGTTCCTATAGATTTTTATTTTCAGAATAAAATAAAATTTTCAAAGGTATTTCTTATCAAAATAAATTGATAACATATTCTTAATCTTAATAAACAAATAATTATTAATGCCAAGTAAGATGTTATCTACATAAAGAACAAGAATAATAAACTTATTACTACAAAACTTAAGGCATATACATTAATCCATCTTATTTTTCATAAATATTATAAATATAACTAATTCATCAAATTTAAGGTACCACTTCTAAGAAGTCTCCTACAAACTATAAATTAATTTCTTAAACTTACACACTAAATGGTCTTTGTTACTTTCTATAAAATCCTATAATTACTACATATAAATATCCTCATCAAGATCTCTATTTAAAATAAAAAAAGTTGTGTTTACATTCATATGGTGCAACTAAAGATCTTAATGTACGACTAGCGCTATAATAATCCTAAAGGAATCCTTTAAGAAAATTAGAGAAAAGGTTTCTTTATACTCAATGCTCTGCTTTGAATAAATCATTTTGCCACTAATATTACTTTAAAATGCTCTACATTTTTATCGGAGTCTTTCTTAATTTTAAATATCCATTTACATCCAATGAGATAGAAAAAATAGGACCTTCCACTAAGTTCCATGCACAATTGTGATCTATAAATAGTATTTCATCATTCATATCCTATATCCATTTATGAGATAAGATGCTACAAATAGCCTCCATATATTTCTATGGATTCGACATATAATTGATGTTGAAGTATAACTCTCAAAGGAATATATAATAATTGGATTCCTCTCTCTCTCTCTCTCTCTCTCTCTCTCTTTCTCTCTCTCTCTCTCTCTCTCTCTCTCTCTCTCTCTCTCTCTCTCTCTTTGTGATCATCTATAAAAGGAATCCCAACTTGTTCCTTTCGAGGTGACATATCTCCTAAACAATCTATTTTGCAGCATAAAGATTAGAATAATATAATTCTTTTTACCAAAGCTCCTTTTATCATTATGAGAGATGTTAGAATCTCTCATGTCATCTTCTGAAAATTTAGCAATGATGGTCTCAACTATCCTTATTTTATAGGTAGGATAGTAAGATCTATATCCTCTTTAAAATATACATAATTATTTGATAGTCTTATCCCAAAGTAATTTAACCAAACTGGATTCACTCATCATAAATATCATAATGTCTATCATAATACTCATCATCTCTTATAATTGTTTCCATTTAAAAATTTAATATTATTTACAGTGTTATTCATGAAAAATTTAATTAGAAATAAAAATAATAGTAGAACCATTAACATGGATAATTAATAAAATAATACTTCTTAAAATTTGGGATTTAACACATATAACATAAACTCTCTCATGGATAGAGATTATATCATATAGAACAATAATTACAAAAATTCAATATATGTGGGTAGAAAAAGTTTATCGTCGAGATTATCCCAAAATCAACATGTCATAACAAATCAATCAATAAATTAACCTCTTGTGGGTGAGTAAAAAAAAATTTATTCATGCGACACAACATCCTAATAATTAACATTTAACAAGAATTCTACCAATTTAGTAAATAACCCACTATGGTGGTTTATTCTCACTAAATTAAAAGAACTCACAACAAGGATAAACAGCTGCCCAAAAATTTAATCATTCAACTTCAATTTTTCAAACACATATATAAACATAAAATAATTATATATATATATATATATATTAACATACAAAGAACAGGAGACTATCCTAGATACATATAAATTCTCATGACGTATACAATGAATCCAATTAAGAAAATGTTATGTATAACCTTTTCTTTATATTTCAACAACAAAATAAATCTCAAATATATTTTGTCTAGGATAAAAAATTATTAATCCCACATTCTTAAATCCTAACTAATTTAGAAAATTTTATAAAAAAGATTTCAAGATTCTAAACCTAATATTACCTAACCTTGATATCACATGTAAGTAGATTTAACAAATGTAACAAGATCTATACTAGAATTTAGAAAACTTAAGTAATAAGAATTAATAGAAACTACGTAATTCTTGAAAATGTTATCTTATTTTGTGTTCAATTGTATACACTAGGAATATAATCTTCCACCTATACTCTATCTCTATTATAACCATCACTTTGATAGAACCGTGAGTAATCAGAATTTGTGGAGACGAATGAGGATTTTTCCCTCTTATAAAAATACATGTAACCTAATTTTCCTTCATCATAAATATTAGACCCTACACAAAAATTTTCAGCACACTTGTCAATTAAATTTTAAGGTGAATAAACATATATACATAATATTTTATAAAACTCATAAAAAATCACATAAAATTATATGATCCTATAAAATATTACCCATTTAACTTATTTTTATAAATTCAAAATCACTAATCAATAGATACTTAAATTAAAATAAAAATTCTACCATATTTTTCAAAAAATCTACATAGAATACGAAAAGAAACATTGTTGTAGGTTTGGAAAAACTTTTGTAAAAATACTTTTATGAACTTTTTTCTTTCAAATCTTTATTGTAAATCATTTTTCAAAGAAAATAGCTTATTTTTCTTATTAAAAATAGATTTATCATTTTTCATCTTTGATTGTTCGAAGAGTTAAGTTTTTAATATGAAAAATTTAGCAAACACTTCATCTTTCTTTATTAAGATTTTGTTATTAACTTCTCTCTAAAAATTGAAAAGATTTTCAAATTTTTTTTATCATAATTCAACCTTTTTTTTTTTACTTATACGAACAATATAAACAACATAAAAAAGTTAAATATCTCGTAGTTTTACTCATAGTTTTTGTGGGATGATAATTTGAAGTGTAAAATATTTCCTTATTATTTGAACATATGGTACATTTATCTTTCCAAGTGTGCTCAACCTCAACATACATCATTTACTCTAAAAAAATAATATAAAAAATAATGAAAATTTAAAATAAAATAATAAAAAGAGAAATAAAAAGCTGCATATAGAAAAGAAATAAATTTAATAGAAAATGAAGAAAGAAAACCTAAAACAAATAATGTTCAAACAATAAACCAAACAACTTTGTGAAATACAAAAAGCACAAAAATTATGTATTATTTGAAGCTTTTATATTTGAATAATTCATTATTGTAGTATAATCACCATGTAAGTGGGGATTGGCCCAATTTAATCCAAGGTATCATGTTCAAATCTTAAGTGTGCAACTATGTAAAAAATATGGATAAAAAATCTTGTGTGAGTCGTTCAATCCAACTTGAATAAGATTGCTTCTACTAAAATTTATATGTGATTCAGACAAAAAAAAAGTTATTGTAGCACATATTAATTAAATCATTTGAGTAATTGTCTTGATTAATTTACAATAGTATTGGAATTTATTGATTATGTCACTTTTTTTCCTTTATGTATATATAATCGTCTTAAAAGTCATATGACTTTTTAAAAAAGTTACATGAATTTTAAAATAATCATAAAATTTTGATTAATCTCTAATTTTTATTATTCATATATAATTATATATAATTTATATTTACTGTTCTGATCATTATTATATAAAAATGAGCATTTTCATTAGATATATCTTCAATCTACTTAATATTAATATCTAATAAATAGTAAATTATTAATTCAAATAATAATGGATTGATTTAGTTATTCGTTTCAATTAATTTAAAATAATTCTGAAATCACATTTTTTAAAAATTAAAAAATTATTTTAGATAAAAAATAAAATGAATGTGATGTTATGTTGCAAGATTTATGTGGATAAAATATGTTTTTATGTAATATAATAGATAATATTTTTAGTTGTTACGAGGACGACAGGGAAACACTGAACACTCAAATATTATTTTGAAAATTTAACCACATAGTAAAAACAGAAATATCTTGTGGGGAGAACATTGAAAATTAAATAATCAACGTCAAATTATTAATACAGTATTTTTATTGGGTATTCAAGATCAAATAATAAAAATTTATATATAATAAACTTGTATTAAAAATTATAAGATTTAATATATTAACTTCATTATATAATTTTCTTTGATAAAAATTTACTATATTATGCATCCTTAAACATCTATTATCAAAATTATTATTGGTATATATGATGTATTTCAACAAATTAAACACTAAAATAAACACGTATTAAATTTAATATATTTTATAATAATTATTAATTTTTTTAGATAACTTAAATTTCTTTAAAAGAAACAGTCCCAAAGACATGCAGTAAATATATCTGATTAAAAAGTATTAAACAATATTCTTTTTTAAGGTATTGACTCTTGATTAGGCACTTTCATTCGCTTTAAATGATTTTCTTTTATTTGTTTTGGACAATATTCTCTACCAGTAGCAGCCACGATTATCGGAACGAAGGTTCCAAGAAAATGACCCTTACCGGCACTCCCATGTTTCCGATAGTCACAGAAAAGAAAAAAGCAAGTCGAGAGGCGGGTGTCGGCATGATTCCTGCTAATAAGCCAAAACGAACATGCACGATGGTCGTTTTATCAACCTATCTTGGTCAAATTATACTGCAGGATTTTTTCCTTTGATACTTTCTTTGCTCACATGAGCAAGTTTAAGTATTCTCTGTTTCTGGGATTCAGTAACAGATTTGACTTAGTCAAGCATGACTATCAAAATCTTTAAACGTTATCATTCCATAATTGACATATATAAGTTTTCAATACAAGCCTAAATGCAGACACTTTGATTTAGTCAAGTTTTATCACCAGTTAGTTCTTTTAATAAAGTTAGAGTAAATTATTCCAAACTTTTTCATAAAATAATTTCTTCTACTTTATAAATATATTTAACTTGGATTTTAATTAATTATATTTTTATACTTAATATTTCATTAATTCTCTTTTAATTTTTAAAATATTATTTAATAAAAAATACAAATTATTAAATATTTATATGATAAAAAATTAGGAAAATAGTAAAAAATTAAGAAGAAAATAATAAAATAAATTATAGTTTCCATCTTAAAAATAATAAAAATAGTTTAAAAACTTGTAAAAAAATTATAAAAATATAATCATTTGAATGAATAGATATAGAATAAAACTAATATACTAAAACAGTTTTTTCATCAATTAAAAAAATATCAAAAATGAATATTTTTCAAAGAACCAATAACAATTTAAGTGATTATTATTTTTTTAAATTTCTCATTGTGATGAAGTTAAGATAATTCTCGTCATTTTGAGCATATATAATTATAATCTATTTTGTTAGTGATTTTCTTATGATATTTTAAAGTTACTTTAAGATTTTTGTTTAATAATTTTAATTTTTGTAGATTTAATTGTATCATATTTAAAAATTAGAAGCTATTTGTATAGTGTATAATACATAGAAGGGATTTTGTGGAATGTGCTTAAATTTTTTATAGGGGTATTTTTTTATTATAATAAAAAATAAAGGTTTAGAATGTAAATGTAACATATTTATGGAATAGGAAATATTTTTAGTAGGTTCTACAAATAGAGGATGCTTTACGTAACAAGTGCAAAATGGAAAGGATACTTAACTCTTGAAACTCTCACCTAATAGATTAATTTTTTTTGGTTTGGATTCTTTTCATGAACTTAAGTTATAACAATTGGTACATTCAATGAAAGTATGGTTATGGAAAGGATTACTTAACTATATTAAGGTGAAAAATATATTAAATATGGATAAGTGAGTGAAGTTGACAAAGGGGAAATGGTTATCATTGAGTATCATTGGATTAGTATTAATAGAGTGAGGTCGCCATGAGATTGATTCTTAAAGAGCATGATAATGTTGAGTTTCACATTAAGTAAAATAAAAGATTTATTGTGGTACTTCAATTTTGAGACTTTTATACTTAATGGATTAGTCTTTTAAGTTAGACTTTCTTCAAATATTTAAATTTATGATTGATATTTTCATTGAGAGTTAGGTTGTGTAAAGGACGACTATTTACACTGCAAGAAAAAGATTAACGAGCGGTTAAAAATTCTATGTTAAAGTGATAGTATAACTTAAAAGATGCTTAACGATTTTGGATAGCACAATTTTTTATAATGTCAGTTTTTTATATGTAAAATATTGTGGCAATTTTAACTACAACTCTTTTTTGAGAAGAACTTTCACTAAATAAACAAATTTCTACTAATACAATAGCCTGTTGTCAAACCCTTATGGCCATCAAAATTTTCATTTTTAGAACCCTACGTTTTATTATGTTAACCAAAACTAGAATGATGATGATTATTACAAGATCTATTGGAAAGAGGTGAAGCAAATGCTTGCCGAAGAGGAGCACGATTAGTTCTCAAATAAATTCCATCATATCTAATTCATATTAAAAGAGTCGTATTAACCATATTGCCAAAGTTGTGCATTTGAAAACAGATTGAAATCTCAAACAAAAATACATAAATACTTAAAATTATGGATGGAAGCTCATGAGGTATTTATTCACTGAAATGTTTGCAACATTTCTATAAAATTATAGAGCAAGATTGGAAACTGACATGCAGATGATTCAAGGCCCAAAGGGAAAAGAACTTAAGAGGCAAACCAACAATGACACTAACAGATTCAATCAACTAATTCTTGTCAATTAAAACATTAAATTAAGGAGTAAGAAACAAAAAAAAAATCAATAAGCATTACATTAGCATTTACTACAAATTGCTACATTACTAAAAAATAATGATCAAATCATCCCGCTATTAATCCTTATGGATTCAGTCCATAACATTAGATTAATCAGTTTTAATGCTACTTTAATGTCCTTAAGAACCGATAGTTGACAATTCATTCAATTTTACTATTTATCATATGTCGTAGTTTCTAAAATCTCCACTACTAATATCTCTCAAACAGGGTTAGAATTCAATGTACGAGATTGGATCTTATCAATAATAAGAAACTTATGTAAAGAAGTAAATGGCACTTTTAAGAAATTTCACTAAATCTAAAGGAAGAATTCTCACCTTTCAAAGGTTGACAAGCAAGTTTCAATTCTCCCAAAGTACATATGGATGTTGCAAAGATCCAAGAATAAAAGGAAGTAGAGTTTAACAAAATGCAAGAAAATTTTAAATTCATCGGGGTTTAATATAGACACGGTGAGAATCAAAGAAAATAAAATATCACAATTTGGTATCAAACAAAGAAAATATTTAAATAACCATAAATTACTATAACTATTTCTTGTTAATATTAAAAATAATCGTCCAAGTGGTACAAGTTTAAAAGTTGGTATCCATACTTTTTTTGGAGGTTTAAAAATTGTTTCCTTTCTTTTGTTCTTTCAATTTTTTTGAGTTGATATTTTATAAGGAGTAAATTTGCTCTTACTCTTTCTATTTATTTGAGATTCTATCTAACTTTTGATAGGTTTAAAAGTTGTTTGCTTTCTTTTGTTCTTTCAATGTTCTTGAGTTGATGCTTTATAAGGAGTAAATTTGCTTTTATTCTTCTTATTTATTTGAGATTCTACCTTAAAAATTTGATGGTACAAATCATTAAGACTAAAATAGTGGTGAAGTTCAACTATGTCTCTAATATCATGCTTAAGGCCATCGACGAACTTAACCATTGTTGCTTTCTCACTTTCATTTAAATTAGCCTAGTGACTTTAATTTCCATCTTCTTATAATAATCATCCACACTCTTAATACTTTAGATCATTCTTTGAAGTCTATTATGTACTTTCCTAAGGTAGTAAGGTGGTACATACCTAGTCCTCATTATATGTTTCATTTCTTCCCACTCACTTAAATGTTGATACCTTTTTTTGTTCAATTTATCCCACCAAATTGGAGCATACTCACTGAATTCTAGGGAAGCTAATTTGGCCTTGTGTTCATCTCAAATTGCATAGTTAGAGAAAGATTGTTGATTCCTAGTGCGAGTCCTCTTTCTATATGATTTAGGCTCATTTTGTCCAAAGAAGTTGACATCACCTTGGGATGTTTCTTTTGTTTCATTATGATACCCACCCTTCTTATATTCGCTTATTTCAATTTTTTTATTATTTTCATTACTAGTCCTAGACCTAGATAAGTGTTGCTTTCTTTCAATTTTAGCTAGAAATTTCTCTAGAGCTCAGTTTTGATTTTGAAATAATTTTTGTAGGTGATTATTTAACTTAACCATTTGAGTCCTAGGAGATAATTTTCTTTCACTCATGGTGGAAGTTTGAAAAGAACTCTCCACACAGAGGTTTGAAAAATAAAAAATTGTACATAAAAGTTTATTTACTAAGCAAGAACTTAATTAAGTAGTATTGATATAGAGGTCCCTAGCTGCAGAGACCTCTAGGCCCATTGGGCCTCAAATAAATAAAATAAAACTTAATTTATTTTCTTGTATTTTAGGAATTAGGAGACCTAAATATGTCTAGGATTGGGTATATTTCCTTATAACCTTTAACAAAACTTTTTGAGCCTAACTTGACCTATTTCTTAGGCTATTTGAAAGAGGTATGAAGGGCTCATTTTGGGATCCATGAGAGGCCCAATTCAGATTCCCAAATCTTTCCCATGCATCTATGCTCCTAGGCATCACCTTGGCCTATAAATAAGTCCCCTTATATTTAAAATCAACACTTAATTTATTTTGAATGAAATTATGAGTTTTCATTCATATTTTTAGAGAAATTCTCTTCCTATCCTTCCTCTAGAATCATAGTTAGGGTTGAGAAACCTCTTATCCATGCTGCTCATGGTGGTAGAGAAGAAGCTCATGCTCCCCAAGATGTGACGCTTCCAAGTCAAGGCATAGTTTCATCTCAATTTCACTTCCAATCTCCATTGAATTGAATCCTCCATTGATCCAAAAAAACCACCTCCTTCCACCTCTACATCAACCTAGTATCAAAGCTCAAAAAATGGAGGTTAGCATTGGATCCTAATTTCCATATCAATTTGTGATTATTTTTCCATTTTTCCAAGTTCATCTTCCCCACAAAATAAATGCTTTCTTTAAGTGTGGTATGTTAATTATCTATGACTCCTATTAGTCCATAGGTCTTGCATATATTAGGTTTAATTACTTAGTTTATGTATGCATTGTAAGCTTGGGCGAATAGTATATCTTAATTGCATAAGCATATGCATGCTACTCTTAAGGTTTCTAGGAAAAACCCTTTGTGTGCCTACCTTCCTTTCTTGTTTTAATTCTAGTTTGTCTCCTTTATTGACCTCTAAGTTTGTCTTGATTTATTCCATTTGATTATACTATTCTTGTGCTAAGCTTTTCTTGCTTCTCTTTTAAATTTCCTCTAAGTTTTATCACCTTTCACATACATTTGCATGAGCACTCTTTTAACCACCTAAGAATCACTAAAGCACCTCATTCAGTTGAGTTATTCCTTGATTTTAACTTGGTTTGGAGGCTATTTTGTGTGAGAGGGCTGGTTACTTGGTGAGAACATTAAAGGGAGGAGTGCATAAATACTTGGTGAGGAATATTAAAATTTAAACTTAATTATGCTAACACTAACCAAGTGGGGAAATAAGTCTTCTTTTTGTATGTACATGATTTTTTAGGTATTTAGAGGAGCCTAAGCATAAGTAAAAGAATCCCAAGGGACTCAAGAAGTCTGGGCTTGGAACTTGGACTTTAAGGCTGAATTGAGGACTTAATTGCAAAACCGAATTGAAGACTAAGTGAAGGATAAGTGTGACATTAAGCATTTAGTTTTGAACTTATAAATTTTAGGTTGAATATTAGTAATTATGTTTGAGTTGAACTGTAAATCCAATGTCTTACAGTAGGATTTCTTTTTAGTGTAATTCAAATTTTTCCTTTACAATTTGTTTGTAAGAAGAACTTTGAACTTTTCACCTTGGTATATGATACTCACTTAAGGTCAAATTCTAATTTTTTTGATGGTTTGTTCATGCAAGAAGTGTAATGGGGTGCTAACTGTTGTGTGAATTCTCTTAGAACTATGTACTAGCACTAACCTTGTCTTCTTTTGCGATGTTAAGGGGGATAGGTATATTACATAAACCTTGTGTTGTTGTGTGCCTTAGAGCCTAGGTTGCTTGCTAAGTACTTTTTTGAACTTGTGTGATTTAATTTTCTTAGCCTAACAATCTGGGTATTGAGAGGAATTTTCTACTTTGCAAATGAGTGGCCATGAATATTCACCTAAGACCCAAATGGAGAAACTTGTTTCAAGATTAGAGAAAGTAATTCAAACCTAAACAAGAGAATTTGAATATTGCTTAGAAAATTTAGAAAGAAGACATTTAAATAGGCCTAAAAGGAACCAAAGGTTAATGGAAACAAGTGGGTCTAGAAATGGGGGATATTACAATGAGAAGGAGATATAAAATGATGATGTCAACTATTATGGGACAAACATAGGTCTTAGGGAAAATAGAAGACACCCTCCATAAAAAGAAAGGCCATCTTTAAAGGATAGGTCTCCCTCATAAAGAAGAGAACCAACATCCAATGACCTTGCACCAAGGGTAGATAGAGATAGGTGTAAGGGTCATAGGCATAAAGAACCTTCAAGTTATAGAGAACCTCCTAGCCATAGGATCCATAGGATTAGGAACCATAGAGATAGAAGTAAAATCTTTTCTAGGGATAACCTATAAGATAGGAACCATAAGAGTAGTATTAGAAATAGAAACCCAAGGGAAAGAGAGTACGTAGAGTCCCTATAACGATCTAAGGTAAAAATGCCTAGGTTCCAAGGAGGGAACAACCTAGAGGCATACCTAAATTGAGAACTCAAGGTAGAGCAAATATTTGCAAACCGTGCCATTAAGGAAAGCCATAAGGTGAGGTTAGTCACCTTAGGGTTTAGTGATTATACCTTAATATGGTGGGATATGCTTAATAAAGAGAGATATAGATCCTTGAGTGAGTGGGAGGACAAGAAATGTTCCTTATTATTCAAGAGAGATCCACAATAGGTTACAAAGGTTCTTTCAAGGTTCAAAAGGTATAGATGGATATTATAAGGATATGGAGGTAGTAGTGATTAGGGCTAATTTGAAAGAGAGTGAGGAAGCCATCATGACCCAATTCCTAGATGGGCTTAGGCTTGATATAAGAGATGTGGTAGAACTCTACTAATACCTAAGCTTAAATAACCTTTACCACCAAGCCTTAAAGGTAGAAGCCTAAATCCATAGAAAGGGCAGATGGAAGTTCATTGCATATAAATCATCTACACAAGACACTTGGAAAGATAGAGAAAGGGATCCAAAAAACTTTGACTTTATACTTAGGGAGTTCAAAAAGGCCAAAGACTCCAAAGAATCTAAAGACAGGACTCCAAATTTTCCCTTTGGCAAAAGTCTTCAGTTAAATGTTTCAAGTGTTTGGGTAGAGAGCGCATTGCTTCCCAATATCCAAATAAGAAAACCATGGTCCTTAAGGACCATGGTAATTATTCATCACTAGAGTCCACTAGCTCTAGTTCCTGTTCCTCTTCATCTAACAATGAAGCCCTAGAGTGTGCACTTGAGGGCGACCTCTTAGTGGTCAGGAGGTTACTGGGTTTTGCTAATGGGGAAGAGGAAACTTAGAGAGAGAACATCTTTCATATTAGGTGTTTTATCAAGGGGCATACCAGCTCCTTAATTATTGATGGGGGCAGCTGCACTAATATAGCTAGTACTAAGATAGTTACCGAACTAGGGTTAGCAACCACCCCACATCCTAAGCCATATAAGTTTCAATGGCTTAATGATAATGGAGAGTTGTTGGTTGATCAACAATTCCTCTTTACATTCATCATTGGGAGCTAAGGGGATAATTTTACTTGTGATATTGTCCCTATGAAGGCCAACCATGTCTTATTAGGAAGGCCATGACAAGATGATAAGGATGTTCATCATGATGGGCATACCAATAGGTATTCTTTCCACTTCAACTCTTAAAAAATTATCTTAGTGTCTCTATCCCTTAATGAAGTCTATCAAGACCAAATGCATATGAGACAGATAAAAGAGGTAGAGAGATAAAGTTTAGAACAAAAAAGTTGAAAGAAATAAAAAAAACTGAAAATAGTAAAAGAAAAAGAGAAGGGATAAGGAAAGTGAGATTCCTACTTCTCTTAAAAAAGAAGGTGAAATTAGTTTTATCAAGAAGGATAGGGTGAGAAAAATTCTCTAAACTAGTAAACCTTTTCCTATAAGTCCCCTTCACTTGGACCATACCATTGAGGTAAGGTCTAGTACCCTTATAATTAAAGAACCATTTTTGAAGTCAAGAGTTGGCCCTCATAAAAATCCCATCTTCTTAATCATCCATGGGTACTTGGGGTACCATTATTATATTGCATAATGAGGATTGTATGAATAGATTATTTAGGATCCTCACCTTATGTGTCTCATAGTGATAAATGGTCATCTTATTATTTTTCTAGCATGACTCATTGCTTGAGTTATCATAATGAACTTAGGACCCAAAGCTTGACCATAGCTTCCTATATCTATAAATTTTTGATCCCTTGCTAGTTCATATTGAGAAGACTAGATAAAAGGGCGGTATGCTAAATTTTCACATCGACACATATGGGTATTATAAGCATAACTTACCCACCAATAAAGTATAGCATGATTGAGGCAATTGAGACACTACAAAGTAATCTTTCAAACTGTCCTCATTTATCATGTTAAGAGTTTCTAGAAAAGGTAACTCCCTCATAATTATTTTAGCCATCATCACTACATAGGACAACTAAACACATGAATCCCTGTAATAGTTCCCTAAAGCATAAGCAAGAGAAGCCCATCATCCCCACTAATGCAAGTTCATACTTTTTATTGTGGCCTGTTGGATATCTTTGATTTAGAGGTCTCTAGCTATAGAGGATGACCTAATAAATAGAATAAGACAATTCATTTTCTTGTATTTTAGGAATTAGAAGACCTAAATATGCATAAGATTGAGCCTATTTTCCTGTAACCTTTTGTATATTTTTTTGGGCTTGACTTGACCCATTTTCTAGGCTACCTTAAGGAGGATGATAAAATTATTTTGCACTCCATGTGAGGCCCAATTGGGATTCCCAAAGCTTCCCCATGCATCCATGCTCCTACGCACCATCTTTGGCCTATAAATAAGGTCTTTTATGTGTAAAATCAACACTTAGTTTATTTTAAATGAAATTGTGAGTTTTCACTAAGACTTTTGAGAGAAATTATCGCTTTATCCTTCCTATAGAACTAGATTTGGGATTGAGAAATCTCTTATTCGTGGCTGCTCATGGTGGCAAAGAAGAAGCTCATCCTCCACAAGAGGTGACGCTTCCAAGTCAAGATATAGTTTCATTTCAATTCCACTCCAATCTCCACCGAATTAAACCCCCCATTGATCTAGAAACCACCTTCTTCCACCTTTGCATCAAGTATGCAACCTTTTCTCTCTAAGGAAGAAATCACCCAATAGTTTCTAAGAAATTAAAGGTATACCTTACTCCTTTCAACCTCACAAAATAAATTTAGAAACATAAGTTAGGGATAACAATCCTAAAAAACTCATATCAACACTT
This sequence comes from Canavalia gladiata, assembly GCA_037954105.1. Lineage (NCBI taxonomy): Eukaryota > Viridiplantae > Streptophyta > Magnoliopsida > Fabales > Fabaceae > Canavalia > Canavalia gladiata. The sequence goes on along the minus strand of CM075658.1, from coordinate 33,702,547 downwards.
AACACCCTTTTGTGACTCCAAACATTCACAAACCACTAGTTTAAACACTCTTGGTGAGTATCCTACACTAAGTATCAATGCCCAAATTCCTTTTACACACAAATTGTAAAACAAAAATAGAATTTACATAATTCTAAGATCCTACTACATTTTTTTAAAATTAGAATTCACATATTACCTACTATAAATTAAATCCTATAATTTACATGGGAGAAATTTGAATGCACTAAATTCTACAATTACAATCTTGAAATTCTTCTTCAAGCCTTTGGTTCCATTTTTTAGTTCCTTGCACCAATTGTCACCTAAATGAGATAAAAGAGAAATAAGAACTTGGAATCTCTTCATCTTCCTCCACATCAAGCAAAATAATGTTAAAAAGGAAGATGAAATCTTCCACCTCTATCAAAACATCCTCCACTATTCCCCTTGGATATGTAATAGACCAATCTACAAGCTATAAAGAAAGAGTGATAGGCTTGGGCTCATTCATACCACATTTCTTAAAACATATAAAGACATTAGATTAACACTAGCGCCTAAGTTACATAAAGCCTTAAAATAAGATTTAGTAATAGTACAAGGTATAGTGAAACTTCTTGGATCCTTAAGCGTCGGTGGAGTTTTCATAGAAGAATGGAAGAACACTCCTCATTGAGCTTGATGATCATATATTCCTCAAGCTTTTTTTTATTTTCCAAAATATTCTTCAAGAATTTTATGTACTTGGGTATTTAGGAAATAACCTTCACAAAGGAGAGATTGATCCTCAATTACTTTCGGATGTCCGAAAATTTGGCAAATTGAGGGTCATCTTTATTTTCTTTTAATTTTTGAGGAAAAAGTATATTTGCTTGATAAGGCTCCATATAAGGGTCCCTTTGGAGCTTTTTCTATTACCTCATCAACCTCCTTCCTCTTTTCTTTTGAACTCCCTTTAATAAAAGTTAAGAGGTTATTAGTAAACTCTACATGGTCATTAGTAAACACATCGTTTCTTCTTATTTTCCATCATTATAGGCATTTCCAACTCTTAAAAAAGATTACCTTGGATGATTCCTTTGGGTTCACCTTAGGCTGGCTAGGCAAGGTCCTAAGTGATCATTATAACAAAAGGTTAAGAATTTCTCCTACTTAGTTCTCCATGTTTCAAACTTGGGAAATCTGTGTCTTTATATTCTAGAGTCGTGCCTCCACATTCTAGAACCATGATTTTATAAGGGTTAGCTCATTTCTCTCTTTCCTCTACCCTCCTTCATTCTGCACATGAGGAGAACTATAAACATTGTGAGAAATGTTAAAAAAACTATTACTTTAACACCTTCTCTAAGAGAGATTGGAATGATTCTTTCAAGTAAGTTTGTAGATATTTTTCATAAAGTCAGCCTCCTTATTTTATTGAGATACACAAGCTTCAATCATATATTTTTCATCCTTACAACATATAGAGCCACAAAGCTTACATGGGCACAATTCAGATGGAACTAGTGGTGGGACTAATAAGGCAAGTTGTGCCTTCATCTACATAAGTTCCATCATTATAGACATTCCCAAATCCTTCCCGCTTCTAAAAAATATTGCATCGGCTTATTCTTTAGGTTCATCTCAAGCTGGCTGGGCAAGGTCCCAAGTTCTCATCGTAACAAAAGGTTAAGAATCTCTCTTATTTGGTTCTCAATGTTTTAAACATGGAAAATCTATGTCTTTATATTCTAGAGTCGTGCCTCCACATTTTGGAACCATGATTCTATATGGGTTAGCTTCTTTTTCTCTTTCCTCTAACCTCCTACATTCTACACATGAGGGGGCTTGTAAACATTGTTAGAACTATTAAAAAATCTATAACTTTAACACCCTCACCAAGAGAGATTGAGAAAATTCTTTCAAGTAGGATTATAGATATTTTCCACAAAGTTAGCCTCCTTATTTTATTGATCTTGATGAGCTTCAATCATACATTTTTCATCCCTGTGGCATATGGAGCAACAAAGCTTAAACGGGCATAGTTTACATACAACTAGTGGTTGGACTAACAAGGAAAGTTGTGCCTTCATCTTCATAAGTGCTTCCATCCTTTTGTTTAGGGCCTCTATTTGACTGGAAATCATGGTAGGGTGATCCACCTGATACATTCCTTTTGGTCAAGAGTCTTTTTCTTCATGTGTCTGTCTACAAATCACCATTAGTTGCTATTGGAAGCTATGTTTCCTATGATTTCCTATATGTGTTCCAAAAGGCTATGTAGAATTCCGTCACCTAAGGTTATGTTAATAACAACTATATTAGCTTAGGAAAGGATTTTGTACAAGATCTGGACAAGATGGAGCAAATGGTACCCATGGTATGGGTAACTCTAGAGAAGGTTCTAGAAATGGTCACGAGCCTTATACAGGGACTTATTCTTAAATTGGGTGAAACTAGCAATCTCCACTATAATCTGGGACTACATTGAATATGGAAAATATTATGTAAAAAATAAACACTGTAACTGGTCCAAGGTAGTAATGAATGTATAACACCCTAAAAACGAATACCGATTTCACGCTTAAGTCGATTATTCGGTTCCATTTTTAGTTTGTTATCTCATGATGCGGAATTCATTTTAGAAAATACTTATATGAAAATACGGTAAATTTTTTTTTTTGAAAACTGTTTGATATAAATTACGAGCCTCGTCGATAAAACGTGCATAGCGGTAAAATAAATCGTTGAGCGGATTTCTACGTACGTTTAAAGCCTTAGGAACACTAAGCGTTTAAGTTGTTCTTTCTGTTTATCATTTGCATATATTGGATACACAAGACTCAAGCATATCATACATATCATAAAATAATTATACATAACATATCATATAGACCATAAGTCTTAGGCCCGTGAGTCTTATCATATAGTTATTACAAACATAGTTAACCTTCCTTATTTACATACATATTTACTATATTCTATCATACACATTATATATGTAAATACATAGCAAATTTCCACTAACTAATATCTAGGATGTTTGCATCATTCTACTGCTAATATTCGTACGATGTAAACCTTCTTCAAAATAGAGTGCCTCCCATCCTCTTCAAGTACGTGATCTGCTACCGTGACGAACAACGTCCGTAATGTCTGGGAAGAAAGCGGGAAGAAGTAGGGGTGAGAAACTAAGTTTCTCAGTAGGCTTTCTACTTAGTTCTAATGTCATCACTTAAATCTCAGCCACTTCAGTTTATTTTAAAAAAAATCATTTCTTGCATAAAAGGTTACTTTTAATTCTTTGTGAACATTTCTCTGAAGTGGATACATTTTATTATCAACATACATCTGAGTGCTTAAATATATATTTCTCTTATCATTCATAAACTGTGACATCTCAACATACATTCTCATTAACATTCATAACTTTGGGATCACACATAAGATATCATTTGACATACAATTATTCTATGCCTTAAACTTCATTCTTTATTACTTATCTTTGTCTTTATCATTCCTTTGTCCAACTTTTGGGACACTTTATGAATCTAGTTTCACCACCTTAGGGAGAAACAATAAGACATAGGCTTGTATTAAATTTGTCGAACAATATCTTCTCATTGACTCTACTCCCACCTCCTACTAAAAATTAAGGATATGAGCTCATTCCGGGGTGGTCGTCACCACCTTATAACATGGTGAAGAAACTTAAGTCTTCACAGGAGAAGGATTTCTTGGAGAAACTTAAGTCTCCTAGAAGCAACTTTAGGCTTCTCTTTAGTAGAGCTTTTTAGGGCCCTCCGGATACTAGTGCACATAAGGCACAAAGAGAGTAGCTTTACGTTTTCACATAATGTTTGCTTTAGTGATCCCTTAAATTCTTTATGTTCATTTTAGTAGCTTCCAGATAATTATGCATGCTCAAACAAATTCCAACCAATATGGAATGCACATATAGGTTTCGAATTTTCATCTCAATCATCAACATATAACAATCTTATACGTGATCATCTTCCTTTCTCATTCATGAGCATCCATCATTTATTCATTCATAGATAGTGAGCATTCATAACTAATAATGAAATTTGATTGGTAAATCACATAACATAATGTCACATTTAGACCACCAATCTAATGCTTCAATGCGGTTTGATGTTGAAATCACACAAAGGACTTACATCACTCATCCTTCTAAGTTACCTCTCATCCTTTCGTTTTCTCAAATTTATATTTGTTCATTAAGATTTTACGTCTTAGCATCTCAATCTTGATGGCCGAATGGCACCTTTCAAGTTCTTTTCTCTTTGTGTTCTCTTTTGTTTCAAGTATTATGCATATCCTAATTATTCTAAGTTCAAGTATTAAGTATTCACAAATCTTTTATAACTTCTTCTCATTAAGGTATGTTATGATCAAATTACTTAGTGAACTTCTAACTTCAAGTTTAAGTCATATCCACCCTTCTTAATCATGCCTCTAATAAACCTTTAAAATATATTACCTTATGTTCTCCTTTGTACTACCTTAATAATTAGGTCTAATTGACTCTTAAACTTTTAAAGTCTCTTTTATTCCAAACCAAATAATATCTAAGTAGAAATTAATTAATCTTCTAGGACAATTTATTCCTAAATGGACAAATGACCTACTTCCTCAAATTCCACCTTTCATACACTTTAATTATATTTTGCTTACATATTTCGGATCATTATTTGGGCCTAGTTAAGGATTGAAACTCATTATTAGTTAATTTAAAATATGTTAGCCGAATTCCAACCTCCTAGACTTTGGTTTCCACAATTTCCTTCTTCACCATAAAATCATTTGTCTAAAAAAAAAATATGTCTCTTTATCCACCTTAAAAATTTTTCATACTTTAAATTCGTCCTATTCACATAAAAATGGTCCTTAATTAACCCTAATTGGAAATTAAAACCTCCTTTAAGTTAATTAACTACTAAGTGGCCGAAAGCCACTCTTTTAGGTTTAGGGTTTCCTTCTTCCTAACCCTAGTTGACTTAAGTCTTAACCCTAATTGACCTTTACTTAGGGGCCAAGTTTAAACTTTAGAATTGACATATTATAAGTTAATATTAATTATTTTTACCCAAAATTTAATGGCATGGCTGAATTTGACATTTACCCTTGCTTAAGTTAAGGTAGATTTCCTAGTTACCCATTTTAAGCTTATTTGGAAATTTTATCACTTAGTAATTTTGATATTTTTCCCTAAGCTTACCTAGGCCATATATTCTGAAACTTAACCTTTTAAATAATGATTAAACCTCCAAATAAGTTATTTACTTGTTGAAAATACTTGATTTTTCCTTAATCACATTTTTTTGCCAACATCTCTCTAGGGTGACCAAATGCATTCCTAGAGGTTTTTAACTCATTTTTATTTTGCTTAAATTTGTTTAAAGGTTGATTTAGTTCATTTAAAACCTTATTTCAGATCTTAAGTTACTTATAAAAATTTTAATGAAAGTAAAGCTTGCTTGGGAGTTGTGGCCGAAAGCCTTCCTTGGTTAGCCAAGGTAATTTCTTCATATCCTCCATCTCACACCAACTTGGTTCAGTTGTGTTAGGTTTGTGCAGCCCCTCTTGCCTCTGGTCCATGCTTATTTCATCCATGTTTTGATGCTTAAGTGCTGGCCATGATGAGTCTAGGGTGCCATACAAGGATTTTAGCCACTTTTGGCTACAAATTACATCATTTACTTGGTAGCTTTCTAACTAATGTCCAAAGGAAACCTTTGGAACTTATTACAAAACTTTATTCCACCTCTTAACATGCATACTCAGAGGTGCAGATCCAGCACATAGGTCATACCAAACTCATCACACAAGAAAATCACAAGGTTAAAACTTAAGCATAAACAAGCATGAAAATAACAACATAGTATATTTTTTTCCAAGCCACAAAGAGTGGATTTTCATGATCTACTCCAAGATCCAAAAATACTCTTTCAAATAAGCTTCAAAAACCTTTCTCATGAGCGCATAAAACTGATCAAAGCTTCAAAAATAATTTTAAAACAAAACCCACCGATTAAATTTCTTCTAAGTGCCTTAGAAGTACTTTTAACCGAACAAACTTTGTTTTTCTTCTCAAAAATCACTAAAAATGGGTGGGGCTGATTTTGAACGGTTAAAATACAGTTTTAAACTCTCACAAGTGAAAATAAAAGAATACAAATAGATCTTGGAGAAAATATTCATGAAAACAAACAAGCACACCATAGAAAGACAAGTTAAAAGTATAAAAAGACAAGTTAAAAGTATAAAAAGACAAGTAAAAAAATCCTACTTGTTGAAGACCTCCTTAGTGTTTTTATGTGCTTTAAAGGCTTACTTGGGTCCCCTTTGGTCTGCTCTGGATGTGGACAAAGGATAGTGGTGGGGCTTAAGTGTTTATAGCTTTAATATAGCTTAAGTCTTAAAGATGAAGACTTAGGCTTAAAGTGTAAGTTTTTGGTGTTTTGGAGTTATGGCAAGCTTGGAGAGAATGGAGAGGATTTTGATGAGTTTCTAAGCTAAAAAATCTGAAGCAAATGGGGTCACAAGGGTCCCAAAGAATTCGGACTCCTATGGGACAAGTGGAATTAGTTTTTCACTTAGGGGTATTTTTTTGGTAATTTTGCCTAGATTTTTCCTATTTTTCAAAATAAATCAAAATTCAAGGAATTATCATTTTAGGCTTAGATTAGTGTTAATTAGGCTGATATTTCCTCTAATTATGATTAATTTAACCTAAGCATGCTTTAGTTTTAATTAACCAAGGTTAGTTAGTGTTAACCATGGTTAAAGTAACCTTTTTACTATTTACTTTTGTCTTTTTGTGGAAGACTTGATTGACTTCATTTTGGTGACTCACCACCACCTTTCCAGCTGTTTCATCTCGTGCACATGGGTGTGGGGCCCACTTTTGGCATGTTTATCACCTTATCCTGCCCTCCCGGCCTTTCAGGGCCGTTTTCATAATTTTTCTCAGCATTGCCGGAAAATTTCCCAAATTGTTCCTCTGATATTTCTAAGACTTTTTGGTTCGTTCCCATGTTAATCTAAGGTCGTTTGCTATTTTTATAGGAAATGACTAGTTTTGTGCAAAAAGTACAGCTCCTAGGGACATTTTGGTCATTTTCGGGGTTTTTGAAGGGCGTTTTCGTCCCTTCTCAGATTTCTAAATTTTTCTCACTACTTTTAACCATACATGATGTTTATAATCCCTCCAAGATGTCTTATACTTGTATTTCCATTTTTTTGGCTCATTATTTGAGCTGCCCAGGTGCAAGGGCATTTTCGTCATTTGCACCAAACTTCCTAATTTCTCTGCTTTTGGCTCCTAATTTCACCTAGTTTTATTCTAGAAACTATTTGTAGCCTCAACCATTTATCATAGAAAAATTGAGATGTTACAGAATGCCTCCAGCAAAGAGTCCAACCAATCATTCACATTCTCAATGATCGAAAAAGGGAACAAGTGTAGCCACATGGCATCTTGCGTAATACCATTCATCTTAATGGCATTCATTAGCCTCAGAATTTAATATATAGAGAATGAGGTGGTGACTTACGCCATGAATCATCACTTCATTAATGGCATGTAAGACAAAAATATTAATAAGGAGAGATAAAATTAACCATGATTAAAGTAAATTAATTATGATGAATTAAAATTAACCATGCTTAGAATAAGTTAACTTTGATTAGTGGTGAATTGAGATTAATTAGTGTTAAACTAATCCTAAAGGGTAATTTATTATATTTACATTTAATTTGGAAAATAGAAATTACATGTAAATAGACTAAAATACCTTTAAGTGGGAAATTAATTCCCAAACTACCCCTAAGTGGCTGAATGGCATCTTAAGCCATGGGGAGCTCATTTTCTTCATAAAAAAAACCTTCTAAACACTTAGTAAAATTCTATAAACTCATCCAAAACTCCAGTTTCTCTCAAAACACTAAAATCTACATTAAGCTTAAACTTTCATATTGAAGTTTAAGTTAAAACAAAACAAACCAATCAAGCCCAACCACCATCACTAGGAGATTTTTGTGTGGACCACCAAGGAGGAAGGATACTAACTTGAAAAGCCCACCAAATCTTAAGAAAGTCTTCAACAACTAAGGTCTTTACGATAGACTTTTTCTAAACATTTAATTTTGTCTTTATGACTTGTTTTTCTTCTCTTTTTCATGGATTTATCTCTAAGTTCTATAGATCCAACTTTCTTGAGTTTGATGGTGTTAAAAAATTTCCTTGATGGTTAAAAATGAGCATAATCAAGTTTTTAGTGATTTTTGAAAGTTAAAGGGGAATTTTGATGGAGTAAAGTGCTTTTAGTAACCTTTGGAGCAATTTAATTTGTTAAAATTTCTTAAAAATAATTTCTTTGAAGTTTGGGTAGATTTAAAGTTTTTATGAAAAATTTTAAGATACTAAAAGCAAGGGATGAATAGATCTTGGAGTAGATCTACATTTTGAGTGTTTTAAAAAATGTTTTCTTTATAATCTTTATGTTTAAAGTTGTAAGCCTCCTTATGTTTTCTCTTAAAAGGTCTATTCTTGAACTTGGAATATGTTAAAAGTTTAGCTCTAGACCCATATGATAAATATCCTAAACTACTAAAATGATTAAGTTATAAAAATTTTAAACTTAACTTAAAACTTGGACCTTAAAACTAGTAAAACTAAATGTAGAATTTTGAGCCGAAAGTTGCATAAGATACTTAAGATCCTCCATGACCATGATCAAAGCTATGGAGTAAGGAGAAACCATGATGGACCTAAAGACATGTTATGTACCAAGTGCTAAAATTCATGACACAAAGGTCATATGGGAGGAAATTGAGAAGAGGACCCTTGTTTGGACACTTAGTGGTTTTGACCGCTTTCCACTTAATTAAGGAAACTTGAGTTTAAAAGTTTAATTAAGGTGTAAAGAGGAGCCTAAGAAAGTATAAGAAAGGAATTAGAGAGACACTAGGTAATGGTTTGGGTAACCATTCGGCCATGCTTGGATAAATTTGTGAAAATAAGCTAAAATCTTATTAACATTTAAGAGTGAATCCAAATATGCATAAGATGGCGAGTAGAAATTAATTATGAAGTTAAGGGGGAAAAGATGGACCATTCAGCCATGCTTACTAAATACCAAGGAAATTTCCTAAAAACATTTCTATGTTGGTGTGAGTTAATAGCCTAAGTCCTAACTAATGTAAATCATTTTCTAATGTAAGAAAAAATGAACCATAATGCTTTAGGACCTTAGGGACTGGATTTGACCACCTATAAATTAATTAACAAAGCAGGCTAATTTAAATGCTTAAAGGTATGTAAACAAGTAGGTTAATTAGTGGCTTAAATTTGATTAGCAAAGTTATTAGTCAAGAAAGTACAAAACTTCACTTAAACTTGAAATAAGAAAGTTGTGCATAAAACATTCAAATTAATGAACACAAAGAATAAATGGTCAAATAGGCCATTCAGACAACTATAATAGAAAACCAACATTTCATAATCTTACATTGAAAATATTAAGAGAAAATTAATCTTTGATAAAAAGAAAGGTTGAGAGGTAACTTAGAAGGATAAGAGGGCTAAGTTCTTATGAGAGATTTATCATAAATCTTGTGAAATAATGTAAGATGGACCAGCTTTTGGAAGAATGTTTCATGCTGTCCAAGAAATCTATATTAAGCATAATTAATAAATCTAAATTAGAAGGTTGGTTTCTAATTAGAATTATTATGTCAACTTTTTGTGTTGCCTTATGAGTACATAAAGATGAATGTAAAGTGTATGGATAATACTCTTGATTGTTTAGAAATTGATGTGTTATATGATGCTCATGTGTGGATGATAAATGTGAAGGCAGTTTGGATTAGAGACTATATATGCATGGAATATTGGTTAGATTGTTTGAGCATGCAGGTTATCTGAAAGCTTTAAAAAGGATCCTAATTAACTAAGGGATCACTAAAGAAAGAACTTATATGAAAGTTAATACTGCTCTTAATGTGTCTTGTGCACGTTTAGAAGGTAAAAGGGTCCTTCTAAGATGGAGACAAAAGGGTTCTCCAAAACTCCTTCTATTATGAAGCACCATGTCTTTAATGATTATGATGGTGACAACCATCAAGAAATGAGCTCATGTCCTAAGAATAAAAGGTAGAGTAGCAGAGTCAGTGAAAAAATATTATTTGACTAAATTATATTTATGTCTTTGACCTAGATTATCACTAAGAGAGTGATAGAGAAATGAGAAGAATTATGTTAAGGGATTTATGAATTGATAGTCAAATGATATTTATGATGTGATGTAATGTGATCCCAAAAGTATATGAGATTTATGAAAGCTAGAATATGTAACTTGTATGCTTACGAAGCAACTTGTTCATAATTATGTAAAAAGAAATCCACTTAAGCTAAAGTTTTCTAAAAGTAAAAAATAAACCTGTATGCATGTCATGTTTTCTAATAAATAGAAGTGGCTGGGTTGAAAGTGTTGTCACTAATTCTAGGGCAGAATCCTACTAAGAAACTTGGTTTCTTACCCCTTTCCACTATTTTCTTCCTAGACGTTCTGGATGTTGTTCGTGACCATTGTAGTGTTCGTTGAGCTCAACACATTAATTAGTCTGTGAACGTTCATGGGTTAGTTATTATTGCTTAAGCCAATGTGGGGGTCTACTTTTTTTGAGCCATCTCTTTGTATCTGTTGTATTGAGCCCGAACTTTTCCACAATGGATTTTGCCATTCCTTTAGAAGCTTTTCGTCCCAATGTGGTGTTTCCTTTGCGACCTAATTATCAGACACCTCCTTCTGTACTTACAGTAGAGTCCTCTTAATCTGAAGGGGAGAGTGACCCCTAGACACCTTCTCATGAGTATAGTACCTCTCACATTTGGTCATCGCAAGGTAGTTATCCATATCCTAGGTTTCACCCGTTTCAAGCCTTCTAGGAGATGGAAGATGGAACCTTCTATGCCTTGGGTGAGAGCTTATAGTTGAAGGGTCATGGCCCCTATTACTGAAGCGTTTGTGCGGACCTTCTTGTAGAGAATATTTGAGTCATACCCATAATGTACATTTTGTAATATATCCATGGATAACTGTAATATAAATAACTAGTATGTAGTTTTGTATTATATTTTATGTGAGGTATATATGGTAGTAGTAGCTATATGTGTAACTAAGTATGTAAAGGCACATATGCCTTAACTTAACGGTCTTTAAATCCTATGGATTGTATAACTATAACGTTTTGTATAATTCATGAAATCTTAGTGACTATGCTAACTTGTGAACCTAAGTAATTGAAATAAGTAGTAAACTTGTATAAGTAACATAGACAATTTATTAATTTAACTTGAGTGGGGACGTCCAATTATTTATTTTTCGATACGACCATTAATGCGATAAGACTTGAATTTTCAACCAAGGCTTTTAAAAACTACCGTATTTTCACTAATAGTAATTTATAAAAGGATTCTATATCACGAAGTAATAATCTAATAATGAAAGTGCATACACGACTGAAGCATAAAAATAGGCTTTATTTGTAGGGTGTTACACTACAGAAGGATGCCAAAAGAACAAATGAGAATAAGGGAATAAAGATGGAAAATAAGGGGTGAGAAAGAGATGGGTCGAGGATCCCTTTTATAGGCATGGATTAGTTCTACTTCCATTGCAAAGTGGGTTGACTAAATTTCCTCCTTAACCATTTACAACTACTCTAGGTCATCTGCAACATTGTTAAGGCTGATTAGGATCCCTTCCTACATCATTAGGATTGAATTGGGTCATTTATAGAACCTCCAAAGGTGGACACAACCATGCTCTGGTCGGCACAACCATGTCAAAAATTAGAGGATAATGCAAGGTCGTGCTTAGGTTTGTATGACTATTCTTATTTATCTAACATGGCTATTCTTAAGCTTGTATGACTGTGTCGAGAATCCTTGTCTGTTGTAAGGGTATGCTCAACCAGCATGACCGTGCTATCTTTCTCCGAAGGGTATATTTACCCTTTATCTGCTCCTTCATCTTTTATGCCCTTTTTTCTCTATTTTTTTGGTTAAAAAATCCACCTATTTTTTTTTGATTTTTTGCTTACGTGACCATTCCTATAAAAATAAGAGAAATTAGGTGGAATTATGATAAAATAATCATTTATTTCATAGTAATTATACCTAATTTATTGCAGAGAAATAAATAGAATGATGGTTTTTCATTCTTCATCCCCAACATTGTCTCAGATGTGGTTACAAGAATATGGCTCTAATTGTTCTCTAACTATTCACTTGATTGAACAACAACAACCATCTTAGCAGGATATCTGTTCATAGGTAGGAGAACATGATCTAGATCTTGATGAATGAATCATTCCTAGCCATTTCGTTTCTTAACACCTTAGTAAAATAGAAGACTAGCTCTCAATCATCCTCCAGCTACTGTAGGGCCATATGGGCCTCCTACCGCCTTAGTGACTGCTTATATTCCATTTCATTGTTTTATTTTTCTTTTATTAGGACACTAGAAATCTTTTTATTTTCTAATATGTTTGCTTATTTCTATGTTTTCTCCATTTGGATGTACAAAACTTACTATTAGGTTGCATTACTAGTCTCTAACCTTGACATGCATTTTTAGGTTGATTGGTTAACCTAGTTTAACAGGACTTCCTTCCCAATCATTGGAACCCAACAAGCAATGCATTAAGGATACTATTGTCCTCTACATTCAAGGAGCGAGATCCTCTTCCCCTCAGATGCCATTTGTTAGGGAACTTTGCATTTAATCTCTTTTATAACATTTATATATGTATTTATAAAAAAGATTAAGTTTGAGGAGGGAGACATTCTCCCTCCACGATATGAATAATTTTCAAAAAATTTCAAAAGTTTATCCTTTTATTTGCTTTGGTTTCTACTTTAATGATTAATTTTTTCAATTAAATTAAGAGAATAGAAGAAGATTACATTTGATGAGGGATATCTCTCTTTTAATTTTTTTCTAAAAGATGCTTGGCCTTGTGATAACCTTACATGCTTAACTATTTGGAATGTTAGTGGAGTTTAAGTTTAAGGATCTCTATTATTTATGACAAACATTAATTGAATCTTATAAGGGCATGAAAACTATTAATAAAAGTAATTGATAATTATCCATATTTTTTATTATCTTGTTTCACAGTAGAGGTAACTTTAGCGAGGATTAAGCCTAATTGAGGTTGCACCCAAGCTCTCTCTCTCTCTCTCTCTCTCTCTCTCTCTCTCTCTCTCTCTCTCTCTCTCTCTCTCTCTCTCTCTCTCTTTCTTAAGTAATTCTCCTCGACTTGTAGGCTTTAGAATTTACCTTGTAACCTTGTCAAGTCTTATATAAGTTGATTGCATAATAATAAAATGATAAAGATAAATTAGGTTTCTTTTTATTAAACTTGGACTTAAAATATCACTTAGTATCCCATTTGACCTTGAAAGATTAAAAGTTACATTCTTTTGTACCTTTCAAATAATTGCTATAATTTACGGTACAATTAGATTATAATTGAAAAAGTAAATGCTTTGGGGTATGTAAGTGATCAAGAAGAAATAAAAAGAGAAAAGAGAAAAAGACAAAGAAGGAAGAAAAAGAAAAAAGTGTAAAAAATCTTGGGAAAATAAAAATTGTAAATTGATAAAACCCAAGGAAATATGATTATAATCTAAGGGTTTAGGATTATTAAAGTGATAAAGTTGAAGAAACCCTTTGAGTTTTTATTCCTTGTTATGTCTTACCCCATTGTCTAATTCCCATGACCATATTACAACATTAATTAATACTTTTAAATTCTTGTGTTTGATTTAACTCTTAGTGGAAATTTAAGGTTCATGGGTAAGTCTATGGTAGTTTACAACTACGAGAAGCAAAGCGATAATGATGAATACCCTTGTAAACATGAAAGATAGTGAGAAGAGTAATCCTTTTAAGTGTGAAACTTGATTTTAAGAAACTAAGACTTCAGGTCAACCCAATTTGTGATAGAGAAACCCAATTCAAGTTGATAAAAAGGAACGAAATTCCTTGGAAGAAAAGATACCCTGACACACCATCAAATGTATTCATTACAACATTCTACACATTTGCAGTACTCTCACACACCAATCCTTCTTTCACAACCACTAGGTCTTGGAGGTAGCATTTCTTCATAATAGGAGTTGTAACATCCTTTCTCCATCCTTATTAGTATCAGTATAAAATTTTATCATTCTAGTCTCTAGATTAGGATTATGGATATTTTGGTCAAAATAAAATTTTCTTTTTACCTTATTCACTATATGTTACAAATCCCCAACCATGTGGCTTTGGTGGAATTTATATCTAATTAATTAAGTCCCTTTTCTATCTTATGAATTGATAAACCACCATTCTATTGATTTATCCAAGGGAAATTAGCCATAATTAGAGTACGATTAATGTTTATATGAATGTAATTGTATCTTATTTCTTTTATTTTTGTAGGAATGGTTACACAAGTAGAGAATAAAAAATTAGACAGATTTTGGGCTAAAAGGAAGGAATAAGGGGATAAAAACATAAAAGGAGTGGTAGAAAGACAAAAATATCCCTATGAAGAGCCAACATAGTCGTTTTGAATGATCAGCACGATCATGGAAACCTAAGCACGACCTTGTAGCATCCTGATGTTTCTAACACGACTGTGAAAACTTGAGCACGGTCATGCTAACCCTAAAAGTTACAATAAGTGATTCAAATCAATCCTAATGATGGAATAAAGGAACATAGTCAGCCTTGATAACACTAGAGGTGATCCAAAGTAGCTGTGACAATTCAAGAGGCAAATTAGGTTAACCTTGTTAGCAACAAAGGCAACCCTAATCCATGCCGATAAAAGGAGGAGGTTCACTAAAGAAGAAAAACATATCTCGAAGCTCTTGACACCTCAAGAGGTCCTCTAATGCACCTCTTTCATTTCTCATTTTCATCTCCCCTATTTCTATTTTATTTCTTATTCTAGCATCCTCATATAGGATCTTGGTAGAAGGAATCATTTTATAATGCAAGTTACAAAGTCTCTTGTCAGTCTTCATAGCACTACAATTTTGTATTCTTTATCTTAGGATTAGGCTATGGATAACTTTTTTGGGCTAGCTTGTTCTCGTTTAATTTCTTTTACTATGTGTAATTAACCTGTATATCATTGGACTTTAGTGAACCTTATGATGTAACTATTTGAATCCCATTTTCTTATGAATGATTGCATGGTTCTTTATCCAATTATGTTGCTTTATTGTGCTTAGTGGATTAATGATAATTACCTACTTTTGTTGTAAGTTGATTGAATACTAAGTGCTGTACCATTTTCCAACTGGAGTAAGTATAAGATAGTTCAATCTAAGTATTTTGGAGGATCAATCGAATCCTAGGCTTTGAATCGGTTATTAACTTAACAAATTTGATGAGTTTTATGCTTCCTTTAACTATTTACCTTACATGATCATTAGAGGTAGTACTTAGGAGAAAAATTATTACTATTACATGATTATTGGATGGTAACATCATTACAATGGATTGTTAGCGATTAATATTTAAATAATTTATAAGGGAATTTAGGGGTAAAAATAAGTAACCCATGCTTATCTATAACTTTGCACTTATGTTCTTCGTTTTTTATTTTTCTTTAAACTTGCTTTCATATTCTCATTTCTGTTACAAATACAAACCTTTTTTTGGTGAGCTCAAAAATTGGAACTTAGACTTCTTTCATAGATTGTTTGCATAGTCTTTATGAGATCAACATCAGAGGTATAAAGTACCATTTTTTACATCGGTAGGTATACTTTCCTATGGATAAAAATTGGCATATTATTTTTACACTCACATTTTGCATGCATCATGAATGCACATTTCCTAATAACTTGTGAAATTTAGCTTGAGTAAGAAGACATTTCCTAACCTTATTCTTGAATTTCAATTCCAAAATTGCTAAGTGTCTTATTGGGTAGGAGTTTGAACTTAGAATAGGCCTTGAATTACATTTATTTAGATGATTTGTGCTTATAAATATAAGAATGGAAAGAAAATTAAGCATGAGTTAAGGTGAATACTCACCTAAATCTCAATTGGAAAACCTAGCTACTAGGTTAGAAATAATGTTCTGTGATAAAAAAAAGTTTTGGGGGAATGCCTAAATAAAGTTGAAAAAAACATAACTCATCTAGGTCTAAAGCTAAACATGAAGAGGGAAATGAAATTGAGAGCTCTAGGAAGGGAAGTTACCATAGGAAGTTAATGAGACATCCTTAGATGATGTCAACTATTATGGTGAAACTAACTCAAGATCTCACTCAAGTTAAAAAAGTCAAACTCATTCCAGGAATAAAGAAAGGTCAACAAGAAGGGAAAAGGAAAAGGAAAGTCCTTCCTCAATGAATAGGCCTTACACAAAATAAAATCCCACAAGAGTATGCCAATAGGAGCACCAAGAATAGAGAAGTTAGAAATAAGAGATGGAGAGGAAAGGTAGGGCAAGGCTTAGATAGGGTAATGCTCTCATGTGGAGAGAAGTGAGATCTTCGAAGGGAGAGGTGTTGGTGTTTTGATGTGTTGTGGTGTTTCCTTTGTGGGAAAGGTTTGTAGATTGGTGTGACAAAGCCTCCCTTATACAGGTGCATATTTAGCATTTGCAGCGTCATGGACTAGGCTTGACTTAACTTCCCTGGAGCCATCATAGGCAAAGCCTCCCTTTTATAGGTGCATATTTAGCATTTGTAGCGTCATGGACCAGGCTATATGTAGCTTCCCTAGAGCCATCATAGGCGTTCTTGGTCTTCTACACTGTTGTAGGGCTGACTAGGATGCTCCCTATGTCATTAGGGTTGATTTTGCTACCTCCTGTATCACTAGGGTTGACATGACACTATTTGTTGATGCATCAAATGTTAGCATGGTCGTTTTGGTTCACTAAAGGAGCATTTTTGTCCATTTTCGTATTGCATTCCTTTTCTTTTGGCCCTTTTTTAGTTTAGAATCTTCCTATTTTCGGATTCTCTACTTGTTTGACCATTGCTGCAAAAATAAGGGATATTAGGTGTAATTGCAAATGAATTATGCTCAGTCATGCCTAAAAATTGTAGATAAAGTGATAAAATTATAGTTTATCAACATGTCACATGATTAATCCTTTCTCATAAAAAATCACATCACCATAAAATAACGGGGTAATATAAATTGTATCAATCAATATCTACAACATCCAAAAGGTACTTAATTCTTATTATGAATTAAAAGCTTATTCTATGCTTAAATGCATGATGATGAACTTACAAATTTGTTAATGCTTTAAGATATCCAATGCAACATTGAGTCCCACCAAATCATGAATCCATCATCCATAAATATCATACACGTGGGCCCAATTTTCTATCTTTAAGGAGCTGTCATGATCCTGAGTTCCCCATCGTAGTTACCATTGTAAATGTTGAATTAATTTGACCTCAAAATAATGGTCAATTCAATCATATATAATGAAAATTGACACAAATGACTAAGATAATCCTCGAGGCATGTTATGGAAGCCAAGTTTCAATTGTGATAGCTCCAACATAGGAAATCCATCCTAGGGCTTTATAGGTCATGATCTCAAAACATAATTGTACATTGGCTTGCCAACTCATCACCTTACAAAGATATGCATGCAATGCATGATCTTAATCTTAATAAAATGAATGATTTTTCAAATCACATCATTCATACATACATTAGGTTTTTAAACTTACATTTCAAATTCAAACAAAAATATCCCTTTTTGTGATTCTTGTAGAAATATAAAAAACTCTCCTCTGTAACCTAGATGTTTCCCATATTTACACTATCAATAAAAATTGCAGGAAACCCGATAGACTTTCTTTTGAACAGTTCATAGGTCCCATGAAAATACTTATTTTCAAAATAAACTCCTTTCTCAAATGTGTCTAGTAGAACTATTTTATGAGAAATTTAAGGAATATCATTCTTTAATATAAATTGTTAAATATATCTACATTGAAAAGGATATACTCTTAGGAAAAGTTCAAACAATGTATCTGTAACAACCCTCTATCACTTATGTAGATTTTAACTAATTTAAGACATAAGCAATCTAAGTGAACTAGGTTGGTGTTACTAACTTACAAGCACAAGAATTTCTAACCAAATTTGAATATATACAGAAGAGGATGATGACTAGACTTCAAAACTTCTTGTGATTTTTTATCATTCACACTTTAGCTTTCTTCCAAAGAGGTTCTATGTATTCTTGGAGTGTTAGACTCTCATCTATTCATATCCTCAACATCTATCTTCGTCTTTTATGAGGGCGATCTACGTTGACATCCCAGTAATGATTTCAACTTCCAAGTCAAGTTAACAACCATCTTAGCATCATGGTGGAGCTTTCCATGTCATAGATCTACTAGGAAATAATTCCATACACAAGGAAAGAGTAGATAGAAGAGTGAGACATTTCTTTAAAGTAGTAGTTGGCATAGGAGTTGTATATTATACTACAACGTAACATAGACAATATATACAAGTCCTTTGGCAATCACAAAGAATTATTGTAAACTAAATTATGGTACAACATGTACAAACATAGTATTCCATCATTGTCTTTATAAGTCATACACATATAAAAACCATGTATCCAAATGTACAAGTTTTTCTATCTCATATCCTGATATGATTCAACATCCAAATAAGCAACATTTATGTTCTTTGATGTTTACAAAGAATTATAATAAAAAGAAACTCATAAGGACAATCATCATATGCAATGTATGGATGCACTTATTTTATCATTCTCTTCAAACATTTTTATGATGACAAACTTAGGATTAGGTTGAGGTCTACCACTTCCTATACCACAATAATCCTTACTAACCTGGAGTTGATCATCCCTACAATATTCAAATGCATGTGGGCCTAAATCATCATCATCACATTATTATGGAGGGTACCGAGATCCAATTTTCATATTGGAGTGTGCCAATAGGGACATTTAAATCATCATCACATCATCATCATTTCAGTTTTCTTAGCAAAAGAAATTGATATTGATCAATTGATAATGATAATCGTCTAAGGTCTCATCAAGACGGCTAATTTTGACTAAAGAAATCTCAACTATAGGGAGAAACCGTAGGCCATTATGGAGGCTCAAACTTAGCTCACATACCTCCTAGACTTGGATGTTTCCATTTTTCATGAATTATGGTCTACCTCCATGTGAACTAACCACTAGATTTCTTAGTTTTCTTTCATAGAAGGGCTTGCGGATTATCCTCCACATTGATTATTCTTAAAATATTCCTTTTTATGCATATGATGCATGATAATAAATCACTTCACATCTCTTACCCATCTTAACTGAAGGCCTTACCTTCTTCTGAAACTCAGGACTTCATTGTCCTCTTCCATTCAATATATATATGAACTCCACTCGAAAGTAATTTATGGTAACAACCTCTAAGGTAGTACATAAGGTTCTAAACCTCTAGACATCAATTCATATTATCCACAACAATCCACACACATCAATGATTGATATAGCTCAATCCCCAAACATAGTTACTATTAAATTACTATTTTGCTCCGTGAAAGTTGCATGATTGTATCATTTTACTACATAACCATTGATTAGCCCTCTCAATATTCATTAATTAGTCATCTTTGGTTTAATTATGTTTCACAATTGATGTTTAACTTACCCCACAAGTTTCCAATGATCTTTATAGAACTATTATTATTTCTAGAAGATCATTGGGATCTATCAAATGATGTATGAAGATAGCAATCTTGTCTAATCATCTAACAAAATCATCTTGTCTATGATAGTCTTGTTTGTTAGTACCATCTAATCTACACTTGTGTTTTCTAATATGGAGAGGCTATGTTTGGTGTAATGCAACCTACTCTAGTATGAAGCGATATCATCTGGCCTACAACATTGTCTTATCTAAAGTAGTCTTGTCTGGTTGTACCATCTAATTTGCAGCCATCTTGTCTACCACTATGTCTATAGGAAACTTGTCTATATATTTGTTTATATAATCTCATCTACAATAACTCGTCCACCATTTTGTCTATAGTAACTAGACTATTATCTTCTCTACAGTAATTCATCTACTATCTCATCTACAGTAACTCATTTGTTATAATTCTTCTATAAAAGACTTTTGAAAAAGTTGACTCCAAGACATCATTGTAACATCTAAAATAATCAATTACTCTTAATTTACAAAATAAAGTTTCTAAAACCTCATAAAATGGTTCTAAACTTCAAGAATAACAACAGATGAGGGAGTTTCAACAATTTTATAGCATCAGTTAGTAATTTATATTCTAAAATGAAGGTTGATGTAGTTTCAACTAAGCTTTTTGTTTCCAATACTACTCGATCCCCACATACAACAGTTGAAGCTTTAAAACTTCTATAAGGATTCTTAAAATTTTTCTTCTTTTCCAAATAGTCATAGCTTTCCTCCATAATAGAAGAAGAATGAAAGGAATAATGAAAAATCCAAATGAAATGAGAAAAAATTGGATTGTAGAGACAAAAATGGATAAAAGTTTATATTATTGAATGTTTTCTCTCTAAATGTTGAAGGAGAGTTTCCCATTTTGTGGCTTCTTTCACCAACAGAAGAAATGTTTGAAATTTAGCAAAGGAGTAAAAAATGAACCTTGAGAATTAAAGGCTTCTCTCTCTTTTTCTTCTCCATCCTCTAATGCAAGCATAATGTGGTGTGGATGTATCAATGGAAAATGGTTGGCTTCTCTATGGCCTTCCTTGTGTGAATTTAGAGGGTGTGTGGTGTCCATTTCATGTATTACAATTGACATTTCCCCCCCCCCCCCCTTTTTTTTGAAATCTAGTTGTTATAGTTTCAAATAAGTATTTCATAAATTAAGCCATAATCTTGGGGAAAAACCATAAACTCTTAAAATGAAAAACTTTAACAAAGAATTTGAAATTCTACTTTATACCTAGTGGAGTTGAATGAAAATACTTATGTTTTTGAAAGACAAATAATTTATTGGAAAGCAAAGAAAATATAGTTGGATACATAATTAAAATTTTTTCAAATATACTTAATTAAGAAAATGAACACAAGACCAAAAGGTTAGATAAGTAAAGGTCCTTAAGCCTTTAAGGAAAATCCCTTCAAGAAAATCTTTGCCTTAAACCTCGCTTCTTCCAATATCATAGTGTTATCCTCTATCCTAGCATAATGCTTCAGCATTCCAAACAAAACCTTAAACCAAACTCATATGAAATTTTATAGTTTTTACAAGTCAATCACAATCAAGTACAATTCTAAGACCCAACTAAGTACTATGTGGTTATGTATACAATTCCTTTAACATCAACTAATCACTCTCAATCATCACATTCTGATTAAGATCACACAACATTATTCACTTTACAAATGAAGGCTTTAATTCACATTATAAACAACATAGCTCAACAATCATAACTCAAACACATATCAAATCAACCAAAATCCAGCATTAAAGATCAAATTCATCCTTAACTTGCTTTCTTTATATTTGAAGGTAATAATCCCCTCCATCTACCTACCTAAGCAAGGTTAAGTATGTCTAACACTAAGGAGGAAGGTAAGCTTATTTTTCAATTCTTGAAAATATTCTTCATAGTTACTGATCCATACAAATTTTTTTTCTTTCCATGTCAATTGAGTTAATGCCAATGCTATAGGTGAAAATCCTTCGATGAATCATCAATAGTATCCAACCAATCCAAAAAACTTCTTACTTCAGTGGTCGACCTTGGTCTTTCCCATTGAAGAATAATTTTAACTTTAGCAAGATCTATAGAAATCCCTACCTTGGTAATCATATGTCAAATAAACTTCACTTCTTCCAGCCAAATCTCATTTGTTCGCTCTACATACCATTGCTTGTCCTTTTGAACTTGTCAAACTAATAATAGATGTTCCTTATGTTTTCCATTATTCTTAGAGTATATCAAGATATAATTTATGAAGATAATCATAAATTTATCTAATTAGTCATGGGATATCATATTCATATAATTTATGGAGATGTTAGGTGCATTGGTCACCTTAAAAGGAATGGCCAATCCTTAAAGTGTGAGTAGCATGTTCCAAAGGTAGACTTGGGGGTATCTTCTTGTTTGACTTTGATTGATGATATCTCAATTTAAAATATAAATTAGAGAATAGCTATACTCTTCTAGATTGATCGATTAGATCATATATTCTTGTAATAGATACTTTTTGTTAATGGTCATCTTGTTTAAGTTGTTGGTACTTCCCAACTCATATACCTCTACTCCTTCTTCTTCACCAGCAATGCAAACACTTCCCATGAAGACACTTGAATGAATCCACTACTTCTCCATTAACTCTTATAATTATTTCTTCTACTCAACCAATTCTAAAGGTAACATCATATTAAGAGCTACTAAGATAAGTTTAGTTCTTAGAACCAAATCCATGGAAGATTTTGTTTCCCTCTTCGAAGGTAAACCAAAAATATCATCAAGGAACACTTCTAGATATTCACAAATGATAGTCCTACATTCAATCCTAACACTCTTCTCTCCTTCCAAAGAAGAAAGAATCAAATATACTTGAGCTTCCTCCTTTAAGGAACTACGGATTTAATTAGCATAGAGTAATCTCAACATTTCCAAGCAAGAGTTATTATTGGGTTCAAATATGATGGTTCTACATGGAAATATAAGAAGATATGGTTTGTAGATAACTATTCCATATCGAAGGTTATGTCAAGATTAGACAAAGTTAGACCAATCAAATTTAAATTAATGGTGTAACCTTCAATGTCTATTAAGAAATTTAAACAAGCTCGAAATTTTTTTACACAATTATTGGTAGGAGTTGAAATAGTCAAATCAAATGGAAATGTGTCTGCATTTAATTCTATCATCTTCGTACATTCATTAATGAGTATGTTACACTCAAGTCCCTTAGGATTGACTTGGATCGTCTTCTACGCCTTGGAAAAACACACACTTGATTATGCCTTAGAACTTTATTCTGCACCAGAATACACCTCTCTGCTCCATTTTCATCTTTCTTCACATATTCTTTCATAGGATCTTAGAGAAAAAATCCCTTTCCTAGCATGAGTTGTAGCGTCTTACTTCTAGAATTGCAAATACAACACCTTATTTTTCTCCCTATTCTTGCTTTTATATTTTCATCTCAATTTTAAAAAATACATCTCAAACAAAACCCTTTTTTGTGAGCACAAAAGTTGGGATTCAACCATTCTTTTAATGATTTTTGAGATTGTCCTTGTGGGAATGATATCAGGGCTCTCAAATACCCTCTTTCTACATTAACAAGTGCACTTTCCCATGGATAAAACTTTACACACATGATTTGCGCACAAGTTTTGGACACCATTGCTAGAGACTATTCCCTAAAATCAGTAGAATTTTTAAATATTGATTTCTTGAGACTTTTATATATTTTATTTAAAAATGAAAAAATATATGATATTAAAAATTAAAAAATTATTATGATTTTCTTGCATATTCTTTTTTGTTTTTTATGATAATTCATTATGGAGCTTCTCATTTCCAATTTAGATGAGAAACAAAAGATAGAAAGATGGAAATGCAAGGATGGAGGATGTTGTTAGACTATATGGCCCCAAGCGTTGGGGGCATTAGAAAAGGTATATCAATCCCAGCACTTGAAGAGTTCCAAACATCAAGATGAAGCCTACGCTCATCAATATGATTTAGAACTCTCTTCTGTTCGGAGGACAACCTTAGAGGACCCCTATCATCACATCAAAAAGTTTATAAGGATGACGAACACCATCAAGATGAATGGAAGTTTGCAGGATGACATTAGGCTATAGTTCCCTTTTTCCATCATTTGAGAAGGTGAAAAATTAGTTCAACGCTCTTCTAGAGGCATCCATCACTACCTGAGATCAATTGTTTTGTCTACTTTTAATGTAATATTTTTTACAATCGATGTAGTCCAAGATCATAGTGGAAATTGCCAACTTTAACTAATACGAGAATAAGTCCCTATATGAAGCTTGGGACATATTTTAGAGTCCCAAAGGTGCCAACATAATGGATACCAAATGCCCCATCTGTCACAAAATTTCTGCAATAGTCTTTCCTATGCCAACAAGGTTATGGTCGACATAACTTCTAGTAGAGGTATCCTACATAACTCCTCAAAGGACACATAGGTGATATCATAGGGAAACTTAGCTTCTCATAACAACCAATTAAAATATGTTGATAGACATGTGACAAGGAAAGATCCTCAACCTACCTGTACCAAGTGGGTCATACCACTATGATAGCCGACCAAATAAAGGCTTTGAACAAAAAGATGGAGGCCCATATAAAAGTACAAGCATAACCTTCCCCTTTCCTGCTCCAACTCCAGTTTTACCTATGCCTAGCCCTCGTAAACTTTATGGCTCCATAAGTCAAGGTGATGAAGGATGTGTAGTAGAAGCTCACATGACTCAACAAAATAAAGAGGCAAACTAGGTAAGAAATACCTATAAACTCACTTTAAAAAACTACTCCAATCTCTCGTTGGGAGGACGTCAAGGTAATAATCAAACTAACCATGCTCAAAATGTTTACAGGTCCCCTTATGCATACAATCAAGAGGATACAAAAAAGAAAGGAAGAAGCCAACCCCTACATATTCTCCATTTCGGAATATGGAGGCACAACTCCAAAACGTAGAAACATAGATTTCTAAGGTTTATAACATAGAGAATCAATTAGAACAGATCCTTAGCCTCTTGGGATAGCGAGCGACTAGGACATTACATAGTCATCCTAAGGTGAACCTAAAGGAGAAAGCCAATGCCATAACTATTAGGAGTGGGAAAGAGTTGGAGATATCCATAAGAAAGTAGACTGAGAAATTCGTTACGGATGATCATCAAGAGGTTACTAAAAACCTCTCAACTAAAACTAATGAGAGTCTAAGAGAGAGAGGAAGAAGGTTGAAGAGACTATAGAGAAGGCTCTCAAGAAACCCTATTGATAAATTATTATTGTCATTTTATCTGCAGGATGTTAAGCATAATTACTACATAAATTAAGCATAATTCATTTGTAATTTATCCTAAAGTCCCTTATTTTTGTAGGAATGGTCAAACAACCAAAAAATCCAAAAATGGGAAAATTCTGGGCAAAAAAAGGTATAAAGAGGAAAGGATGTGGAAAAGGATAGAAATTCCTCCTTAACAGACCAACACAGCTGTACAAACCTAAGCGTGATCGAACCAAATTAGCTAGTCATGCCAACATTGGGCATGTAGTAAGCACGTCACATCAATCCTAATGACCCAGGAGGCATCCTAAACAGCTTTATGGCACTATAGAAGATCTAGAATAACCATGAAGGTTGTAAGGAAGCAAGGTCAAGCCTAGTCTATGATACTAGAAATCCTAATCTATGCTTATAAAAGGAAAGCTCACACCATTCTATAACAACAACACCACTCAAGGCTTTAAAGGTCTCTCACACCCCTCTCTCTAGGCATAACCCTATATTTCCTCCATCTACCATTTCTAGTCTCTTCATTCTTGGCTCCTCCACTGACATCCTTTTGTAGGATCTTGGTGGGAGAAATCCTTATGCGGGGAAATTTTAGAACAGTTTCTAGCTTTTTTGGTTTATGTATTTCTTATTTGTTTTCTGTTATGGATAATTGTGAATTACGTTTTATTTAGGAATAACCAATTTCCCCTTTTATTGGGCTTTGGAAAACTTTGTGATATGTATTGCTTGAACCCCTATTTCCCCTTTCTAAATAATATTTTCATTATTACAATTAGGCTATTCTATTATGGTTAATCCATTAATAGCGACTGATCAATTCTATTAATCAATTAGTTGGTTGGGAATTAGACAATTGTGTCACTCCCAATTGGTGAAACTATAGTATAACTGAACTTAAGGGTCTTGGAGGATCAATTGGAAACCTAAGTTTCTAACCGATCAATTGCATGAACGCGTAGTTAACACCCTCTTAAACTTTTTCTCTTTTATTTTTCCATCTTGCAAGATCAATGGGGATATTACCTAGAAGGAAGATTATTATTACTGCTAGATCTAAGAGGAATGGTAGCATTAGTGTAGGTGGTTTGAAATTAAAAAAAGAGGGATTAGGGTTAAAGCAAGTAAAGTCACAAGGGATTGTAGAGGATATTTTGGTGAAAATGGATAAGTTAATATTTTTTGCTAACTTTATTGTGCTTTACATGGAGGAAGATGAGTAGATTCCACTAATCTTAGTAAGATTCTTCTTGGCCACTAGGAAGACCATTATTGATGTGCAACAAGGAAAACTTACTTTGAGGCTTGATGATGAGGAAGCGGTGTTTACATTCTTTGACTCCCTAAAACATCCAAGAACATTTTATTCTTGTAATATTGTTAATTCTTTAAAACCATCCACCTCTTTGAGTTTTCCTTCTGTGCAGGATGTGTTGATTGAAGATACCTTGGAGAAACTCTTAGTGCTTGGGGTTGTTGTCGTTAATGACTCCGACGAATGTCTAGAGGAATCGATAACCTTGGTGGTAGGTATACCCAAGTAAATTGGAAAAAGAGGAAGTAAATTTCAAGTTATAGAGGGTCTTGGAACTTTGGTGCGTAGGTTTGGTAATTTAAATTGAAGAACCTTCGATGTTTGAGCCCCTCCCTTAAAATATTAATTATGAATTTCTATCCCCTTCATCTTCTCTTCCTTTCAGTATTATTTTCTAACCTTATAGGAACAATGGAAAAGAAACTGCTTAAGATCTTGAAGGAAAATAAAGAGACACTTGGACGATCCATTCATGACATCAAATTTGTTATCCATAAAATTTGTACCCACAAGATTCATATGGAACAAGAATTCAAACCAAGGTGCAACCACAAAGGAGGTTCAACCCAAGCCTTAAGGAAGAGGTTCCCTCTTTTATTAATCAAATGATAGAGAAGTTATCTAGTCACGATTTCTATTATTGCTTGGATGGTTATTCTTGTTATATGAAAATACAAATGGCTCTTGAAGGTCAAAAGAAAATTACTTTTACATATATGAGAATTCCTTTTGGCTTATGTAATTCTGCTCGTACTTTACAAAGAAACAAGACTTATTAGATGATTGCTTGGAAATTAATATGGAAGAATTTTCTATTTTATAGATCTTCTTTTGATAGATGTCTACAAAATTTAGAGTAGGTATTGACATGGTGCAAAAGAACAAATTTGGTTCTTAATTGGGAAAAATGTTAATTCATAGTAAGTGGGTGTATTACCTTGGGACATAAGATCTCTAAGAGGGGTATTGAGATTGATCCAGCTAAGGTTGAGGTAATCTCTAAACTTTCCTCTCCCAATAATGTTAAAGTTGTTAGGAGTTTTCTTGGACATGTATACTTTTAAGAAGGTTTATAAAATATTTTTAAAATTGAAAAACACTTTCAAATTTATTGATGAAACAAGCCTATTTTGATTTTAAGGATGCATGTCTCTCAACTTTTAAAAATCTTAAAATAAAACAAATTAATGCCCCTACTATAATTGCCCTTGATTGGTCTTTTACCCTTTGAACCAATGAGTGACACTAGTGGTACAATTATAGGAGAAATATTGGGACAAAGAAAATAGAATATGTTCTGGGTTTTATTATTCTAGTAAGATCCTAGATGACCAAAGGAGCTACACTACCATAGATAAGAACTTGTTAGTGGTAGTATTTTCTTTTAATAAGCTTAGACCTTACTTGATTATGTCTAAATAACTGTCTACACTAACCAAGTAGTTTTCTCTTTAACTAAGATGCAAATCCTAGATTAATTATATGGATACTTCTCATTCAGGAATTTGATTTGGAAATCAAAGATAAGAAAGGAGAAGAGAACTTGGTTGTAGATCGCTTGTCTAAAATGGATCCCTTTGTACAAATTCCCGTTGTTGAAGTTATCAAGGAGAAATATTTGAACCAGCATTTATTAACTATTTCTCTCACCCCCTATTGTGAAGATTTGGTTAACTACTTGACAAATATATCCTTTCCTCGAATCTTTCACATGTACGACATAAGAAATTTCTATGTAACACAACATTATTTGTAGAAAGAACCTTACCTGTTTAAATTAGAAGATGTGTGTCTAAAGATGACACTCATGCTATCTTAATTCATTATCATTGAGGAGGGGTTAGAGGCTATTTTGGTCCTAGTAGAATCGCCCAAAAAGTTTTATAATGCGATTTCTTTAGGCCCACTCTCTTTAAAGATGTTTTAATTTTGTAAAATATTATGATTTCTATGAGAGGAGTGGCAATGTATTAAAAAATCATGAAATACCCTTAAATATTACTTTTATGTGTGACATTTGATGTATGAGGTATAAATTTTGTAGAATCCTTTCCTAAATCTCCAAATAAGGCATATATTTTGGTTGCACTTGACTATTCCTCCAAGTAGATAGAGGTTGTGGCATTTCCCACGAATGATGTTAGGAAGTAATAAGAATTTTTTTTAAAAAAAATATTATTACAAGGATTGGAGCTCCCAAGAAATCATTAGTGATGGTGGCACCTATTTTATTAATAGGAAATTTGAAAAGGTTTTGGAACACTATGTTTCATCCACAAGGTTGTCATTCCTTATCACCCCCAAACTAGTGGTCAAGTAGATATTTCCAATTGAAAGTTAAAAAAAATCCTAGAAAAAATTGTTAATGTTTTTAGGAAGGATTCAACATTAAAATTAGATGATACCATATAGGCATATAAGACTGCCTATAAAACTCTCATTCACATGTCCCCCTATATACTTGTTTTGGAAAAGCTTTCCATGTCCCTGTTGAATTGGAACACAAGGCCTATTAGGTCATGAAGATCCTTAATCTTGACTTGTATCATGTAAGGGAAAAACAGTTCTTTCAACTTAATAAGTTATATGAGATCATAATGAAGTCATATGAAAGCTCAAGGGTATACATGAGAGGAAAAAAAATGGAATGAAAAGCATATTTAGAAGTGTGAATTCGTATTAGTTGAAAAGGTATTGGTTTATAACTCAAGGCTTCATTTATTCCTAGGAAAACTAGAGTCTAGGTGGACTAGCCGATATAAAGTGCATAGAGTGATTCTCTATGGAGTATTGGAACTCATTAAAGGAAATGAAAAGACCTTTAAGATAAATGGGCAAAAGGCCAAACACTATGAGGAAAGTGCATCTAAGGAGCGCATTGTTATGTTGTGGGAAGATCCTAAGATAACCATCCATGGTCCTGCTTAGCCACTGGTTATAAGTATGTCAGGCTCATGATGTAAAATAAATGTTTATAGGAGGTAATCTATTCTTTGATAGTTCTTATAAGTAATCTCTAGATTAGGGAATTTTAGATAAGTAAAGAAATAACTAGTTAAAAAAGTATAGTGTAGTTAGTATAATCATGCCCTTGTTTACACATCTATGTCCAAAAAGAGTGTCTCTTGTAAGGCCGTGCTCACCTTTAACATGATTGTGCCATGTGAGGAGACCAACTGGGCTAGACTCAGCACAACCAAAAATTATAGCACCGTTGTAAGGCCATGCCACCTTTTAACATATCAATGCTAAAATAAACTACACAACCATGCTGAACCACAAGTGACTTTAAATATAAGCCTAGGTAAGTTTCCATGTCACTCACTCAACATAATTTTTATTGCACTATGCCTTTCTCGAACTCTTTATTGACCTTTCCTTTTCAGCCCCAGTTTTTGTCTCTTCTCTACTAGGTATACCACATGCCCCTAAGTTTAACATTTTTCTATTCTTTCTATCTACCTGGGCATGCTAAATGATTTCCATGCCCAAACATGTATGGTTGAACCTTAAGGTAGATAAGAAATTGAAAAATTTTGCATAAACTGATTATACCTAGCTAGCATATCAGGCTACATGTGTACATACTTGTGCATATTCATATATTGATGTTAACTAGGAGTTTAGCACAACTAAATTATACTATCTATTCTCATGAGAATGATCATGCCCTTGTTTGCACAGTTGTGCAAATTTATATATTCTGGATTTTGCTTGTTAAGCACAACCATGCCTATGTTTTGTACAGTCATGAAAATTCTCTATTACATGTGCTCTAATGTTAGCATGATTGTGCACCGTGTCTTGAATGGTTGTGCAAATTCATGTTAAGAGAAATTATTCTTTGGGCATAACAATTCCCTTGATAGTACGATTATGTAGATTCTTGGATGCCTTTGTGCTTTAGTATTAAGCATGATCGTGCCTTATCTTGTAGGAAAATGTGTCACTATGCCTAGAAGAAAAGTGGATATGTTGCATCTATTGTCCCACTAGGGACACCGCAGGAGCTTACCTATTCCATCACCACTCAGGCGATACTTGAGATGAGAGCATGATTTGAATGTCTGCTATCATATGCATTCATTCCAATGCGTAGCTTGAACTTTCTTATCTTCAAGTTACTAGGCATTGAGCACCAGATTATAAGCTATCTTGAACGGTTAGGATGTTCACCAGCATCTCTCATCATTTAGCTTGCATATAGAGAGCCCACACTCAAAGTCCTGACATCGCTTTCTTATACCCATCCTTCTAAGGGTAGCCCAACCTACATTATCAGTATTAGTTGGTAGGACATCTCTTCCAATAGTCTTTTGTTTCATTTAATGTGTCACTAAAGGACAAGACAGGGAGTGACATTGTGACACACAAGTATTTGGATTCCTTAAGGAAATCCTCACTGACTTTTTAGGAGGATCTTTTTGGTTTGAGCTTAAAAGTAGAACATTGATGACCCCATTTTTTTCACAGGCCACCATTATTCATGACCTTACCTAATACATCATGCATCGATGGTTCTCATTGGGTCTCTTTGCTAGAAGATATGATATAAGGATTCTCTCTAGGATTCATTGTTTATCTCAATTCCTTGCTTGTGTTAAGGCTTAGCTAGACACCATCCTTTAGTTGTTGCAAGATCAAATGGGCCACCCACCTCCTTATGACTGATCTTGTGTTTATGTGTTTTTACTTTATCTTTTTTAATGTTGTTAGGGTTAGATTTCATTTTTCCTCATTAGGATATTAAACATTTTTACTTTTTGATGTGTTTTTCTTATTTTTATTACTTTCCTTACTTGGATGTACATAATTGTGATTTTATGCATTACTATCTTTTGCCTCATCTTATGTAATTTTTTAACATGTGTGTTTAGTGTGAATGAGATAACTTAGTGCAAAAGGATTTCTTTCCTAATTGTTGGCACCCAACATAGAATACATTGAGGATACTGTTGTTGTATAAGTTTGAGGAGGGAGACCCTCTACCTCCTACTTATCTTTTCAATATATCTTATTCCTCCTCCTGCTTTTTTATTTTCTACCTTGGTAATTAAATTTTCCAGTTAATTAAGAAAATGGTATAAGAATAAGTTTGAGGAAGGATACTTCCCTCCTCAATTTTAGGAAAGATGTGTGTGTCTTATAATAATGTTACATGCTTAACTGTTTGGATAGTTAGAAGGTTTTAGATTTAAGAATCTTTAATATTTTGTGTTAAACATTAATTGAATCTAATAAAAGTAAGGAAACTTTTAAAACAATAATTTAAAATTAGCCATTTCCTTACATGTTGTTTAACATTAGAGTGACTTCAGTGAAGACTGACCCTAATTGAGGTTGCATCCAACCTCTTTCTTTATTGACGAATTCTTTTCTAGCTCATACCTTCTAGAACTTTCCTTATAACCTTATCAAGGATTGTGTAAGTTGGTTTCATAATAAGAAAATAATAAAATACAAATTAGGATTCTCTTATTGAACTCAGACTTAGAATATCACTTAATGTCTCCTTTGAGATTCATAGATTAAAGGTTACATTCTTTAGTACTCCTCAAATAATTGCTATAATTTTAAATTTCTCTTAGATTATAACTAAATAAATAACTTTTGGGGATGTATAAGTAAGTAAGTATGGAAAAAGAAAAGAAAAAGAAAGAATGTGTGAAAAATCTTTGGAAAAAATTGATAAGACCCCTAAAAATATGTGCTTATATTCTCAGGGTTTACCAATATTAATTAAAGCTAATGAAGAAACCCTTTGTATTTTTTTTCCTTCTTATATCTAACCTAACTACATAATTTTCATGTCCGTGTTACAACCTTAAATACCTTTTAATTCTTTTGTGTAATTTAACTTTTACTTGATATTTGAGGTTTATGAGAAAGCCTATGGTAGTATACAGTTATAAGGAGTAGAGACTTAATCACCTATACCCCCATTCACTTGAGAGATAGTAAAAAAAGTGATCCTGTGTGTGTGTGGAACTTGATTTCAGGGAACTAAGATCCTAATTGGATTATTGTTGGTTGTTCTTATGATGGTAATCGTACTTGTCTCCTATATGTTTAATGTGTGAGGTTTCTAGACTCTATATCTGCTACATTCGCATTCCTTGGGGATAAGAAATGTTTAAGTTTGAGGATTATGATAAACCACCATTCTATTAATTTATCAACTAGAAATTATTTATAATTACGATAAAATTAATATCTATTTGATTGTAATTGGGATAAAAAAGGCACAAAGGAAATAAAAAGGACAAAAGAGAGATGGAAGGACTAGAGTACCCTTAGAGGAAGCTAACACAACCTTCATGGACTTCAAGCATGCCTTTGCCACATCTATGGATTTTCGACACGACCATGTAGACTTGAGCATGGTCGTGCTGGACGATGAGCATAACCTTGTAGCGTCTTGAATTTTCTAACACAGTCATGCACACCTAAGTATTATTTTTCCCACCCTAGATGGTGTGAAAGACAACCCAAGTCAACCCAAGTCAACCCAAACGGCATGGAAGATGAACTATAGCAACCTTAATGGGATAAATAATGAATTAGGTTAACCTTGCTTACGGTAAAGAAATCCTAACTCAAGTCTACAAAAAGGGAAACTTTACCTTGGAAAAAGATACACTCGACTACATCTCACAACATCATTATGCACCCAAATACACCTCTTTACCTCATTTTCTCCATTTCTCCAATTCAATCTCCATCTTTCTTCTAGTACCCTCCCAAAGGTTCTTGGGGGAAAAATCCATTTTCCAACACAAGTTGCAGCACCTTATTGGCAATATTACTGACATCATATTTTTATCATTATTTTTCTAAAATTAGAATTATGGATTCTTCTGTTAGATTAGTATGTTATTGCTTAGTTTATCCATTATGTGTAACTAATCCCCAATCATGGGGTTTTGGTAAAACTTATGATGTAATCATTTGAACTTTTTTCTCCTCTATGAATAATTATATTTTTATTCATTTGTGTTTGCTTTATTGTCCTTGACTAATTGATGAGAATTAGTTACTCTTATTAATTTCTAAGTTAATTAGGGGATAAACGATCGTACCATTTCATGATTAACAAAACTATTAAGTAAACAAAATCTAAGAGTTTTGACGGATCAATTGGAATCCTAGATTTCAAACTGGTTATTAAATTAAGGAGTCCAAATATTCTTTATACATATCTTAATTATATATATTGCATGATCATTAGAGGTAATAACTTAAGAGAAAGTATATTACTATTACATGATCATTGGATAGTAATAGA
This sequence comes from Canavalia gladiata, assembly GCA_037954105.1. Taxonomy (NCBI): domain Eukaryota; kingdom Viridiplantae; phylum Streptophyta; class Magnoliopsida; order Fabales; family Fabaceae; genus Canavalia; species Canavalia gladiata. Next base: position 33,668,866 of record CM075658.1, on the reverse strand, counting down.
ATTAGAATAGATGGTTAGTAAATAATTTTCAATCATTCATAAAGGAGTTAGAGGTGGAATTGGATACAATCATAAGGGAAACTAACGTTACATGAATTTCCATAATTGAATTTGAGATTGTGTTGAATTTCATATATGTGCTTTTATATTTTATTCTTTATTTTAAAAAATATATCTAAAAAGACTCTTTTTGGTGAGTTTAAAAGTTGGGATTCAATCATTCTTTTAAGGATTGTTGGAATAGTTGATAAATGGCCATTCTGTGTAACATCCATATATTTTCATAATAAACTCTTAAAGTTACAAATAATCTCTAGAAGGAAACTAAGTAGGATTAGGAACCCAAACCAAAGAAATACAGAAGTTTGGTGCAAATGATAAAAATGTCCCTACACCTAGGAAACCCAAATAATGTGCAAGAGAAATTTTAAAGGATTAGACAACATCAAAGAAGATTAAAAGTAATGAGAAAACCTTAAAAAATAAAGAAGGGATGGAAACGCCCTCATAAAACTCTGAAAGTTCCCAAAATGCCCCTAAAAAGCTCTGCTTTATGCACGGGACTAATCAGTTCCAGAAAAATATCAAATGACCGTATATTAACTTGGAAACGAACCAAAAAGTGTTAGCATTATTAGAGGAACAATTTGAAAACTTCTTGGATAATGTTGAGAAAAATTACAAAAATGCCTTGGAAAGATTAGAAGGGTAAGAAAGTGTGAAGAAAAAGCAAGAGTGAGGCCCACATGGTGTGCACTAAATTTCCATGTGGAAAGCATGGTGATGAGTCATCATATGAAGTCCACCCAAAGTAAAATCATAAAAGACAAACATAGTAAATGTTAAGATTCCTTTAACCATGGTTAAGGTTAATTAACCTTGATTAATTAAAAGTTAACCATGCCTAGGGAAAGATAAACATGATTAGTGACAAACTCAACCTTATAAACACTAATCTAAGTCTAAAAAGATAATTTCTTACATTTTGAATTATTTTCAAAAATGGAAATTCCAAACAAAAATTACCAAAATACCCACAAGTCAAAAATTAATCCAATTTTTCCCTTGCTTTGCCAAATTCAATAAGCTACATAGCATGCCTCATTTGGTTCATATTTTACTCGTTAAAAACTTATAAAATATCTCTCCAAGTTAAAACAAATCCAAAAATCCTAACCTTTCACCTTAAGCTTAAGTTTCCATTTTTGAGATTTAAGCTAAAATCAAGCTCTAAACACTAAGGCCTACCACTTTCACTAAGAAGCTCTTTGTGGAGCATCAAGGGTGACCAAGTTCAGCCACCACAGCCCTACCATAACCCCACACCAAGTCTCCATCAAGTAGGATCTTCTGCTTTGTTTGTTTAAGCTTTAATCTTACATTTTATGGTTGGTTTTCTTTCTTTGTGGATCCTTTCTCTAAAATCCACAGATCTCCTTTTGTTTGGACTCATGAGGGCTCAAGGATTCCTTTGAAAGGTTCAAAATAAGCATCACCATTTTTACTGATTTTTGAAATATAAAATGAAGTTTGGTTGGTTTAAAGTGCTTTTAGGCAACTTAGAAGAAATTTAATCGGTAAAAATTATTTTAAAAATCATTGATGCTTTGGGAACTTTTGACAAGTCATGAGTAAATTTTTGAATTGGTCATGTTAGGAGATGGATGGATCTTGGAGTAGATCTTGAGGATCTACACTTTGTTGTTTTGAAAAAAATGCTGTCTTGCATGTTTTTATACTTAAAGCTTGAAAGTTGTTGATTTTCTTACTATGGTCGACTTCTACAATATTATGTCCAAACCTGAACCCATGGATTAAAATATTAATATTCCTATGAAAAATTAATTCATAAGTCCCAAAAGCTAGCTTTGGGAATAGATCTTAAAAGTACTAAGTGAAAGTTGTAATTTTAGGACCAAAAATGGAACAAACATCCCAAGACACCTATGACTCTCTTTGACCATCATCCAAGTTATGGAGATTGGATAAGCCTTGTATGGATCAAGTGTTTAAGATGCTATAAGTGTACAAAATCATGGAACCAAGGTTGTTTGATAATGAAATTTGGAGAGGTGACCTTGGAAAACCTAAAGGGAGCATTTGGCCACAAGGGAAACTTAAGGATAAAACTTCTTAGAATTTTTAAAAATGATACAAACCATATGAATAAGTTATAAATCACGTGAAACAACTTTTGGAAGATGAGAAATTAAACCAAAATGACCTAAACTCTATTAGATGTGTATTCGGCCACCTTAGAGTAATTAAGGGATAATGAGTTTAAAATTTGATTAATGATGCATTAGGAACCTTCATTAGGTAAATGAGAAAATTTAAATGTGTAAGTAAGGTTTAAAAGTGGCTAGTTCATAATAACCAAAATAGATTAAATCAACTAAACGCTATAATTAATATTTAAGCTAGATTTTAAAAAATGAATAAGTTGCTAATTAAAAATGAAACATGGAGTTGTGTGAAGGAAAGGATTCATTCCCATGACCATTACAAAATAGAGGAGAATTCCTAATAATTAAGTAAACTTGGTAAAACTTATAACCTAAACTTCAACTAGAAGGATTCATCAACCTAGGTTAATTACAAATGAGATTTGATGCCCTAAACATTAGGAGTCGCATTTAGCCACCTCAGAGTTAATTAGTCAAGGAGGAGTTTTAACTCTTAACTAGTATCAATTAAGTATCCTTGGCACATAAGTATAAGGGACTAAAAGTGTAATGAAGTTTTAAAATGGTTAAGGGGACTATTCAGCCATCTTAGGGTTAATTAGTCAATAAGGAGATTTAATTCTTAACTAGTATCAACTAAACACCCTTGGCATATAAGTAGAAGGGGTTAAGAGTGTGAGTAAGTTTTCAAAAGGATTAAGGATTCTAATTTTTCATAATGACTAAGTTAGTAAAAGAAAGTTAAGAATTCACTATGAACTAGGACTAAGTCTAAGCATGTATAAGTTAAGTGATTTAGAATGGACCATGAGGTTGAAAAACTACATTACCATGAATTTCAAGAATAAAGAAGAAGTCTTAAAAATTTCTAAATTAGGAACCAATTAATGAACTAGATTTCAATTGATGAAAATAAACTCCTAAGACAAGATAAAAAAAAACAAGAAGACCTTAGGAACCAAGGGCTTGCATTCGGCCACTTAAAGTTAAATAAGAAGGAATGAGTTTGAAAACTTGGTTTAGGTACATTAAGAAGCCTTGTTATGTAAAAGTAAAGGATTAAAAGTTTAAATGAAGCTTGGTAATGATATGTACATCATTCTAGCCATGCATAACTAAATTAGCATAAATAACTTGAAAACTTGTTTACACTTAACCTTTGAACTTAGTATGAATAAGTTATGCACAAGACTTGCAAATTGAAGTGCATAAAGAATAAAAACTTAAAGGAGTTATTCAGACACCTAGAGGAAAACTTCTATGTTTGTAAAAATCATGAGTCTAATTGAACTTTGTGAAAAAGAAAGGTTGAGAGGTAATTTAGAAGGTTGAGAGAAGTAAGCCCCCTTGAGTGGTTCATCATAAAATGTTAAAGATGTAAATAAGTTTGACATGTATGGGTGCATGTAGTTATGTTATCCAATGCGGTTGATAAGCCAACTTGTAATGTTTAACGAATGCACATTGTTTAATATGAGTTGAATATTAAGTGTTCATAAGTGTTTAAAAGATGATGAGTATATATGATTGATGATATGATAGAATTTGAGATATAAATGTGCATATCATATTAGTTGGATATTGATTGAGCTCATATCCCTAAGAATAAAAGGTAGAGTAGTATAGCCAGTGACAAGATATTGTTCAACTATTTATAATGTGTATGTCTATGTTTAGAGAATTCCCTGAAGTTATCGAATAGAAAATGGATGGGACAATGTATAAGACCTAGAATGAAATGTGAGTCAAATAATATATGTATTATGATCCCAAATTGTAAAGTTTAAGACAAATATATGCATATGTAATAATGGTTGTTTCTATATAAAAATAACCCACTTCAGTAGGAGTTTTTGAAGGATTAAAAGTAATCTTATATGCATGTCATGATTTTTCTAATAAACTGAAGTGGTTGGGATGGAAGTGATGACACTAGATGTAGAGTACAAACCTAGTAAGAAACCTAGTTTCGCTCCTTCTCTCCCAACTTTCTTCCCATACAATGACCATATCCTTTGCGATGATGGTTGGTATACATTAACATTAGCAACATGGATTGGTCGGTGAACCCCCACGATCTTATAATCACAACATAAGCCAATGTTAGAATTTATATCTCGTTAGGACATTTGTTTATCTCGGAAGTATTAAGTCCATATTTTTCCACGACAGGTTTTGCAATTCTATTGGAGGAATTTCACCCTAACGAAGACTTTCCACCTCCACCTAACTATCGTCAGCAACAAAAGACCACTGTGAGGAATCCTCTTCCTCAAAAGGAGACACTGATCCCCAGACTCCGTCTCATTCCCATAGCTCGTCACATCTATGGTCCTTACAAGGAAGCTCACCTTACCCGTTGTCGTACCCATTTCAAGCCTATCAGGAGATGCGTGATACGACTTTCATGTCATTGAATCCAAGTATGTAGATGTGACATTTCCATCACTAGGCTTGGGGAGGTTTGTTGATCTTAAAGTTTCGTTCTCAAGGAAGAAGAGTTGTATGTCATACTAATAACGTAAATTTTTGTAAATTGATGGATGCAAGCATCCTAGTTACTAGTATGCAGTAGTAAGCTACTTTATGTATAATTCATGTATTAAAATATGTATGTAAATTTGGTATGTGTATTATGGTGTGTAATTAAGTGTATGTAAAGGCCTTAGTACCTAAGACTGTTATGAACATGTAAAACGAACTATATAATTATGTAAAGTTTGCATGTTATTTTAATAGTTTATGTTTAATTATTTATTTTTGATTAGAGATAAATAAATTAAAGAAAGTGATACGTAATAATAATATTTTGTATATGTGCAAGAACGTCTGGTAAGTTATTTACTAACTCGCATGTTATATAGACAACGCTAACAATTTAAAACAAATGATTTTAAAAAAATTACCGTATTTTTTCTAATAAGTATTTTTCAAAGATTGTGCATCATGAGATAACAAACTAATAATGGAATTGAATGAATGACTTAGGTGTAAAATCAGTGTTCATTTTTAGGATGTTATATTTTTTCATTTTATAACAGGGATTTTAGGCATGATTTCGCACAATTCATTTGTAATTCAAGCTAATATCCCTTATTTTTTCAAGAATGGTTAAGAAAGTAGAGAATCTGAAAATAGGCAGATTCAGGTCAACAAGACAACATAAAGGGGATAAAAAGTCAAGAAAGAGGAAAAGAACATAAATGCTCTCTCAACGAATCAAGCATAACCAAGAAAACCTGAGCATGACCATCTCGACAAAAGATGGCATGTCGTGCCTATGAAGAAGCATGCTCGTGCAAATAATGACGAGCACGACCATGCTAAATGGGGAGCATGGTCGTACCCAACTATCAATGCACCATTAGCCATGCAACATCAACCTTAATGATACAGGAAGCATCCCGGCCAGCCCTATGGTGCTACAGGATCATCAAGAGAGGTCGGGATGATTGGAAGGTAGATAGGTCGAACCTGATCCACGACACTAGAAACCCTAATCTCTGCCTAAAAAAGGGAGGCTTTGCCATACCATTAAATACACAAACATACCTCGATATACACAGACTCTTACACCTCTTCCACACCGGAGGGAATCTCTCTTACTTAGCGCATAACCCTACCTATCCTCCATCTATCATTCTAGCCTCTCCATTTGCAGTTCCTTCTCTAGCATCTTCCTGTTGAATCTTTGTGGGAGAAATCCCTGTGTGATGCAATTTCAAAGAAATTGCCATCCTTGTTTGAAACCATGATTTTGTATTCTATATCTTTTTGTGTTATGGATATTCATTGCCCATTCTTATTTATGAATAACTAAATCCTCTTTTATGAGGCTTTGGCAAACTTTGTGATGTGTATTACTTAAACCTCAATTTTTTCCCTTATAATAATTTGAATGGCACTACACTAAGAATGATGGTGCTTTTATTATTACAATTATGTTATTATATTGTGATTAATCCATTAATAGGAATTAGGCCAATTCAGTTGATGTTTTGGTTGGTTGGGGGGTTAGGCGATTGTACCACTCCTAATTAGTGGAGCCATATGATAACTAAACATAAGGATCTTGGAGGATCAATCAAGATCCAAAGTTTCTAATTGGTTAATTTCCCTATATGTGGTTATCTCCCTCTTAAACTTTACACCCATTTTGCATATCTAACTTCCAAGATCAATGAGGATAATATCAAGAAGGCATGTTATTTTCATTGCAGGATCAATAAGTAGTAATAGAATTAGCATAGGTGGTTAGCAATTGAATAAAAAAGAGAGACGGGGGGTAAAAGCAAGAAAAGTCACAAGGGGATTTAAAGTCCTATAAATTTTTCATAACTTGTATCGCATTCTTTTATTTATCAGCTAGTAGAAAACTTATTCCCACTTATTTTATTTCTATAACAAAAAAAAAACCTTCTTTTGGTGAACTCAAAAGTTAAATTTCAAACTATGTACACCAACAGGTATACTTGTCCATGGATAAAACTTGGAAAAAAGTTTCACACTCGTGTTTGCATGCAACAAGTTTTTGGCGCCATTGTCGGGGACTATTCCTTAAAAATCTTTGAAGTTTGATTTTTGATTGCTTGAGACATGTACATGTTAAGAAAATTCTTATATACATATATTTATATTTCTTTTTTTTTAAGAGAATTCTCAAAAATAAAATAAAAAAAAAACCTTTTCTCTATGTTTCCCTTACTTTAATCTATTTGTTTAGGTTAACTAGATCCTAAGCTTATAACATTCATTTTGAACATGAGATAGAACAAGTAACGAGAAGTTTGAGGTGAGAGACAAGGGCAAGGAAAATCACAATGCAAGTGAGTAGAACATTTCTAAACTATATGGACCGCACTAATAAAGACCTGAGGAGGAGCAGTATATCCATCCCAACAATGAATAGTGTTCAGAATATTGAGGTGAAGCCAACACTCATCAATATGATATAGAGTTCACTTCATTTCAGAAGGATGGTCTCAGAGAACTTGCACCTTCACATTAAAAAGCTCTTGAGATTAACAAACACAATCAAGACGCTCGGTATCTCACAGGATGCCATTAGATTACAATTATTCCCCTTCTCCATCACTGAGAAGGTGAATGACAGACTTAACTCCTTTTCAGAAGGATCCATCACATCCTAGGACCAAGTATAATGCCTCTTTCTAATGCAATACATCCTATAGTCCATGCAATCTAGGAACATAGTGGAGATTGTCGACTTCACATAGTGTGAGAATGAGTCCCTATACAAGGCATGTCATCATTTTTAGAATCTTCCAAAAGTTCCTATACCATGGATACCAAACACCCCATCTAATTCAAATCTATACAATGACCTCTTCTGTGCCAACAAAGTTATAATCGACACAACCTTTAAAGGGTACATCCTACATAGGCCCCCAAAAGATACGTGGGCAATCATTGGGAACGTGGCTACTAATAGAAACTAATGGAGGTTTGCTAACAGACATGTGAAAAGGGGAACTCATAACTAGAAGGAATGTACCAAGTAGACCACATCACCTTGCTGGTTGGTCAGATTGAGAACCTCAATAAACAAATGGAGATGCTTATACAAATAAGGGAACAACTTGCTCCACTTGTTCATATCCAGGCTACACTTGAGCCTAACTCATGCAACCTATGTGGTTCCATAAGCCATGACCAAAAATGATGTGATGTTGAGACCCACGTTGCTCAACAGAATGAGGAGGTCCACTTCATGGGGAACACCTATAACTGTACCTAGAAGATTCGCCCCAACCTATTGTCGGGGGCATCAAGGTAATAACTCTAATGATTATTCCAATGTTTATAAACCCCCTCATATGCAGAATCAAGGTAGTTATAGGAAAGAAAGGAGGGATTCAACGTTCATAAATCAAGGTTCTAGAATACTAAGGCATAACTTTAGAACATAGAAACACAGATGTCTAAACTCCAGAACATGGAGAAATAGACGGGAAAGAACCTTACTCTCTTAGAACAATAAACACCAAGGATACTACATCTTGATGTAAGGTCCTAGTAGCAGAGGAAGGTCAACTGCAAAGACCTACTAGATCTATTGGGTCATTAACAAAATAAAAGTCAAACAACTACAACAAGAAGTGGAGATCTTCTTAGGCCTCAAAAAGAGCACCCTCAGGCCCAATCTACCTCTTCTTTGGCCTTTCACATGGTAGAATAGGATTTAGGTAGTTTTTGTATTTTAGGAACTAGCAGAACCAAATAGGTATACAATTGGCTTTGTTTCCTTGTAATTCTTTGCATAGATTTTTGGGCCTAACTTGGCCCATTTCTTAGGCATCCTTCAGGAGGAATGAGGGACTCATTTTGGTCTCCATGAGAGGCCAAATTTAGACTCCCAAAGCTATCTGATGCATCCATGCTCCTAGGAACCTCTTAAGGTCTATGATTGAATTTTATTCAAAATTGTATGAGAATTCTCTCTTATATATCCCTTTTTAGACTAGCTTAGGGTTAGGAATTCTCCTTTTCCATGGCACCAATAGTGGCAGAGAAGGAGCTTATTTTTCAAAGGAAGATGGGGCTCCTAAGCACATGAGGATCTACACGGAATTAACATCCGTTGTATACTTCCTCTTTATTTTCTATTGCATAGTATAAATCCTCCTTCGGTATTTGCATCAACTTGGTAACAAAACGCCAGTAATGGAGGTTAAATCCACTTCTTAATTTGTGTTCATTTTCTTGGTTTTTTGTCGAATTTTTGAGTTCATCTTCTTTTCTTTTTTTGTTTGCATTTTTTATCAGTCAAACAATCTTTGATTTTGATGATTTTTATTTCATTCTATTTTTCTCTATTTCTAGTTTGATAATGGATATCGTTTGATTTATTTAGATTTGAAATAAATTTTTTATCACCTGACTATTGAACTATGTTCATCATGGCGTGCAAATGCACCTAGCTTGTTTGATTTATGCATAACTTGCTCATTTATGATATGATCTTTGTCAAACTTATTTTGTTTCCTTCCTATGATCCATATATTTCAACTCATTAGTCTTAATTTTTCAGTTCTTCCAAAAACAAGTTTAGAAAAATTATGATATTTGAATGCAAATATGGGATCCAAAATTTTATGTGTTCTTAAAGTTCCTATGTTGATCTGGTTCTTATAGCCTTGTTTAGGTATTATTTTGCATGTTTTGATCCTCCTATATGTATTTATTTTTTATTTGTTTATGTTTCTAATTGTCTCCTTTCAAAAATTCCTAAGAGTGTACATGTGAATCAAATTAAGTGTATACATAAAAAGTATTAAGTGTATGCTAGAATCCAATTAAAAGACAATTATTTTCCCTAGACCTTATGACCTAAGCAGGATTGGAGAAAATTAGATAAGGATTTATGGATTTGAATACCATACATATGTACAGGATGAAATGAAAATTACACTATGATGAATTTATGGACTTAGGACCTTAACAAGAGTCTATGCAAGGAACAATTGAGGACTTGAACTCCTTGGAATTTGGAGAAAAATTATGACAAAAATAATTTGAGAAAATTAAAAACAAATTAAGAAAAAGCAAAAAATAATTAGAAAAGAAAAATAAAAAATATATATAGAAAAAGGTTTGCATAAAGGTCATTTTCTTTTCCTTCCTTGAGTATGGTATGTTAATTGTCCATGATTTATTTAGGTCATAGGTTCGGCATTATATTAGATTTAATTACTTATTTTATTCATGCCTTAATTACTTGACCGGATAGCATCTTCTCATTGCATGAACGTGTGCATGCTACTCTTTAAAGTTTCTAGGTATTTCCTTTATATGCCTACATTCTTTGATTGCCTCTAATTCTAATTATTTTTAAATGGCCTCAAAGTTTTTTCATTCCTATTCCATTAAATATACCATTCTTATGATGGCCTTTCTTTCTTGTCTTTTAAATTTCCTCTAAGTTTTTTCACCTTTGCATATACACTTATGAGCACTTCTTCACCACTTACTCATCACTAAGGCACCTACGTTGATTTGAGTTTCTCATTGACCTCAAATTGGTTTGGGAGGCTATTTGTGTGAGTGAAATGGTGCGAGAGGGATGGTTGGATGGTGAAGACATTAGAGGGAGAAGAGCATAAACACTTTGTGAGCATTAGTGAAATTTAACTTGATTTTTCTAACCCTAACAAAGTAGGGCAAAAAGTATCCTTTTTATTTGTGCATGATTTTGTAGGGACAAGGAAAAGCTTAAGTATAAGGAAAGGTGTTCCAAGGGACTCAAGAATCCTAGGATTCAAACTTGGATTTAAAGAGAAAAGTGAAGGACTAAGAGAAAACATAAATTAAAGACAAAAGTGAAGGCATTTTGTAATAAGTAGCATTCAGATTTTGAATTGTAAATTGTAGGTTGAAGTTTTGTAGTTAGGTTTGATTGAAATTGTTAAACCTAGTGACCTTATAGTAGAACCTTTCTGAGAGTAATTCGGTTTACTTTTGCAATTTATTTGTAATAAGGACTTGGACTTTTGGACCTTAGTGTAGGACAATCACCTAAGGTCAAGTTATAACTTTTTGTGTGTTTGTGTGTCTTAGAACCTAGGTTGTGTTCTAAGTGCTACATGCATTTTGTAGAACTATCATATGCAGCACTAGCCTTTATCTTCTTTTGCAAGGTCAAAAGGGCTATGTAAATTACTTAACCCTTGTGTGTTTGTGTGTACCTTAGAGGCTAGATTATGTGCTAAGTATTTTGACTTAAGTGATTTGATTTCTTAGCATAAGTAATTCGAATGTAGAGAGGTATTTTCCTACTTTGCAAATGAGTGCTTGAGAATTATCCCCTAGAAACCAAATGGAAAAATTGGCCAATAGAATAGAAAGGGTTTTCCAAACCCAAACAAGGTCCATGGAGCAAATACTAGATCACCTAGAAAGAAGAAAGTCTAAAAAGAAACCAAGAAATCAAAGAATAATTAAAACTAGTGAATCTAGAAATAAGGATAACTATCATGAGGAGGAGACATCAAGAGAAGATATCAACTTCTTTGGGGAACACATGAGTCATTGGGAAAAGAGAAGACCCTCTCCCTAAAGGGAAAGGCTTTCCTCATAGGATAGGCCACACTCACAAAGAAGGACACTTCCCTCCAATGACACTAAACACCAAGAGTAGAAAGAACTGGGGATCATAGGCATAGAGAATATACTAGGACTAGGGAACCCTCTAGGCCTAGAACTTATAGCCACAGACCCATAGGTCTAGGGAAAATAGGAGTAGGATTTCCTTTAGTGATAGTTTAGATGATAGAAATTGTAAAGTTAGTCATAGGACTAGTGAGTTAAGGAATACAGATGCCTTACAATTCACAAAGCTATCTAAGATTAAAATGCCTAAGTTCCAAGGATGGAAAAACCCAGAGGCATACTTTGATTGGGAGCTTAAAGTAGAACAAATCTATGTAAGCCATGGCATTAGGAAAATACATAAGCTGAGATTAGCTATCTTAGAATTTAGTGACTATGCCCTAATATGGTGGGATAGGCTTAACAAAAAGGGGTTTGGCCTTTGAGTGGGTGGAAAGAAATGAAGCACATCATGAGGGCAAGCCATGTACCTCCCCATTATTTAAGAGAGATCCATGATATATTACAAACACTTTCTCAAAGTTCAAGAAGTGTAGATGAATATTATAAAGAGATAGAGATAGCAGTGATTAGGGATAATTTGAAAGAAAGTGAGGAAGCCACCATGGCTAGGTTCCTAGATGGGCTTAGGCATGACATCATAGATGTGGTAGAACTCCACCAATACTTAAGCCTAAATGACCTTTACCACCTGGCCATAAAGGTAGAAGCCCAACTCAATAGGAAGGGTAAAGGGAAATATACTTCCTATAGATCATCTACACAAGACACTTGGAAAGATAGGAAAAAGGATCCAAAAGACTCTAGCTTTAAACCTAGGGAATCCAAAGAGGCCAAAGGCTCCAAAGAGTATAAGCACAAGACCCCAAATTGGCCCTCTGGAACAAAGTCCTCAGTGAAATGCTTCAAGTATCTGGGTAGGAGGCACACTACTTCTCAAACCCAAATAAGAAAATCATGGTCTTTAAGGACAATGGTAATTATTCATCACTAGAGTTGTCTAACTCCAGTCCCTCCCCTTCCTTATCTGAGGATGAAGTTCTTGAGTATTCCCTAAAAGGTGACCTTTTAGTAGTTAAGAGGTTATTAGGAGGTACAGTTAAGGGGGAGGAAGAAACACAAAAGGATAACAACTTCCGTACAAGATGTTCAATAAAAGGGCATACCTGTTCCTTCATTATAAATAAGGGGACTTGTTGGTCACTCAGCAAGTGCTCCTCACCTTTACCATTGGGAGGTATGAGGATAATGTTACTTATGATGTTGTCCTAATAGAGGCTAGCCATCTTCTTTTGGGAAGACCATGGAAGTATGATAAGGATGTCCATCATGATGGGCATACCAATAGGTATTCCTTCCAATTCAACTCACAGAAAATTATCCTAGTGTCTTTGTCCCCTAGTGAAGTCTATCAAGACCAAATTCACATGAGATAAACAAAAAGGGGGGGGGGGAGCAGAGAGCCAAAGATTGAAAAATGAAAATTTGGAAGAAATAAAAAAAATGATAAACAGAAAAAAAAAAAAAGATAAGAGGAAAGGTAAGTGAGGATTCCACATTTCTTGAAAAAAAACAGGTGAGATCAGACATGTAAGGAAGGATAAGATAAAAGAGATCCTTCCAACTAGGAAACCTCCTTCATTTATTCTTAAAGTTAGGGAATCCTTTCCATTAGGAGGAAGTCAAGAACTGGCCCTCATAAAGGCCTAATCTTCCCAACCAAGCCTTGTTACTTATGGCACTTTTTTTACATGGCATGAGGTGTATGGCATAATTACAACTATTTGTTTGATAAAACCCTCACCTTCTTGTATGCTTCATATGGTGGCATTGATTCATCATCCTAGTATGCATAAATGGTTATCTTATCAATCTGTATCTAGGCTAATTGAACATCCCATTATAAGTGACATAGTGGGTAAGCAATCTAATTTCTTAGTTAAAACTGCATTACCATATCACTAGTCTTGGTTACTTTATGAAGTGGTCAAGATACCCCCTCTATAACATCCTAAATATGAATATTGATTTTATGCTTAAGTTGTTCATTCGATTCCATTATTAGTTTTATATCTCATGATGCAAAATTCTTTATAAAATACTTATTATAGAAAATACAGTAAATTTTTTTAAAAACCATTTGTCATAAATTGCAAGTCTCGTCAATACAATGTACGTCTTAGTAAATAAATTACTAGACGTTCTTGCATGCATACAGAATATTATAATTACATATCAGCTTCTTGACTCCATTTATTGATCCACAGTAAGCAATTAAACATAATTGATTCACATAACATAATACATCATACAATTATACAATCCATTTACATGTTCAAATAGTCTTAGGCACTAAGTTCTTTCCATACACTTGATTACACATCATAATTTACATACCAAATTTATATAGATGTTTACTACACACTACAATACATATATTATACATAATTTAACCTACTACTACTTGTTGATAACTAGGATGCTTACGTCGAACTATTTACATAAATATACATTATTGGTATGACTTTTCAACTTCTCTTTTTCTTGCAACAGACGATGGGACCAACAAACCTCCCTGAGCTTAGTGGTGAAAATGTTCCAGCCACGTGCTCTGGTCCAAAGACATAAACGTCCCATCGGGCATCTCTTGATAAGCGCAGAATGGGTATGGCATCGGATAGAGCGAGCTTCCTTGCGAGGACCACATCACTAGTGAAAAAATAGCATTTTATAATAGGATTTTATATTGGTTGTTATTGAACCAATATAGAAAAAACATGGTGGCATGTTATATCGATTTCATGGAGAACTGATGTAGAAAATACTTTCTACATCGGTTGTGTAAAGAACCAATGTAGAACACTAGTGCATAAATGAGATTTTACATCAAATTTTCATGTCGGTTATAAAGGAACTAATTTTAAAAAAAGGAGGTGGTATTTTTGTAATTAAAGTTTGAGGATAATACATCGGTTCCTATATGAACCGATATAAAAAATAGTTTTTACATTGGTTCATCTAGGAACCGATGTAGAAAATCTAAGTTATTACATCGGGTCTATTCTTAACCGATGTAGCAAAGTTGAATATTTTTTACGTTAGTCTTTCCCACATTGTTCTCGTCAGCTTTTGCATGAAACTCATCTTCCCCTAAGAATAGAACCTTTGCAAGAACCAAATTCATCATCTTCAGCATTGTTCTTTTGTTGTTTATTATTTGAATCCCTAAGCTTCAACATTTCTCGCTGGTGTCTGGTAAGTTGTAGCATTACATCACCCTAAGTTCTCTCTGATTTCTATGATTTTTAAGAACAAATTTTCATTTGCTCTCTCGTTGGCATTATAGTTGTCTGGTGTTGTTCATCATCTTCATTGGCCATCACAAGCTCCATATTTTTTGCTACAAGTTCTATCCAACTTTTCATCTCTAATTTATCAAATATTAGGAATTCAAATTTTTAGAAAATTATTTTGGAGGCCAATTCTTTTTAAATTTTTTACATTATTTTTATGCTTATGATGATGTGAACACTAATCGGAGCATTGGTTCTCTCTAAACTGCTGCTGCAAGAGCTAGAATCACTCCCTGTACCTTAGTTGGTGATCTTTTTATGAGTAAACATTTCCTTTGCATTTCCTATTAGAAGTTTTTATAAAGCAATAGTTGCATGATCATAATTTAAAGGCATCTTTGTGCTTGGACTATGGTGATGTTGAGTATTGAAATATGACATGTTCTTATTTGGTGGCATTAGTTTCTAAGGTTTAGATTTACTTTCCAAATTTTCACCAGAGTTTCCTTACTAGGCACTAGCCAATAGGCATGGGTTATTATATAGGCTTTACTTTGCTGATTTCACTTGGTACTAATCTTATGAGTTTGTTTTTAGCTAGAAAAAGTGATTGCAAATTGGTGAGGTTGGAGAGTTGCTTTGGTATTGGACCTAATAGATTTGCACCTAGTATAGGGTCACCCTAATCCCTAAGTACATTCATCCTTTATGTAGAAGAGTGTGAAGGTGAGGATGAATGGTTTTGAGCATCCATGCTAGGAGAGAGTGAGCCCGACTGAGAGAGCTGGAATAGTTTTGTAATGAGGGGCTCTTAGGTCTAGGTGAACATTCTGAAAAAAGGAGAAAACATTAGGTGTGTGGATTAGTGAGAAAGAGAGATGATGACAAGGCCAAATGTTTCAAATGCTAAAGTTCCTATCATAGTCCATATACAGGTTGTTTTAGGTAGAACTAATTCTTTTGAGTTTCTTTTGTTGACATATGATTATCATATTTCCTCTTCATTGCTTCTTAAAATTTTGATTAGTTGTAATCAAATGCTTAGGTTCCTATCATAGTCCATATTCTCTGGATTTGTTTTAGGTAGAACTGATTTTTTTTTTTATAGAATCACCTTGTTTGTGAGGTTTTTGTTTTCTTCATGTAAAAAGGGTTTTGGGTATTTAAAAATAATTCAATTTTGGTAAGTGAAGCCCTACTAGACCTATTTTAATGAAATTTTGTGTCTTCAGATGAAGAGGCTGTTATGATTTTAAGCAGAAGGGACATTATAGTAAATTTGAAAGTGTTTTTTGACTAACTAGAAAATTTGGCGAAGAATTACAAGGTTTGGATGGGTTGTGACTTTTCTAAGTACTCACCATGTTGGAATGTTTCTATGTTCTTCAACCTTATAATGTCTCACTGGCTTAATTGGTCTTGTTCATCTGAAAAGCATCATATGATCTTTAATATTCATCTTTATTATTGCAAATTAAAGCCTTTGGTATAATGCACTTGATGCTTGATACTTGTGAGTCTATGCAAATTTCTATATATTTTATGCTATAAAATACTCTTCTTTTGTATCAACAATGTTAAGTTTTCAAAAGAAAAAAAAGGAAAAGAGAATGGAATTTCACATGTTGGAATTTGGTTGGATGAAATTTAGTGATGAACCTCTTATGGTTGTATCAACTGAGTTATTTTCTCTTGTCTTTATAAAAAAGTATAGTGTTGCTTGGCACACCCTCATAAGTCATAAGCATGAACACTTTCTTTTTTGTTCTGGTTTCCTTTCTAACATGTACCTCTTCATTCCTAGCCACGTGTGGATACAGAAAATGATGCTTTTGAAATGTTTGAGTAGCTTCAGAGATTTCTGCTTCACTTTTTCTCAAAAAATTGCAAATATGATGTGGTCTCTAAGGTATTTATTGCTTTCTGCAGTTTCTTGGGAAACTCAGTCATCGCCTCTCATGCTTCATTCTATTTTTCTTGCCTACCTTACATTCTCTGCCTTTTGCATCTACTTGTTTGAGAGTAAATAAGGTAATCCATTTTTACCTTACCTTTTGCATCTAAGTGCATTCTTTGCACTATGCCTTCCTTACATGACTAACTCACTAGTATTCTTTGAATAAATGGTATCTAGTTTTTGTTATTATGTTCTGTGGCTAGTTTTTGTTATTCTATTTTGTGGCTAATCTGTAGTTTTTTTTTCACTAGAGAATATTTGATACTCTCTGTACAATATATATTGATATTTGATAGCTCCAATCTATTATGAAAACCTAAAAAAAAAAAGTCACTCATTTGTCTTCACCAAAAAATTTACTAGTAGCTCTAAAATATTGCCAAAACAAGCAGATTTGTTACCATCAAGGATGTTTTAAGATCAAATTTTCTAAAACATTACTTCCTAGTGCACAGATAGTCTCATAATGACCTAACCAAAACATAATATGTACTATTTGACAATCAACCAACAAAACAAAATTATTTTTTGTAGGGAAATATCAGTAATGACATCATAGATTTTATCATTAATGACATAGAAATAAATAGAAGAGGAAGCATTGTATTTTAGCATAAAGGAGAGATGACTCTGAATCACTCTTCATTTTTCTTATTGCTCTATAAAGATTAGATAAAGAAAAAAAACAACTTATGTAAAAATATTTTCCCATAGCACCAATCACATATCAAATGATACCATAAAATTGTGAAGTCTTTTGAACTAGAAACTGAAGCATATAAAAAATAGAAAAGTTGGACTTTGGGAATTATCAATTATAAAGTGCAAAACTACATTGAAAATGAATCCATCAATCTCTCTCAGTACATTTGGTCAGTTGGTTTAAGTGGTACATTCTTGATTCTCTTTAAGCAGGTCTCAGGTTCAAGTCTTGTGCATTGAAAAAAATCTAGCAGAGAGAGCTAGTCCCACCATTATGTGAATGTTCCTAACTCAAACAAGATCTTCTCCACATGGAAGATACCTATGGTCTAGAATAAAATCAATATGATTAGAAGCGATGAACTGGGACATTAGTCCACAAATCTGTCTGGTAAAATAGTCATCACATTTATGTGCATACTAACCTAACCTTTTAGAAAAAAATGTAATAAGGTTCTCATACACTCAAACACTACTACACGAAGAAGGACTGGCTCAAATAGGATTTAGGATTCTGAGTCTTTAAACCACATCATCCCTTTTTCCTATTGTTAAAGGATGCAAGAAACCCTAACCAAGTTTAAATGCTTTATGTGGGTGGCTTCTCCTATTGGGAACCCAGAATTGGGTTCTGACTTGAGAAAGAAAGAGAATGAAAGAGAGGGAGGGAGGGAGGGAGGGAGGGAGGGAGAGATGAGAAAAATAGAGAAAGATAAGGGAAAGAAAAAAGGAATATTTTGATACTCACTATTGAATTATAACTTTAACCAAAATTAGGTTCTCAGTTCGCAAATGATAACAAAACACAAATCCCCCCACCCCTACCCCACCAATCCTATCCTCCTATCTAAATTAATTCCCTACCTCTACAACTTTAACCAACTATCTAACTACTAACTAGTCTCCGACCTAATCATCTTATGTTAACCATCAGCACATACATAAATTATAAGGGTTTGGTAAGTACTTTTTGAAAACTTTCTACGGAATTTTAAGTATTTCTAAACTAATATGTATGTTTCAATACTAACTACGCTATAAAAAAAATAGATGTACTTATTTATTGAGCATTGTATTATAGTATTTAGAGTACTTGAATATGCCTTTGCAACCACGTAATAGTCATTAGTCTCTTGGTTGGCATAAAACAATGCATCAACTGTTTGTCCTGGAGATATGCATTAGAGGTTATTATAATTCTACATTTTGGTTTTTAGAATGGATGGATATGAAGAATTCCTTCCAAGCAAACCTAGCCTCCATGAAATATGTGAGTTACAACTTATTTAAGATTTAGTATGTATGCACAGAAGTTCTTTCAGGTTGAGCCAAGAAAATCTAAAGGCATTGATACTAGGTACATGATTCTTATGTTGGGTTTATAATAATGGCATTGATACTTATATTAGTGCATATACAAGTTTTATAAATTAAACCTCCCACAGTAGATAGATAATGAGGCCCTGTTTGTCCATATGTCATTGTCTTATAAGCGTAGCATGTCCATACCTATAAGCCATTTTAATTTTTTGATTCATAAATGAGAATAAATCAATAAAACATGATTAAGGAATGTTGTTCTTCTTACTTTCACTATCATTTAATAAACGAAATTGTAACTCATGTATCTAAGGTTTTTATCTAAGCCATTTTAATTGTTTGTTTACAAAATTGACATTTGAAGGATCTATTTTTTGTCCTATCATGTTTCCTATCAGGAATATTTCTTGTTGAATTTGGTAGTAAAAAATTTCTACAAAATTAGATGTTCATATTTTCACCTTTATTAAATTTGGTGCCTAATGCTCAAAGTTGGTTCAATGAGATAAGTCTATTTCTCTTTCTTGTGGTTCCTACCTGGTTTTGTCCTCTCTAGTACTCATGTTGCATAGATTCAAGTTTTATTTGCTCATCCTAATTCTTGTGTGTTGAGATGCTTTGGAAAAAATAAAAAAAGTGTATTATTGCATGATCCAATGTACTGTTTCATTCTAGATTATATAGTAAGTGTTGTAGTTAAGTGCAACATCAAACATCTAGTGACAAACTTATAGCCTATAGTGATGAAATTCTATTTCTTAGATATCAAAGACATAATGAAAAGTGGCTAGGTGAACTTGGCATATCAACCATAGTTCCTCATTTGTTTTACAACAATAAATATATGCATGCAACTTTAGTTGCTTCTTAGTTGTCAAAGTACACTGATTGGTAGTTAGTAGCTTTAATATATAAACTCTTGTTTCTTACCAATTTAGTACTAAAAATGTATATATTAGGTACTGAAAACTTGCTGACAAATAGTCCTTATGGCACCCCTCAATAAGACTTATAGAAGGATCAAAGCCACCCCAAGTATCTAATTTAGGCATTGCCAAGGCCACGTATGCCATTTTCCCTCCAACATCAATGCTACCATACTTTCTCTCTTTGTTCCTTACTCACTCACTTAGTCTCTATCATACCAAACCTAAAAATAGTCTCCAGGTTTTAAACAATTTGAAGGAGCATAGATGAACTTTTAATGTAAGACTTAAAACACTTAAAAAGACTTAAACATAATTAGTTTAGTAAGAACAAACTTGTACTAAGCCTCTAAGAATTATCTTGCCATTGAATTGATCTAGTAAGAAGTAAAGGTTCCTAATTGTAGTAAGAATTTGTACACACTCCCAATTTTTTCAATTTCTTCAAACAATATATGTTTCATTCTGTATAGATTATCGTAATCATGCATGTCTTAATTAGCTTGCTCATTCCTATAGTTTGAAATTTTCTTGAATTCTAATATGAGCACACCCTTAATTCCCATTCGAGGTTGAATACAATTAGTACATTACTGAATAAGTAAACCATTCATTGTACTCAATTTTGAATTGTCCAAGTTGGATAGTTTGAGACTAAAGTTTTTTATTCAGTGGTTAACAATTTCTTCTTCAATCTTATAAATTATACCTGATAAAATTTCAATTTAGTTCATTTTGCATTGTCTTTGGGTACATGCTTGATTATGGTAAATGACACCATAGTCAAGTTATGTACTTGGAGACTAATGTGAAATGTTGCCAAAATTTCACCAAGTATCATATTCAAGATTTAACAAGTCTATTAATCGATGAACAAAAACTTTTTTTCTCAAATGGTATAGGGCCTTACCAATAGTGAGGAAAATAAATTAGAAATTATGAGTAAAAGGTTAATGGGTATCCTAAATCATATGTCTATGATTCTTGTATAGCATGGATCGTAGTTGGATAAATGTTAAACGAACGAGTGATTAATACGAGAATGGAGTGGAAGAGTTTTTGAATTTTTCCCAAACAAATCTTCCTTAAAGTAATGGATGGTTTTACTATTCGCATGTTAATTATCTAAATGAGAGACGGTTGAATGTTGATGAAATTAGAGAACATGTTCTTTGTGATGGATTTTGCAAAAGTTATACAAGATAGACATGGCATGGTGAATTGTTAGGAATGTCAAGTGTGCCGCAGATGGTGGAGGTTGATATAGGTATGGAAGATCAAGTAAAGGATATGATCTGTGATATGGGGCATGAGTCTTTTCAGCAAGCAAATATGTATGGTAACTTATATAGTGACTCGGGGAAACCTTTGTATCCGGGATGCAATAATTTTACACGATTATCAGCAATGTTAAGATTATTTAATTTGAAGGCGAGAAATGGGTGGAGTGATAAAAGTTTCACAGAATTGCTTGAGCTGTTGGTAGAGATGCTTCCAGAAGATAATACATTACCAAAAGGTAATTATGAGGCAAAGAAGGTCTTGTGTCCAATGGGTATGGAGTATAATAAAATACATGTTTTCTCCAATGATTGCATATTATACAGAAATAAGTTTGAAGGGTTACATAAATGCACTGTATGTCAAGTTTCACATTATAAATTGCAGGATAGTGATTCTAGTTATCATGAAAGCCCAAAGTGGCCTCTAACCAAAGTGCTGTGGTATCTTCCAATAATTCCAAGGTTCAAATGATTGTTTTATAATAAACATGATGCAAAGAACCTTAGATGGCATACAGATGAAAGACAAATTGATGGAAAACTTCGTCATCCAGCCGATTGTTTGCAATGGAAGATGATTGATCAACTATTTGCGGATTTTGCAAATAAGCCATGAAACCTAGGGCTTGGACATCCAACAGATGGAATGAATTCGTATGGTAATTTAAGTAGTAAGCATAGTTCATGGCCTGTTCTTTTGGAAATTTACAACCTTTCACTAGAGTTTTGCATGAAAAGTAAATACATCATGTTGTCTATGATTATTTCAGGCCCATAACTTCCTAGAAAAGACATAGACATTTATCTTACTCCCTTACTTGAAGACTTGCAAATTCTGTCAAAAGAAGGTGTGGATGTGTTTGATGGGTATGCTAATGAAACTTTCAAGATGAAGGTCATGCTTTTTTACACTATTAATGACTTTCTAATGTATGAAAATTTATGCGGATATAGTGTTAAGGGGCACAAAGCATGTCATATATGTGAAGAAGATACAAGTTACCATCAACTGCATCATGGGAGGAAGACAATTTATCTTGGTCATCAAAAATTTCTCAAGACTAATCACCTGTATCGTAGATTAAGGAAAGTTTTTAATGAGTTTCCAAAAAAATGGGGTTTCTTCAAAGGCCTTAAATGGTCAAAAATTTTATGAACCAGTTAAGGAAATCAACATAGTTTTTTGTAAGACTCAAAAGAAGGCCACTAAGACAAAGATATGGAAGAAAAGATCAATATTTTTTTATCTTTTGTACTAGTGCAATATTGAATATTTAGATTTGATAATAAATAGTGATATATTTAGTTTAAATAAATAGATTTTATGGTTATTGTATTGTCTACCTGTCTATTTTGCTTGTATATGCATGTATTGTGAATAAATGATATGGTAGTATGCCTAATGAAATTAACAATAAAAAAAGAGGACTTTCTACATCGGTTAAGACCATAACCGATGTAAAAAGAGACTTTCTATGTCGGTTGACACCTTAACTGATGTAGAAAATAGGAATTTTTATATTGGTCTTACTTATAACCGATGTAGAAAGTATGGCTTTATACATCAGATCAAGTTGCCAATTGATGAGAAAGTAGGCTTTTTACATCAGTTGCAATATGAACCGACGTAAAAATTACACTTTCTACATCAGTCTAGCACCTTCAACCAATGTAGAAAGTAAGTTTTTTACATTAGTTCATAGTCCGACCAATTTAAAAAGTAGGAATTTTAACATCGATTGTAAAACTAATGTAGAAAGTCTTCCTATATCCCCTACTTCTATACCATTCAAATAATCGATGTAAAAAGTCCATAACAACTGATGTAAAAAGGTCATTTTCCACCAGGGCATATGTGACGAATTGTGGTAGTGGAACGGAGTCTAGGGATCTATCTCCCCCTCTGAGGAAGAAGATTCCTCAACTGTAATAGTTTGCTGCCTTTGGTACTTGTGAGAAGGCGAAAAAACTTCGTTGGGGTGAAAGGCCTTAAAGGGAATCGCCAAACCTGTTATAGGTGAAGTTTAGACTCAAGACTTCCGTAAGAAAGAGATGTCCTAATGAAAAGTATATCCTAACGTTGGCTTGGGCAGTAATCAGTAAGCGATGGGGGTTATCATCTAATCCATATTACTAATGTCTAAGTAGACCACCATTGTTGTGAACGATATGGTCTTCGTCTGGGAAGAAAGTTTGAAGAGAATGAATAAGAAACTAGGTTTCTACTCTACATTTAGTGTCATCACTTTTATCTCAACCATTTCAATTTATTAGAAAAATCATGGCATGCATATAAGATTGCTTTTAATCTTTTAAAAAAACATCCTACTAAAGTGAGTTATTTTTATATAGAGACAACCTTTTTGCATAAGCATATATATTTCTTAAACTTCATAAATCTAGGATCACAATACAGATATTATTTGACTCATATTTTGATTTATATCATAAATATTGTGTTTTTCATTATCTTATTCCAATATTTTGAGGAATTTTAATTTTTATTCCATAACTTTGCAAAAACTCTTTAGACATAGACATACATTATAAATAGTCAAATAATATCTTCTCACTAGCTCTGCTACTCTACCTTCTATTCTTAAGGATACGAGCTCATTCCTAGATGGTCGTCACCACCTTATAATAGGTGAAGAACCCTTTTGTCTTCACAATAGAAGGATTTTCGGAGAACCCTTTTTTATCCTAGGAGAACCCTTTTGTCTCCTCTTCAATAAGGCTCTATGTGCCCCCTGGATGTGCACAAAGCACATTAAAAGTAGATTATCATGCACGCTCAAACCATATTCAATCAATATGTTATGCACCTTTAGATGTTAAACTTTATTACATCATAAGTCATACCAATTCATCATATATAGCATCATCTTTACACTACTTATGAGCATTCGCTGATTAAGTCACATTAAACAATGTGTCTTCATAAAACATCACAAGTCAACTTTTAAATCACATTCGAATAACACAATTACATGTGTCCAATACATGTTTTAACTCATTTAACTCTTTAAATTTTTATGAGGAATCACTTAAAGAACTTAGTTCTCTCAACCTTCTACGTTACTTCTCAACCTTTCCTTCTTTTCAATGTTTCATTAGTTTCAAATGATTTTTACCACTTAGAAATTTTTCTCTAGGTGGCTGAATGGCACCCTTTTAAGTTTTCATTCTTTATGCTCTTTAATTTTACAAGTCTTATGCATATCTTATTCATACTAAGTTCAAATATTAACAGTTAACAAGTTTTTACTTGTTTAAGTAAATTTAATTTAACATGGCCAAGTAATGTCTATACTTTTTCCAAACTTCTTTTAAACTTTTAATTCTTTTCTTTTACATAACAAGGCTTGTTAAGGTAACTAAACCAAGTTTTCAAACTTATTTCTTTCCATTTAACTTGGAGCGGCTGAATGAGAGTTCTTGGTTCCAAAGGATTTATAGTTTACTTTTCCTTATCTTATGAGTTGATTTATACCAATTGGAGACTAATTCATTTATTGATACCAAACATAGAAATTTTTAAGACTTCTTCTCCATCCCTATAAGTAATGGTCGAATGGCTTAATTTGGCTTTCCAACTACATGTTTCATTCCTAATTACTTATTTTATGCATGCTCAAGTTTATGCATGAATCATGATGAATTCTTGACTTCCTTTTTACTAACAAAGTGATTATGTTCAAAATGGGCTTCTTAACCTTTGTTATACTTAATCCCAATTTTAATCTCTTCTAGATATATACCAAGGATGTTTAGTAAATGCTAGTTAAGAATTAAATCTCCCTCTAGATCATTGTTTCCTAAAGTGGCCTAATGGATCGTTTGCCTATTTTAAAACTTCCTTACACATTTATTCCCTTACACTTATATGCCAAGGAAACTTATTTAAACTTACTTAAGAATTAAAAATCCTTTTTGATTAATTGACTTCATGGTGGTCGAATGCCACTTCTAAGGTTTAGGGTACAAAATTTTCATTCCTAATTGACCTAGGTTGACCAATCCTTCTAGTTAGAGTTTAGACTACATGTTCAGCCAAATTTAGTTAAGTTTTAAGTCTTTTTCTCCAATTATAAGGGTCATGGCCAAATGCCGGTCATCTCCCTTTAACCCCATGATTCAGTTTTTAGTTACCAACTCTTATCTTTTTGAACTCTAGGTTAAGTGTTGATTATGGATTCCACCTTAATTTATCTATTTTGGTTATTATAGATTTAGCCAATTTTAGACCTTAATTCCACCTCTAAATCATCCATTTACCTAATGAAAATCCTTAACGCATCATTAACAAATTTTAAGCTTATTTTTCCTTCAATTACACCAGGGTGTTTAAATGCACACCTAATGATTTTTAAGCCATTTTAGCTCAAATTCTCATCATCCAAATTTTACTTCACACCATTTACAACCTAATTACATGATTTGTATCACTTTTAAAAAATTTTACCCTTAGGTTTGCATGTATGGTCAAATGCCTCCTCTGGCTTGCTAAGGTCACCTTTTTAAATTCCTTCTCACATCACCTTGGTTCCTTGATTCTCTGCCGTTGTAGCACCTTAAGCTCTAGATTCATACAAGGCTTGTCCAAAATCCATAGCTTGGGTCATGATCAAAATGAGTCTTGAGTCTCTTGTGAGGCTTATGTCATTTTATGGTCCAAAGTTTCATCTTTTGCTTAGTAGTTTTTAAATCTACATTCAAGGCAAGCTTTTGGGGCTTATGGATTGATTTTTATTTAACTTTTTAATATCTAAGTCCATGGGTTCATATCTAGACATAATAATACACAAGTCCACCATAAGAAGAAAATCATAACTTTCAAGCTTTAAACATAAAAACATGCAAGGTAACATTTTTTTTCAAACAACAAAGTGTAGATCCAAAAGATCTACTCTAAGATCCATCCATCACCTAACATGACCACTTCAAAAAATTTTCTCATGACTTCTCAAAACCTCCCAAAGAATCAAAATGAGTTTTAAAATAATTTTCACCAATTAAAATTTTTCTAAGTTACTTAGAAGCACTTTAAACCAACCAAACATCATTTTATTTCTCAAAAATCACTAAAAAATGATGATGCTCATTTTAAACCATTTAAATGCAATCTTGAGCCCTCATAAGTCCAAAAAAAGGATCTCTATGAATTTTAGAAAAAGGATCCACAAAAGAATGAAAACGAACTTTAAAAACTAAGATTAAAGCTTAAAAAGATAAAGTAGAAAATCCTACTTGATGATAACTTAGTATGGGATGATTGTGGGGCTGTGGTGGCTAATATTGGTCCCCATTGGCTAGTCCACAAGAATCTTTAGTGAAAGTGGTGGTTCTTAGTATTTTAGGCTTCATTTTAGCTTAAATCTCAACGATGTAGACCTTGGCTTAAGGTAAAAGGTTAAGGTTTATTTTACTTACTTCAACTTGGAGAGATTTTAGAAAATATACTAAGTGTTTAGGAAGTAAAATCTGAGCCAAATGAGGTCTCCTACAAGGCTTATTGAATTCGGCCAAGAAAAGGTATGTTTGGATTAATTTTTCACTTAAAGGTATTTTGGTAATTTTTCATAAATTTCTATTTTCCCAAATAATTTAAAATTTAAGGAATTATCCTTTTAGAATTTTAATAGTGTTAATGAGACTGATTTTGTCACTAATCATGTTTATCTTTCCTTAAGCATGGTTAACTTTTAATTAGTCAAGGTTAATTAATCTTAACCATGGTTAAAGGATTCTTATCATTTATTATTTTTGTCTTTTATGGGTTTACTTGAGTTGACTTTAATTGATGATTCATCACCATGGTTTCCACATGGGAAATTTCATGCATCCCATGTGGGGCCCACTCTTCCTTTTTTTCCTCACACTTTCTTATCCTCTTGACCTTTTGGGGCATTTTCATAATTTTTCTAAGGATTACTAGAAAAATTCCCAAGTTATTCCTCTAACAATCCTAACATTTGATATTTTCTTAGGAACTGACTAGCTTTCTGTAGAAAGAAAAGTTTTCCAGGGGTGTTTTAGGCATTTTTGGAGTTTCCCGAGGGCGTTTTCATCCCTTCTTTAATTTCTAAGTTTTTCTCATTACTTAGGATCATTCTTGATGTTCTCTAATCATTTAAACTGTCCTCTACTCTTATTTTACATTTCTATAGTACATTATTTGAGTTTTCCAGGTGAAGGGGCACTTTTTTCATTTGCACCAAATTTTCTAATTTCTTATATTTTAGTTCCCAATCCTACTTAGTTTTATTCTAGGGATTATTTGTGGCTTTAAGTGTTATTTTAAAAAATTTATGGGTGTTGCACCCTCCATAGATTAGTGGGTATCATAACCCAACCAAGGTAATGTTAGACATGATTCCAACAGATAAAATCCAAGGAAACATCCCAAATATCTTTTATAGAAACAATCAGGGACAAAAACTCAAACCTATTTTCAATCCCAATTTTTCTATTTAATCTCATAAAGGTTATGATTTTGTGACTTTCTACTATCTCTTGTGTCTAATTTGTAATGATTACATATTGTTGAAATTATTTAGAAGATTTAAGAGATTATTATTTGACAAGGGTATGAGTCTTGTTTCCCTTGATTAAAAGTATCTTTTACCTACTTGTGTCCTTGTTTTGCAGATATTTTAAGTTTACACATTCAAGGATGAATGTTATCAAAGGGGGAAGAGATGATGTAAGGTCTCAGTAGTAGAGGAAGGCCAGTTGTAGAGATCTACTGGGCCTGTTAGGCCCACAACCGAATAAGAGCCAAGCAGCTATAAGAAGAGGTGGAGACCTTCTTAGGCCTTCAAAAGGAGCACCCTTAGACCCAATCCATCTCTTCCTTGTCCCTTCACATGGTAGTATAGGATTTAAGTACTTTTTGTGTTTTAGGAACTAGAAGACCCAAATATGTATAGGATTAGGCCTATTTTCCTGTAATTATTTGCAGAGCTTTTTGACCCTATAAGGGACTTATTTTGGTCTCCATGAGAGGCCCAATTCAAACTCCCTAAGATGCCCCATGCAACCATAATCCTAGAAACCTCTTAAGGTCTATATAAGGCATCCTTTGGCATATTTTTCATCACTTTTAAGTCATAAATGAATTCTATTTAGAATTATGTGAGAAATTCTCTCTTCTATCTCTCATTTCAGTCCAGCTTGGGGTTCAGAATCCTCCTTATCCATGGTGACCATGATGGTGGAGAAGGAGCTTATTCTTTGAAGGAAGATGATGCTCCCAGGAACTTAAAGGTCAACACCGATTTCACCTCCATCTTCCACCTCCTCTTCAATCTCCATTGCACATTCCAAATCTTCCTTCCAACATTGCATCATGCCTAGTCAGCTTGAGGTGAACCCAAAGGAGCAAGTGAATGCAATCATCTTAAGAAGCGAGACAAAAGTGGAAACACTGGTAGAAGAAGAACAAAAAAATAATTCAACCATAGAGCTGCCATCGAAGCTTCAGGACCTAGGGATTTTCATTCTACCTTACACCATAGAGGGAGCTCACACTAAGATGGGGTGACAAAGAAAAGGTGTTTGGAAACACATACTCAGTAGAATGCCCCAAAGATTCCCCTTGCAAGTCCATATGATCTTTTACTCTCAATATGCCCTCTAGAAAAAAGCCAGCCAGGATGAAAGAATATAAAGTCCAAAAGCACCATAGAGAAAAGAGAAGGCACCCCAAGCACACCCAAGCACAAGTTCTAAATGGGTAAGAAATTTTTTATTTTTAGCTCACAATTTTGAGTGTTCACAGGAAAACATTGATTTTAGGGAGGTGGCCCTTAAAAGGTCAACAAGGCACATCTTCACAAGATGTTAAGGATGACATTTGAGATGTTGAAAGTCCCACATTACGAAGATGATGCATCCAAAGACAACACCAAACAAACCCTAAGCAAACCACAACTAAGTTTCCATGGCCCCACTTAGCCATTGGGTACAAGTACGTCAAGTTGGTGACATAAAACAAGTGCTTACAAGAGGTAACCTATTTATTTATGTGTATGTTATAAAAATGGGGGGAAGTGAGCACGATCGTGCATTGTGTCCAGCACAATCATGCCAAGTTTCAGGTAAATTTAAATAGTTGGGAAGTAAATCACACGTCATTTTCACTTTACACAAATTTTAACTACTGTAATTTTTCCCTCTCACTCAGACTTTCTCTCTCCTAATAAGGTATGTCATATGCCTTATCTATGATTTTCCTATATTTATGCATAGGTGTGCTGAATTTTAATATGCCCAACTAATATAAACATTCCTTAGGCTAGACAATGGTTCCTATTTATCACAATCGTGCCCTATTTTGCACAACCGTTCACTTTTTATGCATGCTTAAGTTTAGCATGATTATGCCTCGTTGCACAGGTGTTCCTATTTGAAAACTAAATATACTCTGCCCATCAACACGACAATGCCTGGGTTGCACAGTTGTACATAATCATCATTAACAGAGCTCTTAAAGGTTACACGGTCGATGTAATTCACTATTACTATATTTTATGATGACACAACCATGTCCTGATGTTTACATGGTTGTGCATGATAGTTGTTCATATGGCATCGACACGACCATGCCCTTGTTGCATGGTTGTGCCACTCTAGGGAGGTATACATATTTTCAACAAGGAACAGTTGTGCTAAATTTTTATTAAGCTAACTTGATTCTTCCATTTTTCAGAAAATGCCTCCACGTGTTCAAAAAGAGGAGCCAAGAAATCCACCTCCACCAATGATGAACCAAGAACCTTAGAGGACTTAACCTACCAAATCTTGATAGACAGAGTCCCAAGCATGCAGTCACACCCCAAGAGGCTAATCTCATTTTCATTCCATTCCATGAGGAGCCTCAAGATAGAGTCCCTATAAATCCTAGGAGTGGAGACACGAATGAGAACCCTTTTAGACATCCTAGCCTTGCAAAGGGCTGCCTTCATCTAAACGCCAGTATACCGAGAGCCTACTCCAGAGTCCCTAGCATCATTTACGTTTTTTCCTCCCACGAAGGAGATGCCCACACATATTGTTCCATATCAGTCAGGGGGACAACCACATCAATTGATCCTAACCAACTTCAACATCACACTGGGATTCGAGACCCTGGAGGGCATCTTTGCTGAAGAGTACCTGACCTTCCTCACAGAGATACTAGAGAAGTTCGTGGATGGACCCTTAGCACAAGATCACGGGATCCTACCACTATAGCCTTCATGTCTCAAAATCCATAACCATCAGAAACACAATGCTGAGGGTACTACATAGATGGCTCACACTTGGAATCTTTTCTTGGTGCGATGCAAAGGGTTGCAAGATTGATCTAGGATGGTTCTTCTTTGGTTATGGTGCGAGGTCATGGTGCCAGGGGATCTGACATTGATAGAAAATAGGGCAAAGGGGGTGCATTTGCATTAGTTCATATATCACTTCCCTTTACCACCACCACAAAGTCCCCTGCTCTGCGGCCACTTAGATGCACAAGATCACACCTTTAGGCATTGACACTTAGCCGCATATGAGGGTGGTACAATAAGGGCCCTAGGGCGCTTATATGTTCATACCTCAACAGCAACAACCACATTAGGCCCAACCTTATTCTCTATCACCACAACAACACCAGCCAGAGAAACCAGCAAAAAAGGAGGAAGTGGGCGATATGATACAAGATGAGCCCACACAATTCCACTCCTTCTCCAATCATCTCAATCGCTTACAGGTGAAAGTCAACGAACTGTACAACCTTTTAGATGTTGTAACACCCCATATTTCTCTACCTAAGTTAGTATTTAAGAAATTACTAATTACGAAATTGTTCCCAAAATTTCTAAGAAAATTAGAGAATTTTTAGCAAATGACAAGAAGGCCTTTTGTACTAGGATAATACAAATAATGTGCAGAAAAACCTTAAACAAAGGTTAAAAGATATTCTAAGGAATTAGAATACATCAACGATGATCATAAAGTCATAAAAAAAAAGAATAGGAACAAAGACAGGGCGAAAAAGCCATCAGAAAACTCTAAAAATGTCCAAAATACCCTTAGAAAACTCTATATTCCATAAGGGATCAACTATTCCCAAAAAAATGGAAAATGACATAAGAATGATTTGCGAGTGAACTGATAAGTGTTAGAAATATTGGAGGAACAATTTGGGTGCACCCTAGGAAATGTTGAGAAATGTGGGCCTCACCCTTTGTGCACAAAACTAGCATGTGAAAAATGTGGTGGTGACTCATCATATGAGTCATTATTTCATTAATACCATATAAGACAAAAATAATAAATAGGAAAGATAACATTAACCATGGTTAAAGTAAATTAATCTTTGTTTAATTAAAATTAACCATGCTTAGAATAAGTTAATCTTGATTATGACAAATTCAAAATAATTAGCATTAATATAATCCTAAAAGGATAATTCCTTATAGTTACACTTATTTTAAAAAATGGAAATTACATGAAAATCTATCAAAATGCCCTTAAGTGGGAAATTAATTCCCAAATCACCCTTAAGTGGCCAAATTCTATCTTAGCCTTGGGAGGGCTCATTTTATACATATTACATCCTAAACACTTAGAAAAATCTTCTAAACTTAAACTATACCTAACACCCAAAATTTACACTAAGCTTAAACATCCATCTTTGAGGTTTAAGTTAAATTAAGACAAATCCACTAAACCCCACCACCAACACTAAGAGATCTTGTATGGACCACCAAAGATGAGGAAGAAAAGCCATAAAGACTCACCAAGCATGATTATGAATATGGTAAGAGATGCTAATGTGTCAAGTAGTATCTTTGACGTTATGTTTCATCATGTTAATAAGGTGGCCTATGAAATTTATGATTATATTTAACATGAACTCTTTTATAATTAAAATAAAACCACTTTAGAAAAGAGAATTTTTTGAAATTAAGAAATGAACTTATATGCTTGACACATTTTCATAAATAAACTAGAGTAGCTAGGATGAAAGTGATGTCACTAACCCTAGGGTAGAATCCTACTAAGAAACTTAATTTCTCACCTCCCTCTCCTATTGTTTTCTTCCCAGACTCCAGTAATTCCTTTCATGGTCATGGTGGTATTTGTGGAGAGTAACAACACAATCCGGGTGATTGGAGCCTCGAAGCCATCATAGCTAGATTGTAGCTAGGAATTTTGTCTCACCGAATAATGTACATTTATAATATAACCATGGATAACTGCATACTAAATAAGTAGCATGTAGTTTGTACTTTATTATAGGTAATATGAATATGATAGAAGAAATTATATATGTAATTAAGTATCTAAAGGCATTGATGCCTTAACTTAATTAAGTATGTATAATTATGGACTGTATAATTATAAGTTGTATGACTTATAGTATGTTTGTATTTGTGACAAGATGCATTATTTCTCATTAGAGAAGTATAGAACAATAGAATTAACCTATATCATTAACGAATTAAACGTGAACGAGGATGCCTGGCTATTTATATTTTGTTACGATAGTTATTCTGACGAGACTTGCATTTTGTATAAAAAGATTTTAAAAAATAAATTATCATATTTTCACTAATATTTATTTTTTAAAGGTTTTGCATCATGGAGTTATAGTATAATAATGGAACCATGTGTACGACTTAAGCATAAATACGAATTTCATTTTTAGGGTGTTACACAACCTATCCTAACCCATATAAGCTCCAATGGCTTAGTAACAATGGAGACTTGTCTATGGTAAGCAAGTCCTCCATTCATTCACTATAGGTAGGTATGATGATAATGTTACATGTAATGTTGTTCCTACAAAGGCTAGTCATATGCTACTAGGAAGGTCATGGCAATTTGATAGGAATATACTTCATGATAAGCATTCTAATAGGAATATCACTTTAGTTCCCTTAGGCTCTTGTCAGGTCTGCAAAGATCAAATACACATGATAAAGAAGAAGGTCAGAGAGAGGAAGGAATGAGAGGAAAACTAAGCGTTCAAAAAACAAAAATGGTTCTTCCCTTTGTAACTCATTGGTTAAAGCTAGGGAAGTAAAGCACAATTTAATGTCTTGGAAGACTCTTTATCTCATGTTGCCAAAGGAGCAAGCCTTGGTCCAAGAAGCTGAGTCTTTGCCTAAAATGATCCAGCTACTCTTGGAAGAAATTAGAGATGTATTCCCCAAATAGGTTCCTATAGGACTCCCTCCCATTAGGGGAGTAGAGCACTAAATAGACCTAATTTTAAGAACTTCCCTACCTAATAAGCCTACCGATAACCGATGTCACATTCGGATCAAAATAAAATAAAAGTAAATAAAAAAATGTAGTACAAGGCACAACCTTGGTTGTCTCTCAAGGACCTTGGAAAATAATTTGATTGAATTCAAATTTAGCAAATATGGGGGATTTATAATTTACTTTGGGCAAAAGAAAAATGAAACTTGATGAATTTATAATATTAAAACTCAATTAACTCGTTAGTTCAATTCGTAGGTGAGATTATCATAGGTTCAAAAAAATATTTTCTGAAAGAAATTTTTAATTCTTATTTGGTTTAAATTCAATCAAGCAAGCATTAATTAAACTTGTGATTTCCTACTAGAATAATACCTAAAATTTGAATTAATTCATGTTCAGATAATTTCACCTGAAGTCTCCAAATTAATTTCTAGGAATTGAAATCACCAAATTTATAGGAAACCCCATAACCCCTTTTTACCTATAAACTAGAGAATTAAGCAAACCCTAGTTTTAGAATTGCGTTATGCAAGATGAAATTAAATTAAGCATCTAATTTTATCATTACAAACATCAATTTCAATGTATAGAAAGGGAAGAAGAATAAATCGCAATAGAAATTTTATTAAGAACAAACCTCAAATCTCTTGTAGAATTAGAACCAACAAGCCAACCAAGAAAATTAGCCTTCCATGATACTTTTTACAAAATAAAGAATAAGAATAGAAATGAGAATAAGAACGAAGACAAGAATTGCAATTTTATTAAGAATTGTGAATAGGTTTCGGTGTGTCTACAATGTGTAAGGGCTTCTCCTTTCATAAACCCAGTTTCCCCATTCAAAATTGAAATTCAAATTCAAAATTTAAAATAAAGATACAATCTGAGTTGGTTTCCTTGATCTTCTAGGTTTGCACTTGAATTCTTGTTTGACTTTGTCATTTGAATTCAAGATATGCATGAAATATGGAACCTTATCTCACGTCTGTTTTTCCGAATTTTTTTGAGTGTGTTGACCGCCGAATTAGGGTATTCATTCTGAACAAATGTTGTAGAAAACTTTATCCTTGAGCTTTATAAATTAACCCCATCTAAAAATGACTTTTGTAGCCCTAGATATGCTTGTTTTATTGGAACATGTCTGGGTTGTCTAGATAAAAGCTATGAGTCACGGTTCAGCCCAATTAAGTTTATGATCCATTAAGGTCAAGTCATATATGGATACATGTTATCTTAGGACTTTGTCTCATCTTTCTAATGCCTCTAGAATCACTTCAATATCAATTTTATAGCCCAAGATATGACCTACACAATGAACAAAGGTCAAGAGTCATTAAAATTTGAAAATTAACCAATTTTTTTCACTTAAGCCCAATGCAGTCCCATAACATAAAACTCACTCAAAATGATAAAATTAGACATCACTTAAACCCAATTAAGCCCAAAATAGAATGAAAGTAAATGTATAAAATATATTTATCACCTACCTATAGGAGAAATCCTGAGGAAACAAAGAAGATTCAAAAACGATGAGGTTCTAGCAAAAGGGTTGGTAAGAGAAAGCATTAGTCCTTATGTTGTTCTTGTTTTAATTATCCTCCAAAAAGGATGGAATTTGGAGAATGTGTGGATTGCAGAGTGATAAACTAGATAACCAATAGGTATAGGCACCCTATACCTAGTTTAGATGACCTATTGGAAGACCTACATAGGTCTTGCATATTCTCCAAAATTGAATTAAGAAATGGGTATCACCAAATTAGGATGAGGAAAGACGATGAAAAGAAAATAACTTTCAAGATTAAGTTTGGATTGTATGAATGGCTAATCATGCCATTAGGTCTCAAAAATGCTCCTTGCACTTTCATAAGGTTCATGAATCATGTACTCAAACCTCATTGGAAAATGTCTAGTGGCTTATTTTGATGATATTCTTGTCTATTCTAAGTCACAAGAGGAGCATATAGAATATGTGAGAGAAGTACTTCTAGTTCTATGAAAAGAGAACATATATGCCAATTTATAAAATTCACATTATTCTTAGATCATGTAGTCTTCTTAGACTTTATATTGCGCAAGGATAGGATCCAAGTAGATAAGGAGAAAGTCAAGCCCATGCAAGATCAGCCTACTCCACAAAGTGGAAGAGATGTTAGAAGCTTTCATGGGTTGGAAAAATTTTAAGGGAGAATTGTTAAAGACTTTAGTACACTAGCTTCTCCTCTCAATGATTTAGCTAAGAAAAATGTTAAGTTTAGTTGGGGGAGAGAAACACCAGAAAGCCTTTGATACCTTAAAGTAAAGGCTTACTGAGGAACTTATCTTAGCTTTACCCAATCTTGATAAATCCTTTAAACTAGAATGTCATGCCTCAAATATAGGAATAGGAGAAGTCTTACTGTAAGAAGGTCACCCCATTGCTTACCAATGCATATATGATTTCTAAGAGCATTGCTACAGAGGCACCACCAAGAAAAGGAATTGGGCCCATCACCAGGACAAGAGCCAAGAAGCTACAGAAAGAGGTGGAAGTCTTGTTGAACCTTCAGGAATACCTTCCTCAAGCCCCCACCTCTCATATGGTTCTGCACATTTTAGAGTAGGACTTAGATAATTTTCTTGTATTCTAGGATCTTAGTAGACCCAATTTGTATAGTCTTGGGTCCTATATTCTTTATACTTTTAGGATAGATTTTAGGCCCGCCTTGGCCTATTTATAAGGCTACATCTAGGCAAGGATAAGGGATCATTATTGGCCTCACATTCAAGCCCAATTTCATCTCCAAAGGTATGGATCCTAACTACCCTATTCTCCTTTGATTATGCACCTACATTTTCCTATAGACATATTATGTACCATTTTGGGTACTTTGAATCATAATATTCATATTTGAATTTTGAATGAGTGCATTCTCTCTTCCTTTCCCTCTCCTCTCAAAGCTAGAGTGAGTAAGTGCCTCATTATCCTTGGCTTCTCCAAGGTGGCGGATCCAAAGATGGCTTATCCAACTCAAGGTTACATCTCCTTTCTCTGTAAGGACAAATGAAAAAGATTCATATTCTGGGATGAAATCCCTTCAAGGGAGAGGAAATGATATATAGATCACTTCTGAGAGCACTGTTGCAGGGCACCACCAGGCAAGAGCATTAGCCCCATCACCAAGGCAAGAGCATTAGCCCCATCACCAAGGCAAGAGCAAGGAAACTATAGAAGAAGGTGGAAGCCTTGCTGAAACTTTAGAAATACCTTCCTTAGTCCCCTACCTCTCTCATAGCTTTGCACATCTTCGAGTAGGACTTAGATAATTTTCTTGGATTCTATGATCTTAGTGGGCCCAATTTGTATAGTTCTTGGCCCTATTTTCTTTGTACTTCTAGGATGGATTTTGGGTCGGCCTTGGCCTATTTGTGAGGCTGCATCTAGGGAAGGATAGGGGACCATTATTAGGCTCATATCGAAGACAAATTTCATATCCAAAGGCATAGATCCTAGCCACCCTATTCTTCTTCCTTTAGGCACCTACATTTCCCTATATAAAGTATGTTATGTATCATTTTGGGCACTTTAAGTCATAATATTCATATTTAAATTTTGAGTGAAAATATTCTCTCTTCCTTTCCCTCTACTCTCCAAGCTTAAGTGGCATCTCTTTCCTCAAGCACTTCCACCAATCCAATTCCTCTTCTTCTCCATCATAAGTGTTGCCTCCATTATCTAGGGATCATCATTCAATCCTCCTTCACATCACTTATTTTAGTGAAAAATTAAAAATGATGCTCTCAATTATCTCACATATGATAAAAAGCTATATACTTTTATCAAGACCTTACAAACATGGCAGTAATACTTGTTATCCAAATATTTTGTAGTTCATAATGATCATGAATCATTCAAGTACTTTAAGGCCCATTGCAATCTCAATAATAAAAAAAACATGTGGGTAGAATTTTTGGAGAAATTCCCTTATATGATCATGCATAAGAAAGGGAAAATTAATAAGGTAGCAACTACTTTCTTTAGGAGACATACCCTACTCACCTCTCTTAGCATTAAATTGATAGGATTTAATCATTTTAAGGACTTGTATGCAAGGGACATAGAGTTTGGGAAAATCTGTAAGATCTATGAGTCTAAGGCATGTCAAGAGTATTTTAGACATAAGGGGCTTATTTTTAGGAAGAATAGACTATGTGTGTCTAAAGGATACCTGAGAGAGATTTTCCTAAAGAAAACCCATGAGGGGGATTAATGGATCATTTTGGCACCCAAAATACCTTGACTATACTCAAAGGACATTTATTTTGGCCCCACACCAACAGAGATATCCAAAGGTATTGCCAAAGGTGTTTCATATGTAAACAAGTCATATCCACTAGCAAACTTCATGGCTTATATATCCTTTGCCCATTCTTGACTCCTCTTGGGTAAACATTAGTATGGAATTTGTCCTATGCTTACTCAAAACCTAGAGCATAATGGATTCCATTGTGGTGGTGGATAAATTTAGTAAGATAACACATTTTCTCTCCTATCACAAAATGAATGATATCAGTCTTGTAGTCAAACTCTTCTTCAGAGAAGTAATCGCGCTCCATGGCATACCTAAGAGTGTAGTGTTAGATAGACACACTAAGTTTCTTAGCCATTTTTGGTGCACCTTTTGGGGTAAACTAGGAACTGAAATCCTCTTCTTCACCACTTACCATCCCTTGACTAATGGTCCAACTAAAATGGTGAATAGGACTCTCTACCCTATTAAGAATTAAGGTAAGGAGAAATCTCAAGTCTTGGGAGGAATGTCTTCCACATGTTGAGTTTTCATATAATAAAAGTTCCCATTCTACAACTCAACTTCTTCCTTTGAGGTGGCTTATGATTTTAATCCCCACACTCCCACAAACTTACTCCTTATTCCTGATGTCTCTTATTACCACAACAAGGATGATGAACAAAAAACTAAGTTTATTAAGGAACTCCATGTTAAGGTAAAGGAAACAATAGAGATAAAGATGACCCACTATACTCGATTGGCCAATAAGGGTAGGAAAGAGGTACTCTTTGAACCCAGGGGTTGAGTTTGGTTGCACCTTTGGAAAGAAAGATTTCCTTCTCTTAGAAAATCTACATTACAACTTAGAGGTGATATCTTTCATGTGTTAGAATGCATAGGCTTTAGTTCCTATTGTTTGGATATATTTAGTGACTATGGTATCAATGCTACTATTAATATTTTTGACTTGTTTCATTTTCCTGCAAGTGACAACGATCTTACACAATCGAGGATGAATGCTCTTGAAGGGAAGGAGATGATGAAGAGGTCACCACATCCAAACCTATTAGAACCTTATAAGGAGAGGTAAAAGAATTCTTAGCGTGAAGCAAGAAACTCTTAAGGTTTCTACAATCTATGCTCTTGTCCTTTTCCATTGTACTTAGTATAAGGATAGGATTTCTCTTTTTTACTTAGGATTGGAGGATCCTATTTATATAAGCTTAGGAAACCTTTTGTGTGTACTTGTTGGGCTAACAAATTGAGCTCATCTAAACCCAATTAGGGGCTGCATAGTGGGGTGGATTAAGGCTTGCATTCTAGGTCAAATCCAAGCCCATTTAGGAGCCACAAGGGAATGGATCCAAAGCCAATGTGACCACTCTTTTCTTGGTCTATAATATATAGACCATTTTGTAGTTATTTTTTACACTTTTAGTCAAAACCATATTAACATTTCTATGTTCAGAAAAGTTTCTCTATTTCTTTCTCCCTTAACCTAGTTTAAGGTGTAGCAACTCCTTTTCATTGGAACTTCAAGGTAGCAAAGCCTAAGGCATATCTCCTCTGGGAATGGTGCCTACAAATCCTTCCAATTTAGATCCATCTTCTTCTCTCATTTTCAAATTCATCCAACCACATCTTCTTCCATTTTTAGTCCAATTTCTACCTCCTTCCATGGTTGTATTAGATATTCATGCAATGCATGATCTTAATCTTAATCTAATGAATCCTTTTTCAAAACCATATTATACATACATACATATATGTGTGGATGTGTGTGATTGAATTTTACGTCTCAAATTCCACCAAAATTCTTCCTTCTCATGATTCTACTTGGAAATCCAACAGAATCTCTTTTATAACCTAAATTTCTCCCACACATCCCTTAAGAACTTGCCAGAGTATTTG
Source organism: Canavalia gladiata (assembly GCA_037954105.1). NCBI lineage: Eukaryota > Viridiplantae > Streptophyta > Magnoliopsida > Fabales > Fabaceae > Canavalia > Canavalia gladiata. Next base: position 33,629,636 of record CM075658.1, on the reverse strand, counting down.
AATTTATGTCTCAAATTCCACAAAATTTCTCCCTTCTCATAATTCCACCAGGAAATCCAAGAGAATCTCCTTTATAACCCAAATTTCTCCCCCACATCATTCAAGAACTTTCTCCTTAATAACTCAACTTTCTTCCGCACGTCACTCAAGAACTTACCAAGGTTTCATCGATCCATGAAAACACCTATTTTTTAAATATATTTTTTAAATTTATTTATTTCTAATAGCTTTTACAAAAAATTCAAGAAAGACCATTTTTTAAGATAAAGCAAATATGAATATACTTTTAGAAGGATATACTCTTTGAAAAGTCTATAATTATTCATCAATGAATTAAAAATCCTATGTAAAAACCATAAAATTCTTGAAATAAAAAACTTAACAAAAAATTATAAATTCTAATTTATATCCTATGGAGATGATTGAATACTTGAATTTTAGAAAAAAAAAGTATATATTTTCTTAAAAATTAAAAAAATAATAATAAGATTTAGTTAATATCTTGTACAACATACTTAAAATAGAAAGTAAAAACAAAAACAAAGTATTTTTTTAAAACATAAGATAAATATAGGTCCTTAAATGTTTTAGGAAAATCCTTTTAAAAGAATATTTACTAAAAAAAAAAATTCAATATCATTGATTCTTAAGTATGCACTTCTCTAAACATTGATCAATCATTCTTAATCATCACATTATCATTAAGAGCACATAATAAACATTTAATGAGAAAGTCTTCAATTCATATTATAAACAACATAACTCAACCATCATAATTCAAATACATCCAATATACCAAAATCAAGTTATAAAAATTCATTCTTAGCAAAATCTTTATCATATTTACAATTTAAAATAAACAAGAGTCGAATCAATCCTAAATTTTTAAACAAGAGTTGAATCAATCCTAAATTTAAGGATTGGGGTTTTCTTTTATTTATTTTTTTTTAAAACTTTAAGTCTTGAATTAGAAACATAAATACTTAGTATACAATAAGTGGAGATAAAAAAAAACTAAAAATCATGTTAAAATGGAGGATTCATTTTAAGTATTTTTCATTATTATTATTCATACATTTCAAAAAGTTTAAAAATAAATAAATTCAATTAAAAATGGAGAAAAAATAACATTGATGGAAGAATGATCCATGAAAATGCAAGAATCAAGAAAAATAAAATAAAATTTTTTGATAATTTTTTATAAAAAAAATGAAACTATAAAAGAGAAAAAGTTTGAATTTCAAACATCAATATCTAGCAGAAAAAAAATGAATCTTAGATTTATTTTATTTAATTGACAAATGTGAAACTCTTAAGATTAGAATTTTTTATTTTTTATTTTTTTGTTTTGATATATTTTTAAAAGTTTAATTTTAATTTATATTAGAGAAGTTTAAAAATAAATAAAATAATATAATTATCCCTATTCATCTAGGATAAACTTTAAAAGAAAAACGAAATAAATGTATATATTTTTTATTTATTAACATCAATTTAATATTAAAAATATAAAATAAATCTATAAAAATATTAAATTATTCTAATATTATTTCAAATCTAAAATATATTTTTATAATTTTATTAGGCTTCTAAAAAAATTTTATTATTAGTACCTTTATAAATTTTTTAACAGTTTCAAACAAATACTTTTTAAAGTTTTCAGATTTTTAATGAAAAATCATAATAAATTTTTAGAAAATATTCTAACTGTGAGACAATTAAGAAAAGACGAAAAGCAACAAAAATTTAAGAATGTCTGAAAGAAACTTTCCAATCTTTCCAACTCTATCCAACTCTATGCTCAACACTCCATCTACATTAACACTATTCATTCATTACCCAACATTTCTATTGATAACCTTTTTACAATTAGGTCAAAATTTCTAAGGGCAGATGGAACAAAAGTAACACTTTCAATGGCTGCATATATCTTTGCACAAATACTACAACCAACCTTAGTACAATTAATGCAAGTAGTAGGAGAAAATTTTGAAGTTATATGCAGTGACTAAGCTAAAACACTAAGAATTATATCTATAGATACATTTGGTTGTTCTTTAGTCTGTCACTCAACATAATTAGTTCACACAATCCTTTTTCGGATGATTCTTGAAAAGACTTATTTCAACATTCATTCTTATAAAACCTTGTTTAAGGATCTTTACCAACGTTTGAATTTTATTTTACATGTTTATAAAAAATTATATGGTTTCATCTATTTCTAAAGTTGTTACAATTAAATTTTTTGGGATCCAAAAATTGCAAACATTCTTGGTAACACATAAATATTTTAATTAATTGAGATTTAAAAATTTATAAATGGAAGAGAATAAAATAAAATAAAATTTATATACCTTCAAACTATTTAGTTACCTTTATATAAGGCTAGAATCATAAAGAAAAAAATTGTTAAATTTGATACATTTGTTTTTTAACTAGACATTAGTATGAACATAAGATAAATATTATAATTTTTTTGTGATAATATGAAAATATAATATTTTAATCTATTGTCATTATTTAGTGATCAACATAATTTAAAGGAAATATGATGTTCGTATATAATTTTTTAAATTAAAAATTTATAATAGAGACAGATGAATTGATATAATGTGTTAAACATATAAATTTATACTATTTAATAAATTTTCTAGTACATAAATTTGAATAAATTAACCGTTGACTCATTTCATATTTTCTATATGTATGAAATATTATGTAATTTAAATGTTTGTAAATATATTATTTAATAGTAAATATTTATTTCTATTTTAAATAATATATTATATATTAAAATAAATAAATAAGATAAAATATCTATCAATTTTTTATTTTTATAAAATTTGATAAATTTAATTTAATTTAATTTTTAAAATTTATTAGTTTAGTAGTTGAATTATCCAAATTTTCATGTTATAAAAATTATTAAGCATTATAAATTTATAAGTTTAACATCTACTAAAAAATTGGTTTGTCCATTTATATTATATATTAATTTAGTCTTATAAATAATTATGATATTATGTCTTTTAAATATTAAAAAAATTATGTCAATTTAATACTTAATAGAATAACAATTTCGATGTCATTTAAGATATTATTTGATAGAATAATAAATAAACATTTTCTTTCATTTTTTTTTATATAATTTATAATAATTTGTTGTTAAATTACAGTACAATGTAAATAAAAATTTATTAAATTTTATTGTTAATATAATCTAAATGAGTAATAATATAAAAAATTATATATATATATATATATATATTATAGATTGATCGTCAGTTCAATAAATTTATACATTTAAAATAAATTTTAAAAGGGGATATTTTCAAAATTAATAAAAATAATTTAATAAAATTATTTTAATTTTATTTAAAGCTTTCATAGTCTTAAAAGCTAAAAATTATTTATTAAAATAGCGCCTACAATATTATTTATTTATAATTAATATTTATAGAAAGTGAGGTAATTATATTAAAGATATATATTTTTTAATATTCTTTTCATTTAATTAGTTATTTTGGAAATTATAATAAATATTTTTTTTTAGAAACCAAAAGCGAATTTCTTTTGTCTAATATAATAATTGATCTATAGGTGCGTACATCTTAAAAAAAACATAATTTGTAAAATATTTAACAAACTGAAATTGACCCAATTCCTTTTTGTCAATTGATCTCAACATGAAATTTATAAAAAAAAAAATTAAAGCACTCAATCTGAAGTAGTTCGATCACTTTAACTTTAAATTTAATTTCTTCGGTCACGTCGGCATCTTTTTGATTTTATACGTTATCAGCTTTACTTTAGAATTTTTCTTTTTCATGGATAACATCATAAGTTTATGATAATACTGAACGTTGATTGGAAATTAATTAAGAAAAAGACCTCCACTCGGTCATCGTTCTATAGCTATTAATTAAATTATTTAATTGATATGCAATAAATATATATATATATATATATATATATATATATATATATATATAAAGGAGGTCTGCATAAAAGAAGTTTGCATGAATTAAAATTAGATGTAAAATTTTAATATTTATATTAATTGTATAATTTTTTTAGAATATAAAACTTATAAATTTTTATTGTTGATTTTAAAATTTATATGAAGTAGATTTTATTTATAAAATATTATATAAAATAAAAAATAAATATTTTATCATATAATTTTATTTTAATGTTTAATGAATTATTTATATATATACATATATATTAATAATTAAATAATATATATAAATATTTAGATTATTTAAAAAATTATATATATATATATATAATTAAAAATATATTATAATATAATTTAACGGATGAATTTACAAATTTTATATTTTATAAAAAATTATTAAATTAATATAAGAGTTAAGTTTAACATCTAATACCAATAAATTTTAACTAATATATATGAGTCAAGATATGTCTACGTTAAGTATTAAACTTTAAAATTTGTTCTAACTTAATAACATTATATAAAATAATTTATCAATTCAATTATTAATTTAAAAGTTTTTATCACATAAATTATATATATATAATTTTATATAAAATAAAATTTGATAGATATTTTATCTTTTGATTTTATTTTAATAGTTTATATATTATTTAAATATATGTAAATATCAATAATTGAATAATATATTTATATATTTTTAAATTTTTTAAAATTTGATATACAAGATCATAAAAATATTATAACATTATTTAACAGTTGAATTAATAAATTTTGTATTATATATAAAATTATTAAATTGATGTAAATATTAAAGTTTAACATTTGGTGTCAATGAATCTTGACTCATATATTTCGAAAGTCAAGATTAGTTGACACTAAATGTCAAACTTTAATAGTTATACCAACTTAATAAATTTATATGGAATCCAAAATTTACTAATCCAATGGTTAAATTATATTATAATATCTACTAATTTATATATATTAAATTTTAAAAAATTAAAAAAATTGCAGATATATTATTAACTATTAATATATATATATATATATATTTAAATAATATAAATTATTAAAATAAAATATCAATTAATTTTATGTAAAATTCTATATATATAATTGATATAATTCATCCTACACGAATGAATCGAAATGCGGAAACGATAATGGAATATCTTGAGAACCAGGATAAGATAAGATAAGGTAAAATTACGATAAGATAAGATAAGATAAAATGAGATAAGATAAGGTAAGCTAAGATAAGATAAGGTAAGATGTGATAAAATAAGATAAGATAGGATAAATGAGATAAGATAGGATAAGATGTGATAAGATAGGTAAGGTAAGATAAGGTGAGATAAGATAAAGGAACCTAACACAAACCGCGACTTGTCGGAGCACCGAAGTTATCAAGAGGAACATGACCCTTACCGCAACCTGCCGGAGGAAACCAACGTTATCAAATGTAGTTCTTTTCTCAAGAACCAAGGGAATCAACTCACACAAAAATGAAAAACTCTCAAAGAAAAAATATGATTATTCCTTAAAATCTGTCATTTCACTGAATCCTTATCTCCTATTATATAGCTAACCTAATCTAGTAAAAAAGATAACAAATTAAAAATCCTAATTAGATTGCAATTTGAATTGCAACCAATTTAAAACAAATAACTTCTAGATAAATATAAAATCCCAATGTAATCTATAACAAATCATAAACTTTATCACTTAATCTTCAATGATATGACTACTTAAATTAACCCATGTTGGAATTGGCCTTGGATCCATGTAGTCTTTTTCCTAAACTTTCTTGATGAGACTTCAAGTGCTTGTTCCATACGTTTAGTCCTTTTCTCGTCATAGGACATTTGATTCCTTGTAGATGATTTCTTTTGCTTATTGTGGTACCCACATTCACATCATTCCCTCCTTCTCCAAGGGGATTCGCCCTCGAATCTTGAAGGTCATCTGCATCAAATAAGGATAAATCAGGAACATTGAAAGTGGTACTTACATTACCATAGCTACTTGAAAGATCAATTTTATAGGCATTATCATTGATCCTTTCAATCACTTGAAATGGACCATCTCCTTTAGGATATAATTTGGAACTTCTTTAACTTAGAAACTGCTCATTTTGCAAGTGAACCCACACCCAACCACCAGGGTCAAAGACCACCTTGGTGCACCCTTTGTTTGCCTGCCGAGCATAATGTTCATTCTTCTTCTCAATATTACTGCGAACCTTGGCATTAAATTTCTGCACAAATTCAACCTTTTGCTTTCCATCCAAATTAAGAGAGTCATTAGTATGAAATGGTAAAACATCTAAAGGTGCTAAAAGATTAAATCCACATACAATCTCAAAAGGTGAAAAGAAAGTAGATGTATGAACAACCCTATTATACGCAAATTCAATATGAGACAAACAATTTTCTCAATCCTTTAAATTCTTTTGAATTATAATATGTAATAAGGTGCCTAAAGTTGTATTCACAACTTCAATTTGTCCATATGCTTGTGGATGAGGCACATTAGAGAATATTAATTTAGTGTCAAACTTACCCCACAAGGTTTTCCAAAAGTGACTAAGAAATTTAACATCTCGATCACTTATAATAATTTTAGGTAAACCCTGCAAATATACAATCTCTTTGAAAAATAAATTAGCAATATGAGTGACATCATTAGTTTTAGAACAGGCAATAAAATGTGTCATTTTGCTAAACCTCTCTACAACGATAAAATTACTATATTTTCCTTTTGAGATCCTAGGCAGCCCCAGTGCAAAATTCACAAAATATCAGTCCAGGGATATTCAGGAACAAGTAAAGGTGTATACAAGCCATGATGTATTACCTTAGATTTTTCTCGTAAGAAAGTAATATATTTTTCACTAATAAGTTCAACATCATGCTTTATTTTTGGCCAAAATAAATGTTCGTGTAAAATATCATAAGATTTTTGAATGCCAAAATGCTCAATTAATCCTCTTCCATGAGTCTCTCTAATCAACATTCCCCTTACGCTACACGTAGGTACATACAATATTATCAAAACCATGGTCAGAACACACTTTCCACAATTGTCCAGATTCAATATCATCCGCATACATAATTTTTAGTAATTCAAATCCAAGTAATTTGGTTTGTAAAGTCGTAAGTAATACGTACCTTTGTGATAGGGAATCTGCTACAATGTTTTCCTTTCCCTTTTTATACTTGATAACATAAGGAAACATCTCATCAAATTTCAGCCACTTGTCATGCCTTTTGTTAAGCTTACCTTAGGACTTTAAAAACTTCAAGCTGAGTTGATAAGAATATATAACAAATTCCCTCGACCAAAGGTAATGTTGCTAAGTTTGTAAGGCGCTCACCAAGACATAGAGCTCCTTATCATAGGTTGGATAGTTAAGCATCGCTCCACGAAGTTTCTCACTAAAATATGTCATAGGTTTGGAATCCTGCATTAAAACAGCTCCTATACCCACTCCAGAGGCATCACATTCAATCTTAAAAACTTTATCAAAATTAGGTAAAGTTAACACAAGGGAATTGGTTAACTTATCCTTTAGAAAATTACAAGCCTCTTCATGTTTCTTATTCCATTTAAAATTAACATTCGTTTTAACAAGTTTATTTAAAAGGGCAGCTATAGAACTAAAATTCTGTACAAACCTCCTATAAAAACTTGCTAAATCATGGAAGCTTCTTCCTTCATTAGCATTTGTAGGCATGAGCCATCCTCTAATTTCCTTAACTTTTTCTTCATAACACTAACTCCTGTAATCTTGTTGACGACTCTACAGTCCACGCACATGCGCCATATTCCATCCTTTTCTGGTATCAAGATAACATGAACTGTACATGGGCTAAGATTTTCCCTCACAAAGTCTTTCTGCATCAACTTTTTTACTTGCCTTTGAATCTCCCCAGCCTCTTCAGGAACAGTTCTATAGGCTAGTTGGTTTGGAATCACATCACCAAGGATAAAATCAATTTGGTGTTTAATACCTCTTATAGGAAGTAAACTTTTTGGTGGTTCTCTAGGAAATACATCATCAAATTCCTGCAACAAATATTCAACTACACTAGAAAAAGAAGAGTTATGATTGTTAGTAAGATAAATATCCTTGTACATGAGTACAAGAACTTGTTCCTTTTCCCTCAAAAACACTCTCGACCTTTCCTTTGTGAGCAAATACGTAAACTTTATTTTCTTTTTCTTTGTTTTTGATTTTTCTTTCTTTTCACTCTCATTCTTTTTTTGACTTTCTACTTTTTCTTCACTCTCAATTTTATCTCTCTTTTTTCTTTCTTGATTTTATAATTCTTTCTCATTCTTTTTTGACTTTCTACTTTTTCTTCACTCTCAATTTTATCTCTCTTTTTTCTTTCTTGATTTTCTAATTCTTTCTCATTCTTTTTTTACTTTCTACTTTTTCTTCACTCTCAAATTTATCTCTTTTCTATTTCTTGATTTTCTAATTCTTTTTCTCTCATTTTACATTCCTTTGAATTTTTCATTTGGTTAGGATAAGCCTCCTTTCATTTAGGATCTTCCTTCTCATTAGACCAATTAAACTTTGATGATGAACTAGAAGCATATTTGTGAGTGCTCCTAGATTTAAGTTGTCTTTCCACCTGAATAGCTTTATAAAGCAATTAATCCATCTCCACATAATGTTGTTGCTCCACCACATCAACTATCTCTCTTTTTAATCCTTCAATGAATCTTGCCATAGTGGCTTCTCTATCCTCCTCCACATTGGCCCTTATCATGACAATTTCCATCTTCTTATAATAATCTTTAACACTCATGGCGTCTTGAGTAAGACTTTGTAGTTGGTTTCGGTGCAAGTCCCTATGATAGTGACTTGGTACAAATCTTCTTCTCATGGCTACTTTCATCTCTTCCAATGTTCGGATAGGTCTCTCTCCGTATCTCCTCTTATTAAGGATAAACTGATCCCACCAAATATTAGCATAATCGATAGAAGAAAAACTGGCTAGTCTTACTTTTTTCTCCTCCGAGTAATTATGACAATCAAACACATGCTCCACTTTTCTCTCCCACTCTAGATAAGTTTCAGGTTCGTTCTTTCCTTGGAATGGTGGAAGAGATAATTTAATACTCCCCAAGTTGTTATCCTTTTGTCGATATCGTCTTCTTTCTCTTAAATTTTCACTGTTTAGTTTTAAGTTCTTCCTCCAATCTCCTTCTTCATCACGGTGAAATAATCTTTGGGAACTACTTCGATGAGAAACCTGAGACCTCCTCCTCGAACAACCCTCAATATCATCCAACATTCTGTTCAACTGTTGGAATTGATCTTGAAATGATTTTATGAGTATTTTTAGATCCGTTTCATTAGGATGAAGTTCATCACTCATGTTGTCAATGCTGCAAAATGAACAAAATAAATAAGTATAATAAAAACCTCACTGATCACTCCCTTAGTGTTTATCCTCAATATTGACGTTCTTCACTCATGTTTACACTCGAATTGGCTTTTTCTATAATGGTATCACCAACTCCTGCCTTTTACCTCTTGATTCTCCTTATAAGCTCTTGAATCAAGAACTTCACAAGTTGATTTTCCCATAGATAACGAAAGAGTCACAGATACACAAGATGAATAGGATAAGAAATATTAGTCAAGAAATAAGAATTTAAAAAACATTATATTGAATGAAGACTGATTTTTTTTTCAATTGTCTTGAATTTCTTTTTTTTTTTTAATTTCTATCACAACTATTTTTTTTTTTTGAATTTCTATCATAATTTTTTTTTTGCTTCTTTTTTATCACAACTTTTTTTTTTGGAATATTTGGTAGATAACAACTTTAACACGAGAAAAATAAAACAAAGGATAGATGACACCTGATTCCAAGAGTCAAAACTTTGATGCCAAATGATATGACTCACCCTACACAAATGAATCGGAATGCAGAAACGATAATGAAATGTTTTGAGAATTAGAATAAGATAAGGTAAGATTAAGATAAGATAAGATAAAATGAGATGAGACAAGATAAGATAAGATAAGGTAAGATGAGATAAGATAAGATAAGATGTGATAAGATAGGTAAGGTAAGGTAAGATAAGATGTGATAAAGGAACCCGACACAAACCGCGACTTGCCAGAGAGTACCGAAGTTATCAAGAGGAACGTGACCCTTACTGCGATCTGCTGGAAGAACCAACATTATCAAAGATAGTTCTTTGCCCAAGAACCAAGGGAATCAACTCACACAAAGATGAAAAACTCTCAAAGAGAAAATATGACTATTTTAACATCTGTCATTTCACTGAATTCTTATCTCCTAGTGTATAACTAACCTAATCTAGTAAAAAAGATAACAAATTAAAAATCTTAATTAGATTGCAATTTGAATTGCAACCAATTTAAAACAAATAACTTTTAGATAAATATAAAATCTTAATGTAATTTATAGCAAATCATAAACTTTATCATTTAAGATCTTCAATGATATGACTACATAAATTAACCCATTTTGGAATTGGGCTTGGATTCACGTAATCTTTTTCTTGAACTTCTTTGATGAGACTTCAAAGGCTTGTTTCATACGTTTAGTCTTATTTCTCATCGTAGGATATTTGATTCCTTGTAGATAATTTCTTAGATAATCTCTTTTATTTATCGTGGTACCCACGTTCACATCAATAATCTACTAAATATTATTTAACAATTGAATTAATAAATTTATATTTTATATAAAATTATTAAATTAATATAAATATTAAAATTTAATATTTAATATCAACAAATCTAATATATATATATAAAAGTTAGATTTATTAACATTATATATTAAATTTAATAAATAATATAATTTAACAGTTATATAGATAAATTCTATATTTTATAAGAATAATTATTAAATATAAATATTAAATATCATGTGATATTATATATATATATATATATATATATATATATATATATATAGATATTGTGTAGAAGTAAGTGGGCCTACATAGAATTTGCATAATGAGACAGTCACTAGGGAGTGGATAGAGAATTGATTTACTTGATCAACTTTTTGTTTCAATAAAGTCTGGCGTTGGATTCAGATCGAAGACAACCTATTATAATGATTGATCTGTATATAATTACATTGTATCTCTTTTGTTCAGATTGGTATTTACTTTACTTGACAACATACGTAAATTTATCTTCGTGAAGATTAAAATGGTGATAAAAAGATATAAAAATAAATTTAGTAACAATACGAAAAGTTAATATAGTGATGTTTCTAAAAAATATAATTACTTATTAAATTTTCAAAAATTATAAAAATATTTATAATTTTGGAAGATCGATATAAAAGTCTTCTATGCAGTATAACTAAAAAAAAAAACACACTTTTGACATGACAAAAACAGTGAAATATTGTTATCGTCAACATTATGTACTGTATTGAAAATGATTGATTCAAAAGTAGTTAATTTATTTTAATGCTTGTGATATATCAAGACTTTGAAATGTGGTTTGCTTAATTATTTTACATATATTTACATAATTATATTTTTAAATATGCCGATAAAAAGGTAAATTTTAATTATATGTATAAAAAATATTATTAAAATATCCAAACTTATTTTGATGATCTAAATATTTGAAAGGAATTATTTTTTAACAGTCAAATAAATAATATCTCTAAAATATGTAAAAAAATTATTCAAATTCATACATTGTAAATGGTGATATTTGTTTGTATTTTTTTTAAAAAAAAAAAATTCTAAGCAAAAGTCATCGTAGAAAATGTCATATATTAATAATGAAGTATTGAATTTGACTTTATTACTATTATATTTATTCAAAAAAATTAAAAGTATAAATTTTGTATATTTACATTAATAAATATCATATATTACTCTAATGATGTAAAACTTACATATACCATTAATTTAATTTTCATGAGATAAATGATTCCCTAATTTTCATTACAAAATGATTTTGTTCGGGTTATAATAAGCGCTAAATATGAGTTTTTCTTCTACGATTTCATAAACTTTTATTTTTATTTTACTTTATTTTTTATTTTATTTTTATCTTTTTATAATTTTATAAAAAATATTTATTTTGATTTCTATTTCTAAAATATTTATTAAATAAAAATATTATTTAAATAAATATAGTTTAATCATTTAAAGTTACATTATATGTACTTTTAGTTTTCAAAAAAAATTAACATGCATGATTTGATATTAATTTGATCATATTTTGTTTATTTTATAAAAAAAATATAAATAAAATTGGTATATTTAAATGTAAAAATGTATAGATATTTTTTTAACCAAATAAAATCTTCTAAAAATTAAAACATAAGTGAATAAATAAATTTAAGAAAAATTATAAATTAAAATAAAAATTTAATGGTAAGAATAAAATAAATATTTTTTAAAATGAAGAATCAAAATTAAAAATTTTATTAAATTTTCTTTTAATAAATATTCAAACTATAATATATTATTTTCTAAAAAATTAGCCTCTTTTTTAAAACTCAACTCCAAATATTTTCTTCCCTCAATAATTTTATCTTTTTGAAACATTTCCTTTTAAAAAAGAAAAAAAAAATATATAATGTTTTAAATTTGGAGAGATCCACCGAATGCATGCATAAATAATAATTAGAAATGGGTGGTGATAGAAGGTAGCATAGATATAATATTGGGTTTGTATAGAATTAAAAAGACAAGTTGGTGAATGGAATGTGTGAGGGCCATTAATGAAGAAAATGGAAATACATTTGACATGATGGGTGGTTTTCCTTGTCAGATACAACACAGCACATTAGTTGTTACTTTCATTCACACGTAGTGCCACGTGTTTCTTCTGAAATTTTCAATTGTATGAAAGCCGTGCTTTGACGTATTTTCTCTTTTCCCATTTTATTCCTTCTTGCCACGTTAGCATGCCGGCAACCGAATCAACACTCCATTCAAATCTCATCTCATCCATCATCCCTAAACTTTAGACCATTTTTTTTTCAACATTAATCACCAAACTATAATAGGATAATGTTTTTTTTCTACGCTACTTAATGTGTGTCATGTCTATTCACCAATAGTTATTATTATAATTTTTAATTGTTTTAAGTTGTATTTTTCTCAATTTTTTAATATTAAAATAAAGATTTAATAAAAATTTTAGTTTTTATTTTAATTTTAAAAATTATTAATTTTTATCCTTATTTTAAAATTTTTATTAAATAATAATTTTAATTAATTAAATATATAGTTTAATTTCTAAAGGTTATATTGTATTTACTTGTATAATTTGTTATTAATTTGATCACGTTTTCAATGATCAACATGTATAAATTGATGTTATTTTGAACAAATGATTTTTTTAAAATTTAAATAAATAAATAAATTAATTAAGAAATTAAATTGTACTGATTGATATTATAAGGGAGAGGATGTAAAGACAAATTATTTAGATGGATCAATATAAAAAAATATCTAAATTAAATGCTAGTAATGTCTTTTTTATTATGGAAGAGAATGATCTTATCTAAAAGATGAAAAATATATTCTTATGGTATTAGCACGACAACATGAAAAATGATAAGTTATTACTATCTAGCAGATTGTCAATCGGTAGACCATCCATGTTTGGATTGATGGTGATGATACTTTGAACGATGTTTTATCAATGTAGACAATAAAAAAAGAACATGTGTTCATTATAATTAAGATGGAGATTGTGGAAACTAATTGAATTAAAACAGTTAGAAATAAGTTTTACATTATCCAAGATTGCACAGAAAAAGAAAGATTAAATCTATATACTGACTTAAGTTCATTTTTTCAAGTTGTTACTTCGAAATACTTTAAATTTGTGTATGACTTTCTTTTTTCCTTATATGTTGTAAGGTATATATATCTAACATTTACTTTGAAGAATATGGGTATACTAAAATCATGAGATATTTAAGAGAAATACTTGTGTTAGAAAAAATTTCATATGATATTATTCTTTATTTATAGTTAGAAAATGATAATGATTTTTTATTTTTAAAATTTTTTATATTAATTTTTATATTTTGATTCTATTTTTAATTTTTTTATATTTATTTAAAGAAATTTTCTTCAAAAATATGATATTTTTCCAATAATAACATGCTATAAAATATTCAAATCTAATTCTTCAATGTAGAAATTTGAGAAGTAAGAATTTGAATTTAGACTTCAAGTTATAAGAAACAAACTGATGATTTACATAATTCCCATAAGTGTTGAAACAACACGGTATAAGAATATCATGAAATGTCAAATGTAAAGAATAACAATAATAAACAATTGAGAAAAAAAAAACTCTACGTGTCACACACACACACACCCATATCACTTACCTTTCTCCATCTTTCAATAACTAATAAAAAAATACTTTGAGCTAACGACAAAACCTTGATTAGTATTTGTAAAACAGAAGTAAAGTTAGGTCAAGTATAAAATTTCATTTGTGAAAAAAGACATTTTTGAGTATATAGTATGGTATGGTGTAATAGTTCAGGTTTAAAATTATTGTGAGTTAAAGGATGGAGAAGTAATGAAGGAAACTAGAAAATGATAAGGGTGTTTGGAAAAGAAGTGGCAAAGTTCTCTGAGTTTGTTAATTATTCCATTCTATCAGGATCTCAAAAAGGGAAAGGAGTGAAGAAAGGTGTTGTTGCAATATTGTTTATGATATGGTCCCATTGAGGGACAAGAGCGTGATATTGGACTTTCTAACTACCATACCTAACCCTTATTTCACAGTTGAAGATTTTATGCCATATTGTACTCCATAGCACACCATGTGGGTTTGTGGTTTGTGGTACCCACCTCGTGTTTTCTGCTCTTCTTCCTTGTCATCCACACGTAGGCAGGGCCACGACAACAAACCCAAATCTATTCTAAATTAATTTCCATACCAAACATATATATATATATTTATATAACTTGTTTTCAATGTAAACCATTCATATTTTTCTTAAACATGTGTAATGTTTAACTCATGTACAAAAGGTTACAGATCTTCTTAACTGATATTTTAACGATATGATTAGAAAATTAAAAATATTTTTTATGAAAAATTAAAAATAAATATATAGTCCACTATTCTTAGAGAATTAGTTAACATTTTCTAAAAATTATTAAAAGGATGGAGTTCTTGCTAAATGAGAAGATTTTCCAAATTAGATATGAAATTTTCATTAGGGGAATTGGGTTTAAATTTTTTTTTATCTTTGTCTATTTTTAAAATTGACTTCAAACTTATTTCATCCTTAATTAGTAGAAATAGAAACAGCAAGAACCAAATTCAACTTTGATTCATCTCGTTATTATATATATATATATATATATATATATATATATATATATATATATATATATATATATATATCCTGTGATTTCACCTTCATGATGGTTAAAAAAAATATATGATACCATGTGCATATGGTTAAGAAAGTAATTTTGAATATTAAATTTTATCAGAAAGGTGAATTTTTTTCTAACTATAAATAGTTTATAAAATATTATTCCTTACTATTATTATTAAATTTTAGTGTAAAAATTTTTAAATTTAAAACCAATAAATTTTATTTATGTTGCAAATATGTTTCTAGAAAGATTAAATATTTTTTAAACTAGGAAAAATAATTTTTAACCTTGATTATAAAATTTAATAATTGATTTTGCACAATAAAAAATAAATTTTTAGAATAAATATTCTACAATAGTAATAGTTTTTTTTTATCTAAAGTTTCAATATTTTCTTTGATGGTATAACAAATTACACCTTTAGATGTAGAATAAAATTTTGAATTAATTGTTCAAACGGTATAAATTAAACATTTTAATTTTAAAAGTTTAACAATCCTTCATATTCTTCAATTTTACAAACAGTTTAAAATAATTAAAGTAAATTTATTTTACAAAGTAAAAGATTAAAAACATTAAAATTAAAATATTTAATTCATATAGCATCAAAAGACTAATTGGAACATTTACCATAGGGCTATTAGAGAGAGAGAGAAAAAAAAAAAAGAGGTTGGGACGAGAGCTACTACAATAACTTGTTGTTTTGCTGTTGTTGTTTTTGTCCCTTTTCATCAGAACCTACCTAATAAAGCCTATGAGCTATGGTTGATGGTTGATCCGATTCAAAATCCTTTTTTGAAGCACATGGAGATGCAGATGCACATATACCAAACAAAGCCCTAATAAATGCCACTTTTGTCTGCACTCTTAGTAGGAATGCATCCTATTGGTCAAACTCAGAGTAATAAATTATATACTGAGTAACAGCAACTAATGCCACTTTCTGCTCCGTGATATTGGTCTTTGAAATTTGTATTGTTCAAATTTTAATGAACAAACTTTTAAATTAATCTACATTATTTCTAGAATATATTAAAATAGTCTTTTAACTCAATAATAATAAGAATAATAAAAATATTTAAATTATTATTATTTTATCAATCATGTTATTGATTAATTTAAAAAATAATTTAACATATTAAAAAATAATAAAATCTAATTTGAGATTCCTCATATTTTAATCTATAGGTCAAGTTGATGTCACCCAATAATAACAATGAAAAACTTAAAAAAGAAAAAAAAAAACTGAAAATTGGTGCATGGTGAGTGAGAGAAGCTTTAGTCATATTGTTCTGCTGTTCACGTGATGGCAGGGATCTTCAGGACAAACACATGGAAGCATATCTTTAAGGACAAAATGAAATCTTTCTTGTTTTATCAATTTCTCATTTGCTGATTACAAATTAAACCAGAGTTCAACTTCCTTATATACAACTAATACCTGCTACATTGACATATATATACAGGCATATTGTTCGTTTTATGATTATGGTGTTTGAGAATTTAATGTTATGATTTACGTGGGAATATACATTGTTATTTTTAGACCAATTACATGACAACTTTCCTATTTTGTTAAGGGAAATGGTAATTGAGAACGCATTCAGATATTGTATGTAGCTTGAGATTTGAATTTTAATTGTATACATGAAAAAAATTGTTGGAAAAGAGTGCAAATTACTTTAATGATATTTTTCACTAAAAAAATATATTTAATCTTCAATTGTCAGCTAAAGAATTAATATTTTTTATACGTGCCAAAAGAAATATACTTAGATCGGTATGGTTAAACTTTCATTATGCTCTTTCACTAGTTATATAGAGCAATCAAGAGTGGTAAATTTAATGGAAGAAGTTAATTAATCACTACAAAATATTAATGAAGCACGGTTAGAATTTCTATTGAATATCTAACCATATTTCATTTTACTAATTACTATGAAGAGTGTCTATAAGAAAATAATAAAAAATGTTATTAATTATCAACTTTTAAGCATTTAAAAATAATAAAAATATTTATTACATAAAATATAACAAAATTTTACTAAAAATCTTCTATATTTAAATATTTAAAATCACTTCTAAAAATTGAGTTTAATAAAAGAAAAAATCTCTAACTCTACATGTATAAAGGGTGCATGGTATTAATTAACAGCATGCAAAGGTACATTTTTAAGTAACTCCAACTGCAAGAGGCGCTTTACTTTTTCTGTTTTTCCTTTTTCAAACAGACAGAAGCACGTTGGTGTTAATGTTCAGATAGCTCCAAGAGTATGCAATTTAATCAATAAATAAAAACTTCTGAAAGCAAATATTTGATACTTCAATCCTCCCCAAGGCTTCAAGCAGAACTATATTAAATTTTTCAGGGAAGGTGGACCCCAACAAATATACCTCTCTTTATTACACATACCCCTAAATAGATGAAAAATGTACATTCTTATTAAATTTTGTATGTTTATATATGAGTAATGTATATTTAGCACATCCTACGTGAGATTGGCTTAGCGGTTATGTGTGTCACTGCCTTTGACTATTTGGGTTCAAACAATTCGAATATTGTGCCAACATACAAAAGAATTATTAATATTGGTTTTTAAATACACTAAATATTTGGGTGATGTGAGCTTTTGAAAATATTCTAGGAGAGAATCACATGATGCCCAACCAATTAAAACATGCCCCGCACAAAAACTGTAGATCCACCTTTGCTTTTAATAACGACAAGACCTAGATTGAATGGTCCACCATGTTTTACGAGTCAAGATATTTTTATTATATAAACTTTAAAGTGATACTCTTTAATTTAATTTAATATAAACATCCATAACGCACTGTGAGGATGGATGAAATTAAATACTTAATCTTAACCTTAATGTTATTTATTTAAATTTAATTTTAATTATCTTATCACCCTCTCATCTCTATGTTTCTATGTTCATGAAACACAAGCTACATCATCATTATATAATATGGTTAAATTAAATGTCCACTTTTATGTGCATAAGTCTCACAGGGTATTAGAATTTCTCATTTGAGCCATGTTTGTTAATTCATACAGTCAATTACGCCTCTTTAAAGATTCAACATTTGGCAGTTGTTGTTGCCAAGTGGATGAGTGGTATATCACTTATCCATAGTTCGTGAGGTCTAAGTTTTTTTTTCTTTGGTGAACATGCGAGGTCTAAGTTTCAAATGAAAGAATATGTTTTTATTTTTAATAAACATTCTTTATTTTCATAATTTGTGTATGATAAAATTATTTATCCCCTGTGACTTAAATACCAGCAAAGTTCTATTTTAAGATTTCATTTCTATGTGTATATTTATCGGTTTGGATTTTGACATGATGACAAACAAAAATGTAAAATTTTATCCTATAATTAATACACGCGTCTTAAAGTTTCATTCATCTAGTGATTTAATTATTTACTCATTTGATTTTTAAAAATGAACAATTTTATTATAAAATATAATGTGTATATTATTAAAAACTAAAACAATTGTATAACGTTATATAAAAATAAATAATATGTTTATTTTATACTATCCCAAAAATATTAAATACTATTAATATATGAAAACAACAATATTAAATTAACATTAAAATATTTTCAAATATAATCAGTTCAGTTACAATAATCATGTTCAACAATACTAATTTTTACATAAACTACTTCTTCTCCCGTGAAATGTAGATATTAAAATTTTAAAAGATTTAATAATACATGTTTGAATAAAATTATCTTAAAAATACATAATTTAATAATAAAAGATTATATCTCAGTTAATTTTATTTTATTATTTACGTGACAGTGGTTAGTTGCGGTGAAAATAAACTATGTTATCAATCTTACTTTATCTTCAATGCTAAAAGTTTGAATACTAAAATTGTTAATTGCAATTATAAAGAAAATTGTACTTATCTACCTCCGAAAGTCGAGGACAGAAAATATGCTTGTAAGAATATCTAATCTAGACAATAAAAAATGTTATCTTTCAAATTTTCCTCCTTTAATGTATGCAAATATAAATATGTTTTTATCTAAATCTTAAATCTCTTACATTGCAAATCTAAGGTATTTCCCTGAGTATATTAAGGTAATTAGTAAATTTTTTTATCACGTACTTAATAAATTAATTTTTTTACTTAATTTTATCTTATATTTAGACAAAGAATTCCTCTTTCATATTGCTATTAATTAATAGAATTTTTATATATGAAATTATTAAAGAAAGTTGAAAAATCATTTTATCTCTCAAACCGAACTCTCAAACATACTTTTTAAGTGAAAGAACTAAAAATTTATCAGTATATATAACAGCATCATATCATGTATTAGTAATGTCTTTATTTTCCATTCTCATTTTCTTAAATTTTGTCATTACAAAGGCTCCGAATAATGAATAAATTTTCGACACTACAATATTAAGCAATCAATAAAGATATATAGATAATTATTACTACTTTTGGGGAAAAAATATGTACTCCTTTACTAATAAAAAATTTTATCCAACTAAATAACATATGCTTCTGAGTCAGCATTTGTACCCAACTCCATGAAAATTAAGGACAACCTTTGGACACAATGTGTGGTTGTTGGGCTTTATTTACTTAAATTGAACATATGAAATTTTTTTTATTAAATAAATAAATAAAATCCAATCCAATGGATTATATTAATTTTTTGTTAAGATTATTTTGTTTAAATTAATTATAAACACCTTCTGAATAACATCTCTCGTGACTGAGTGACTATTGACCAAATTTAATGCGCTAGACTTGTCAAACAGTAAGATGTACATTTAAAAAACGTATAAATGCTTTAACTATGACCCTTGATTCACTCTAATCTATGCCTCTTGAATGATTTTAAAATATTTTTTTTTTTGAAGAAGTAAGTTACTATATAAAAGGTTTGAGATTAAAATAATTTAATATAAAATTTTAGATTTAAGTTTTATCTTTTTTTATATTGTAAAAAGATTTGAAATAAATTCTATTTATGACATTATTATATAAGCAAACAATCTTAATGAATATAGAAAAATAAAATGATTCGAGTTACGTAAATCATGAAAATTATGTGATAAACAAACCAAGGAAATAGAAAACATATATTGTCATGCATGTGATGAATAGGCAAACAAAGAATGGGCCTGAGAAACTTATTTTGGTGTGGTTTTTAGTGAAAATTGATGATAGTCATATTACAGAGCTAAAGAAAAGTGGCTATATACATCAATTTCTCGTCTGAAATTTTCTTTTTACTTAATCTCAATAGCTGCTAGCAATCCAACATTTTGCTATTGTAAAAGGATACAATACAAGAAACGAAGGTAGATCATAGAACAATCGTCCACTTTCGAGTAAAAGTTAATTTTAAAGATAGAAGCCCATATTCAATTTTAAACCCACTATGAATGGGCCTAAGAAATTAATCCAATAAGACTTCGACTAATAGAAGGATTTTCTTATCCGAAGTACATCATCAAGCTGTTGACCAAAAACTAAAAAGTATGGAATATTGGGTAGAATTCCTAAAATTATTTCAAAAGATTGTCTGGCTGCATTGTTTTATTTTTTTTTTCTTGTGTTTGAGAATTTATAAATAAATATTCATTCCTCTAATTTTTTTTTATATAATTTGAATTAACAAACAAGCAAATCAGAAAATTATTACCGTTTAATCAAAGGACAAAGAATAAAGAGAATAGTAAATAGAAGGAAAGTTTAAACTTTTTTCAATATGTTTAAAAGTGATATTTTAAAGAAATAATTTGTATTTTAATTAAGACACTCCTCTAAAACAATTATTTCTTAAATATGTTAGTTTGAAATAATGTACAAATTAATTAATAAGATATCATTAATCTTTACTAGAGGAGAGAGAATACTAGATAAAAAGGAGAGGTTGAAATTTCTTTACATTTCTATGTATATTAGTTTTAATAATACATTAAAAATATTATAAAAATATAAAAAATTCATCTTTAGTAATATTTTTAACAAGTGCTTTATTTAATTTATATCTCAAAATAATATTAATAATATTTTTATATTTTTAGTAATATTTAATAAATATTATAATATATCATTTTAGTAGTATTTATATTGAATTTTTCCATATATATATATATATATATATTATATCCATATCTTTTATATTTTTCGATAATTGATCAACAATTTTGTAATCTATTATTATAAAAAATTGTGGTTAATAAGATAGAAAAATATTGTTGACCGACCACTTAATATAAATGATAAATAAAATATTAATTGATAATTGATTAACAAAATATGATTAATCGATTAATTACTTAATTAATCAATTATATAGGTAGATGATCAATTATTTATGTAGTTAATAAATTATTTATATGGTTAACTATGTAAAAAAATTGCTAATCAATTAATAAATATAATTAATTGATTACCGATGTGATTAATCGATTTATCGAAAGCAATTTGATTAACAAACGAGATGTAATCATATATAATTACTTTACATAAGTAAAAATGCAAATATTCCATTTATATAATGAATAACTACATTTATATATAAAATATTAAAATATTACTAAATATATTTTAAATAAAATTTTAAAAATATTACTAATTCTAAAAATTATTACCAAATAATATTATTAATGACATGTTTAAAAATATAATATATAACTAATAACTATCATACCTATAAATTTGACAAAAATTAATATATAAATAATAACTATCTAATTATTTACATATAAATTATTAAAAAAATAATATTGATAGAATAACTTTTTCTAGGATTTAAAGAATGAATTATGCAATAGAGAGAAATGCAACTCTTAATTTATTTATCAACTAGTATATTATAAACAACATAATATTGATGTTCATTTGCTTTTTTTCCTTCATGACTATATATAAAAATTTTAATTTTTTTTATTATGATATCCTCTATCTCATACACCAAAGGATGTATGGGGCTATCCATATCACAAGATTGGTGCATATTATAAATAGGTTTGATTAAAGATAAAATATATGTAACTTTATCCCACCATACATCATTCAACATAAAGTTTTTTACAACTTGGATTTTGCCCACATCATTCTTAAAAGTTTCATTCTTTCACTAATAATAATGAATTTCAAAAAATGTTTTAAAAATTAAATCCCCTAAACATCATTATAAACTATATCAAACAACAAGAAATTTCAGAGGTGAAAATAATAAAAAAATGAAGAATGTCATAGAATGGTCAATGATAAAATTTTTAACTAATACAACATACTTGTGAGGAGGAGAAAGGACCTAGTTGGAGGTGGAAAAGAAGGTCAAAACAGCCCCAATTTTGGACATAATTCTAGACAATTTTGGGATTTCTAATTTATATTCAATGTAGTACAAATTTGTGCATAAAATGAAAGATTAATGAAATATAAACTTCTATAAAGTAAAAGGGAAATTGAAAAGGTGATTATAAGAATTAAAGGCTGAAATTAAAGTATTAGAATGGAAGAAAAGGTAAAATAAAGATGACAAGAATTAAAAGGAAAAGAGACTTAAAATTAAAGGAAATAATGTAAGTACTTGGAAGATAAATTGCATAAGGAAATGAAGGAAATTAAAGGATAAATTTTAAGATACAAATTAAGAGTAAAGGAATGTAAATTGCATTAAAAGGAAGAAACAAAATGTAGAAAAAACCTAAGTTAGGGACCACTCCACTAGTTAGAGGAAGTTGGAAAGATAAGTCAAATTCTACCACATTGGAGGCTTCAATGATAAGGAAGGGATCTTCAACTCAAGATCCAAGCAAGAGGAGAAGAGAAGAGGAGAGAAGACCCTCTTGAAGAGCATTCAACCTTGAATGGAACTCATCGTCTGCAAGGCAAGGAGTTAAGATAGATATATTAAAAGTAGCATGCACCTCATAATTATAAGATAAATCAAGTTTATATGCATTAGAATTAACTCTTTTAATTATCTGAAATGGGTCATCCTCCTAGGATACAACTTCCATTTCCTAAGACCAGGGAAACATTCTTTTCTTAAGTGTAACCATATCAAATTACCTAGTTTAAATAGAAGTTTTATCCTACCTTTATTAGTCATTCTAACATAATGTTAAATTTTCTTTTCAATTTGTTACTTTACCTTAGTGTGAAGTTGCTTAATGTATTTATTCTTTTGGGATCCATATTTATTACAATATTCAACCATATTATGTGAAGGAACTAGACTAAGGGAAGTAAAAAGATTGAACCCATAGACTACTTCAAAAGGACTATGCAATGAAGTGGTATGGATAGTCCCATTGTAAGAAAACTCTATGTGAGACAAACATTCCTTCCAAAACCTAATGTTTTTCTGAATAAACACTCTTAAAAGGATGGAAATAGTCCTATTTAACACTTTGATTTGGCCATCAATTTATGGATGACAAGTGGTAGAAAATGAAAGTTTAGTTCCTAAGCTTGACCATAATATCCTCTAAAAATGGTTGAAGAATTTAGTGTTTCTATTAAAATATACTATTAGGGATTCCATGTAATCTCATTGCTTCCTTAAAGAACAACTTTGCTATGTGACTAGCATCATAAACCTTGTGGTAAGGAATAAAGTGAGTCATCTTAGAAAATATATCCATTACCACAAAGATTAAGTCTATGCCCCTTTAGGTTCTAAGAAATCCTAACACAATCCATGCTCATGTCAACCCATGGAACATTGGGGATAGGAAGGGGAATGTAAAGGCCATGATACATTGACTTAGATTTGTCTTTTTACATACAGTGCATTAGGCATAAAGTATTCGAACATCTCTTTTCATGTGGGACCAAAGAAATGTTCTTTAAGGATATCCAAAGTATTTTGGGCTTCAAAGTGACCCATTAACCCTCTTTGTGGGATTTTCTTAAGATGAGATCCCTAATGGTTTCTTTTAGACACATAAACTCTATTGTCCTTAAATAATATTCCCTTATGTTTAGAGTACCCATCACAAACCTTTCTGGATAATGATTTGTAGAGTTATCCAAATGAGTATAGCTCCTCAAAGTTTTTAAAATCAATTAAGGCAATTCTTAAGAATTTAACAGTTTTCCTTCTAAATTAGGCATTAGCCACCTTATTGATCTTCCCTTACTTATGTTTAATGATATAGGAAGCTGCTCTATAAACTTAACCCATTTGGCATATCTCCTATTCAACTTGTTTTTGCCCTTAAGGTATTTTAGTGACTCATAGTCACTATAAATGATGAACTCCTTGGTCAACAAGTAATATTGCCAAGTTTGAGGGTCATAATGAGAGCATAGAACTCTTTGTCATAGGTATGATAACTAAGGGATGCTCCATTTAGTTTATTTTTTTTTACTAAAT
This sequence comes from Canavalia gladiata, assembly GCA_037954105.1. NCBI lineage: Eukaryota > Viridiplantae > Streptophyta > Magnoliopsida > Fabales > Fabaceae > Canavalia > Canavalia gladiata. Next base: position 33,604,895 of record CM075658.1, on the reverse strand, counting down.
TAAGCTATGAGATGTCCCTCTTGAAATAAAACTACCTTATCCCAACATTCGAAGCATCATATTCTAACTCAAAAGTATTGCTAAAGTTTAGAAAAGTTAGGATGGATTCTTGGGAAAGTCTTTCTTTCAAGGCTTGAAAAGTTTTTTCTTGTTTTTATCCTTATTCAAATTTGACATTTTCTTAACTAATCCATTGGAAGGTGATGCTAAGGTACTAAAATTTTTCGCAAACCTCCTATAGAAGCTTGCAAGTCCATGAAAACTCTTAATCTCTCCTACATTTTTGGAGGTAGACCAATCCTTGATGACATTGAATTTCTCTTCATTTACTTGGACACATTCCTTGCTTACCATAAATCTTAAGAATACAATCTTATTCAAGTAGAAAGAGCACTTTTCTTGATTGGAAAAAATTTGGGCCTCTTTTAGCACTAGTAAAACTTCTCTAAGATGTCCTAAATGCTCCTCAAAACACTTGAAGTATACAAGGATATCATCAAAGTATACTACCACACACTTTCCAATCAAATCCTTCAAAATATGGTTCATAAACCTTATGAATGTGCTTGGAGAATTTGATAACACAAATGACATTACCACCCACTGAAAGAGATCAAACTTGGGCTTGAATGCATCCTTCCATTCACTCCCTCCTTCATCTCAATTTGGTGACATCCATTCTTGAGGCATATCTCAGAAAAAATTGTAGAGTTGTGTAAATCTTTCAACAAGTCATCTAACCTAGGTATGGGATACCTACACCTAATGGTTATTTGGTTTATGGCCCTACAATCAACACACATTCTCTAAGATCCATTTTTCTTAGCTAGTAGGACTAGGACTGCACAAGGACTCAATATCTCATCCATCCTTTTTCTAGAACCTCCCCTACTTGTTTTTGGATTTCTCCAGTCTCTTCGATGTTACTTGTATAGGTTGACCTATTTAACTAGGAAACACTACGCACCAAATCTATTTGATGTCCAATATCCCTAATGGGCAGAAACCCTAGAGGTAACTCTTTTGGAAAATCATCTTGGAACTCTTATAAAAGTTCTTTAAGTTTACTAGATTCAAGGTTTGTTTGGGTATTCAAATAATACTCTTTTCACATGAGCATGTAGTTGTCTAGTTAAAAGAGTTTGCGTAATTTCTCCTTGATTGATGAAGAGATTATTATCTTTTTTTTTCCTCATGTTTCAACCTTTTATCTTTTTTTTTATATTCTTTCTTTTTAATTCCCTTGTTTTCTTCCTCTCTTTTCTTTTTCATTTTTACTTGATCTTTACAAGTCTCATTACGAGCTAAGAGAACTAAGGTGGCCTTTTGGGAATTAAAAATAAAGGAGTACCTATTACTACATCCATCATGGTGAACTTTCCTATCAAATTATCATGGCTTTCCTAATAACATATGACTTGCTTCCATGGGCACAACATCACAAATTACTTGGTCAAGATATCTTCCTATGGAAAAGGCAAGACTTGCTTATCCACTAAAATCCCATTATCATTCAACCATTGCAACTTGTAGGGCCTAGGATATGGGGTGGTAGCTAATCCTAGCTTTTATACTAGATAGCACTAGCCATATTGGTGTAACTTTCCCTATCTACAACCAAAGAACATATCTTCCTTCCAACCACATACCTTGTAAGGGTAGGCGTCAGGCGATTTTAGGCGGTTTCAGGTGAGAAAGTTGGGAACCGTTGAAAATCATCGTCGAAAATATTTGAAACCGTTTCCAACCGAAAAACATGGCAGCCTGGTCAATTTTCGGTTTGCGTTTGTTATGGGTTAATCGGGTGGTATTCCTAGTTTTAAACGTAGAGGAAAAGAGGAAGGAAGAAAGAGAAGCAACGAGGAAGAAGAAAAGATAGAAATGGGAGATGATGGGAAAATCGAAGAAGATGATCGAAAAATTGGAGAAGATGATTGGAAAACCAGAAAAAGAATGGAAAAAACAAAGAAACAGTGTTGGAAACTAGAGTAATTTCCAATTGGATTTCGTGTGCAGCAACGATGATGGAAGCCATAAAATCCGACGAGAAAGCTTGGAAGCTCTCCATCCATGGCAGACAAAGATCAAACCATCGTCAGTCGGGTTCGGCTTTCATCATAAATTTTCTTCCAAACCCACAGCTGACCAATTAATCGTTGTTAACCATTTATCAGAAACCACTATAGCCCAATATCTTATTTCACCCGCCTGTTTACATTTTCCTTCGTCTGTCACCATTGGTTTTCGGTCGGTGGTGGGTACCTCACCACCCTTAATACCTTGTGCGAAAAATCTTTTTTATTTGACTCTCATCTTCCCCCTTGACCATCCTTCCTAGTAATCTTCTATCAACTAGAAGATCACCTTTGAGGCTACACTGTAATCCTTCATCACTAAAAGAGCTAGTGGCACTAGAACTAGAGTTTTAACTTAAAGATTCCAAGGACGAAACTTTCCTATTATCTCTAAGGATTATTCTCTTTTTGTTAGGGCATTAAGAGGTAATGTGACCCCATCCCAAACACTTGAAATACTTAGTAGATAATTCCTTTTTGAGTGAACTATCATTTTAGTCCCTTACTTTGTTAACGTGTTTCAATCTAGACCTTGACTTAAAAAAATTAAGTCGTTAGTCCTTGACATTTTACTTCGTGTTTCACGTTAGTCCTTGGTCTCATTTTCTGTTAACGACGTACCAAAGTGTAACGTTAAATGCCATGTTGAATTTTAAGTTAGGAATAAAACGTTGCCGTTTTTATTTTTCATTAATTTTTATTTTTTATATATTTTTTCTCTTCTCTTTTTATCTTCTTCCATTATTGTCCACATCGCACCACACCGTAGCTTTGTTCAAAAGCTTCAACCATGTGTTTTGATGCTTCCTTTGATATGAGAAGAATCTCCCCCTCCATCTCTATTTCAAATTTGAAAACCCATGTTTCATTTCTATCATTGGGTTTACCTCCAAGCTTTAAGCCCAAATCTTCCAAATCTGAAATTTTAGACTTTTTTCGCAATCCTTTTCATCCTAGACCCATTTGCTAAATCATTCTTAGAACCTCATCCTAAAAGTTTCCCAGTATTACACCTCTAAAAAAATAGTTATAAAGATGTATTTTGTTGAAAAATAAGTGTTGCATTTTGTATGTGACGTTTTAGGTCTTTGGTAGAGATTTCTTGTGAACATTTGGAAGAGAATACAATAAGGTTAAAGGAATCGAAGGTGAATTTCTTATGCATGATGAGAAAGGATGTGTGTGGCGGTACTAGATAGGTTTGAAGAAAGAGTAAAAGAAAGAGGGATGGTGGTGAGGGAGTGGGTCACTGGGGATGAAACTCTATGTTTGAGAGTATATGCACTAGTATTCTTGTTCTAGTGTAGCCCATGATGTCAGATCAACATTTGAATGCGAGAATAGTTGAAGAGAGATAAAATTTGGGGTTTAAGGTGGAAATGTAATGTTCTGTGAGAGGGTTTGTGAATTGAGAATAGATGATGAAGACAGTGAAGGAACTGATGGGAGGAAAAAAAGGGAGAGAAACATGGTAGAAGGTGAGGGAGCTGTGGAGATGGCTAACAAGGTCGTGCAAGAGGGTGGTTCATCGTTTGAGATGACAACGATGACGTTTAATGTTGACATGTTTACCCAATGTGGCATTTAACATTACACATCAGTACGCTGTTAACATAAAATGAGGCCAAGGACTAACATAAAACATGGAGTAAAATGTTAAGGACTAACAACTTAATTTTTTTTAAGTTGGCAACTAGATTGAAACGCGTTAACAAAGTGAGTAACTAAAGTGATAGTTCACTCATTCCTGTTTTATTGTATTGGATGGGTGTTGGTCTTTTCTTTCTTGAGATCCCTCAATTCCTTGGGTCTTTAGTCCTAAAAGGCATATCTTTGTGGCCTTCCTTCCTTTTATTTTCCTTCTAAGAAGGCTTGGAGGTTTAGTATCTACTTTTTCCTTTCCTATGGAGTTTTTGTGCTATCTTTTGGACTTGGTAGTTTATTTAAACTCATATAGTTATGGAGTTCCACAACATCCCTAATTTCCTTCTTGATCCCTTCAAGGAATTGTGCCATTTTAGTCTTCTCACATTCTTCTATGTTGGCTCTAATGAAGGCTAACTCCATGTATTTATAGTACTTACCAATAATTCTATTACTTTAAGTTAATCATTGGAGCCTATTGTGAAGCTCCCTAAGGTAATGAGGTGGTACATACCTATTTCTAAGGATGAGTTTCATCTCTTCCCAAGTCTCAATAGGGTGAAACCTTGCTCTCTATTTAATTAGCTTATCCCACCAAATCAAAGCAATCCAAAAATTCAAGACTTGCTAGTTTTACCCTATGTTCCTCCCTCACATCATAGCATATGAAAATTTGCTCTACCTTTAACTTCCATGATAAGTACATTTTAGGGTCATTCAATCCTTTAAATTTTAGAATCCTAAATTTGGTTTCATATATCCTTTCTTAGTTTCCATTTTCCCCTCTACATCTATTCCTAATCCTAAAATTATCTATATGCCTATGGTTATTCTTAGAAGAAGTTCTACGATTATGACCAGGAGAACACCTATCTCTAATCTTATATATCCTACTTTTAGAAGAATTTATGACTTTATATGGAGACCTAAATGACTCTCTATCACTCTCATGAAGTTCTACGATTATGACCAGGAGAACACCTATCTCTAATCTTATATATCCTACTTTTAGAAGAACTTCTGACTTTATATGGAGACCTAAATGACTCTCTATCACTCTCATGACTACCTTCATTCTCATCCCTTTGATTATTTCTTTGGTTTCACCTAAGGGATTCTAATACTTTTTTTATGAAAGTTCATTCCTAGATGAATCAATTTTATTTTTATTTTTATTTATTAGAACTACTAGGACCAATTTTTTTTCTTTCTAAAGAAAGCTTCATTCCTATTTTCTAGTTCATACAAGTGATCTTCAAATTGTTCACTTTGTTTTCTTAAAATTTTTCAAAGGTTTGGATATAGGCTTCTAGTTGTAACCTATTGAAGTTAGGTGGATAGTTTGAAGATGGAAAATCACTCTCACTCATTTTCCTCTCTGCATAAGAGTATGATATGGAAAAATAATGAAGTACACTTGATGACTAACATTGCAGTCAGGTCAAAATGAAATAAAAGTAAACAAAAATGTAGTACAAGACACAACATTGGTCGTCTCTCAAGGATCTTGAAAAAAATTGGTTGTGTTAAAATTTACAAAGAATGAGGGTTTTATATTTTTAGTTGAGAAAAATAGAATGAAAATTAATAAAATTAATAATATAAAAATCTGATTAACTCGTCAGTTTAATTCATAAACAGGATTTTCATAGGTTCAAAAAATAGTTTAAAAACCAATTCAGTTCTTATTTGGGTAGAGTTCAGTCAAGAATCCGTAAAATAAACTCAGGATTTTGTACTAGAATAATACCCATAATTTGAATTAATTCATGTTCTGATAATTAAGTATCACCCGAAGTTTTCAAATAAATTCTAAAGAACCAAAATCCCTAAACCTTGTAGGAAAGCCATAATTTTTATTTGGTTTGTGTTTAATCAAGAAACCACCAATTAAACTACTAGAATAATACCTCAGACCTTGAATTAATTTATGATCAGACAATCAAGCATCATCCGAACTCTCCAAATTATTTCTTAAAATTGAAATCACAAAATCTTATAGGAAAATCACATAGCTCTTTTTTAATTTTCGCATAAAAATTAGAGAATTAAGAAATTCTTAATTTTAGAATTGTAGCATGCAAGATGAAATTAAATTAAGAAATTAATTTCATAATACAAATAACAAGTGCAATTAATAAAATGGAAAGAAGAAGGAACTGCAACAAAATTCCAATTTAAGAATAAAACCTCAAGTCCCTTACTTATGGAATTAAAACCAGCGAACCAACCAAAAAATTAGCCTTCCATGAAGATTTTTAAAAAAACAAGAAGAAGGATGAAATTTAAAATTGAAACTTTATTGAGAATGTGAAATAAGTCCTTATCTCTAAAATCCATTAGGGTCTCCTTTTTAATGGACCAAGTTTGCCTATTTAAATTTGAAATTCATACCAAGATAAAAACTAATCAATATTAAATGAATCATAAATAACCTTGAAGAATTGATTCTCTTGTCCTTTATGTTTGCAGTTGAATTCCTTATTTACTCTTCCAATTAAATTCAAATTGTGTTAGAAACATGGTGCTTATCTGACACTTCTGTTAGCGATTTTATATGCATATGTTGGCGGCTGAATTAAGGCTTTCACTCTAAAAAATGTTGTAGACAATTTCATCTTTGATATTTGGAAATTGACCCCATCTAAAATTAACTTCTGTATCCCTACATATAGTCGTTATATTAAAACATGTCTAGATTTGACCCAAATGACTTCTTGATCAAATTTGGATAGGCTATATGATGCAGCTTTGGAAGGAAGATCTGGAATGTGCAATGGTCATCAAAAAAGAAATGGAAGATGAAGGTGACTTCAGTGTAATCCTCAAGTGCTTGGGAGCGCCGTCTTCCTTGAAAGCATAAGCTCCTTCTCCACCATCATGGCCACCATGGATAAAGAGGATTTCCAACCTTAAGGTAGTCTGAAAAAGGGAGATACAAGAGATAACTTCTCACATAATTCTAAATCAAATTTTATTATGACTCAAAAGTGTTGAAAAATACATATAAGGATGCCTTATATAGGCCTTATGATGGGCTAGCATAGGGCAACTTCTAGCCACTTAGAGCCTTGAGTTTGGGCCCTATATGGAGCCCAAAGAGAAGTCTCCCTTTGTGCCTAGGGGAAACCTGCAAATTGGGTCAAGGTAGGCCTAAAAGCTTAGTAGAAAAATATACAGAGAAAATAGGTTCATTCCTATACATATTGGGCCTTCTACTTCTAAAATACAAAAAGAATACTAGGTCCTATTCTAAAATGTGTAGGACCATTAAAGAGGTGGGATGGGTCTAGGAATGAGTCTCTTGTAGGCACAAGAAGGTCTCGACCTTTGTCTGTAATCTCTTGGCCTTAGCCTTGGTGATAGGCTCAATAGGTTGAGGATCCTGCCGGAAGTAAAGGAGTGCTTTGGTGTAGGTCTAGATGTCTCAAAAGATACCTTTCCATCAGGTCCTCCTCATTGGAGTGCATTCTTCCTCAAATGGGAATCATCATCATCAGTACCTGTAGCAAAAAGTGAGAGTCAGAAACATTAAAGGTAGCACTCACACTATAATCTCTAGGTAAATCGAGGGTAGTAGGTATTAGGGCCTATTTTCTTATCTTTCCTTAGATAGGTGCAGCCAGAGCCAATCATCAGGCTCAACTAGAACCTACTTTCTATCCTTATTGGCTAACCTAGCATAATGTGCCATTTTATTTTCTATAATGACTTTAACCTTGGCATGGATCTCTTGAACAAATTTAACCTTTTGGGATCCTTCCTTACTATGATAGCTGGCCATGTTAGGGATGAGAAAGAGATCTACAGGAGTGAAGAGGTTAAACCCATACATTATTTCAAAAGAGAGGTGTTGGATGGTGGAATGTGGTGCCCTATTGTAGGCAAAATCAACATGGGGTAGATATTTCTCCTATGATTTAAGATTCTTATCATCATAGTCCTAAGGAGGATAAAAAATATCCTATTCACCACTTTAATTTGACCATTAGTTTGGGGATGAAAAGTGGTGAAGAAGAGGAGTTTAGTTCCAAGTTTACCTCACAAGGTATGTTAGAAATGGTTGAGAAACTTGGTGTCTCTATTAGACATGATACTCCTAGGGGTCCCATATGGCCTTACTACTTTCCTAAACAAGAGTTTGGCTACAAAACTAGCATCATTAACTTTGTGGCAAGAAATGAAATGGGTCATCTTATTCAAACGGTCCATTACCATAAAGATGGAATCCATTTCCCTTGGGGTTTTGGGTTGTCCTAGGATAAAGTTCATACTAATGTCTACCCAAGGGAAGTTAGGTATAGGTAAAAGGTGTACATCCATAAGGTTTCAGTGTGGATTTGGCCTTTTTGCAGATGATGCATCTCTGATAATATTTTTTCACATCCTTGTCCATTTGAAGTTAAAAGAAGTTTTCCCTCAAGATGACTAGGGTTTTCTAGGTAACAAAATGCCCCGTTAATCCCACTTTATGGGACTCCTTGAGGAAGAGATTTCTCATGAAGTAGTTAGACATACATAAATGATTATGTCTAAAGAGAAGGTCATGGTGCCTAAAATACTCATTATGTGCCTTATGAGCACAATTCCTATAAAGTTTCCCAAACTATACATCCTCATTATTTAATTCTTGGAAGTGCTCAAACCCTAATAGTTTAGCACTTAGGGAGGTTAGTAAAGTGTTCCTCATAGAAAGGCCTAGAGAAGGAATTTGCTACCTTGTTACTATCTCCCTTTTTATGCTTTGTGACATAGGAGAATTGTTCAAGGAATTATACCCACTTGGCATGCCTTTTGTTTAACTTACCTTGGGCATTAAGGTACTTTAGTGGCTCATGATCATTGTGGATGACAAACTCTTTGGACAACAAGTAATGCTACCAAGTTTTTAGGGCCCTGATGAGAGTGTAAAGCTTTTTATTATAAACGGGATAATTAAGGGCTCCTCCCTTGATCCTTTCATTGAAGTAGGCAATGCGGTGTCCTTCTTGGAGCAGCACTACTCTAATCCCCACATTGAAGGTATCATATTCTAGCTCAAATAATCTATCGAAATTTGGTAGAGCTAATATTAGAACCTCAACAAGCCTTTGCTTAAGAGTCTCAAAGGCTCGTTGTTGTTTCCCCTCCTATTGGAACTTAACATTCTTCTTTACTAATTCATTTAGGGATGAAGCAGTGGGACTAAAATATCAGACAAACCTCCTATAGAAGCTTACCAGATGTAAACACTCATTTATGTCCGAGGCCTCCCATTTTGAAATTAATTAGTAAAATATGTAAATCAATAAATAATAATTAAATAAACAGAAAACAGCAAAAAGAAAGGAAGCAGAAAACAGAGAAACAAGGAAAAAGCAAAAAATAGAAAAATAGAAAAATAAACAAAAAACAACCAAATAAAGAAAAAGGTTGATAAAATAAAATAAATAAAATCTGAATAAAACAAATACTGAAAAATAATAAATAAATAAAATAAAAATAATCATGAAAATTGAAAAATAAATGAAAAATAAAATAGCCAAATGCTAAAATCTGGAAAATAAAAAAAAGGAGAAAAGAGAAAAGAAAAAGGGTAAAATCTGAAAAAAATAGTAATAATAAAACAAAAAAAAAACATAAAAGTACATAATTATTAAAAGATAAATAAAACAAAATATTATTTAAAATAATAAAACATGAAAAGATAAATAAAAACTTTTAAAATAAAAAAAAGAGAAGAAAAACTAACTAGAAAACAAATGAAAATAAAATAGGCGGGAAAAGAAAAAAGAAAACAAAAGGAAAAATTGAAAAAACAGGGTATAAAAAAGTAGCGAAGGATCAAAATAGGGGATTCTGAAAATTTTGGAAAAGAAGGAGAGGTGCAGAGATCTTTCTCTCGTGGGGATTAGAGGGGTAGAGCGTCATTTTTACTCCCGGGAAGTTTTGGTGAAGAAGAGGATGCAGATTCAACAAGACGGGCATATGGATCAGAATTGTTGTATAAATCGAAAACAGTTTGAGTTTATTGATTCAAGATAGCACTAGGATTTTGAGATCAACAACTTCAAGCAAGATGACATGGTCTAAACTTGCAGTCCCTTACATGGTCAAGTGTCTCACTCTTTCGCTCAAGTGTTTAAGGTTGTCTCTCAAGGTCATCAAGTTCAGATTCCATTACCATAGGCTTGCTCATATTCTCTATTTCCATCAGACTATCACATGCCTACAAAAATCAAGTGGTCTTAATTTGGGTTGTAACGTGGCTTGGGTAAGGGTGGATGTGATTTTTTGGAAAGGTGGCTTACAGGGTCAAAGAATTTTGAACAGTTGACTTGTTACATTTGCGGTTACTATTTCCTTTGATGTTTATTTTTCTATGTATTTCTTTCTCTTTTTTTCTTAGTTTTGTTGTTCTTTATTATTCTTTGACAGTAGTGTAACGGTGTGAGTGAGTATTCCACAACCCTAAACTTAGAATGTTGCTTGTCCTAGGCAACCCCAAACTTAGGTGTAGACTTATTCTCAAACTATCAACTGTTTTCTAATTCTTCGACCGGGTAACTTCATGGTTTTTCTGTTTGGTTGGGGCTGAGTTAATTACACGAAAATGGATTTTTAGGCTCAAGGGGCTGTGCAAGGGTTAAATCTATTTTAGGTAGGCTATTTGGTCATGTGGGTTCATGCAAGAAGGTGCCTCTATCATGTTTATGCCGCATGTGTTGACTGATTTCGACCAAGAAATAGGGCAAGTTCTGGAATGAACCATCACTAGTGACTTAAACACACAATGGATATGTTGTATGGGTTCAAATGCTCATGGTGCGTTGGCTACACGCTTAGCTCATGCATCTTGATAGTTTCATTGTTAATACCATAGCAGTTTTAATTTCCAATCTTCAATGACTCATACTGTGTCTCTCCGGGAAGTTTGTTCAATCTACTTATTACTCAATCAGTTCATTTCATAAGGAATCAGGAGATTGAATGATGCAAGTTAGATTAGAGGTAGTTGGTAGCACTTAAAGAAGAACCTAAATGCACAGTATGTAGATAATCTAGTTTCAGTTAACAGTGCAAGGTTGAGAAGACTTCTTGTATCTGTATGTCCTGCAGTATGTCAGTTAGCAATCCTGTGTTTTGTTGTAGCCCAGCTTGCGTTAGCAACGCAGTTGTGCCTTGTGTCTTGTTGTAATTGTGTGCAGTAGTTCTGTTAGGTTCCTATCCTTTCACCTGATGCATGGTCTTGTTGTAGGTTAATGGTGTGTGTATCTGGTTTGGTTGGTACTCAGTGTGTGCAGTACCTAAACAATTCACGTGGGCAATGCACTATGTTAGAATCAAAATTTTTAGGAAAAATTTCCAGTAGTTCAGTATTCATTTTTCATAATTTAATATCTACATCATAAGGTTCAAACTTTCTACTATCAGATTATCCTAAAAAGAGAAAACTTTAAAGAGAACTAAATCCTAAGAAAAGAAAAAGAAAGAGAAAAATATTTTTTCAAATGGAGAAAAAATTTTAAGACAGCTGTTGCTCAATCTTCGTCCATGCCATCCCCTCCTGCAGGCCCTTCCTCGCTTTCACTATCCTCCAGATCGATCCACTGCAGGATCTGCTCTTCGGGAATATCAGAGAGGTCTTCATCAGTTAGCCCCACATCTTTCCCAATTTTCTTGAGAAACTGTTGGTTCCTCCTCATTTCTACATGGACCTTCCGTAGGTTTCTTTGCAGCATCTCTACCTGTCCTCCAATGCGACAGTTGAAGGCTTGCTATGCTATCAGTAGCTCCCTCTGCTCGGTCAGCATCTCGTATATTCTGGGTGGCAGAGGTGGTCCGGACTCCCTGCGGGGTGGTGGTTCCTGCTCCGTGAGTATGTGCCGCTCAATGTATGTTTCGTTAAGCGTTGCTTGCGAAGGGACTTTGGTGCATCCTTCAACACTGACCCCTTGAGCCTAACACAAGGCTGTGATCAGACTTGGGTATCCGAGGGAGGCTTTGGGCTTGGCAGCTATCTCCTCCATTTCTTGGGCAATTATGTGACCCAAGTCTATGGTCCAGGTTTCATGATGACCCAGACTAGTATAGCCCTTTTCTTGGCAATGTCATTTGAATGGAGCAGGGGCAAGATGTTGGATTACACGAAGGTGCATCAAATTTCCGTTGTGGGCACTAGGTCCGGCTTCCGCAGCGATTTCCCGTCTCCTGATTTGTCTTTTTTCTCGTCCCACCTCGCTCCTGGAACGCACAGCACTTGCAACGAACCTTCCTTGTCTACTGGGACATCTTTTAGCTTACTGTATTGACATATTCTCCTGGGAACCATGACCTCTAGCAGTTCATTAATTACCTAGGGCTTGAAGGAGATGGTTTTACCCCTCAAGTAGGAGGTAAACCTCGATTCTGCTCTGGTTAGTACCAGATTTGCATAAAACTTTAATTATTTCTTCATACCCTTCCCCAGCCAGACTACACAACTTGTGCCATTTCCTGCTCTCGATCTCTTCTGCAATCATGGGGAACTCTCCTGCACTCAGGCTGATTTTCTTATCCCCCACCACAGAGCTTCCTTTAAGTTTGTCAAACCGTTCTTCATTTTCTACAAATTTGAAGCGGTGAGTATCTTCAGCCCTTGATTTCCCACGAAGGGCTGGGGCTGGCGTTGTCTTGATGCGCATGCTCCATGATGATGATGATGCCATTCTGCAAAGAACACGGTTAGTAGATACTCTAAGCTATAGCAGGTTTAGCCATTTAACAGCTATGCATGGAGTAGTGTAGGGTTCAAAAACCCCTAAAATCTGTTATGGCACAACCTGTTTGCAGTTAAAATTAAATCGACCCCCTTTGTTTTAGGGGTTTGGATTTTTATTAGGCTCTACACACGCAGGTTAGGTTTCACCAGAGTTTCTTTCTAGTGTACAGTTTTGAGAACACTTACCTCCATAGGGGTTAACATATTCCTTATTCACAGAATTTATCACCGTAGAGTAGAGATGAAAAGGACGTGCATACCTTTGTCTTGCACTTGACGATGAGAAAACTACTTTTGGAGTGGAGGACGAAGAGTGGGGGTGAGTGGGAGTGTTTAAAGGTACTTGGGTGAGTGGGAGTTACTTACCTAGTGCCTTTTTATATCTGCTGCGTAGGCTACGAAGGGTCAGACGCGTTGGGGACAAGTTAGGTCAAAATCCCTTAGTCCCACTTACCTGTGACGTTGCGTAGGCAATGTGGCCTTGGCTATATAGGCAACGCAGCTCTGTACAGATTTTACATTTCCAATTTGACAATCCCAAACTTGTTTTCTGCTAGTCATCTTTTTGGCTTGCTTTAAGCCTACATAGCAGGACAGAGCTGGTGTTTCTGTGTCTTGAATTACCCTTTTGTCCTTGTTGTTCATGTGTAGAAAGTGTCCTGCTTTGCACATCAACAGTTTGTCTCCTGGTTGGTACTTGATACCTGTGATCCCAAGGTCGGGATCTATGTCTATTGCTCTTGGCTTCGTGGCTCTAGATGATCCTTGAAGTAAGGCCTTGGTGGGTGCAATTCAGGCACCTTGTATGCTCTATTGCAGCAGTAATGTACTGCATTTCAGTGGTCTCTGCTGATTTTCTGCATTGCTTTACCTTAACCCACCTGCGTTGGACACGCAACCGAGCTGCGTTGGCAACATAACTAGGCACAGGGTCACATCAGTTCTGGGCATTTGAACTACTTTCATTTGCTAAGCTCAATGGTTAACTTTGCTGTTAAAGTTTGGGTATACAGTTTGTTACTTCTGTTCCGTGTTGTGTACTGTGGTCGTTATTAAGTGGGATACCTATGTTAGATCACATATGCAACAAGTCAAGTAAGCTTTAAAGTCAAAAATAGTCATGTGGGCAACACAAAGTTTATAATTAGAAATATATATGTTTTGCTGTGCTATTACAGATTTAAAAGTTTAAAATTCCTAAGGTGCAAAACTATATTATAAACGGGGGAGGGGCGAACATGCAGATACATTAGCAGAATCAACACAAATAAAATAGAAAACTAAGTCCTAAATATGGTGCTCAGTCTTCTTCCATCTGTGTTGCGGCTGTTGGGCCGACTTCGCTTTCGATGTCTTCCAAATTAGCCCACTGTAGTATCTGTTCTTGCTCGGCATCAAAGAGCTCATGCTCAGTCATGCCTATCCTCCTCTCAATATTCATTAGAAGCCTCTTGTTGACTTTCGTTCCAGTATGGATCTTCTTCATATTTTTGCGTGTAACCTCGACTTGCTTGCCTAGGCGACGCAAAAGGAGGTGCAGTTCACTCAGACGCTCTGCTTGCTCATTAAGGATCTCATAAATCCTTGGTGGGAGTATGGGTTCGGGTTCCCTGCGCGGTTGGTCTGGGTCATTGAGGATATGGCGCTCGATGTAGGCTTTATCCAGAGTGGGTTGGGGAGCCACTCGGGTGCAGCCTTCAATTTTAACCCCCTGAGATTCGCACAAAGCCGTAATAAGGCTCGGGTACCCCAAGGAGACGTTGCCCTTTCGAGCAATATTCTCCATTTGTTGGGCGATTACATGGCCAATGTCCAGCTCGCTGGATGCCATTATCACCCATATCAGAATAGCCCGCTTTTTAGTCACTTCATTGGAATGAAGCAGCGGCAGCAGGTTTGATTGCACAAAGGTGCACCAAATTTTTGCCACTGGCAGTAGGTCGACCTTGTGTAGGGATTTCCCGTCGTTGGATCCGTCCCTCTTCAGTTCCCATCTGGCCCCTGGTACACAAAGTACCCTTAAAGACACCGCTTTATCTACTGGGGCGTCCTTCCGGCGGTGGTACATGCAGCTAAATGTTGTAGGTCTGGTTCCCAGCAAGTTCTCTATGACTTGCGGTTTGAAAGAGATGGTCCTCCCATGAATATAGGACATATAACTCTGCTCCTCCCTAGTCAATGCCACATTGGCATAGAACTCGCGGGTGATTTCCTCGTATCTCTGACCAGCCAAGTTGCATAGCTTTTCCTACTTCCAGCATTCAACCTCCATGTCGATTGATGGAAACTCCTCACCGTGTAGGTCTAGTTTCCGGTCCCCTACTATGGAGTTTTCTTTGAGCCTTTCAAACCGTTCTTCATTTTCTGGGTATTTGAACCTGTATGTGTCAGTTGCCCTATCTTGGGTCTGCAGGGCATCGGTGAGTGTAGTCTTGCGTCGCATTGCCTGTGGTCTAGAGGAAGAAGCCATTCAGACAATGCTTGCGGATATGGAGTAGAGGAGCAGTTTGTGCAAAGGGAGAGTGAAGAGTTGCAGTGAGGTAGTTCAAATAAATTTGGTGGGAGTTGTGGTTATTTGGATTCCTTTTTGTATTCAAATGTGTGGGATACGAAGAGTCAGGCGTGTGGGCAACAGACCTGAGTAGTTAATGTTGACTTAACTACTTATGGGCCACCTTGGCCACTTATGCTGAGTGTCCCATTTTGGCATTTTCTGTTGCCTTTACGATGGATGCGCAGTCGTGTTTACGTTGGCAACGCAATTCAGAACAGATTACAGAACTGAAATTTGTAAACTTTACTAACCTGGTTTCTGTCAGCTATGCACTTGAGCTTACCCCTTACACACTGTAGAACAGATTTCAAAACCTTGAGCTCTTCAACCAGGGTACAATTTGAATTGGCATCTGAGGTATGCCTCACAAACTAGCAGCAGTCGGTTTCTTTCCCTGAGCATCCCTGGAAAATGAACTTCTGTACTATGAAGGGTCTGACCTCCTCTATCTCAAACTCATACTTGCTCCTGTGCTGCATAACCCTTGCGTTGGCCACGCAAATCATCTTTGTTGGCTGCGCAGATCAGAACAGCAAGCCTATTATGCTAAAATAGCATTGTTTAGCAGCAATTTTTTTTTTCTGCAAATAACTTAACCATGCTTCAAACCTGTAACTTGCATCAATATTCAATTGTTCTGCTTTTAATCACTCCATTTGGTATACATTCTTCTCAAAAACTAACCTAAAAACAAAAGAAAATCAAAACTAGTTCCAAGGTTTCCTCCCTTGCAGCGCTTGTTTAATGTCTCTAGCTTGACGTTTTGAATTTTCAGTTTATGGGCTGAAGGGTGCAGGTGGTCTTTTCCCTGCTGATTTCACCTCCATGATAGTGCTTGACATGTTGCCCATTAACTTTGAAGCTTCTTTGGGACTGCATATCTTCAAGGGTGATGGCACCATGATCTGAAACTTCTTTAACCATAAAAGGACTTGGCCATTTGGATCTTAGTTTTCCTGGAAATAGTTTGAACCTGGAATTGAACAGCAGAACCAGTTGTCCTGGTTCAAACACTTTGTGCTTGATCAGCTTGTCATGTCATTGCTTGGTCTTGGTCTTATAAATCTTTACATTTTCGTAGGCATTGAGGTGGAATTCCTCTAGTTCATGCAGCTGTAATAGTCTATTCTCTCTGGATGTGTTAGCATTGAAGTTGAGAAATCTTGTTGCCCAATATGCCTTATGCTCAAGCTCAACCGGCAGGTGGCATGCTTTCCCAAAAACTAGCAGGTAAGGGGACGTACCAATCGGTGTTTTGAAAGCTGTTCTATAGGCCCAGAGTGCGTCATCCAACTTGTTTGTCCAATCTGTCCTGGAGCTATTCAAAGCCTTCTCCAGGATTCTCTTTATTTCCCTGTTGGATACCTCAGCTTGACTGTTACTTTGTGGGTGATACGCTGTGGTAATTCTGTGCCTAACACCATATTTGCTCAGAACTGCTTCTAGCTGCCTGTTACAGAAATGTGTCCCACCATCACTGATTAGAATGCGTGGGACACCAAATCTGGACAGAATATGCTTCCTCAGGAATTTTATCACAGATTTGGCATCACATGTGTGTGTAGGGACAACTTCTACCCATTTTGAAACATAATCCACAACTAGCAGTATATACTCATTAGAGTATGAGATAGGGAATGGTCCCATGAAATCTATGCCCCACACATCAAATAGCTCCACTTCTAAAATGTTAGTGAGGGACATTTCATCTCTCTTTGAGACGTTCCCACTGCGTTGGCAAGCATCACACGCAACGGTAAAATCCTTAGCATGCTTGAATAACATAGGCCAGAAAAACACACTCTACATCACCTTCGCTGTTGTTCTTCTTCTATTAAAAAAACCTCCATAGGCTGAGCTATGGCAGTGCCACATGATGTCTCTTTGCTCTTCGTGTGGGACACACCTTCTGAGAAATCCATCCACACCTTGTTTGTACAGAAAGGGTTCATCCCACAGATAAAATTTGCTATCATGGTGCAACTTCTTCCGCTGCTTCCAGGACCATCCAGCTGGGATAATCTGTGTAGCTTTGAAGTTTGCCATGTCTGCATACCATGGTGTAACAGCAATGGCTAACAGCTTTTAGTCTGGGAATTCCTCGTTGATCAAAACCTTATCTTTTATGATTTGCATAGGCAACCAGGACAGGTGATCAGCTACACCATTATCCTTTCCTTTTCGATCTTGGATTTCAAAATCGAACTCTTGAAGGAGTAGAATCCACCTGATGAGCCTTGGTTTTGCCTCCTGTTTTGACAGCAAGTCTCAACGCAGCATGGTCAGTATACACAATTACCTTGGCACCAATTAAATATGACCTGAACTTGTCAAAAGCATAGACAATGGCCAGCAGCTCCTTTTCAGTTGTTGTGTAGTTCAACTGTGCACTGTTCAGCACCTTGCTATCATAATATATGACATGTAGCTTCTTTTCTCTCCGCTGTCCTAGCATTGCACCTACAACAAAGTCGCTTGCATCGCACATGAGTTCAAACGGAAGACTCCAATCTAGGGCTGCAAGTATAGGTGCTGTGATAAGTCGTTCCTTGAGTGTGTTGAACGCCTTTAAACATGCATCATCAAATCTGAATTCAGCATCCTTCATCAAGAGGTCACGCAACGGTTTGGAGATTTTGGAGAAGTTCTTGATGAATCTTCTATAGAATCCGGCATGCTCAAGGAAGCTTCTCACTCCTTTCTCATTTACTGCAGGAGGGAGCCTTTCAATCGCTTCAACCTTGGCCTTATCAACTTCTACACCTCTTGATGAAACTTTGTGTCCTAACACAATGCCTTCTAGTACCATAAAGAGACATTTCTCCCAATTCAGGACTAAGTTGGTCTCCTCACACCTTTTTAGTACACAAGACAGGTTGTTCAAGCAATTGTCATAATTGGAACCAAATACTGAGAAGTCATCCATGAAAACTTCAATAAAGTTCTTCACCATGTCAGAGAAGATGGCTAACATGCACCTTTGAAATGTGGCAGGTGCGTTACATAACCCAAAAGGCATCTAGCGATATGCAAATATCCCATAAGGACAAGTGAAGATAGTTTTTTCTTGGTCCTTGGGATCCACTACAATTTGCTTGTAACCAAAATATCCGTCCAGGAAATAGTAGTAGGCATGCCCAGCCAGTCTTTCCATCATCTGGTCCATAAATGGAAGAGGAAAGTGGTCCTTCCTGGTGGATTCATTGAGTCTTCTGTAGTCGATACACATACACCAACCAGTGATTGTCCTTGTAGGAATAAGCTCATTCTTCTCATTAGGGATCACTGTTACCCCTCCTTTTTTGGCACAACCTGCACTGGGCTAACCCACGAGCTATCAAAAATTGGGTAGATGATACCCGCATCCAATAGCTTGAGGACCTCTTTCTTAACAACCTCTTTCATGGTTGGATTAAGTCTACTTTGGGGCTGCACCACAGGTTTAAAATCTTCTTCCATTAGGATCTTGTGCATGCAGAAGGAAGGACTTATTCCTTTTAGATCTGAAATAGTCCATCTAATGGCAGACTTGTGAGCTCTTAGAATCCTCAACAGTTTCTCCTCTTCTTGTTCATTGAGGGAGTGGCTTACTATCACTGGAAATGTGTTCTTTTCCCCCAAGAATGCATAACGAAGGTGAGATGGAAGTTGTTTCAGTTCTGTCTGTGGATTGTCCACTCGTCCCTCTTCCTTTGGCAAACCTTCGGAGGGTTGTGAGCTTGTCTTCATGGGAGGATTAGCTTCAAGTGTGGCAATGCATTCCTC
Organism: Canavalia gladiata; assembly: GCA_037954105.1. Classification (NCBI taxonomy): domain Eukaryota; kingdom Viridiplantae; phylum Streptophyta; class Magnoliopsida; order Fabales; family Fabaceae; genus Canavalia; species Canavalia gladiata. The sequence continues at coordinate 33,586,117 of CM075658.1, read as the reverse complement.
CACATCTTGGCTTTCTTTTTCTCTCTCCTGGTTCAGGCCTTTAGATTGCTAGAGCACTCCTTCGAGAATGGACTCACTGTCTTGTTTTTCAAAAGAGGCTGACAGTGGCGTAGCCAACGCGGTTACTAGCAGTGTTGCCAACGCGCCCATCCTCATGCACTGTGGCTGTTCAACAGGATGTTTCATAGCTTCAAATACATTGAATGTTACATTTTCATCCTGCGCTCTCAGCATCATTTGCCCTTGCCGCACATCAATAAGTGCTCGTCCTATAGCAAGGAATGGTCTTCCTAGGATCAATGGAATTTCATCATCTTCCTCCATATCCAACACCACAAAATCTGCTGGGAATATGAATCTTTCCACCTTAACCAAGAGGTCTTCCACCACTCCATATGGGTATTTGATTGATCTATCAGCCAACTAGAGGCACATCATGGTAGGCTTCACCTCCTCTATTTCTAGTCTCTTCATTATGGAAAGAGCCATCAAGTTGATACTAGCCCTTAAGTCACATAATGCCTTGCCAATCTGCAAATTTCCAATGGTACAGGGAATTGCAAAAGAACTTGGATCCTTCATCTTCTGAGGGAGTTTCCTTTGTATAATGGCGCTCCACTCTTCAGTGAGGGCTACAGTTTCATCCTCCTTGAGCTTTCTCTTCTTGGATAACAACTCCTTCATGAACTTTGCATAAGATGGCTTTTCTTCCAACGCTTCAGCTAAAGGGATGTTAATCTGCAGTTTCTTGAATATGTCCAGGAATTTAGAGAATTTCCTCTCCTCCTGCTGTTTCTTCAATCTTTGAGGAAATGGAACATTTGGCATTGCCAACGTAGCTTTTTCCCCGTTGGCCACAACTTCCTCAAATAATTTCTTTTTTCTTTTTCTCACTGGCCTGTCATGGAATTCCTTCTTCTGTTCTTCCTTCGCTGCTAATTATGAATTGGGTGCTGGGTCTCCTCCAGGTTGTATTTCTGTTCCATCCTTGGATGGTTAGTTTGCTGGATCAGGAGTACCATTTGTTTGTATGGCTACGTTTTCTGTTGTCTTGGGCAGTTTGGTTAGCCTTGGCTCTATCATCTTTCCACTCCTTGTTGTGATGGCATTGCATTACTCCTTGGGATTCACTATTGTGTCACTAGGAAAACTCCCAGCATTTCTTTCTGTGAGCTGTTTGGACAACTGTCCCACTTGATTCTCCAAATTCTTGATGGATGCTTGAGTGGATGACATGAATTGGCTGAGTATGTTCCCTAGGTCTGTAGAGTTGTCCTATGGTTGGTTTGCCTATTGTTGAGTGGACTGTTGTTGCGCATATTTCCCATTCCTCCTAGGGTTGTTTTGGTTCTTGAAATTAGAATTATAAGAGTTAGAATAAGGAGGATACTTAGGCCTTTGTGGTTGGCCCATATAGTGAACTTGCTCTTGGATGGATGTTCCTGTTACGTCTATGTCACAGCATCCGTTTTCATGTTCTCCCCCACAGAAATCACATTTCAGACCTTGTGTTTGCTGAGGGGTTCCCACGTTGAAGACCTGCAACTGTTTTGTCAAAGCCTCCAGTTGCTGTGAGATCAGCTTCTTCTGAGCAAGTATTGCAGTTTGCGTGTCCAACTCCAGCACACCTCTCTTAGGGACACTTCTGTCAGTCAGTGATTGGTACTCATTGGAAGCCATTGTCTCAACCAATTCCATGGCCTCCTCTGCAGTCTTGGTATTCAGAGATCCTCTTGCTGAGGCATCTATGATGAGTCTTGTGGCTGGCTTGACTCCATTGTAGAAAATGTGAACTTGATGGACATTGGAGAAACCATGATGTGGGCACTTCCGCAAAAGTTCCTTGAACCGCTCCCAAGCTTCATATATCGACTCTCCTTCCTTTTGGCCGAAACATGAAATCTTTCCTCTCAACTTGTTGTATTTAGAGGGTGGGAAGTACTTCATGAGGAATTTGGATACCAATTCCTCCCAGGTGGTAATACTCTCTCTTGGTTGGGTTTACAACCAATACTTGGCACAGTCTCTTAAGGAGAACAGGAATAGCCTCAATTTGATTGCTTCTTCAGAAACGTCATTCATCTTGATTGTGTCACATATTTGGAGAAATATTGAAAGGTAGAGGTTTGGGTCCTCCACTTCACTACCTCCAAACTGGTCCTGTTGCACTAGATGGAGTAGTGCAGGTTTGATTTCGAAATTATTGGAAGAAATCGGTGGTCTCACGATACTAGCGCTGCAACCTGCAGAATTTGGGACAACGTACTCTCCCAACGTGATTCTCCTGTTAATTTGATGTTCCTCTATGATAGAGTGGTGTACAGGGTTATATTCGCCGGTCCCTTGTAGTCTCTGTTGCTCTTGCTGTGCTTTTTGTATTCTTACTTCCTTTCGGTTTCTTCTTGCGAGCTTTTAAATTTCAGGTTCGAAAATCAATTCTTGTTCTTCTTCACCTTGCATAAACAAAATTACACAAGATTAAACTGAAGGGACAATTTGTATGCAAACAAAGTTAGAAAATTAAACAGAATTGCTCAATCTAGTGGCATTAATAGTACTCTTCAATATTGAAAAGCAAAATCCCCGGCAACGGCGCCAAAAACTTGTTGGTGTAAAACCGTATGAAGGTAAGTACACCTTATCGTTTTAAAGAGTAAAGAGTGAGTAAGAGTATCGTCTCCACAGGGATTTGGTTCAAGTATTGAATTCCTACTAGTCCACTAATTGAACTCAGTTATGGGAGCGCATAGGCAACGCAAACAGAAAATAACAGGATTCCCAGATTTTGTCACAAATCTAGAACTCTGTTCCAGTACGCATAAAGCACTTCAAAATACGTTCAAAAATGTCTAATACTCAATAACTGATACGAATGAAAAGGGATTCAAATTATGAAAGGTGTTAGGGTTGGATTTCACCAAAACATTCCGTATGTAACAGTGAATCATTACATGTAGTCAAGATAAAATGTAATTGAAGATCGAATTCACAATTATTGGTTGAAGGTCAATCCCTTGACTCATCAATTCTTCACTCAAATTAGGAATTCTAATCCCTTAATGATTCCTAATTTGATGTGAGCCTTACAATTAAGAATTCAAATGATCTCACAATCGCGAACCTCTATCCCTAGAACCTTCACAATTGTGTCATTCAATCACAGTTCCAATTCTAAAACCAATTTCCCAATTGTGAAGAAGAATTTTGATTCAATCTATAAGTGAACAAGTCATAGAAGCATTAAACAAAGAGATGAATAATCAACGTTAAGGAAAAATAATCTTGAATACATATAACGCATCCGGGTTACATAGGTTCAGTCATGGGTTCCTCCTTCCCTAACAGAGATCTAGTTACACATGGTGATAAAGAAAGAAAACAAGGGAGAGGGAGAAATTCATGAGCATGAAGACACGCTGTAGTTGCATTTTTTCCTCAACCCTAGGGTTCCTCCTTCACCCAAAACAGAACTAGCGTCTGGGAAAACGGCGGCTCTCTCCTCTATGTCTGTGTTCTGGAGATAGATCAGTGGGTAGAGTGATTTTTGCCCTGTTTTCATTCTGTTCTGGGCTTTTTATAGATACCGGTCTGTAACGTCGCGTGTCCAACGCGGCATAGCTGCGTTGCCAACGCGACGCCAATAACAGAATGCTTCTTTTCTTTCAAATGTTCATATGCTCCACGTAAGTCTGGTTGCGTTGCCAACGCAGAACCCTGTAACAGATTGCAGAATTCAAAACACATCAGATTTATGAGAATTTATCACTGGACTACCTAAGTGTAAAGTTAGAGTCTTTTGGATCCTTTTTCCTATCTTTCCAAGTGTCTTGGGTAGATGATCTATATATAGTATATTTCTTTTTACCTTTCCTATTGAGTTAGGCTTCTACCTTTATGGCTTATTGGTCAAGGTCATTTAGGCTTAAGTATTAGTAGAGTTCTACCACATCTCTGATGTCATGCTTAAGCCCATCTAAGAACCTAGCCATGATGGCTTCCCTACTTTCTTTTAAATTAGTCCTAATTACTGCAACTTCCACTTCCACTTCCTTGTAATACTCATATACACATTTGGAGCCTTAGGAGAGTCTCTGTAACCTATTATGGATCTCTTTTAAATAATAAGGAGGTACATTCCTTGCCTTCATGATATGCTTCATTTCTTCCCACTTACTCAAGAGCCTAAACCTCTCTTTGTTAAACCTATCACACCATATTAGACATAGTCAGTAAACTCTAAGGCTGCTAATCTCACCTTATGCCTTTCCCTAATGACATGACTTGCAAAGATTTGTTCTACCTTAAGTTCGCATCTAAGTATGCCTCTAGATTTCCCCCCTTGGAACTTAAGCATCTTAATGTTAGGTAGCTCTATGGTTTATAAGGTATCCTTACACCTTGGATCTTTATTCTTATGGCTAACTCTGCAATCTCTGTCATCTAAGTTATCCCTAGAGGAACTCCTACTACTACTCCTATGTTCCCTAGACCAATGGAATCTATGCCTATGAGTTCTAGGCCTAAAGGGCTCCCTAGCCCTAGTATCTTCTCTATGCCCATGATCCCTAGTCCTTTATGCTCTTGGTGCATGGTCATTGGAGGGTAATGTCCTCCTTTGCGAGTGTGGCCTATCCCTTGAGGAAGGTCTTTTCCTTTGGGGAGAGTGTTTTCTCCTTTCCCTTTAAATCATGTGTTCCCCAAAGAAGTTGATATCTTCATTAGATGTCTCTTTCTCGTGATAGTTATTTTCATTCCTAGATCCATTAGTTTCAATTACTCTTGGATTTCTTGGTTGTTTTTTAGACTTTCTTCTTTCTTGGAGATCTAGTCTTTTTTCTACGACCCTTGTTTAGGTTTGGAAAATCCTTTCTATTCTATTGGCCAATTGTTCCATTTGGCTTTTAGAGGATAATTCGCAATACTCATTTGCAAAGTTGGAAAATACCTCACCATGCTCAGATTTCTTATGCTAAGAAATCAAATTACACAAGTCAAAACACTTAGCACACAATCTATATTTTAAGATACACACAAACACACAAGGGTTAAGTAATTTACCTAACCCTATTGACCTTGCAAAAAAAGACAAAGGTTAGTGTTACACAAAATAGTTCTACAAAATGCAAGTAACACTTAGCATACAACGTAGGTTCTAAGGCACATAAACGTACAAAAAGCTATAACTTGACCTTAGGTGAGTATCCTACACCAAACTCCAAAAGTCCAAGTCCTTATTATAAATCAATTGCAAAGGTAAACCAAATTACACTCAAAGAAGATCCTACTAAAAGGCCACTGGGTTTTACAATTTCAATCAAATCTAATTACAAAAATTCAACCTACAATTTACAATTCAAAAATTGTATGCTACTTATTACAAAATGTCTTCAATTTGATATTCAATTCGGGTTTTCTCTTAACTCTTCACATTGGTCTTGAAGTCTAAGTTTCAAGCCATGGTTTCTTGAGTCTCGTGGCACACCTTTACTTAGGATTAAGCTTCTCCAAATACCTACAAAATCAAGAACAAATAAAAAGGATACTTACTGCCCCACTTGGTTAGTGTTAAAACAAAAAATCAAGTTAAATTTCACTAGTCCTCACCAAGTGTTTATGCTCCCCTCCCTCTAATGTCCTTACCATGAAACCATCGCGCTCACACCATTTTACTCACACCATTTTACTCACACAAATAGCCTTCCCAAACTGATTTGAGATCAAGGAACAACTTAACTTTATGGTAATGGTGTAGGTGGTGAAGAAGTGCTCATAAGCGTATGTGCAAAGGTGAAAAAACTTAGAAGAAACTAAAAGACAAGGAAAAAAATCTATCACAAGAATGGTATAATCAATGGAATAGGAAAGATAAAACATAGAAGCCAATCAAAGATAAACTAGAATTAAAGGGAAGCGAAAATGGTAGGCACACAAAGGAAATACCTAGAAACTTTAAAGAGTGACATGTACATGCTCATGCAATGAGAAGATGCTATTCGACCAAGAAATTAAGGAATAAATAAACTAAGTAATTAAATTTAATATGATACAGAACCTATGGGCTAAATGAAGCATGGATAACTTAGAATACAACACTCAAGGAAAGAAAAACAAATAACCTTTATGCAAGCCTTTTTCTACATGTTTTTTCTTTTCTAATTCTTTTTTATTTTCTTCTTTTGTTTTTATTTTTCTCCACTTAATTTTGTCACGATTTCGGTCCAAAGTCCAGGGAGTTCAAGTCCTCAATTGATCCATGCATAGACTCTTGTTCAAGGTCCTAAGTCCACAAATCCATCCTGGTGCTTTTTTCACTTCATCCTTTGGAGGGGTATGGTATTCTAAGTCATAAGTCCTTGTCCAATTATCTCTAATCCAGCTCAAGTCATAAGGTCTAGGGATAAGCTTTTAGTGTCTTTTAATTTGACTCAAACATACACTTAATCATTTAGGTTCAAGGACTTAATTATGCATGAGTTAAGATAGACTTTGCATATAGGATGCATGCACCTAATACAACACTCTTAGGAATTTTTGGAAAGGAGAAAATACAAACATAAAAAAATCAAAAAGGCATACATATATAAGGATCAAAAGATGCAGAATAATACCTAAATAAGGTTAAAAGAACTATATCAACATAAGAACTTGAAGAACACAAGAGATTTTTTGTGCCAATATTTTGAATTCAAATATGAAATTTTTTTAAATTATTTTTGGCAGATCTAAAAAATTAAGACCAATCAATTGAAAGATATGGATCACAAGAATCAAACAAAAGAAGTTTGACAAAGATGAAATAAAAAATGAGCAATTTATGCATAAATCAAACAAGTTAGATGTATTTGCACACCAGATGTACATACTTCGGTAATCAGGCGATAAAAAATTCATTTAAGATCCAATTAACACAAATACAATTATAAAAATATAAAGAGATACAGAGATAAAGAAACAAAAATAATTAAAATTGAAGATCATTTGATAGAGTAAAAATGAAAAAGAAAACAAAGGAGAAGATGAACTCGAAAATTTAAGAAGTAAGAAAATGTAAACGAATTAAGAAGTGGATATAACCTCCATTGCTAGATCTTTGATATTAGTTGATGCAGCTTTGGATGGAGGATTTAGACTGAGCAATGGAGATCCAAGAAGTGGAAGATGAAGGTGAATTCAGTGTAGTCTTCAAGTGCTTGGAAGAGCCATCTTTCTTGGAAGAATATGCTCCTTCTCCATCACCATGGATAAGGATAATTCCCAACCCCAAGCTATTTTGAAAAAAGAGATAGAAGAGAGAGTTTCTCATATAATTCTGAATAGAATTCTCTTATGACTCAACAGTGTTGAAAAATGCATACAAGAGTGCCTTATATAGGTCTTATGATGTGCTTAGCATGGGGAGACTTCTAGTCGTTTGGGGCCTTGAGTTTGGATCCAATGTAGAGTCCAAAAAGAAGTCTCCCTTTGTGGCTACGGGTAGCCTACAAATTGGTCCAAGATAGGTGTAAAAGCTCAGTAGAAAAAGATATAGAGAAAAACAAGCCCATTCTTATTCATATTAGGTCTTCTACTTCTAAAATATAAAAAGAATCCTAGGTTCTATTCTAAAATGTGTAGGGTTAGTGGGAAGGTGGGTTGGGCATGGGAGTGAGTCTCCTCGAGGCCCAAGAAGGTCTTTACCTATCTACAATATCTTGGCTCTGGCCATGGTAATCGGTCCAATGGACCTAAGGATCTTGCGTGGAGTAAAGGAGTGCTTTGGTGTATCTCAAGATGTCTCTGAGAATGACTCTACATCACTAAATAAACATACATTTACTTTTAGGGTTTTGTCTCAGATTTCCAATACATTTGGAATCACTCCAATCTCAATTATATAGCTCAAGTTATGGCTTGCATAATGAACAAGGGTCAAGGGGTATGGAAATCCAAAAATTAAAGAATTTTATCACCTAAGTCGGATTATAAAAATCACTCAAAATAATATAATTAGACATTATTCAAACCCAATTAAGCCTAACACAAAATAAAAATAAGTGTACAAAAATCCATTCATCAACACTAAAACTAGTCAAAATAAAAATTCCTACCACATAAACACTTGATCAATTAAGAACATGAAATTAAAAGGTGAAAATTAATTAGTTTCTTACATAAGCCAAGGTCAAAGATAGGGAAGTATTAGTAACAAGTAATCACATAGGTTAAGTTGTAAACCTATCAATTATGAAACCCTTTATTACTCCTTTCAATAAGCACACTTAGACTTCCCCTTATGACTTCTTAAAACCACACAAAAGCCTTGGAGACTTACACACAATTACTAACAAAATTACAAAGAAAATTCCTAAGTACAAACTAATTCAAAAGGATTACAATGCTATGAACTTACTACAACCAAACTCTAAATTACACAAAAAGGGAAATCCTAGTCAAAGAAATTCTAATATATTACAAATGACTCAAGTCCTTTCCAAGTTTAACTTCAAGATAACAAAATTTCTTCCTTAGGGTTCTATGCTAAATTAAACCAAGAATGTTTTCAAACTAAGAAATTGTTAGAATAATTAAAAAAATAATGGTTTCCTTTCCTCACCATATGTGTTGTACCCTTAGTCACTCAATTTGGTATCACTTTAACCCTTGAAGAAAATATACATATTCAACATAAAATTAGAGATCTTGATGTTTCCAGTTTGATAAAAACCCAACTTATCAAGAAATTCAAGAATGGCCAACTTCAAGGATAAAACTTAGGAACTTTGGAGACAAACAAGAAACTCTTAAAAAAAAAAGAACCTAAACTTAAAGGAATTAAAATGTGACAAACTAGAAATTCAAGAAAAAAAGCAAACAATTTTCAAACAAATACACACAAAGGAAATACAAGAAGGATGAATGGATTATAACTTATGTGAATATTTCTTAAAATTCAACTTAACCTATTTCGAATGAAAGTCATCCATATACATATTCAAAAGGGTAAATCCAGCTCAAACTTTCCAACACACTTGAAATTGATACAATCCCACACCTAGCTCAAATTTTACAATTGAGATACATCAACATAAATCTCAAGATCACTCAATTTTGCCTAGAATTTTTTTAAAAATTCTACTTAATTTTTTTTTCATTTTTTTGTCAATTCTTGCTTATGGGCTCTTATATCCTTCCAAAAAAAGTATTAGGTTAACACTTAAACATCCAACAATAAGATTCTCAAAGATAAAACAAAATCTTTCTCAGGAACACATAAAGAACAATAATGAACAATTTTCAAAATTTTACCAAACTAATTTAAGGGGTTTTTGAGAAACAATGATCAAGTTAAAATTTTAAGAATAAAACTGACAAATATCAATATATTTAAGAAAAAAATAGAGGTTATTCTGGCTGGAAAAAGATACCCCAAAATAGCAAGTATACCACTTAAATTTAGTGACAAATTTGATCCAATTTTGAGCAAATTCACCAATTAAAATGAGGCTTATGCATACTCCAACAACTTATGACTCAAAACAACATCATCAATCATGAAAAACCAAGAAATATTTGGATAAATGCAGAAAGAATATGTTGGAAAATATGGGATGAAAATGAAGAAGAAAAAGTTGAAAAATGAAGGAGAAAGGTAAGATAAATTACCACCACGCAATAAGCTTTTGATACCACATAATACAGCTCACTTGAGAGAAGGATAATGGACCTAGTTAGATGTGGAAATGAGGCTTAAAACAACCCCAAATCTTGGCACAATTCTGGACAGTTTTGGAGGGTCTCTAATTTGTATTCAACGTAGCACAAAGTTATGTATAAAAATGGAAGAACAATAAAACATAAACTTGCACGAAGTAAAGAGGAAATTAGGGAAGTTGATTGCAAGAGTTAAAGGATAAAATTAAATTTATAAAATGGAAGGAAAGAAAAAAAAAATGATAAGAATTAAGGAGGAAAGGGGCTGAAAATTATAGGAAAAAATGAAAGTACTTGGAAAATAAATTGCATAAGAAATAAAGGAAATTAAAGGCTAAATTTAAAGACACAAATAAGAGTAAAGGAATGTAAATTTCATTAAAAGGAAAAATAAATAAAATGAAAAAATAAACTAAGTTAGACGTCATTCCACTGGCTAGAGGAATCTAGCAAAATGTGAAATTTGATTCACTTTCATGTAAAATGACCGAAGGTACAAAATACCTATATTAAGCATCTATTTATAGGGAAAAAAAAGGAAGGGGATGCTTGGTGGTGGATTTGGGTGTGCCTAGCCAACCAAGCTCCTTAGCTAAGCCTATTCTTATTTCAAGTTGGAATAAGATATTTCTACTTTTACAATTTAAAAAAATACAACCAAATTAAAATTAAAAGAATAAATTCCACATTTATTCTTCCTAAGCTAAAATGGTGAACTCCACAATTTATTTGAAAGATAATTCCATGGAAGAAATTTATTCATGATGTTTCTTCTCTTTGGGGAGGAATGTTTTCACCTATTATTGAATTCTCTCGATGCTTGACCTAGTGGTTGGTTCATTAATGGTGGTGTTTACATCACCAACAAAAGAAATATTATCAGCAACTTCAACAATGCAACTACATTCACTACAACCTACCACATTTCTTTTAGTATTCTAAGTTTCACACATGTTCTTCAATACAAGATTCAATGTATGCACAACACAGGTTGTATGTGAAAAAAACTTTTGGAAATGAAACTTTCATGAACATTCCAACACCTTTGCATACAGGAGCTATCTATTATAACTTTGATCATATTTTCTTCCCCTAATTTTTAAATAATTGTTTCCATTCTATCAACTATATAATGTTTAATTTTAATTTTAATTTTATCATAAGCATCAATAGCTTTTAAAAAATAGGACCCCCTTCACTAGTGGCCATAAAATTAATAAAATATATTTGGAAATTAATCCATCCATAAAAAATAATGCTAATATTTTTTGCCTTCAAAGTTTATTTGATTGGTTTAAGTAACTGTTCAAAACTATGTTGAAGAGTAGTTATAGAATATTTTGAAAAAGTGACTTAAAGAGTAGCTTGAACCACTTTAACAAAGTCATTTGGATACTAGTTTCCAAAATTCTATGAAAAAGCCACATTAAGAGAGCTTAATTTAAATTTTATTTCCATGATTCTGAATACGCCCGTCGACATTTGTTCCAATATATTTTTATGTGTATTTATATATAGATTTTTAATTATTATTATTACTTTTATTTTTAAGATTGTAATAATTTTATAATAATGCATAATTATTCAAAAATTTATATAATTAAGTAAAATATTTATTTTTTTTACCAGGTTTCCTTACTTTCTTAAGTTCCTCTAATCACCGAACACCTATATAAACAAATTATTATGAAAATAAATATCAAAAATTAAATTTTTGAAAAAACTTGACATAATTTTCCCTATTTATTAATCTTCCCTGAATAAATATCAAAATAAATATTCAATATTTTTTTATCAAGAATTAAGCTTCTCAATATCCCCATCCAGACCTTGCTAAACAGGGAACCATTAAGAACAACTCAAAATGATTATGACAAGATCCTTTTGCTCCATCTTTTGGACCAGATAAATGGTAACAAGTGTAAAGGTATCTATGATATTTAATATAACTTACAACCTACAAAATCCTCATCCTTGGACTTCATAATATATATGGACAAATCCTTAAAATCTTTCGGCTCATACTAGTAAACTATCCTTTTAAACTTCCTCTTTCCTTCATCTAAGTTATTGATCTCCTTCCTTGGATAAATTTGCAAAATTTAAAATTTATTATGTTCACTGAGGTCCTATTTGGATGATTGTGAATTTTTAGTTTTTAGTTTTCAAATTAATTTTAAAAACAAAACTTTTTAAACAAAAATGATTTTGAGTTGGTTTTTAACATATTTTTAAAATAGTTTTCATTGATTTCTTAAAACAAAAATAGAGGTTTCTTGATTGTTGTTTTTAATTTTAAAATATTTTTATTCTTAACTTTATCAAACTATACCATCATTATAGTCACTGCACCACCACACACCACCACCACCATCATGGCCATCAGCACTACTACCACCAAACCACCATAATCATTATTAGCACCACAACCATTATTATGGTTAGCATCATCGTTAAACCATCACTACCCTTGCCACTACTATATTCACCACCAACATTATAATAATAATAATAATAATAATAATAAATTTTTATTTTTAATTTTGGAAATTATAATTTTTTATTTTGAAAAAAAATTATTATTTATTTTTATACATCTATAATTAAGTAAATAATATTGTTTGATATATAATTATAAATTATATTTAATTTATAAAATTATAATATAATTTTATATTAAATAATTATTCATAATATAATATTATCATATATATATATATATATATATATATGAGAGAGTATGTATATTATTTATAAAAATAAATATTGAATAATATATAAAATTATTTATTTTATATATTGATTATTAAATAATATCTGAAATAAAAAATTATATTTTTTATATTATAATCATCATTAATACAATCATTATTATCACCATAATAATAATAATTTTTTATTTTTATTTTTAAAAATTTAAAATTTATTATTTAAATAAAAATTATTTTTATTAATTTTTTAATTAATAAGTTTTATTTATCTATTTTTATAAATTTACCATATTATAATAATAACATATAAAAATATTTATCTTATTTATTGATTATCACATAATATATAAAATAGTTTTTTATTATTATATAATATATTTTTTATTATAACTATTACATACAAGCATCGTCTTATCAATGCTATTTTTATCACTATCATTATCATCATTATCACTACTACCACCATTACCGTCAATGTCATTACTACCACAATCATCATCATCACCATCATCATCATTACCACAGTAATAATTTAATTTTTTTGTTAATTTTTTAATTAATATATTTTATTTATTTATTTTTAGATTAACAATAAAGTAATGGAGTAGAAAAAGTTGACTCAATTTTGTAATAAATTTTTAAAATTAAAAATTAGATTCGATCTTATTTCAAAATTAAACTAATTTTTGTTTTTTGGTTTTTAAAATTTTAAAAAATAAACCAAAAACCACCTCGCAAAGACCTAAATTTAACTGTTGTTCAAGCCTAAAGTTCATCCAAACTCAAATATTTGAAATTGTAATAAACTTTCTTGTCTAAAAAAGAGAAGGAGGAACAATAAAGACTATAGAGGAATCACTCATTTAAAATTTTTAAATTCAAGCTTTGGTTTCACTTACGAGATACCTACGAATAAAGTGGAAGTTAAATTATTTTAATAGCATTTTATGCCTCTGTTAAGTTACATACTCTACAAAAGTAACACCTCTATGGCTTTCTAACTTCATTGGCATCAAATTTAGCTAACACAAGATAATATATTAAGATAAAATAACTTAGGATCATATATAGTTGAACAAATAATTAAATCCAGTTGACAAATTACCCTAGATTAAGAAGTAGTCGATCTTAATTTGGTATAAACCTTATTTCAATAATCTAAGATGTAATTGAAATATTTTGGATTTTGCATTTAGATATTGTATAAATCATATGAAAAACTAGGCTTATCATTTAGAGCACTACTAACATAATTGCACATTACCATTTAATCAACAACATAGAACTTAATTATTAAAAAACAAATAGGTCTACAAACTTTGTAATGGATAACTTATGCTATGTGTCAGCCAAGTTTAACATTGGTTAGTTTAGCCAAGGAGAGGAGATGTCCCCTTTATAAATAGAGGTTTAATTTTTGAATAAAGATACCTACTCAAAAAGAGAGTTTATACAATACAGAAAGTGTAATTGAGTTATTGGGTAATATGTTGTAATCAAATATTTTTTAGTGGAGTTATTTTTACCCCTTTTAGGAATTGTGAAAGTAGGTTGAAGCGATTGAACCATGTTAAATTTATGTTATTTCTTTGTGCTTTATTTATTTTGTTATTGTATGTCTTTGGTGGATACCTTCTGTTGTCCAATAATTGGTATCAAGAGCTTTGATTCAAAAGAAAAGAAAGTTACAGTTGCAAGAAGAAAAGTGGGAGATGTACTTTTGTTATCAAGGGTTCCACATCATCAATAACTTAGAGGTATTTTTTTCTTTTATTATTTTGTGGATTTCTTTTGATAACTACTATATACCATGGCTAGTGCCATGTAATTTGAGGTATTGCTCTTTGAGAGAAAGGAAAATTCCACTATGTAGCAATGCACTATACGATATTTTAGTACAACAAGGTTTAGATGCGATTCTAGAAGAAGAAAGGCAGGAAGTGATGACTAATAACGAGTGGAAGACTGTTCAAAGGAAAACCACAAGTACTATTCAATTGGCAGTTACTCCTGCAATCAAGTACACTGTGTTGAACAAGACAACATCCAAGGAGATATGGAAAAGGTTGGAGGAGATCTATGCATAAAATTCATTAACCAATTAATCGTACTTGAAGATAGACATGTACACACTAATAATGGAAGAAAGAGGTAATTTACATGATCATATTAATGAGTTTAACCACCTAATTTGTTAACTGTCAAACATAGAAGAAAAGATAAGTGATGAAGAGTAAGAAATTGTTGTATTAGCATCTTTACCTCAATCATATAGATCATTGGTGAAATCCTTATTAATTTAGAAGAATGAAATCAAGTTAGATGATGTAACTACGATCCTTTGGGACGATCAAAAAATGCAAAGAGACAATCACCCCAATGATAAAAAGATACTGTCTATGGAGAACTCATAGAAAGGAAGGAATAATTCTTGCTAGAGAGGTGGACAACAAAGAAAGTTTGTAGAAAGATGTCTCGGCGAGGTGAAATGTTAATACTGCAAAGAAAAATGGCATATACAGTTTCAATGTCCAATGTTAAGAGAAGATTTGAACAATCTAAAACAACTCAAGGGAAATGTTCACGTAACTAAATCATTTGATGATGGAGAATCATATGATGTAGAGAATGTAAATGATTATTCTATCAAAAATCATTCTAAATGGATGTTTGACTCTACTGCTAATATGAATGTGTGTAATGATCAAAATATGTTTACTACTTTCCAAAAAGATAAAGATTTTGGTTATATCAATATAGAAACAAAATTGAAGATGAAGGTTGAGGTTATTAGGAAAGTTTACTTGAAACTCCACAATGGTAAAATCTAAATTATTCCCAATGTGAAGTATGTACCTAGTGTTAATATCAACATTATTTTATTGGATGAAATGATGTTACATAGGTACAAATATATGGGAATTGGAAAGACATGCAAAGTGTACATGGGATGTCGTTTGAGTCTATAAGGAAGGAAAAACAAGAAGAATATTTGCTATTTAGATGGTCACTCCACTCTTAAGAATAATAAAGTAAAGATGAAGAAGAAGAAGATTGAGAAATGAGTCCAATTTTTAGAAGAGACTAGGATATTTGGGAGCTTAACTCAAGAAAAGATTTGTTATGTGTGTGAGCCGAGTCCTACATTGGTTAGTTTAACCAAGGAGTGGAAATGTCTTCCTTATAAATAGAGATTTAAATTTTGAATAAAGATACCTATCCAAAAAGAAAATTTATATACTAAAGAGAGCATAATTGAATTATTAAATAGAATGTTGTAATTGAATTATTAGGTAGTATGTTATAATCAAATAATTTTAGTGGAATTATTTTGCTATTATATATCTTTAATAAATACATTCCGTTGTTCAACGTACTTATTGTAAACACTTTCAACTGAGTACTTAATTATAGGTTTGAGATTATCACTGTTTAAGTTAGGACACATCACCTGTTATAGCTTGTAATTATACAATATAACTAATTACAAATCAAGCTATACTTATGCAACAGGCTAAATTTTTTTATTAATTATTATTATTACTATATTTTATTGGTATTTTTTAATTGTATAGATATAGAATCATGATAATATATGCGTGTGTTTGCAATGTATCTCATAAAAAATTATTAAAAAAATTCATATTTGTTAGCTAATTCAAAAGGGAAATCACCAATATGTATTTACTGTTTTCGATAAAAATTGATTAAAGCATATATAAGATATATAAAATGAAGATTAGGCATTTATTAGTCTTGTAATTGTGATGTATGTTTTTTAAATTATTTGAGAAGACCGCTACAATTAGTGAAAAGAAACAATAACAATATATTATTCTTTTTTATTTATGAACCAAATTTATTATATTTGATAAAAAAATTCAATTTCAATAATAAATAAACGTAAAAAGTCACAATAAAATATTTTAGAATGAAGGTCATAGAGTGAACCGTACCTCTAATTAAAATACAGAGTGAATGTACCTCTAATTAAAGGAGTCATTCAATCTAATTTTTCTGAGAAATTAGAGGAATAATAAAAATAATTAGAACAATATTCTCACAATAGATAAGCAAAATAAAATAGAGAAATAACAGGCAGTAATATCTTTATGCTACAGTTTTCTAAAGCCTCAAAAGATATATTCTACTTATTCTTTATAAATTGATTCAAATTCAATTCAAAACCTAGAATACTCACACGTATAGTTACACCTTTTGTATACGAAGGAGTGAGGGTTTTGTAAAAAAAGATATGCAATGGAGAATTTTTAAGAGCCAAGTAGAGAAAAAGAAAAGTGTTTTATAGAAAAAAGCTGATCTTGAAAAGTAAATAATGAAACAGTTAAAAGCAGAAAAATAAAATATAAAACTTTTCACAAATATTACATATTAATTACAAAATAAGCAGCAGACTTATATCCCATGATGCACTTTCACTGGATGCAGAATAAAATACTTTAGAATTTAAATTTAATAGGAAGAACACATTTGGTTTCCAATGCAGAACATTAGAACTTATAACATGCTTAATATTAAATCACTCGCGGTTATGTTTAAAATGTTTGATCTTCTTTTTCATCTTCTTTTCACTTTCTCCTCTTCTTCTTCAATATAACTAGAAATAACCAAACCCAACCTCCTCCCTCTCTTTTAAAATGGACGAAAGACACTTTTTTTCTACCTACTTTATACAACTACTAATAAATAACCGTAACCCGTTTGATATCCCACAAGTTCCATAATGACCCTAAAACCATTCAAATTCCCAAGAGTAGTGTTTAATCCACACTAGTGGAAAATAAGTTTTTTACATCGGTTGTTAAACACATTTTACATCGGTTATTCAGGCAGTGTTGAAGCGGGCGATATAGAAAATAAGATTTTTTACATCGGTTCTGCAACCGACGTAAAAAGTATGACTTTCTACATCGGTTGGGAAAAGAACCGATGTAGAAAGTACACTTTTTACATCGGTTGCGGGCAGAACCGATGTAAAAAGTATACTTTCTACATCGGTTCTGCCCGCAACCGATATAAAAAGTGTACTTTCTACATCGGTTATGGTCGTAACCGAGGTAGAAAGACCCTTTTTTTTAATGTTCATTTTGTTTAGGTATACTACCGTATTATTTATTCACATACCTGCATATACACACAGAATCCAGGCAGCCAATAGAGAAGCACCAGACAGCCAATACAGAATTCACATAATCTATATATTTAAACTAAATACATCATTATTTATTATCAAACTTTAATTTACAAATGAAATAACTTAAAATTACATCAAACAAGTATTGAAAGTTGAAAAAAAATGTAATAATCAGCCATGTACCTGTTGAAAGCAAGGAGAAAAGATGTTAGAAACTCTACTAAACATAAAAAGCGTAATAAACATTTTAAAATAAGTTAAAAATAAACATACAATGATGAAATAATTAAATAAATAACTAACTTGTATCATGTAGTAACATTTTCCCATATTCCTTCATGATGATCATCTCAAATAGCATGTACATCATCTATTTCAGTTTCTTCATTGATACTAGATATCCTTGATGATAAGGGAGTTTGAGAAATATCAATATTTGAAAGATCATTGGTGTCATCACTAGCGATTGTTGTCTTTCCTTGAAGAACAACTGACCATCTTTTGGAGCAAGGATCTTGGACATAAAACACTTGTTTTGCTTGGTGGGCCATGAGAAAAGGGTCATCCTTATAAGCTACTTTTTGAAGGTCAACCAATGTAAATCCCAATTCATCGACTTGCACACCACTGTTACTATCAACCCATCTGCATTTGAAAACAGGCACTCTAAATTTGGTGTAATCAATCTCCCAAAGCTCTTCAATCACTCCAAAGTAAGATATGGAAGCCTTTACAGGATTTTTATCTTTAGAACTTGCAAAATGCATCGACTCTGCCACCACCATAACCCCACTATTTTGCATGGTACTTTTATCATCCTGAGACTTTGTATAAAATGAAAAATGATTAATATCGTACCCAGTCCAACATATGACATCAAAGTTTGGGCCATTTGCTAGCCACTTCAATGTATCAGAGGCACCATCATCCTTCTTAATTGTTTCATCAAACCAGTTTAAGAACGTTTTGTTATGCTCATTCAACAACCATTTCTTGTTCATTCGAACATTCTCCTCCCTTATCATAGTTTTGTGAGTAGATAAGTAAGGTTGAACCTCATCGGTATTATTCAAAATATACAAATGTGCTAGAAGGACTTCTGCACGACCCATGCTTTTCACAGTTATGCCTCGTGTACCTTTACCTTCGTGTCTTCCCTCATGATGAGACTTAGGAACTTCTATGGGTTCCACCTCTGACAAATACTCTGTACAAAACTCAATGGTCTCTTCCACAATGTATCTTTCAATCATAGATGCCTCAAGACGATGTGGATTCTTCACATACCCTTTTAATATTTTCATGTATCGTTCTATTGGATACATCCACCTCAGATAAACTGGAACACATAATCTGATCTTTCTCACTATATGAACAACCAAGTGAACCATAATGTCAAAAAATGATGGAGGAAAATACATCTCCAATTGGCATAAGATAGTGAAAGCTTCATTTTCCAACTCATCCAATTTTAGAGGGTCAATGGATTTGCTACATATTTTATTGAAAAATAAGCATAACCTACTTATTGTATGTCTAACTTTTTTAGGTAAAATGTCACGAATAACCACTGGAAGTAGTTGTTGCATCAACACATGACAATCATGAGACTTTAACCCAACTAACTTTAAATATTTCATCGAGACAAGTCTTTTAAAATTTGAAGAATACCCTTGTGGCACTTTAACCCCACGTAGGCACTCACAAAAAGAAATTTTCTCTTTTTTTGACAACGTATGACATGCTGGGGGCAAATATGTTCGCTTTCCTACAGACTGTGGAGCTAACTGATGTCGTATACCCATGTGAACCAAATCCAGTCGAGAATTGACTTCACCTTTAGTCTTGCCCTGTATATTGAGAAGTGTTCCAATGATGCTATCACACACATTTTTTTCCACATGCATCACATCAATACAATGTCTAACATCAAGTTTGCACCAATATGGAAGATAAAAAACTATTGATCTTTTCTTCCATATCCTTGTCTCCGTGACCTTTTTTTGAGTCTTTCCAAAAACAGTTTTGATGTTTTTAACCCGATCGTAGACTTTTGGTCCAGTTAAGGCTTTTGGAGCAACATCATTTTCTGGCAACCCATTAAAAGCTTTCCTTAATCTACGATAAGGGTGATTAGTCCTGAGAAATTTTCGATGACCAAGATACA
The DNA here is from genome assembly GCA_037954105.1 of Canavalia gladiata. Classification (NCBI taxonomy): domain Eukaryota; kingdom Viridiplantae; phylum Streptophyta; class Magnoliopsida; order Fabales; family Fabaceae; genus Canavalia; species Canavalia gladiata. The sequence continues at coordinate 33,566,394 of CM075658.1, read as the reverse complement.
CTGTCTTCCTTCCATGATGCAGTTGATGGTAACTTGTGCCTTCTTCACATATAGGACATGCTTTGTGCCCCTTAACGCTGTATCCATATAAATTTCCATATGCTAGAAAGTCATTAATAGTGCAAAAAAGCATTGCCCGCATCTTGAAATTTTCATTACCATACACATCAAACACCTCCACACCTTCTTCCCATAGATTTTTCAAGTCTTCAATTAAAGGAGCAAGATAAACGTCTATGTCATTTCCAGGTTGTTGTGGACCTGAAATCATCATGGACAACATGATGTATTTACGTTTCATGCATAACTCCGGAGAAAGGTTGTAAATTGTCAAAAGTACAGGCCATGAACTATGTTTACTACTTAAATTACCGTAGGGATTCATTCCATCTGTTGCAAGTCCAAGCCTTAGGTTTCTTGGCTCATTCCCAAAATCGGGATATAGTTGATCAACCATCTTCCATTGCAAACCATCAGCTGGATGACGAAGTTTTCCATCAATCAGTCTTTCATCTACATGCCATCTAAGGTTCTTTGCTTCATCTTTATTACAAAACAATCGTTTAAACCTTGGAATTATTGGAAGATACCATAACACTTTGGCTGGAGGTCGCTTTGTGCTGTCATTGCAAATAGAATCACCATCCTTCAGTTTATAACGTGAAACTTGACACACAGGGCATTCATGTAATCCTTCAAACTCATTTCTGTATAGTATGCAATCATTGGGGCAGGCATGTATTTTCTTATACTGCATACCCATCGGACACGACACCTTCTTCGCCTCATAATTACGCTTTGGTAATGTGTTACCTTCCGGAAGCATCTCTACCAACAATTCAAGTAATTTGGTGAAACTTTTATCACTCCACCCATTCCTTGCCTTCAGAGTGAATAATCTTAACACTGCTGACAATCGTGTAAAGGTAGTACATCCCGGATACAAAGGTTTCTCTGAATCAGTAGATAAGTTACCATACATATTTGCCCGCTCAAATGACGCATGCCCTACATCACGAATCATATCCTCTACCCAATCTTCCATATTTATATCAACCTCCACCGTCTGTGACACACTTGGCATGCCTAATAACTCACCATGCCATGTCCATTTTGTATAACTTTTGCAAAATCCATCACAAAGAATATGCTCTCTAATTTGACCAACACCCAAACGTCTCTCATTTAGACAATTAACACACGGACAGTAAAATTGTCCATTACTCTCAGGTAGATTTGTCTGCGCAAAATTCAAAAACTCTTCAACCTCATTCTCGTACTCATCATTCGTTCGTTTAGCATTTATCCAACCACGATCCATACTATACAAGAATCATCAACACATGATTTAGGATTAACCTTGTCACTCATTGTTGTTAATTTATTATCCTAACTATTGGTAAGACCCTATCCCATTCGAGAAAAAAGTTTTTTATTCATCGATTAACATACTTCTAAAATCTTAAATATCATACTTGGTGAAATTTCGGCAGCATTTCGCATCAGTCTCCAAGTACATAACTTCATTATGGTTTTATTTACCATAATGAAGCATGTACCCAGAGACAATGCAAAATGAACTAAACCAAAATTTAATCAAGTACAATTTACAAGATTTATGAAGAAATTTTTAACCACTGAATAAAAAACTTTAGTCCCAAACTGTCCAACTTGGACAATTCAAGATTTAATATAATGAATGATTTAATTATTTAGTAATATACTCATTATATTCAACCTTGAACGGGAAACTAAGGGTATGCTCATATTTGAACTCAAGAAAACAAACCAACATATTTAAACTCAAAATCAATACTATAACATACATAAACCCTAAGCAAACTTTCACATCTGCAATCACAAAGTAGAGGTGCATAGAACATACCTCACAGTCAACACAAAATGGTTGAGCGGTGGCCAAGCGGTGTCCAAATGGAGGTACAACGGTGGTTAAACGACGACACAGCACGGTATAGCCAAATAAGAAGCTTAAAAATTACAGAATACAACCAAAATAAATGTAAATTTCAACCATAATAATAGAATGAGATGCATAAATAACAACAAAGACGAGTTCAAACCTTACGGTGCGCGACGACGACTTCAAACGAACGAAATCGTTCCAACGGCGACGACGACCACGAACGTAAGCACGGACTGAAACTACGAACAATAAGGATGTCGACAATGGCTAAGACTTAAACGAAAATAGAGAGAACAAGCCGAAACGAGAAACTGGGGTTTTGGAAAATGGGGTTAAACACGAACAGCGTCGAAAAATAAGTGACAGGGGAAAACATTCTACATCAGTTGTTTCTCAGAACCGATGTAGAAAGTACTTTCTACATCGGTTGAGAAAATAACCGATGTAGAAAGTTTTAAAAAAATCCACTTTCTACATCGGTTGAGAAAATAACCGATGTAGAAAGTTTTAAAAAAATCCACTTTCTACATCGGTTCTAGAACAACCGATATAGAAAGTACTTTCAACATCGCTTGTTTCGTAACCGATGTAGAAAGTTTGAAAAAAAACTCACTTTTTACATCGGTTGGGAAAAGAACCGATGTAGAAAGTACTTTCTACATCGGTTACATAACAACCGATGTAAAAAGTACTTTCTACATCGATTATTTTCTAGAAAGTTTACATTTATTTACAAAAATGCCACCGCGTTTTTATTTACATCGGTTTTTAAAAAACCGATGTAAAATCTTGTTATAATATCGTATTTTTGCACTAGTGCCATCTTCTATACAAGACATAGTCCTGTTGGTAAAATCATCATCAATGGTGATGTCCCTTTCAATATCGCTGTGAGGGGTCACGGCCACTCCACCAATGGAATAGCCATGGCTCGTGACGGGGCAGTGGTTGACATGACCTGGCCAGCTTAAGAAAACAAAGGAAATCAGGAACTTTGTTGCCACCAATGGCGAAGAAAAATTCTACCATCCTACCCAAAAACAAATTGAAACCTATGGGGTTGCTATTAAAATCTCTAAGGACCCTTTGATCGGATACTATGCTAATGTTGGAGGAGAGAAAGCTTTGATTGTCATATTAAGTCAGTCTGAAAATCAAAGTGATTAAAATTATATAGTCTTGCTTCAAAATGAAAAATGAGTGTGTTTAATAGTTTGTTCAAAAGTTCAGCAAGTTTTATTTGATGATAAATTGGGTTTAAGGTTTGTGATGTCGATTAATTAATTCTTATTAGCTTAGAGCAGATTAGCAGTGGACTCAGTATTTCGCTTAGGTACCTCATTGCTCAAATTTCTCCCAATGAAATAAGTTTCCCGTTTCTTTAGGAAGATATAAGAAATAGGTGCATTTGAAAATTTAGTATTTTTAGAATTCAAAATGAAGTCCTCAGAACATGGCTTCAACAAGTTTTCTGGTGTAAAAACAAGTATAAAAGTGACCAAGTAGTTTTAATTTTCTACGGTATTTGTTTTGAAAAAAAGAGACACCAAGCCTTTCCCTCCTCACTTGATTTGCCAGTTCTGGTGAACAATGCATTCCAGAATCAGGTTGGAATAGTTTCTTGCTGAAGAGCTCCCTCGGCTTCATCATACAACATTGGTTGTAGATATCATCCAAACACGAGACTTCTTTCTTGATAAGTAATGACATCATCCATGCATTTTTTTATTTATTTTTTTAACTAGCTTTGTTAAATCATATTTACAATACCTCCAAAAATCAATCTATCTTCCATGCATCACCAAAGACTACCAAGTACATCCGAGCATAAGGACTCGCTATTCATTTAAGATCACATCATATCTTTCACTAGGATGGTGAAACTACAAGCTAACATAAAAAAACAAGTAATTTAAAATTTTGCACTCATGTTTGAATTATTTGTTATTTCATCCATAAGCTTATTTTATCCGTAAGCTTATTCAAACTTCGTACATCTATCATTTCATCACATTTTATTGAAAAGAAATTTGAAAATCTTCTTAAAAATATGAAGTCACAAATAAAGTTGTTACACCTTATCATTCTTAAACAAATGGCTAAGTTAAGATATTTAATTAAAAAATTGAAATTATTTTAAAAAAATTGTCTTTGAAACTCAAAAGGATTGATTTCTTGAGGTTGAACATACTTTTTGGGCATATAGATTATTGATAAGATTTCAATAGGTTTAATTCCTTTAAGGCTCGTTTATGGAAAACCTTTTTATTCATCTATTGAACTTGAGCTTAAAACATTCTAGGTGATGAAAAATCTAAATTTTGATTTTAGAGTTGCAAGTTCTAAAAGGAAACTCCAGTTAAGAAAACCAGAGGAAATTAGGTTGGATTCATATGAGAATACCGAGATCTAAAAAAATGAAAAATATGGCATGATCAACATACCACCATACAAACCTTAAAGAAAAGTGACAAAGTCCTCTTGTTCAACTTAAGACTGAATATTTTCTAAGAAAAATGAGGTTTGGGTGATCTAAACCTTTTGAAGTCGGTTGAGCATTTCCATATGAAGTTATAAAGTCGGTTAATAGACAAAGGATAAAAAAGTACATCACTAGAAAGCGAATACTCAAACTATTCAAGATCCTATTATAATTGAAGGAAGAGGATGTCTAAGTTCAATGAGAGGAATGATCCTATGATGTACTTTGAATGGAAATTCAAGGTTGAGCAAATTTTTTCTTGTTATTCCATTAGAGAGGATCCTAAGGTAAGATGGCTACCTTTGAATTCACATACTATGTCCTTATATACTGCGACAAACTAACTAAGAAGAGAAAAATGTTTCATCTAATAGATACTTGAAAAGAGATAAACCACATGAAAAGATTCATCCAAAGGAGTAAGAGTGTGGATACGTATTACAAGGAGATGGAAATAGTATCATAAGAGAAAACTTCAAAGAAGGAGAAGTAAGGATGACTAGGTCTTAGTATCTTTTCCATAGGTAGATATTTTGATAGTATAAAATGTGATGCTGTTCTAATGGCGGTCAACCAAGTGTTATTGTGAAAACCATGAAAACTTGACAAGGATGTCCATCATGATGATGCACATTCTAATAGATATTTCTTTATGTTAATATCTAAAAGATAACCTTAATTCTTTTACTCCCAAATTAGGCCTATAAGGACTAAATCCACACGACGACAAAAAAAAAGAGAAGGAAAGAAAAGAGAGAAAGAGAAAGGAAAGAAAGGAAGGAAGGAAAGAAAGAAAGGAAAACTAGGAAAAAAACTGAAGAAAACCCAACTCTTAGTAGCCTTTAGTGCAAGCTGGGGAAGTGAAGTAAGCACTACTTGCTAGGCAATAATATACTTGATGTACCCAAAAGAATAATCTTAATTGGTGAAACGAGAAGTTTCCTAGGAAAGTTCAACAATCCCAAAAAATTACTTCCCATTAGGGAAATAAAATATCAGATAAACTTGATCTCAGGAGCTTCACTATCCAATAAGTCAGCCTATAGAAACAACCTAAAAAAACAAAAGAAATATAGAATCAAGTGGGGGAATTTCTATAAAAGGATGAGTTTGAGAGATTTTAAGTCGATGTGTTATTTCAATGCTCTTAGTCCCTAAGAAAGATGGAAGTTGGGAAATGTATGTAGATTGCAAGACTATTAACCAAATAACCATCATGTATAAGTACCTTATACCTAGATTAGATGATCTTTTAGAAGATTTACATGAATCTTGTATTTTCTCTAAGATTGACCTAAACTAATTCATGAATAAGTTTTGGTTTTATGAGTGGTTAACCATGCCTTTTAGAACGGCAAATATACCTAGTACCATAATGAACTATCTCTTAAGGAATTTAATAAGAAAGTATGTTGTAGTGCATTTAGGACATGTTAGAAAGTCTTAATGGTTCTTAGAGAAGAAACATTTTATGCTAACTATGAGAAGTGTACATTTTGGGTTTTATCATAAGCAAAGAAGATAAATAGCATTCAAGAGTGACCTGTTCCCCAAAGTCTTGTTGAAGTAAGGAGTTTTCATGGTTTAACAAGATTTTATAAAAGATTTATTAAAGACTTTAGTACTTAACTTCCCCACTTAATGATTTGGTCAAGAAAAATATGAAATTTTTTTGGAAACAAAAATATAAGCCTTTGAATCTTTAAAACAAAAGCTAATAGAGAGTCTTAGTACTAAATTTTCCAAATTTTAATAAATCTTTTGAGTTAAAGTGTGATACCTCTAATGAAGAAATAGCAAGAAAAACACCTAATTACCTATTTTAATGAAAAATTATGAAATGTTACTTTAAATTATCTCATATATGATAAAAAAACTCTACACTCTTATCAACTCACCATGATTTTATGATGTTATTAGTTAAGATATCCATATTTTACATAAATCTTTTAACCAATCAATCACCATCCTAGCCAATTAGTTTAATTTTAAATCCAATTTCTAACCTAAAGCATCTTAATTATAGTTTCCCTTTCTTTTTAAATCTGAATTAACCTTTATGATAATTGTAATTGGTTGAAAAAGAAGATGAAAGCAAGATAAACACAAATTATCACAAATACATGCACAATTAAGATTAAAAGCAATTATATTGTCAATTCCGTAGGGTTAGACAAAATGTTAGCTTATGAATTTAGTTACTGATTATAATAAGGGACAAACAACAAAATTCATGAAGAAAACATCATTAATATTATAAGAAAATCAAACCTAGAAGAAAATATTATTCGTTGTAGAAATAAATCCAAATCAATCCAAATTACAAACAACCTTGATCATACACACTAAAGTTCCAAGATTAATCTTACTTCTAAAAAAGATAAAGAGAATGTATGTAAACTTAACTCTAAATTACAAAAATAAAGCTTAAAAAAAATATATATTATAAAATACTGAGGTCCTATGTATAGAAAATTATTGATAGAATAAAAAAAAATTACTTTAATGGTAGTTAACTTGGATTTAATATGACTTAGTTATGGTTTTTAGATTTATTGATTTTCATTACTTTTTATTTAATATATTTTTTATTTAATTATTGGATAAAATTTAGGTACGATTTCTCATGAAATTTATAATTTTAGATGTTAAATTTTATTTAAATTTGATCTTGCTAAATTATAAAAGCTATATATCCAAATATTGGTTTGAGATGATTTAAAGATAAAAAATTAAATAATTTTAAATAATTTTTTTTTTTGACATTTTTTTACCAAACTAGAAAACAAATTCAGTTTTGAGATGAATAGAAAAGATGTAGATCTTTCTTTTAAATTTTCAATGATATATTAAAAACAACAAGTGTAGTCTAAAATATGCCTTCAAAATTTGCAAAGATCATTTCATATAAAAACTTTCTTTAAATTAAACTTTCTTCATACTTAGCTAGTTATATGAGTTTTCTGCCAAACACCTTGAACTTGTTTTCTTTCTAAACTTAATTTTGATTTAATTCTACATGCCTTTAATCTCTACTACTCTATATTAGGTTTTAAATTTAGATGTTTTCAAGATACTAATTTTTCTCCTTAAACAAAACTAAGGGGTTCACAAAAACTAAACTGTTGTTTCCTATAAATTGGAACGCGGTTATACGGATAAAATAAAAACAAAACATAACTTTCAAAAATAATATTTTTAGAATAGTTCATCAAGGATAAGTTTTTAGACATATCTGTGCTTAGATTTTTTTTAAAATAAAAAAGTATTCCATATCCACATCTATATTTAAAAAAGAAAAAAGAAAACTATTTCAAATTCTTTTTAGAAACAACTTTTAAAATTAGAAAAATCTATTTTACATTTAGAAAGCAGTGTAATGAAAAAGAAAAAAGAAAACTATTTCAAATTTTTTTTGGAAACAACTTTTAAAATTAGAAAAATCTATTTTATATTTGGAAAGCAATATAGTGAAAGAAACACCAACAGAAGGCACTGCCCGTAATTTTTATTGTTTAATTAAGATTTTTAGTTACAAATGAGAAATTTTGTAAGAATTATTTGTAAATTTTTGAAAAATTAAATATAAAAGGTCACTATAATATTAATTTTGTTGTGCAGTTGAAAGGTAAAAATTATTATCAAACAAGATATTAAATAAATAGTAATGTGAATATTAGTTTAAGGATAAAATACTACTATTTTATCTTTCACTTAATATATTAATAGAAAAATAAAAAAAATATGTAAATAAAAGAAATTCATCGTTCCTTTTATTTTAGACAAGATTCAAAAAATTCATCAAAATAATAGATTACATTTCATTTAAACACAATCAATTGTACATACAAATTTTTAAAAATAATTCATAATAAGCAACTCAAAAGAAGACCAATCTTGTGCAAAAGAATTTTGTTATCAAGCTCATGGCCTAACCATTATATACTTATTAGTATTACAATACTACACAAATTGGGTTCAAGAGAACGTTGTTTTAATTTTTTGAAGTGATGTGGATAGCACAATAAAGGTAATCCTTTTCCTTTTTGCACCGCTTTCATTTTTAAAATTTTTTTTTTCAACTTTATCCTTTAATAAATATATTCTACAAACTAATTTATAAAATATAAATTTTTATATTTTGTAAATTAATTTATAAAATATATTTTTATATGTCAAATTAATTTGCAGAATATAAAAATACATTTCATAAAATATATTTCACAAATTAATTTATAAAATGTAAAAATACATTTCGTACAGAATGCTAAAAATACATTCCACAAACTAGTTTATGAAATGTATTTTTTTACATTCCGCAAACTAATTTACAAACTATATAAAAAAAAGATAAAATAAAAATAACAAATTTTAAAAAAAGGTAAAAAGAAAATGGAGATCCAAAAAAATAAGGACCTAAAAATAATATAATAATTTTGAGAAGTTCAAGCTAGTTAACATAATAAGGGGTCGTTGATAATTGGGTTGACCAAATACAAAGCTCATTAAAGAAGTAAATAATTCCAAATATACTCTACACTGTCTAAGGGTAAATGTAGTTAATTCAGTTCATATATTTGAACCGAGTCCAAGTTGCATGTAGATAAGTATAAGTCATTACCATGATGAGCTAACCAATACAAAAACAATACACAATGCCAATGCATATTTGGTGTGCCTTTCAACCGAGGTTGCCAAAAGTCGAAAAATTTCTTGCTTTTGAGAAAGCTGTCATGCCTCAGAATTTGGGACACCAAATCTTAACTTCATCTCCATTTACAAAGAGGGTAATTAAGACTGAGTAGAAGTGTCCCAAAAGTATGCTTGCATCCAAATATTGATAGGAATTTTTATTATGAAAATATAGGAAATAACTCCCAAATTACATAATAGAGCACACAGCAGAACTTTGCATCTGACATTAACTTTGCATCTTCCAATGTCAAAAGGTTCTAAATTTATCTCAAATGACAAGAAGCACTCTCTTAACTTCTATTATTTAGGCAATCTGACTTGATTTTTCTTTATCTCAATCCAACCATCTAAAAGAAATTAACAACAATAACTGTTAATTAACAAACTTAACTATGTATATCTATCATATACACTTCCTCATGACACATCATGCAGATGTATGTGGTTTCTAAATAACAGAAAATATCAAGTACAACGTTTAATATTTACTAATTAGTTTAATAAGATAATTACTTAATAATTCAAAGATTGGATAAACTAATATCCCATTCTGTTAAAAGTTAACTGTTTTGTGCCGAGTGAGAAGATGATTAATTCAGGTTTGGAACCAAAATTTTGAACATTCAATTTTTGTACAAGTTGAGCTGTTCCCATACTCATTACAAAAAACAAGAAAATGATGATATAAAAAAAACAACTAAAGGAGTTCCCGGAAAAAGAGAATAGAAATTAGTAACCCACCAAGGAGGCATAGTTTAACAACCTTCTTCCTCTTCCTTGGGCTTAACGAAGTAAAGTGGGATAAAGTTGCATCTAAAATAGATTCACCATCCAGAAAATACACCTGATAATATCATCATAATTACCATATTAGACGAAATTCAATAGAAAAAGAAAAGCATCTTCTGCTATGAGAAGTAACACCTAAAATAGTCATCACGCATTCCACATTTCTTTCAATCTTGGTCATTCCATCAGCAAAGTGGTTTGTTAGGGAATAAGCAAACCAAATCGTTTTCTTTAAGTATCAATATGCCAAGCATAAAACAAACAGTTTCTCAGAGTGCCAAATGTAAATTAAGGAGATAAATACAATGCAAGAGTTAGGCCCCTTCCCACACGAAGCATACGTTATTCTTTGCCTAAATAGTGTTTAATCAAGGAAGACCTGAGAATTAAGCCATATAGAGTGAGCTGGCCGTACCAGAATGTCTGCCTTCATGGTTTTGTTACTAGTAACATTAAAAAAGGAAGTAAAATGACTTGTGTTAGCTTTTAGATCTACTTATCTAATCAAATTTTCAGCCTAACAAAAAAACATATATAGTTAACATTTTTCTTGCATTACTGTAACAAAATTTCTTTTAAAGACTACCATGTTCCTGACCTAGAACCCAACTTATAATTAACTGTAATACAAACACCAAATTCATCCCAAAATTCACAATAATATACTGTTTAAAACCCACCATGAAGCAGGCAAGCTATGCTTTCGTAATCTATTGAACATCAAACAAAGTTTAAAGTGATCAAATAATTCACCTAAGAAGTGTCAGCAACTACTCCAGATTTTTTTTAATTAATTCTTAATTAACCTCTCTTATTTATCTTTATTGAATAGCTTTTTGTCTAAGGAAGTTATCAGACTATCTTTAGTTGTTAGCATGTCGATAAGGCATCAAACAAATAGCTAATAACTACGTTTATGGACAGTATCCACTAATATAATACATAAATGCAGAATTAATGCTTCAATAAGGCAATGCCTAACATAAGCAAGAAAATGTTCGTCACTTACTGGAAAACCATTGAGAAGAGCCAGAGCTAGGGAGGCATGGAATGTCCATATCAAAATCCTTTCTAGTACATTTGGAAAATAGGCAAAAAATTTGGGTCCCCAGCGAAGCTGATATGATGTTAGCCAAATCGAACGTGCCATTGAGATAACATCACCAACATAAATAAAAGTCCCACCACAATTAGTTTCCTCAACACCAGAAGTTTCAGAAAATGGAATTCTGTTTTGTGCATGTGACAAACATTCATGAGGACTTGAATATGCAATCTCAACCCACACCAATCCAGGTTCCTGAACTGGAGCTAAACAAAATTCATCCTGCAAAAAATATGAAAAGAACATTCAGTATCTAAAGCACCTTTACTTATTGTTCGACTATGGTGTGTGAGAGGAAGAGAGTGGACCATTGAAACAAATTAGAAAGGTTGTACACATTTGAATAATTGTCCACCTGAGAGCAGACACAACTACTTTCTTCTGTTCTAGCTAACCCCCAGTCATCACCACACCTATTAAGTCTCACAACATCTTTAGTGTTTAAGCAGTACATACTCCATCCTCTGTTTAAAGGATCAGCTCTGCTCTGACCATCATCCTGTGTACCATTAGCAGAGCATAAAACTTTTATGAAGGCAGTAAGTTCATTGGGACAAGCATGTTGATTTTCCAGTAATTCTGTAATTTTGCTCTCTTCCAGCATAAAAGTAGGGATGCAGTAACCTTTCATTTTATTGACAATCCCCAAGTCTCCAGTGTGCTCAGAGATATTTATATTATTAAGCTTTACATCATATGTCAAAGTATTAATTCTCAACCACTCTGGTGCATTTCTGATGGGTACATTATCCACTGATACAATAACATCACCAGGAGCTAAATAACCAGAAAGAGGTGAGGTTGGCGGTACATCCAAAACCTGTCCCCCACATAGCCACCAATATGCAATAAGAAAGATGATGTATATGAAAAGACCAAAGAATATGATAAAACTAAAATGATCTAAAAAAAGTACCATGGGACCATGACCACTGCTGTAAAAGGGAAACAAGATCATGGGCAAGAGGAATAATGCCAGTCCGCAAGCTGCACAACACTAGAAAAAGGTTGCAGGTGTAGAAATGCAATTAGCAATCTAAAGCATTTAAAAGTCAAACTAAAAAAATACATACATATACACATAAATATGCATAGATACACATTAAAATATAGGCATACAAACTTAGGATCTACTGACACCTACGCATGATAAAATCAATTCACCAATTCATGAACTTAAAGAAGAATTTCCTGGAAAAGTCAATAGCACTTTACTCTCTAGAGCAGTGTAGTCAAAAATCTCACGAATTGTACGGTTCATCGCATGATTTGATACATTTTTGAAACCCGACAATGCAAATTGCAATGTGAATCAAAATCACATGTGAATTGTAGGAATTGTTCGAATCTCAAATCCATTGTGATTGGTGTGACACCTAAAAAGCAAGCCGTGCACCCAAATGGGTCTGGGTTGTGCAACCCAGTTCTGGAAAAATGTGTAAAATGAGTTGTTTTCGAAATTTTTAATGAAATTGGAGGGAAACCGCCGACAATGGTTCCCTCCATAATTTTAACAAGGATTATTTAAGAACGGTTCCCTCCATAATTTCAACAAGGATTATATAAGAATGGTTCCTGCCATCCTAGGGATGTCATGACAAGTTCGGCCCCTACTACCTTTTCATTGTGTTCTCTCTACCTCTATCTTATGTTTCTATCCCATGTTTCTGCTGCTTGCTATCTCCTCCCTTTAAGTTCTCCCTTGTCATTTTGAATATTTTGTATCTTTCCCATGTTTTGGTCCCTCACACAGTAGTTCCTGACTCCTTCCCACATGTTCCCATCTTGCTACTGTGTTTTTTTCTTTTACAGGACAATGGGTCAAACAAAGAAGAAAAAGGAGACTGATGTCACATGGAACCACTGTGAGTGTTCCACCACATAGTCTTAGTCGAGTGCAAGTATTATTCACAAACTTGTTGAGGAGGTGTTTGCAAGGATGAAAGACCATCTTTCTTGGAACAAAAGAGAATGCCAATGCTTGTACCTCTGTTCTTGATGAAGTCAAGGAGCTCTTTCTAAAGATGTTAGAAGATAAAGAGAAAGCAAAAGAGGCAAATATTGAAGAATGTTTTGATGAAGTGGGTACACAAGATGCTAGTACCAAGAAAGGAACAATTGAGTCATTTGCTAGGAAGGGGAAGGGAGGAACTTCAGTTACTATGAAGTAAACGACATTGAATGAAGTGCTCCAAGATAGAGAGTTAGTGACTCAAGATATTTGCAAGTGCATCTATGGCAACACCTTGTCATTTAATTTGGTAAGAAGTTCCTTATATGCCCAAATGCTTAAATCTATTGTTGAATATGGAAGGGGTTTAAAACCCCCTTATTTATCATAAGGTGAGAATATCTTACTTGATGTCAGAACCACTGAGAATTAGCCACAATAGGATATTTTCTTGTATAGACAGAATTAAATGCCATAATTAGCAGAACAGATTTGCTGTTTGATTTTGTATTTATTGTACAGGAATAATTAACCCTTAAACATAGGAATCACCTGTGTATGCAACAATTTAGGAATTTCCTTTATTAAGCCTCATGTATACTATTTAAGAGCAATTGCTCTTCTAAATGAAATCATCATAAATGAGAAAATAGTTTGACATTGTATCAACGCTCCAAAATCCTTGGACTGTGTAGTCTTGATATTGTGGCCTGCATTGCTGGTTTTTTTTTAAACCACAAAATTCCTACCCCTGAAAATAAAAAATGTCTGACACACAAGATCCCTGCTCAGTCAGGTAATTTGGATACTGATGAGTTGCAGAATGTTCAATCCAGTCTATGCCTCAATGGAAAAAACTATTTAAAATGGTCTCATTTTGTCTGAACTTTTCTAAAAGTGGGAAGGCAAATTGGACCATCTTACTAACAAAACCCCACAATAATCAGATCCCAAGTTCGTTGCATGGGATGAGGAAGATGCAGTTGTGATGTCTATGTTATGGAACTCCATGACATCAGAAGTTAGTGATGCTTGCATGTTGATGAAGACAGCCAAGGAAATATGGGACAACTGTAGAGAAAACTATTCCAAGGATGGTGATGTTGCGCAAATCTATGAGATTAAAACGAGGATTACTACTAAAAAATAGGGTGACCATTTAGTTAGTGAACATGCCTAGGCATTACAAAATTTGTGGTAGGAGTTAGATCACTATGAGCAATTTGAAGCAAAATGTAGTGAAGATGCTAATCTACTCAAACATTACAAGGAGAAGGACAGGATCCATAACTTCTTGGTAGGATTAAACACTGGCTTTGATCCTGTTAGAATTCAGGTACTGGGAAAGACCTATCCTCACTCAATGAGACAATGGTTGTATTTCAAGTAGAAGAAGCTCGTAGAGGAGTATTAGAATCATAACCAATTGAAAGTTCTGCCTTGGTTGCTCAAACCAAAGGCAAAAAGGTAGGTCTAGGGCAGTTTATTCAACCTGAGAATAGAATAGGAGGGATGGAGATACATGAAGGGGAAAATAAAGATTCCTTATGGTGTAACTACTGTTAGAAGCATCAACATACTCAAGACAAATGTTGGAAACTTCAAGGGAAACCTCCAAATCCAAGTTCAAATTGGACACCTAAAGGAAAGCAAGGAGGGCAAGCTCGAGCCCATATGGTACAAATAGGTTCTATAGATGGCCCCTCTTCCAATCCTTGCATAGAATTTAACATAGACGAGATTAAAAAATTAAGGGAGTTACTAGGAACATTAACAAGTAAAAAATTAAGGGAGTTACTAGGAACATTAACAAGACATACTGACCCAAGGAGTTGCTCCTTAGCTTCCTCAAATAATAGCTCTAAAACCTATGCACTTGTTCTAAATTCCCCAAAAAAAGGAGTATGGGTTGTTGATTCTGGAGCTACAAACTACATGACTCAATCTTCAACTAGTTTTATCTCCTACAAACCCTATCCAAGCAATAAAAAACTTGTATCTGATATGGATAAAGATTAATCTACTTGTCTCATACAAGACCAGATATAGCCTACGCAATAGGGGTGGTAACTCAGTTTATGCATAATCTGAAGGAAACTCATCTTGGAGTTGTTTACCGCATTCTATAGTACTTGAAAGGAACTCCTAGAAAAGGAATTCTGTTTATGAGAGGGAAGGAGATGATGCTAGAAAGCATACACAGATGCAGACTATGTTGGACCTATAGATGACAAAAGGTCTACATCTAGTTATTGTACCTTTCTTGGAGGAAATTTGGTGACTTCGAGGCATAAGAAACAAAAATGTTGTTGCAAGATCAAGTGCAAAGGCATAGTTCAGAGCAATGGTTCTAGGTATATGTGAACTACTATGGATAAAGATAATTCTAGTGGGTTGAGTGGAATAAACCCATGAGATTGTACTACGATAATAAGTCAACAATAAACATTGCACATCAAAGTAGATAAGACACTTCATAAAGGAGAAGCTAGATAATGGGACTATTTTTATACCATTTATATCCTTTGGAAATCAACTTGCAAATGTACTAACAAAAGGATTAAGCGGTACTGCATTTTAGTCTATTATTGGCAAGTTGGGAATAGATGATACCCACTCACCAACTCGAGAGGGAGTGTCAGAATCCCTGAGAATTGGCAAGAATAGTATATTTCTTTGTATAGACAAGATTAAATGCCATAATTAGCAAAATATATTAGCTATCTAATTTTGTATTTTATTGTACAGGAATCATTGACCCTATAATGTAGGAATTAATCGTGTATGCAATAATTTAGGAATTTCCTTTATCAAACCTCATGTTTTCTATTTAAGAGCAATTGCTCTTCTAGATGAAATCATGATAAATCAAAAAATAGTTTTTGACACGTGAAGAAGAAGTTGACAACGTTCAAGCAAGTTTGTCAAAATACAAGATTAAATGGGAAAAATGGGGTAGCACTTTGTCATATGATGGTTGGATGGATGAAAAAGGCAGGTCACTCACCAATTAGTGGGACTATTTTTTTAAAATTGGTTTTCTTTGATGTTATAGCCTACAATCTTAAATCAATAGTATCTTAATGCTAAGTAATCTCATGCTTTATGTTTTATCACTTGTAGCTTAATTGAAAATTCCTGTATTCTTTATTTTCAGAGTTTCATATGATAAAATCTTCAATAAGAAAAATAAAGTTTTAATTGATTTTATATGAGTATGAGATCATTGAGAGAATTGTTCCAAAAGGATTATATTTACAATTGATCAACAATTTGATTAATTCAAGACAGTCAAAGGACTTTTTGAAAAGAGCATGACAGGCAAGATATAGTTTTGATTTTTATATTGGCCTTTTGCTTTCACAGCACTTCTGGTGGAAAAGTTATAATGGAAAAGGCAAAGATTACAAAGCTAACAATGAGAATTTTGGATCTTACTTGTAGTGCTTATTTGAAAATTAGATCTAACTCCCAAAAGCTAACTCAAGAGAAGAGGATTGTCTCAAACCGTATAAGGAATATTTTGACTTTATTTCTAGCCAATGTGAGATATCTTAACACACACCCTTTGCACCTATAACTGAAATTTGACATGTGAAGTTTGTAGGATTGAATAGTTATTGATGGCCCTACATTACAACTAGATAGGCTCTGATACCATAATAGAAAACTAAACCTAACATATTTTCAAAAGCTAACTCAAAAGAGGAGGATTGTCTCAAGCCTTGAAAGTAGTATTCTGACTTTATTCCTAACAAATATGGAATATCTTAATAGTGTTATTGGGTGTGAAAGAAATAGATCATATTTGATGAAGTTCATACCAAGAAAAGAAACCACTTGGAGCAACAAAGATTAAATACTTTAGACTTTGTTACGTAAAATCTTCAAATTGAAATGAGACAAAAGTCAAGAAAGGAGAAAGGAGAGTTATGATCCTATATCCTTATCAAGAAATGACTCAGATGATGAGTGAATTATTGTAAAAGAAGATCCTTGCTCCCCAATTGATGTTTTATGGATAGACATACATGTCTCCCACTTTAAGGAATGAGACTTGAGTCCCACATTGGAAATATGGGATTTCAATGTGGGATTTATAAGGCCTTAGGCTCTCCAACTACAACAACTAGCTTTTGTGGTGTCGTTCTTATAGGAAAAGAGAAGAGAGTAATTGGATTTTCTTTTCTTATCTTTTATTCAAGGGATAACAATGATTTAAATAGGCGAAGAGAGAATCAATTAAGGAGATCCTCTTGCCTAAACAGATTACAAGATAATTTAAATAAGGAAAACTATGAAAGTATTTAAATAAAGAAAACAAACAATATCAGGTCAGGTTAAGGGAAGATTCTGACCTGATTTTATTCTATCCTAAGTTTCCAAATATAAAAGATTTACACAATCTTAACATCCCCCCCTCAAGTTGGTGCATAGATATCCAACATGCCTAACTTGCTTACAAGAAATTCAAAGTTAGGTTTAAACAACCCTTTAGTGAGAATGTCTGCCAATTGTTGTAAGGTTGGAACAAAAGGCATGCAAATAATTCCTTCATCCACTTTCTCTTTTGTAAAATGTCTGTCAATTTCCACATGCTTGGTTCGATCATGTTGGATAGGATTCTGAGATATATTTATGGTAGCCTTGTTGTCACAGTATAGTTTCATAGGAAGAGTCATAGGAAGCTGCAACTCTTCAAGAATTCTTTTTAGCCACAAGATTTCACACACTCCTTGTGCCATGGCTCTATACTCGGCTTCAGCACTACTCCTTGCAACTACACTTTGTTTTTTACTCCTCCATGTAACCAGGTTTCCCCACACAAAGGTACAATACCCAGATGTGGACTTCCTATCTGTAATTGAGCCAGCTCAATCTGCATCAGTGTAGATCTCAATTGTTTGTTGCCCAGTTTTCTTAAAAAACAACCCTTTACCAGGTGCACTCTTCAAGTATCTTAGAATTCGGTAAACTGCATCTAAATGTTCTTCATGAGGGGAGTGCATAAATTGGCTTACCAAACTTACAGCAAATGCAATATCAGGACGAGTATGGGATAGATAAATTAGTCTTCCTACCAACCTTTGGTACCTGGAAGTATCCACCGGTGCACTTTCTTGGTTGTTCCCAAGTTTTTTATTAGGGTCAATCGGAGTTTCAGCTGGTTTACATCCACTCATTCCAGTTTCATTGAGAAGGTCTAATATGTATTTCCTTTGAGAAACCACAATTCCTTTTCTAGATCTTGCAACCTCCATTCCTAAGAAATATTTTAGAGGTCCTAGATCCTTGATTTCAAATTCAAGGGCCAAAGACTTCTGTAATCGACTCATCTCAAGCAAGTCATTCCCTGTGAGAACTATATCGTCTACATAGACAATCAGTATAGCCAATTTTCCTTCAAAAGAGTGTTTTACAAACATAGTATGATCACTTTGGCACTGCATATACCCTTGCCTTTTTATAAATGTAGTAAACCTCTCAAACCAAGCTCTAGGGGATCGCTTCAATCCATATAGTGATTTCTTAAGTTTGCAAACTTTTTGTTTAAAGTGTGATTCAAAACCTGGAGGTGCACCAATATATACTTCTTCTTCCAAGTCTCCATTTAGGAAAGCATTCTTGACATCTAATTGCTGTAGTGGCCAGTCAAGATTGGCTGCCAAGGATAAGAGAACTCTGATAGTATTTAACTTTGCAACGGGTGCAAAGGTCTTCATGTAATCTATCCCATATGTTTGGGTAAATCCTTTAGCCACTAACCGAGCTTTGTATCTTTCAATCAACCCATCTGCTTTATACTTGATTGAGAAAATCCATTTACAACCCACAGTTGTGTTTCCCTTGGGCAAATCCACCATATTCCAAGTTTGGTTCTTCTCTAGAGCCCTCATCTCTTCCAAGACAGCAGTCTTCCACTCTGGAACCTTTAGAGCAGAATGTATATCTCTTGGTATTTCTCCTTTGGTCATTTCTGAAATAAAAGCTCTAAAAGAAGGTGATAAATTATCATTTGACACAAAATGAGAGATAGGATACTTTGTACAAGACCTAACCCCTTTTCGAATAGCTATTGGAAGATTAGATTGATCTAACTCTAAGTTAATAGACTTATTAACAGACTGGACAGTTTCAGAAAAAATGTTACCTAGTGCATTTTCAGACTCTTGGCAGTGTTGAGGTTGTAGAGTATCACTTGGCCTCGATGTTTGACCCTTTTTCTTCCTTGAATAGACAAGATTAACGGGTTTTTTGCCCTCAGTCATTGTAATTGTCTCATTTCCCCCTGTTTCAAGGCTCTTAGGACCAGAAACATGTTGCTGTTCACCATGTTCAGCTAGTATTTCAGAATTTTTTTCAAAACTTAAAAATTCTGGTTCCAAGAGTTCTTCGAACATTTGAAAGTTATGTTCTGCATCTTCAACTCTTCTCCCCCCTGAAGATGGCTTCCAAAGAAAGGTGTTTCCTCAAAGAAAGTGACATCCATAGTTACAAAATATTTTTTTAAACTTGGATCAAAGCACTTGTAACCTTTTTGGTTAGGAGCATAACCAACGAACACACACTTTGTTGCTCTTGGATCAAGTTTACTTTGATTAGGCACATGTGAATGGACAAATACTGTACAACCAAATATCTTAGGGGGCAAACAAGTTGAGATTCTATTTGTTGGAAAAATTTTCATGAAGAAATCAAATGGAGTTTTAAAATTCAAAATTTTGCTAGGCATTCTGTTTATTAAATAAGTTGCAGTCAAGATTGCTTCACCCCAAAGATATTTAGGCATATTATTTTGAAATAACAAGGCTCGAGCAACTTCAAGAATATGTTTATTTTTCCTCTCAGCCACACCATTTTGTTGAGGGGTATTAACACAGAAACTTTGATGAATAATTCCTTCTTGAAGGAAAAAACTACTTAAACATCGGTTAAAATACTCTCTCCCATTATCACTTCTAAAAATTTTTATTTGTTGTTGGAATTGAGTTTTTATCATTTGAAAAAAGTTTTTAAAAATCCCTTCCACTTCTGGATTTTCCTTCATTAAATACACCCACATTAGTCTAGTGTGATCATCTATAAATGTAACAAACCACCTTTTTCCAAGAAGAGTCGGATCACGACTAGGACCCCACACATCACTATGAATGAGACTAAAAGGACTAGACTTTTTGTAGGGTTGAGGGGAATAGGTTGAGCGATGATGCTTAGCCAACTGACATGTTTCACAAGTAATTAAAGATGGATTTTTATTCTTAAAAAGATTGGGAAACATGTGTTTCAAATAAAAGAAACTTGGATGACCTAATCTATAATGCCATAACATAATTTTGTCATTCCTTGAAACAGATACTGAATTGAGACAATTACTTTGACTCTCTTTATTGAAAACAGTTTCTTCTTCAAAGAAATAGAGGCCATCAACTTCCTTAGCACTGCCAATCGTCTTCCCTGATTTCAAATCCTGAAATTTACATGAAAAAGAATCAAAAACAGCAAGACATTGTTGATCATGTGTTAACTTGCTAACGGACAAGAGATTGCAAGATAAGTTGGGTACATGAAGAACATTATGGAGAGTAAGAGAACTTGAAATAGGGACAGAACCAACACCAGCTATTGCAGAAAAAGAACCATCTGCAATTTTAACCTTTTTGTTACCTGCAGAGGGACTGTAAGTAGAAAACAAATTTGGACAATCTGTCATGTGATCAGTAGCTCCAGAATCAATGATCCATGGAGCATGAGAATTCTATGTAGAACTAAGAAAAGTAGTAACTGACAAAGGGTTATCTTTTTGTGCCAAGGAAGAGGATGAAGTAACTGACATTTTTCCAGAGAAAATTTGATACAACTGCTCTAACTGTTCCTTTGTGAAAAAAGATGACTCGGAAGTATTTTTCTGTTCTTGGTTTTCAAAGTTGGAAGATAGAGTTTCAACGGCAACAATAGAGGGTGCATCATTGTTGTTTGTTGTCATGGAGGTCATTGCAGTGTTCGATCCTCCATTTGCTCCACCCACTCTAGTTGTTCGGGTTTCTCCGGTCATGGCCGTCTTAACCATGATAAAATAGTCCCTGGATCAGAGCTGTACAGCTCTGATACCATATAGGAAAAGAGAAGAGAGTAATTGGGTTTTCTTTTCTTATCTTTTATTCAAGGGATAACAATGATTTAAATAGGCGAAGAGAGAATCAATTAGGGAGATCCTCTTGCCTAAACAGATTACAAGATAATTCAAATAAGGAAAACTAGGAAAGTATTTAAATAAAGAAAACAAACAATATCAGGTCAGATTAAGGGAAGATTCTAACCTGATTTTATTCTATCCTAAGTTTCCAAATATAAAAGATTTACACAATCTTAATAGTTCTCCTAAGCAAGGTAGTCAAAATCGAGATTTTACCTAAAATCGAAAAGGGGATGTAAGATTGTAAAATCTAGGGTCGTAAACTCGGATCATAAGATCTTACCTAAAATATAATTTTCTATATATGCATATAAAATTTATATAAGTGCATGTAAAATAATATATATAAATATTTAAATCATACAAACAATTAATTATACATACATTCATAGAGATAATATCCTTAAAGCCACCATTTGTCTCAAATAACAACTTAAATACAAAATAATATAGATTCCTAATTTCCTAGAATATCATGATAGTTAAATAAATCATCCTCTTGGTTCATTAGATCTTCATCTTCATCAAGTTCATTATCACCATCTTCATTAAGTTCATTGTCACCATCTTCATCTAAATTAGCCATCCCCACCACATCTTGAGAGGAACCACAACCACCAACATTCTCTCCAACTTGGTGTTGATCCAAATCCACCAAGATATCATCATCTTCAATTTCCTCAATTTTATTCTCATTATCCATAATTCACTCATCATCAGAAGAAATATCATCAAGATTTATCTCCATTGATGATTTTCTAACTGTTTTTGGTTTAGCCAATTTTGAATTAGTCATGACAAAAACGAGTTCATTCATTCTTACTTGCTTCAAGCGATTTCTTCTCTTTCTATGAACCTGGTAGAATAGAAATAGAGTAATAGTATTAGGCAATTGTTAGACTTGGAAGTTGAAATTGATATAGCATGACATGTGATTCAAATCTCAATATCTTACCATCTAAAATATATTCCAGTTACGCTCACATCCAAAGGAACTACATGTCAAGCTTAATATACGCATGGCAAATTTTTTAAGCTCTGGATGTCCATCTCCAAATTGATCCCACCATTGAGCTAGATCTCATATTTAGTGTCATTATGGTCCCCTTGGAGCCAAAATGTCCCATACGTCTCTTGAAATAATCCATTTGAACATCAATCTTAGCTTGCTCTTCCTCGGTGGGTACCATTCTTTGTAAACAATGAAACAATCCATCTTTAACTTCATAGTCACATTTGAATTTAGGACTATAGTGTAGTCAAGGATTAAGAAAATAGCCTGCAACATGCAAAGGCCTGCGAAGTTGTCTATCCCATCTATCATCAATGATCTTCCATAAAGGCACATAACTAAAAAATAAAATAAATTGAATTAGATAAAAAAAACTAAAGTTGATTTTCTTAATATAATAAGGTGAAGTGAATGACAGTTACCTTTTCTTGACTCCTTTGAAAGCCTTTTGTATATTTTCTTTAGCTTGATCCATCTCCTCATAAATAAACCCCATGGCAGGTGGGGTATCTGAATCAACCATACGAAGCACTTTGATTAAAGGAATTGCACCCTTCAAACAAATTATGATATTCTTCCAAAACTCTTTATCCAAGACCACATCCTCAACATATTTTCCATCCTTTGTCTTTGCAAAACGATTGGACTTCCATTCTTCACTTGTGAACATTCTTATTAAAGCTCCTTTAGTGTCATTCAAGCACCCTAAAGTTAAGTAAGATTTGGCAAATCAAGTAATGTCTGGTCTCACCAACTCTCTTCCTTTTGTCTCCTTTTGCAATAGGAAAATTAGAGAAGTTCTTGAATAGATAAATGATGTAATTTTTTTACCTTTTAAAATAGTCTCATGATGCACAACTATTTTTTTCTCAAAGTCTTCCAACATTAAGTCAATGCAGTGTGTTGCACAAGGCATCCAATACAATCTTTTTCTCTTGTTCATCAACATCTGACCAGCAGCTTTGTGATTTGCTGCATTGTTCGTCACAACTTGGACAACATTTTCTTCAACCACCTCTTCAACTACATCATCTATCATCTCAAATATCTTGTCAGCAGTTTTGCATATGTGAGATGCATCACTTGACTTCAAAAAAACAGTTCCCTTTGGACTATTCACCAAGAAGTTTAGTATTGTCCTCCTCCTTTTATCAGTCCATCCATCAGTAATTATGGTGCACCCTGATTGCTTCCATTCCTCTCTATGTTCTTCCAAAGCCTCTTTTGTCATATTAACTTTTTCCTTTAAATACTTTACTCTAATTTCATGGTAGGAAGGCGGTTGAAATCCTAGCCCATGTTGTGCAATTGCATCACATATTTCCTTGAACTCATCACTCCTTACCACATTGAAAGCTATGGCATTGTTGTAGAAAAATCGTGCAATTGCTCGACATGCATCCTCTCTAATAGATTTCTTGAATATAGAATTGATGGTACCTTGTTGAGTATTCTTGGGTTTTCTCTTGAAAATGTTTTCAGAATTTCCAACTAGTATCTCATTGCCTTTTCTTTTTTCAGCCATTTTTCTTTTATGTTCTTCCAATTCAATCAATATCTGTTTCATTTCCTCCCTCACTTCATCACTTACACCTATGAAACTTAAAACATTTTGTCCTGTCCAAGCCAAATGATGCTTGAACCTATAAGCACCTCCTGTAACAATTTGGGGGCAGTATTTACATTTAATTCGTTTTGAACCCACACCTACAACAACCCCATGCTTCCAAGCCACATCAGTTTTGCTTCCTGCAGCATTTCTACGAACAGGCACAATGGACCCACTTGTACTTCCATTATCATCACCAACAGCACTTCCAGTAGCACTATTACTTGCATGCCTAGAACCAAAAGCCATTTTTCAGAAGCAAATACAGAACAGGGGCAGCAAAAAACAAAGAGAGAATGAGAAAAATGGCAGGTGCAGGTGCAGTGACAGCAGCAGCAGCAACAGCAGCAACGAGCGGCAGAAGCGGCGATAGTGGACGATAGCAGCGGCGGCAGTGGGTTGCAGCAACAACAGCAGCAAAAAATTTTAAAAGTAAACAGAAAACAGAGCGCAAAGGAGAGAATGCTGAAAGAAATGAGATGCTGCGCATCTTTTAAATATTTAGGGTTTTTTATAAACCGGGTCATGGGTCAGGTCGGGTCACGGATTCTGGGCAACCCCATAAAATTGCAGGATCGCACGATCCCACCGATTTTACGGGTCAGCCGTGCGATTCTACGCGATTCCAAAAAATTGCCATTTTAGCCACAATCCAAATCGTTAACCAAGTGCAAGATCATAAAATCATGCCATTTTACGATTTAAATCGCAATTTTAACTACCTTGCTCCTAAGGTCCTTATCAGGTTTGAATAGTGCATAGAAGGTCACTAAAGGCACTAATGAGGAATTTTGATGGCATGGATTTTAATCTTATGAAAATGGGTAGGAGACAAGAAAGGATTTTTGAGAAAATAATTAAAATAGACCTCATGGTAAAAGCCCAATACCATCATATGATTCATTTAGTCAACCTCAACTATTGGAATACAACTTATATTGTTGTTATTGTATTGCAAACCACTAGTCACCATTGTAGCTACCCCTAAAATTTTGCCTTCATTGTAGTCATCCATGTTCCAAATGTTTATTCTCAGGTGTGCATGGTGTGTTGAGATCCCACATCAACTAGACATACAGCCAAAGGAGAGCTTCCAAAAAGTGGGCAATCCCCTTCTTACAAGCTAACAGCAAAGATAGGCTGTCCCAAATTGGAACTGCTATGATACCATCTCAGAAACTAAATTATATGAAATATTATTCATAATTCAGATAATACACAAATGTGTTAGATATATACACCTATGTCCTTATCTACTTAACAAAAAAGGAAAAAAACTAGAGTCAGACCCCACGATTTGTGGGATTTCCAATTAGAGTAGAAAAGACAATTAAAAGAGTTTGATTCTAAGGACACAACCTATTACAAAACATTGAAATAACTAACTAAAAAAGGTTTTCCACAACCACTTTAGGGTATTGTTTTTTGGTCAGCGGTAGGCCACCACTAACTCTGCAACCTATTAACGAACGAGCCCAAGTTTGAAATGTTGACAAAGTACAGCCTTGCCATACTTTGTGGTGAAAATGAAATTGAAATTCAATATAATTATGACAACTAAGGATTTTGATGATTGAGCTCCTAAAGAAGTGACCATAGTGGCTCTAAAATACCAAACAAGGATTGACTATACTAAATGCTTGAATAATTAGGCCAAGTGCAAAAGCTAAGAATTGAGCCATAGCCTGGAAAAGCCATCAAATTATATGGCTATAAGAACTAGTACATAGGGTAAAGTTTGGTTAAATATGACAAATTTAGTTTATCTATGATTATCAAGCAACAGAGCACATTGATTTCCCTTCTTTAACAAATATATATTAATGTCTATCATTTAAAAAAATCCCAACATGCAAATCATGTGATAGCTATTTCAAGGA
Organism: Canavalia gladiata; assembly: GCA_037954105.1. Lineage (NCBI taxonomy): Eukaryota > Viridiplantae > Streptophyta > Magnoliopsida > Fabales > Fabaceae > Canavalia > Canavalia gladiata. The sequence goes on along the minus strand of CM075658.1, from coordinate 33,540,753 downwards.
TGTGATAATGAAAAATGAAAAAGTCATAATATATAAACAATGTTATTGAGCAGAATAAGTGTATATTCTTGAAACTAGTGTCAATGGATCCCATTTTATATTCAACTTACTACTGCATTGTGCCAAATGCCAGCAGAATAGACGCGGAGAGCAGTCAAATGGGGTAAAGTTTGCAGCAATTCATAGTTGAAGGCAACCAGAGCACCAGGAAATAGAACTGCAAAGAAGACAGCAATGTACTCTATTTGTATTCCCTCACTGGTTTCCATTAAAAAGTGCAATACCAAAAATCATGAGAATCTAGCTTCTGTCATTTGAATCAAAACTAAATTTGTGGTTCATGCAATCAGCATGAGACAGAGTAAATAAAAGCATAATAAAATTTTAATGCAGAAATGATTATTGCAAATACACCCTTGCATTGCTTTGAGCAACAGATTTGCAATTGCACCTAATGCTGAAATACACCCTAGAACAAAAGAAGTTTGATAGCACTAGGGGGCACCTAGAACAGAAGAACAATATAAGTTTGCTGCTGAAATAATCATCGGAAATACACCCGTGCATTTTGGATTTCTTTCAATAACAAATGTTACAGTTGCAACTGATGCTAAAATAAGTTGGATAGCACTGGGGGGGCAAGTAGAACCTATTCAAAAATCCACAAAATCTAAAACATATAATAAATAAATCATTCTTGGACATTATCCATCATACAGGAGAAAGAAGATCTACTTGTATGAGATATTAATAAGGGGTTATACACTTGTATAAAGAACCTTTCTTATAAGGAAGAAAAATATATAGTATGGGGAAACAAGGCAGCAGTTAATCCAACTCACTCAGGTCAATAATTTTTTTTATATTCACAAGGGTATACTTCTTTTCTCCATTTGATTTTTATCAGATTTGGGAATAAATAGTTTATGGTCAATAATTTTATGTTCACAAGGGTATGCTCCTTTTCTCCATTTGATTTTTATCAGATTTGGGATTAAATAGTTTATGGTCAATAATTTTTTTATATTCACAAGGGTATGCTTTTTTTTTCCATTTGATTTTTATCAGATTTGGGAATAAATAGTTAGCCATTGTAGATGGAGAGCCTAAGACCTTAACCCTATAATAGAATCCCATACTTGCAATGTGAGACTTGAGCCTCATACCTTGCAATTGGATCCTAACATCTCACCGTGCTTTGTAACCCAGACCCCACATGGAAAGGCAATGCATGAGTCCCTGACTAGTTTAACTGCAGTGTCAGTGTTACCATCCACGACACTCATTTGCAACTGAGACACATGATGGAGGGCTCTGATACCAATTGATAATAACCTTGAAAGAATCATACGTCAAAGGCTAGTCGTTGTAATTCGAGCCTAAGGCCTATAAACCCCACACTAAAAAAGATTGAAGAAAGATCGTCTCTATGAATAGATACTCTAGTGCAATATAGTATTTGAGAAACCTGGTTCTCTCCTAATGCTCAAAGGCCTTAATCTTCTCACAAATGACAACATAGCTTTCCCTCTGAACCCATCATCCTTAATTGTTACTACAGTTTCTCCAGTTCTCTGCAACAATCATGCTATTGCCTTGTCTCATAACCCAATCCTTCATGCCCACACAAAACACATGGAGTTGGATCTTTTCTTTGTTTGAGGAAGGATACAAAACAAACATATTCCAACTGATTTCCAAATTGTTGATGCCCTAACCAAGGCTTTATTGTTTACTGAATTTCACAGCAAGCACAATGTTTGTGCCCTTTCACACCCATTAAGCTTGAGGTGCGAATATTGGAGTATATGTATATAAGCATATGTTTACAGGTGCAGCACACCTTATAGTAGCTTAGTTCAATAACTGTTTTCTGTCAGAAGTTCATTCAGTTAGTTAGCCATTTCGTCAGCCGGCTGTATAACTATCAGCTGTTAATGTAACTCACATCATGCATATATAAGGATCTTGTAATACTCCTTCAAACAATGAGCATCAACACTTTTCAGTTCAGATATCTTCTTTCTCTCTCTCTCTCTCTTCTCTCTTCTCTCTTCTTCCCTGTCCCTCTCCCTCTCTCTCTCTAAGAGTGATACAGTAATTGTAGTATGAATAGGGGTATACATCAATGTTTTGTATCAGTGTACGACAACTATTGAGAGCCTTCTTAGCGAATTCCATTTCTCAGACTCCGTAAATCCTCTCTAAACTACTTAAAGTTCAATGATTTATTATTAATTTAATAAATGTTACAACTAAAATTGCACAAAATAGTTGAAGTTCTCACTCGTTCATCTCAAACATGGATTTGCTTCAGCTTTAGATAAAGTTGAAGAAAAGGATTGCTTTTATGAGTTCAGTAGTAGGCATGTCTATGTACATATGCACTCATCTAAAGTAATTAATAGTCAGGAATCAAGATGTTTCTTATATTTTAGGAACAAAAAATAGATGAGAGAGATACAAAGGTTTATATAACACAGTAACACTAGTTTGTAATATTATTCAATCTTAGTAAGAGGACAACAAAAGCAACGACAACTGACCTTGTGGCGGCAACTGCATGACCTAATTCATGCACAAAGACAGATATGATGGTAGAAATAAATATATACCCAGCATCAGCAAGTGATAATCTTAAATCAGGTAGCTGCATAAAAGGCAGTTATTAAGTTCATAAGCACATGACAGAGAAAGATATTAACATTTTCACAAATTGTAATTTTGCAATCGGCATATATTTTCTATGAATTTGTTATTCTTTCCAAAATTAAAATAAAAACTAATTTAAATTTGATAAGAGGAAATCAAGTTGCCAACCAAGGAGGGGAAGCCAAATAACAAGGTACTTGCAAGGTTTCGAAGCTTATTGCTGCTACTGCAGAGATGCAATGTTCTGGCTAGCTCCCACAAGAGAATCTGGGCAAGCGTGGCATTGAAAAAGTTAATTGAAATCCAAGGAACAAAATATTTAGAGCAAATAGCCAAAATAGTCCCTAAAATACATAGCATCGGATGTATTTGCCACTGAATAACAGAAATTGTGCTTGAGTCCTGAATAAGCATTTCTTCAGTCAAACTAGTCCTCATGTAAAAATCTCAACAATTAATTTGACTATTAAATGTATGCTCAAGAACCTCAAGTTCAATTTCCATGACTTAAGGACTTACATAACCAACATTGCATCTTTCTGGAACTAATTTGGTTATTTACACAAATATTTAATATGATAAAAACTTTCATAAACACAAATTCTCACCAAACTAACTCCAAGTAATGCAGACAGCGCAAAACCAACCCCAATTGAAAACCATACTTTCAAAAACCTGGAATACAAGCCAGGCAGCTAACTGTAAGAACTGGATCAGATTAAAGAATACAAAAGAAAATAGAAAAGTAAATCTGTATTCTCCTTCTTGAATCCTGCCTGAAAGGGGACAGAATTAAGGGGGTAATGAACAAGAAATCTACAAGACTGTTTACAAGGGAATTCGAGAGTCCCTGGTCTCTCCTCTACCAACTTCTTTCCAATCAACAACTAATAAATCCTCCTATCTCAACTGAAACTCCCTCTTTTATATCTCCTAACTACCTCAACTACTAACTAACTGTTAGTTATTACTTATTATTTCTTTTTTAGTCTGCCCTCTTCTCCTCCTAACATATACTTTAGTAATTGGGGGTCTAACAATACTCCCCCCAAAAGATTAACCTTGTCCTCAAGGTTAAAGTCAGGAAAAGTGTCCTGAATTGTGTCATAAGATTCCCAAGAATTTTCAAAATCTAGGAGACCTTCCCACTGAATTAAAACCTCAATGCTTCCACTTGCTGTAGCCCGAATATCTAACACTTTTTCTGGTTGAGTCTGTAATTCCAACTCATCAGTGAGACCCTGTGGTAGAGGTTGAGCAACTATTGCAGGAGCTAAAGCTTTTTTAAGAAGAGAAACATGAAAGACTGGATGAATCTTGCAATTGTCAGGCAAGGCTAACTTGTATGCCACAGCACCAATACGTTCTAGGATTTGAAAAGGACCATAAAACCTTGGACGCAGTTTCTCGTTTATCCGTTTGGCTAAAGATTTCAACCTGTAAGGCTGAATCTTTAAATAGACAAAGTCACCTTGATTGTAATCCACCTCCCTTCGATGTTTATCTGCTTGCACCTTCATACGATTTTGAGCTTTCACCAAGTTATCTTTCAAGTCTTGCAGAACAGTGTCTCTAGCACTAGTCATTTTATTCACTTCTTCAACAGTAGAAGGAATAGTGGTCCCTTTTAATAACAATGGGGGATCTATGCCATAGAGAGCTTTGAATGGGGTGAGTTTAGTAGAGCCATTATAATTGGTATTAAACCAAAATTCTGCCCAACTTAACCAACGCAGCCATTGTTTAGGCTTGGTACTAGTGAAGCACCTTAGATATGTTTCTAAACATTTATTAACCACTTCTGTTTGGCCATCTGTTTGGGGATGATAGGCCGAACTATACTTGAGTTTTGTACCAGCTTGTTTAAACAGTTCTGACCAGAACCCGCTCAAAAATATCTTGTCCCGATCAGAGACAATAGAAGTAGGAAAACCATGCAATCTGACTATTTCTTTGAGAAAAACCTCTGCGACTTCTTTTGCTGTATAAGGATGACACAGTGGTATAAAGTGAGCATATTTAGATAATCGGTCCACCACAACCAGGATAGTGTCCTTCCCTTGAGCTTTAGGTAACCCACCAATAAAATCCATAGAAATATCTGACCAATTCTGTGACGGAATAGGGAGAGGCTGCAAAAGACCAGCAGGCGATAATGAATCTTGTTTGTGTCTCTGACACACATCACAAGCAGAGACAAATTGTTGAATATCTCCCTTCATTCCTTCCCAATACACCAAAGCTGCCAGTCGTTTATAAGTCCGTAAAAAACCTGAATGACCTCCTAAAGTAGTATTATGAAATTCAGCAATAATGTCGGGAACCACCAAGGATGATTTAGATAGCACTAACCTCCCCTTATAATACAGCTTTCCTCCCTTCAGCAAAAAATGAGTGTGTGCAGTAGGATCCTTCAATAAATCTTGCATGATGCGATGTAGTTTTGGATCTGTTAAAGTATCTTCACTCCACGAATCTAGCCCAGGAAATTGTAGCAAAGAAATGGCTTCAAATGTCATTCTTCTAGAAAGTGCATCTGCCACGATGTTGGTGATACCTGGTTTGTAGTGAATCTCAAAATCAAATCCTATGAGTTTGGAGGCCCATTTTAACTGCTCTTCTCCCCATAATCTCTGGTCAGCAAGAAACTTTAAACTCCTTTGATCTGTGTGAATGACGAAATGCCTACCCAAGAGATAGTGTTTCCATTTTTGGACTGCTAAAACTATTGCCATAAGTTCCCGCTCATAAACTGATCTTAATTGAGCTTTGGGAGTCAAAGGTTGGCTTAAAAAAGCAATTGGTCTCCCTTCTTGCAATAACACAGCCCCTAATCCTTTACTTGAAGCATCAGTCTCTACCACAAAAGTCTTGGAAAAATCAGGGACAGCCAAAATAGGTAAAGAGACCATGGCAGTTTTGAGAGTTTCGAAAGCAACTTGAGCCTCTGAATCCCAATGAAATCCATCCTTTTTAAGTAGTTGAGTCAAAGGTTTGGCTATATCTTCCCATAGTCCTGCACAAACCTCCTATAGTACCCTGTGAGTCCCAAGAAACCTCTTAAGGCCTTAAGATCTTTTGGAACAGGCCATGAAGTCATAGCATCTAATTTTTTTGGATCAGCCGCCACCCACAATGTGTCCCAAGTACTCTAATTGTTGCTGTCCAAAACTGCATTTGTTAAAATTAGCATACAAACAATTCTCCTTTAACTTCTGCAGAACAGTACTAAGATGAAGAACATGATCCTTAACATCCTTGCTATAGATCAAGATATCATCAAAGAATACCAACACAAACCTCCTTAAGAACGGCTTCAAGACATGATTCATTAAGGCTTGAAATGTTGATGGGGCATTTGTGAGTCCAAAAGGCATTACTACAAATTCATAATGACCCTCATGTGTCCTGAAAGCTGTCTTGGAAATGTCTTCTTCTCTCATTCGGATTTGATGATAACCTGACTTTAAATCTAGCTTTGAAAAAATTGTAGCACCTCCTAACTCATCTAACAATTCATCGATGATAGGAATAGGAAATTTGTCAGGTACTGTTACCTTGTTGAGTGCTCTGTAATCTACACAGAAACGCCATCCGCCATCCTTCTTTTTGACTAATATGATAGGGCTAGAGAATGGGCTGACACTAGGTCGAATAATCCCAGCCTGTAGCATTTCTCCTACCAACCTTTCAATCTCTGATTTTTGATAGTGAGGATACCTATAAAGTCTCAGATTGGGAGTGGCAGCCCCTTCTTTCAATACAATTGCATGATCATGTAATCTAGAGGGGGGCAATCCTCGAGGGCATTCAAAGACTTCAGGGAATGCCTGTAATACTGCTGCAACCGTGGGCGGGATTATGTGCTTGTGTTCATATTTTTCCTCTAACAAATTACATTTAATTAAGAACCCACACCCTTCATCTTGCAAAGCTTTGACCACTGACTTTAATGAAGCTGAAGCTTTGCTTAATCCTGGATCACCCTTCAACATTGTCAACTTCCCTTCTATTTCAAACCGAAGTGTGAGCTCTCTAAAATTAGCTCTAATCTCTCCCAAACTTTCAAGCCAGTCCAGACCCAAAACTACATCTGCCCCTCCTAGTTCAAACAGAAAAAAATTCTGTTGAATTCTTATATCTTTGAGTTCCAGCTCCATTCCTTGACAAACTCCTTTACATCTTACCTTATGACCGTCTCCTACCTCCACAAGGTAATCAATTGTATCAGTGATGGGTAAGTGTAACTCCTTTACCACTCTTGTCGCCACAAAGTTGTGAGAAGCTCCACAGTCCACCAAAACTACCACCTGTTTTCCAGCCACAGTCCCCAATAACTTCAGGGATTTCTTAGATGTCAAACCCATTATGCTATGCAATAATAGCTGCAATGCTTCCAAATCTTCTTCTTCACCAACATCTAACACCTCATTGTCGTTTTCATGCTCCTCTTCCATTACCAACAAATGCAATTGCTTGTTTTTGCATACATGATCATGACTATACTTCTCATCACAAGAGAAACAAAGTCCTTTGTTCGTCTTATCTTGCAACTCAGCCTGAGATAATCTTCTTCCCTTATTTCTGAAATTATTGTTCGGTCTACTAGAAACAGACCCGACCATTGATCCGCCTTGATTATCCGTCTTAGTCATTATCTTGTGTCCTAAATCATAAGTGGCAGTTCGAGCACTGGGAAAAACAGGGAGTGATTTTCCTCCCGTTGTTTTGTGAGAATTGTAATTCAACCCTTTTGCTAGCGCTGCATTTTTTTCATCAATCATCTGGGCTGTATCCATCAATTCAGCTAAATTTCTCGTAAGGTGCAGCTTAAGCTCTGCCTTAATCTCATCCTTTAGTCCATTCAAGAAAATACCCTGCAAATATTGTTGGTCAATCTTCCTTAAGGGTCCAGCATATAGCTCAAATTGTTCCCGAAATTCCTCCACGGTCGTAGTTTGTTTTAATCCCAACAGTAATTCAAAGGGATTCTTCATCATGGAGGGTTGAAATCTTCTAATTAAAGAATTCTTGAATACTTCCCAAGAGGGATTTTCAACACAAGATTCCCACCACTGCAACCAGCTAAGGGCCTTGCCTTCCATGGCCACCATCACCGCCTTCAACCTTTCTGTTTCCGATACTTTTCTTAACAAAAAATATCTCTCTACTCTATTAACCCATCCAAAAGCATCTTCTCCTGAAAAGATAGGAATCTCAAGCTTTCTCCAGCAATCACTTATGTCCTCCTTCGATCTTGGGCCAACAAGTTCCTTTACTCCTTCTTCATCAATTTCTTCCTCTGAATTCGATCTCTGCCCCTTTTTGCTTTGTCGACTTTCTGATGCTAGTGATCCCAAAAGTTCCTCAATCCGATTCAGACGAGCTTCTTGAAGTTCTCTACGAGTTTCCATCATCTCCAGTTCTTCTCTCCAAGCGTTTAGATTCCTCTCCATCGCTTCCATTCTTGCCTCCATCCTTGTATTCACCATCCGTTTCCCAAGAATCTTGGAGCTTTGATACCAGTTGTAAGAACTGGATCAGATTAAAGAATACAAAAGAAAATAGAAAAGTAAATCTGTATTCTCCTTCTTGAATCCTGCCTGAAAGGGGACAGAATTAAGGGGGTAATGAACAAGAAATCTACAAGACTGTTTACAAGGGAATTCGAGAGTCCCTGGTCTCTCCTCTACCAACTTCTTTCCAATCAACAACTAATAAATCCTCCTATCTCAACTGAAACTCCCTCTTTTATATCTCCTAACTACCTCAACTACTAACTGTTAGTTATTACTTATTATTTCTTTTTTAGTCTGCCCTCTTCTCCTCCTAACATATACTTTAGTAATTCGGGGTCTAACACTAACTGTCAGAGCACAAAATAACCAAAATAAGTATAAAGCAGTCCTTGCAAAAGTAGAAGGTGCCACCTGGCATGTCTGCGACCAAAGTGGAAAAGAGGTTTGTTAAATGAGGAGATTTTGTAGTCGCAATACCTGCAATCATGGACTTAGACATTACACAAATTTCTAGGTTTGCTTTATTTTTATACAAACACACAAAGAGAAGGTGATCGAAGAAGAATGACATTACCAACAAGAAACAATGTTGGAAACATGATTAGAAGAGGAAGACACGTGAAGTGGGAGAAGAGTGTTGTGTGTGGGCCTTTGAGGTCCAAACCTCCTAATTCGCCTTGCTTCCACTTCCATCATTGAAGTTGAACTGTGTCAATTCTTTTTTACTTCAACACTGCACTGAAAACAACCAAACACACAACCTGAAGTCAGGGAATCACTGAAGCATAGCATACATTAACATGCCCTGCCCTTGAAGGGCAACATGAAGGTAATAACTTTATTATTTTCTTAAAAGCTTCAAAAAAAATTAAAAAGAAAAAAGGTTTTTATTTTTTATTTTTTATTTTTATTTTTCCCAATTACTTTCAAAAAACGTGTTTAATTAGTATAAACTATCAATATTGTAAATAAGGTAACTTTGTAAATAAGAAAATTGTATAATTATAGTAATAATGTATTTAGCATGATTCTAGAAAACTGTAAACCATGCCTTTATTATGTATTTAGTGCACAGGTCAGCTCTGCTATATATTGAAAAAAACAGATTTATTCATATGTTCTTGAGTTCCTTTCCTCCCTCAACAAGTCTAAAACTACTTTACACTAACATTCAATTAGATATTGCCATCTCATTTTTTTAACATCACAAATATTAAATAACTAAACTTTGCTACATTAAAATTTAAAAGAAAAAGTAAACCTAATTTTTTTGTGCCTCCTCTAATTGTCATCTACTAGCCACCAACTATTAGCCACCACAAAACTCATCACAAAGCAGCAATCAATTGTGTTGCTACTCCTCTTGTTCGTCTCATTTTAATATTAGCTAGTGTTAGTTATTAACCGTTACTGTTTCCTGTATCATAATTTTTTGTTAGTTTCTTACTTTGTTACTTTCAATTATCAATTCTTCTTGTATATTGGGCCCTACATAAAGCTTTTGTATAAGTTTTTTATAAATGATAACAATTCATTCTTCTTCATCACAATTGTCTCCATCTTGATATGGTATCGGTGAAAATTTTTCTACCACTCCAATTATCTTTCCTTCGATTTTTTCTTCCTTTTCCTTTCTCTACCATGGCAACACTATTGATAATCCTAACAATCCATACTTCTTGCTTGCTTCTAATCATCCTGGTTTAATCTTGGTTTCTCAACCATTAAATGGTGAGAATTACAATTCATGGTCTTGGTCAATGATGTTTACATTGAAAGCATAGAACAAGTTCGATTTTCTTGATGATTCAATGTCCAAGCCAAATGGATTAGATTTTAGCTTCTTTCTTGTAGGGAGCAAAACAACATCATCATCATAACTGCAAGTGTTTTATATGTTGATATTGAAGCCAACATCTAGAAAGATCTTTATGATCGTGTTAAATAACAAAACCGACCATGAAAATATTAGTTGAAGAAAGATCTTATCTCCCTTATCCAAGTTATCATGACGATTAGTCAATATTTCTCTCGTCAAAAAGGGATTTGGGAAGAATTGAACAATTTTCAACCCTTCTGTACCTACACTTGTGGTGGTTCTTGAGCTCTTCCTGAGAAGCCTCAGCAAAGATTTTACACTTGCTTTTCTCATGGGCCTCAATGATTGCCCTAGGTTCGCAATCAAATTTTGTTATTAGATCCTCTTCCCTTTATTACCAAAGTTTTTCCCTCATCATACAAGATGTATTCTTTCTAGTATTTGTTAAATAAAGTGGTAGGTTTATTTAAATATACCTATTCTTTGATCTAATGCCAACATGACAGTAGTGTTAAGATCAACAATTATCACATCATCAACATATACTAGTAAAGCTACATAGTTAGGACTAGATCCAAGTGTCTAACTTGGATTGCTTGTAGCTTTGATTCAACAAAGCAGTCGAAAATTTGGAAAATAACTGTCTAGAAACTTGTCTTAAACCATAGATAAATTTGTGTGGCCTACACATCATGTTCTCCCCCTAGACTTTGGACCTAAGAGGAAGGTTCATGTAAACCTCTTAAAAGGTGTCACTATTAAGAAAAGCATTATTAATGTCAAGTTGGAGAAGGTGCCAACCTTGAATGGCTACCAAAAATAAAAGGATTTTGATAGTAGTCAACTTCACAACTGGAGAGAAAGTATCTATGAAAGTTTACTCAGTGAAATCTTTACCTTTGCTTGCATTGGAGAACCAATTCCTCCATGTGATCATTTAGATGCTACTCTTGAAGGACTTCCCGATGAATATGATTTCTTTGTTATTTCAGTATCCAATCATCTAGGACCTTATACTACTCATGAATTAGAAGCTCTACTTCTTGCTCATGAAGCAAGATTAGACAAAAATCATCAAGCCACAACTTCTAATGTTTTAATGTTGCTCATACGGTCCTATATTTTAACTCTAATTAAGGAACTAATCCCCAAACCCAACCAAATTCCACGGCTAATGCTAATAACACCTTTTTTTGTCCTCCATGGACTCAAGGTCATGGATATGGAAGGAACACCAAGAGTTGGGGACATTTTGTGGTTGTGGCAAAGCAAATTTCTTCTCCAGAGGCTATATTACATGTCAAGTTTGCCAAAAACTTGGTAATGATGCTCTTCTATGTTGCCACAAATTTGATCAACATTATGCTCCAAATCCTCCTGGAGTTGCTCCACAACATATTCACATCCTAACATATCATATTCTGACCTACAACATTACTCATCTCCACCTTCCCCTACACCACCACTTGCTGTGATAAAATCTCATGCCTTTCACATGTCCACACAACCTGGTCCAACTTATAATCCACCACAGGTTAACCATCATGATTGGTTCCCAAATTTTGGTGCTATGCACCATGTGACATCGTATTTAGAACATCTCCATCAAAGCACTCCATTCCATGGTTCAAATCAGATAGTGATTGGAAATGGTCAAGGTTTGTCCATTTCATCCATTGGCAATACTTGCTTTGATTCTCTGTTTCCTCCTAACTCAACACTATGTGATGTAGAGATCAATTCTAAGAGCATTGTTGTGGAAACACCACCAGGTAAGGGTATTGGGCCCATCACCAGAGCAATAGCTAAAAGTTGTAGAAGGAGGTGGAAGCTTTGCTAAACCTTCAGGAAGACCTTCCTCAAGCCCCCACCTTTCCCATGGCTCTATATATCTTAGAGTATGACTTAGATACTTTTCTTGTACTCCAGGATCTTAGTGGACCCACTTTGTATAAGCTTGGGCCCAATTTATCTGTATTCTAAGGATAGTTTTTGGGCCTACTTTGGCCCATTTGTGGGGCTGCCTCAAGGGCAAATTAGGAGACTCTTCTTGGGCTCAACATCAAGCCTAAATCCATGGCCAAAGGCAGCTTCAAATCCACCCCAAGGCTCTCCCTTTAGGCACCCAAAAAGACTTTGAAAAAGGCATGCATAGTTTGGTCATTATTTTGTATGTTATATTTCCATGATGAATTGTCTGCAATGTCCATAGAGCTTGGTCCAAGTATAAGGTCTTAACTTATAGGTTTTTGATGCTTAACTTGTAGGTCTTAACTTGTAGGTTTCATCCAAATATGTTGAAGTTCCTCCTTTCCTAGCATCTTGGATACCATCTACTTCTTCTAAACATTCTTGGCTAGTAGTCTCTTTAGCCTTTTGTTTATCTTTTATTAGCTTCATCATCGTCATCTGTTTTACATTGTCTGAAACAAATGGGCAAACACTAAAATTCTCTTTTGTTCTATCCAAATGATGCTTCATTCTTGCAATACCACCCCAACGAATATGTATACAAAATTACATTTAACACACAACCTATGTGATCCAACAGTTTCATAGTATTTCCATGTAATGTCAACCTCTTTCTTTTTTGTTTGACCCATTTTTTACTTCCTAAAATTTAAAATAATAGCAAAGAAAAAAAAATATGTATAGCTAGTGATATAATTTCTATGAATCAAAAAAGGGAGTCAAATGTAGAATGACTTTTAATAAAAAAAAGAAACTAAGGAACGGGACCACAAATTAAATAAAAAAGGAATAACGAGTTGTTGACCTAGTGAGAGATAAGAAAACCACAAAGTTCTCCACGTAAAAGACTAAGTTGTTGTGCTGAACACTGACCACATAGGAATAGGGAAAAGTAGCCCACTCACTGCTGTTAGTATTAGGATTAAAATATAGGTTTTTCAATTGAATCCTTTTTGTATACTAAATACCCATCAGGCCAAAAACTAGCAAGATCTCAAAATCGGCCCAACACTAGTGGCGCTTAAAAAAAAGGCAGAAAAACTTTTAGGGTTTTTAAAAATTGGGTCGCACACAACACAACTCGTTTTCAGTGTACGACCAGGTTCCTTCAAGACGTCTAGCCGCACAACAATACACACGATTTACCAATTTGATGCGATTCTAGCACAATTCCGGCACATGTTCCATACACCATCTGATTCTTATCGTTTACCCCTATTTTTGTAGTGTATCGCAAATTGTTTCGTATGATTCACATGATACTACTCACTACATTGCTTTAGACTATTTTTTAGGTATTAAAGTAAAGAATTGTTCATATGATGTCTTACTGCTCAATCAAACCAAATATGAGCTAGCTTTTGGGTTGATTTAGGCTCAAACTCAATTTTTAACATGGTATCAAAGTCTATCCTAGATCCGTTAATGAGCCACCGTTAGATGTGCAGTCCTGGAAACTAGTCCTGTAAACTTCATGCTCTAAATGTCTAGTTTTGAACATGAGAGGATGCATTGGAAATCCCAGTTTGTCTAGAGGTATGTCCAACCATGCATATATAAACTAATGACAATCCCCACCCTATGAACCAGCTTTTGGTATTGAGTTAAGCCCAAATCCAATTTTCAACATAGAAAAACTCCCAATGCCAACCAACTACAAGCCCATGAGACTAGTATCCTACGACCAAAATAAAATCCCAAAGGTATAAAAATACTTGATATAATGCACTCCACGGCGCTATAAGTGAACAAAAAGTCAAAATATCTTTGAAAGAAACTTCTGAAAATTATCCAAGTGAAGGAGTATTGAATCAATTGATAATGAGAAGAGATTCATTAACTAACAAACTAAAGGAACGGATACCCACAATGCAACTGAAAAAGAGACTCCTTAATAATCACATCCTACTAGAATTCATTCCAAAATAAAAGCATCACCTTTTATTGCCACATTGTCATCACATGAACTGAATAATATTTCATCCCAATTTCTTGTATTTATGAAACACCTGGATATGATTCTTAGACACCAATACACCCATGAATCCAAATTGCAATTATGCTAGCACATTGGTATATATACTGGAATATTAATTCATGTCACAGATCCCCTTGCACACACCCCATATAGAACAGCCCATACTAATGCATATAACAAAACAATTCCCAAAACAATAAATCAAGCAGTAACAGAACTGAAGGATAAAATATGGACATAAAAAATTTACCAGCTGCAGCATAGTTAGTAGCCAATAGAACATGTTTCAGCTGATAATAAGAACTCAGAAGCAAAATCAATGAACCCGGACTAGTTTAGTTTAAATTATACACACACAAAATGCACATTTTATACCATTAGTCCAAGTAAACACAAAAATGCACAAAATAACTAAAAATGTTATTATTTACACTCCTCTGCCATTAGTCCAAATATCAGAAGTTCAATTCCCAAAATTAGGTTGCCTTCGTCAATTTTTTACCACTAAATCCAACTTGATATTCAATCAGATTGCACAGAAAACATTAACTAAAATGAAAGCCTCAGTGATTTAATGAATCAGAGTATCAGACCTTATATTGTAAACTAATTCTTTCTCTTTTCTCTCCCATAACTCTCTCTTTGATCATTATGCTCATGCTAGTTAGGGACAAGCTTAATAGCTTATAATATTAGTATGTCAAAATCATCAAGATCACAGAAGACTCATTTTGCATAATGACCATTTGCCTCTTTGGTTCTGCTTATTAATTTCGTTGGTCCTTGAAGTGACACCATATAATAACTAATTGGGTTTTTTCTAATTATTTTCATTTAACTAGATAGGTTGTATCGATCCACAATGGAGTTTCTGAATGAAGCAATATCGGAAGGATGTTCGCAGAGCAAAACGAGAAGAGGGAAAATGGAAATCAAGCGGATCGAGAACGCAACAAATAGGCAAGTTACCTTATGCAAGCGCCAGTTCTATACCATGCTGAAGTTGCCCTAAGCTCCCCGAAGTTGGAATCAGCGGTTTCCCCTCACTTTAAATGGGTTCTTCAGTTGACACTGGACACATAATTCAACACCAAAAGTTTTTAGAGAAAAAAGAAAAAAAAAAAGAAATAGGAAATGCAGAGTTGGACGAAATGCAAAGAAAATGTAAGATAGCATACGAATGGTAGAATTTATGCTCAATATGGCTTACGAAGAGAGGGAGGGACAGAGAAGAACAGCGCAGAGAAATCAACCATGCACTACAAAGGCTAAAGAAGGAAATGATCACCCTAGGGATAATTTATCGGAGGTTCTACAGTCGAGCATTTCATGTTAAGTTGGTTAGCTCCAACATAATTTCATATCATCTTTTTTCTTTATTTTATATAATTTTAAACAATTCATTTTTAAAATACAATTCAACAGAAATTATTAAATAAATTTACTAACTATTTTATATTTATTATTTTTAATTTTATTTTTATTTAAATTTTATTGTATTTTATGTAAAAATTATTTATTTTATTTTTGCATAATTAAAAAATAAAAAAATTAATTTATCACAAAATTAAAATTTTCACATTACTTTTTTTTATTTTTTTTGTTTATTATTTTTCTATCCTTTTTTTATGTTTTAAATTTTATTTTTATATACACTATATTTATTTCAATTCATTTCAATCCACAAATTTTTCTTTCAACTATTCTTTCCTTCTTCTCAATTTAATTTATTTTATCCAATGTTTTCTACACTTTAGATCATCCTAATTTTGATTTGTCTTCACCCTTCCCTCTTTTCCTCACTTATTTTCTTTCTTTTATTTATTTTACACACAGTTAATATTATATTATCGATTTACTTTTTACATTAATTTTTTAAACAGTATAAATACATGAAATACAAAAATTTTAATTTTTTACATTAGTTATGGTTATATAATCAACATAGAAAATTTTTTTATATAAGGGAACGATTTTAGTACACCATTGAAAATTTAATATTAAAATATAAATATTATCAACTAAAACTATCAAGCATATAAAAAACCATAATTATGTAATTATACATTATGATTGATAAGTTATCATACATAGTATTATAAATAATTAATTAAAAATTATATAAAATATTAAGTCAAAATTACATGTGGATCATCATTTTATCTAATATTATCAATTTTTTCTTCAATCATAGGATATAGATTTCTAATTTTTTAAATATTGCAATTAGCAAAATAATATGTTATAAATAGAACTAAAATAAAAAAGATTTTATAGCTATAATTACATTTTTCCATGAATCATTAATATATGTTGAGATCATGTAAAATATATCTCATGACATATATTCTTACTTGATAATTTCATATTATTTTTGAAATTACTAAATAATATAAAAAAATAAAAGTAATTAGTGAATCACTATCAAAAAATTGATTTTTCCTAGCAACCATTTCTTGGCAGTTTAACAATAACCATTGTAACACCATCAAATTTTGCTCCTTATGAACTTTTAGTTCAAAAATCATAGTTAGTACTGTTGATATTTTTTTAAAATAAGAAATAAGAAATTTCATAAATTAATAGAAAAAAAAATAGAAAAAGATCTTTTAGACCAATTTAGTTAATACATTTTTTAAAGTTCTCTATAAATTTAAGTCCCAAAAAAAATATATTTAAAACTACTTGTTATGTGATTTCACATATGATTATTACAAAAAAAAATATGTAATTTTTTTAAATAAAAGAAGGAATTTAAGCTACCAATTCAACAAAAATTAGTGTAACACTCTCAATTTTTTCTCCTTATATACCTTTAGTTCAAATACCATAGTTAGTACTATTTATCATGTTTTAAAGGGCAAATAAAAAATTTTAGAAATTAATATAGAAAGAAATAGAAAAAGATCCTTTGGATCAATTTACTCAATGTATTTTTTTAGAATTCTCTATATATTTTAATTATAAAAAGTAAATCTCCAAAAACTACATGTTTAATAATTTTACATACGTTTTAGTACAAATGAAAAATAGGTTTTTTATAAATAAAAGGAGAGAAAATTTTAAGTATCTTATTTTCATAAAATTATTTCGATTAATTTTTATAAATTTTGAATCAATTTCATTTTTACAAAGGAATATCGCAAAAATACACCGTCGAAGTGAACTAAGGCTTATAAATGTTAATGAAATTTTTTTAAGAAAAGTGTGAGAAAAATTTTAAAAAAATTTATATAGCCTAAAAATGATTTATATCTAAATTCTAAATTCTAAACAAGGTTTAATTAGACTTGAAAATACATCCAGATCTTATTTTTTTCAAGATTATTTTTAAATAAATTTTTATGAGAATGATATGTTCTAAATAATTTTTTGACACTTTTAAAATCTTTAAAACTTTTAATTTTCTCAAATGCACAAATTTAGTTTAATAGAACCTGATTAACTTAAAACAATAATAATAAAAGTATATAAATTATATATATATATATAATAATATTATATGTGGTAAAAGAAAAAAAAAACATTGACTTTACGTTCAAAATACATCAAGAACAAAAATTGGAGTTGTCCATCATTTTTAAATTTAAACTCAAATTACTTTTAATTTGTCTAATTATTTTTAAATTTTGACTGAACAAAAATTGGAGTTGTTCACCATTTTAAAATTTAAACTCAAATTATTTTTAATTTGTCTAATTATTTTTAAATTTTGACTTAGGATGTACTTCCTCTATTAGTAAGCAACATTTATGCACTAATTTTTTTGTTGAGAATTTTTATATTTTTCTCTTCCAATTTTTATGCATAGGGAAAATTTGTTTTTTTTTTCAATTATTGTCTTTAATTGGTTTAATGTTAATTTTTGTTAGATCACTAATAGAAAAAAAAATTATATTGATTTTTAAAAAAAATTTACATCAATTTTGTGGTCAATAACGTTTTACACTAGTTGATCAACTCATGTAAAAATCTATTTTTTATGTCAATTCTAAACTTAATTGATGTAAAAAATTAAATTTTAAAAAATTAATTTTTATATTGATTAACAAAATAATAAATATAAAAAATTTATTTTTTACATCAGTTTTAAATTAAATTAATATAAAAAGAAATTTTTATATTTATTATCCTTTTAACAAATTAATATAAAAAGATAAATTTTTATATTTATTATCCTTTTAACCGATGAAGAAGGTTAAAAAAAGTTTAAAAATTTTATGACAGTTTTAACTGTTACTAATTTTTAAAATGTATATAAAAAATAAATATAAAGCATCAAAATTATAAAAATAAAAATGTTAAACTAAAAAAAAATTTAATAAAACTAAATAAAATCATAACGTAAGAAAAAAAATTATAATATGATCAATTATATATCTGATATAAATGATTTTATCATTTAATATAAACTACTTTGGTCTTTGTTATAACAATTTGGCAAGAGAATTGTTCAAAAACATTTTAGAAGCTTTTACATATGGTAATCATTGAGATAAGGTATAAAACTTCGCCCCAAAAAAGTGTTCAACAACTATGTCATCGTTGGAATAATGAAGTTATAGAATTATCGGATGAAATCAATAACTTCTAAATGCAAATTACAAAATGTAAAAATGAGTTAAAGCATTATTTTATATAAATTTCTTAGTAAGAATTGTCTATACTTAAAAAAGTTATAGCTTATAACAAATTATTATTCAAATTATTTTATATGGTGGTATTTAAATTACTTTCTTTGTATTGACATCACCCTACTCCTTTAATTTTTTTCTTCCTTTTGCTCTCGTTAAAAATATTTAATAATAATAAAATTATTTATCTTTATAAAATATAATAAAAATAATCATTTATAAATTTTTAATTTTAAAACTAACTATACATTGTATTAATAATATATTAGTTTTAAATTATAAAGTTGAGTTATAATATTAGAATAGTTTTAAATTATAAATTGAGTTATAATATTAAAATGACTGTTTTTGAAAATTTAATTTTGTTTTATTTACAAATACATATGTGACTACTCTATTATTGATTATTTATTTTTATATTTTATTTATAATTTCATTATTTTAAAATAATTTTTATTTAGTTTATTCTAATTTAATTTTATAATTTATTATAATCTTATTTTCCTTGTGAGATGGACCTCCTCACTTAGTTCCTGATATCCTCTTACAAAGATTCTAGCATAAAATTCTGGAAATTACTTGCATAAATTCAGTAACAAAGTACTTTTCCCAAACTAAATATATTTCGTAATCAAATTTTGAGTTCAAGAATTAAATGGTAATAGAAATATATACAAAAATATTCAATATGAAAAACATGTTTATTGAGACAAGCTAGACTCACATATGCACTTGGAAAATAAATTCAAATGCTCAAGCTGAACCTTCAACCTCTTTAAATCTTGTTGCTCGTGAAATTATAATGTTAGAGATGAGTATAAATCTCAACTAGTAAGCACAAAACTTAACTAGGATCATTAAACTATACTAAAAACAATCTTAGATTATATATTTAACACTCAAATCAAAATCAAATCAATGACAATTGTAATGTATTCTTACAAGATTAAAAGAGGTAAACATACACAGAATATAACATAAAATTTTATTCTATATTTTGTTTCCATTTTTGAGTTTAAAGCTTAACATGCATAATAACAATGTCAAGTACTTAAAAATTTACAAAAGCAATATGCAAGATTCTAAAACCCTTTCAAGTTTTGGTGAGGCAGGAGGACACTAAACATTAATTTATTGAAGAATTAATCACTAATGATTATATTGAGCTTCTCAATTAGCACTCACGACAACTAATAGTATACTTAACTACATTGATTTCCATTTCTTACAGGGCATTAGTAACATCCAAGTTATAATTTTTTGACAATTCATTTTAGATATTATGCTTTCTCAGAAACACTAATTTACTAATCTTTTGGTAAATATTAGACTCTTGAGACTTGAAAAATACCATGCAATACAAACAAGCATAGTAAATTAATTTTCCTAAAACTGATAACAAACCTTTTTAAATAATTCTTTCAAATAATATGAATTTAGTCCAGTGTTTTCCCCCTTTCTTGATCAAATGAGCAATTGTTTGTGTTAACTAAAGTCGGTGTATTTCAAGAAGGATCTGTTCCATTAGTGAAAAACATGTATTTTCAGCATTGATTCTACTCTCATATTTAGAAAGAATTTGATATCCCATATGTATTTATCTAGATTATAAACAAATATTCTAATCTACAAAAATTAATTCATAATTAGATATCTACATTCCTAAAGGAAAATTTACATGAAGTTGACATTAATAAAGGGTAAAGAGCTTATTTAAAAAGAATTTAAAAAAATTAGGGGATAACGCTGGAAAAGGAACATACATCTATTCATTGTCACCCATTCACACTCTCCCATCTAGCACTTCATTCATTTGTAGTGTGCGAACTATTTAACTTTCACTAATTATTTTACTTTTCTCCTTCATTTCATTCTTTTCCTTTGGGTTTTCTATTGTTATTCACAGGTTGAGGTCCTACACAATATCAATAATAATTTGATGGCCTACCCAGGTTATGCCATGTCACACCGAAGAGATATTAATGTGAACAACATCCAACTAACATCAATCAAGAGAAAAAGAATAAAGCTCCCCATCAAGCTACCCGACTCGCATCAAAGAGACAAAATAAGACATTCAGGTGCACGCAAGAAATATATATATATATATAGTTCCTTGTATGCGTGAAACAGGGATACACTGTTACAGGAATTATCAATTAGCTAGAGCATGTAACAGTTTTTATTTTGTACTGCAAGAATTGGTTCAAGGAACAATAATAAATGAGATAGTTCAAGGAACAAAAAGAATACCACAATTGAAACTCTTGTGAGAACAGAATCTCCAAAAAAAATTCAAAACAAGCAACATCTGTAGAAATAGAAAGGAATATTTGCATTCATTCACCTCTTCCTTGTTCCAAATCATGACACAACATGTGTGTTAGTAGCTTTAGAAATATTTTTTAAAAAAAGACCTTGAAATTAGCAATGTTCGAGAAATGGATAAATCAAAATTAAAAGTTCAATTTTTTAAAACAAATAAGGCAAATGTTCCATTGGTTTGATGAAAAACAAACAACTTAAGAAATTGAAACTATGGTACATTTAACTCCAACTCAAATCTAACCGTAGAACACCAACTTTACAACATGAATTTCTTAAAAAATTGAAAAACTTTAATTTCAACTCACTAATTGTAGAGTCACAGATGCAAGTAGCCCTCTCATTAAGAATTTAACATAGAAACTTGGTTCCTTTGATTGCATATTATGTAGAAGAATATCAATATATTCTGGTTTATAAGTATAACATATTCTGGTATAATAGAATTTTCTATTTAAGTTCTTAAGTTAATGATAAGGATTTGTTCCTATTAATCAAACACTTTGAAATTAGAATTATTCTCGCTCTAAAATGAAACAACTCTTTTCTTTAAACAGTTATTCATGATGATAATCTTTTTTCTTCTCTTATCTTTAAAATAAAATAATACTATCTTTATAATATTACTATTTGTTAAATAATTACTATTATTTATTAAATTAAATTTAAATATATACAATTTTACTTAACTTAGTTATTATTATCTATCTCAATGAATCTTTGTGTTTTATTATTCACTTACCTCACCTCACAAGTCATATAAATAAAATAGAAACATTGTTTCATTTCATCCACTCAAAAGTTGATTCAATTTTACCATATTCAAACATTAAAATTAATGAATTGCATTTACAAAAATTAATTAAAATAAAAAAATATTATGAAAATCCTAGTTATAATTACATCTACTTGATTGGTTTATATATTTTTTCATAATCACATTGATTATTAAAAAAATTTAAAATAAACAAATTAATGGAATAGAGAATTAGAGATGTAGAAAGAATGGAAGAAAGTTACTCGTAGAGGCAAAGGTAGATGCATATGGAAAAATAAAGAGTGGTAGGATGAAGAAAAGCCATTGTAGTACATTATCGTAACCGTAATTACAATGAAATGACGAATTTTCTGAAAATTTTAAGAAGAATTCGATTAACTTGAAGAGTCGTCACCAAATTTTATTTTAACAGAAAATATTTGGAAAAACCCTACCTTGAGGAAGAAATCTAAGTTGGGAACCGGTTACGAATAGGAATGGTATTAGGCATCCTACTCACCCGTTCCGAAGAACGGTACCCTTAAACTGAGTGTGTGATTTTGATATTTTTGAAAATTGTTTGATCCCTGTAAATAGAATAGAAATAAATAGGTTTGTGGAAAATAGTCTGACAGGACTTGATCATGCTCCTACATATTCCCTGGTGCAATGAGAAATTCAAGGTTACGTAGTTCTGGTTGAAGACTTGATCTTCAAGGTTAATTGAAAAAGTAAGGCTTTGAAAGTGTTTTGAATATTTTTGAAAAACTCTTAATCCACATATACACATGGTCCGAAACAAACGAGGTTGTATTGAGACCCATATGATTTATAAATACCAAACAGTATGGTATACTACCAGTTCGTATCTAGAACTCATTGCATGAAACTAAGTGTTTGAAAATATATTTTGAAATTCACTTTTGAGATTGATAAGGAGGATGGTATTTAGAAGATTTCCTGGATTCACATATGCACAAAGTCCGAGACAATCAAGGGCTACATTAGGACCCATATAATTTCTAAATACTAAACAGTGAGGTATGCTATTAGTTCACATTTAGGACTCATTGCGTGAAATCTGGGATTAAGAAATCAGAATGTATTTTTGAAAATTTGATTTTTGAAGATGGTATGATTAAGTGTTTTCCCATATTCACATATGCACAGAGCCTGAGGCAAATGAAGGTTGCACTGAGACTCATATGATTTCTAAATGTTGAACAGTAGAGTATGCTACTAGTTCACATTTAGAACTCATTGCATGAGATCTAGGATTATTAAAAAAATATTGGAATGTTTTGAGGATTTGATTTTTAAGTGTTTTCTTGGATCCACGTATGCACAGAGTCTAAGGAAAACGAGGGTTGCACTGAGACTCATATGATTTCTAAATGTTGAACAGTAGGGTATGCTACCAGTTCATATTTAGAACTTATTGCGTGAGATTTATGATTATTAAATTAATCTTTTAAATTTTGATTCTTAATTATCCTATTTTCCCTTATTTTTATATTTTATTTTTTTATTATCTTTTTTTTAAACTAGTGTTAAAAAAGATTGAGTATGTTTGAAATGAATAGGTTGGGCTTGGTCCAAATTAGAGGAGAAATGGGCTTGACCAGGTTAGATGTAAAAAGGAAAAATTTGATTATGATTTAAATTGAAGATATGTACAAATAAAAACTAGAATTAGGCCCCCTTTTTGTTTAATAGACCATTTATTTGGTAGCATTTAGGCCTACTCAGTATTGGCCCAATAAAAAATGTGAGTATAAAAATGATTATGTGGGATTCAAACCCAAGGTCTAAAGGTGCACGTAACCAGGCTACCACTAGGTTAAGCTTTATTGTTTGATCACAATCTTGTGCAAGTGTAATTAAATAAGTGATAGAAGGTTTAATAGCCATTTATTTAAATAAAGGTTCAAGTGGGATTCGATCCCACTATTATTGAGGCACCTAGAGCGTTCTAACCATTGGACTGAATCCTTCAATTAGGATTAGCATTACCAACTATAAATTTAAAGTATGATTAACGACTAATAATATATTTAGCGAAAAATGAGCATGGCAAGGTTTAAACCCGAGTCCTCGAGCTCCCTAGGACATGCCAACCACTAGGCCATTCCTCGATTTGTTGTTATTGTTCATTACTTAGTATTCATATGGATAGTTAAAATTTACTAACTTTAGACCAACCTAAGAAGAGTGGGAGAGGGAATTGGTTGGTTCATTCATAGTAGCAAGCAACATTTGATTGCGTCTATCTATAGCATAAAAATTCCTTTACTGGTGACGCTTCAATGGTTAAGAATATAGGATTGAGCCTGACTCGATTTCTGTAAATTGTCGTTGTTGTCTCTATATCATAGGCAAATAAGAGCCCAAGTTTTGTGACATGTATCTTTGGTATAACCTGCCTAACATTGATACTCTGTGAAGTAAAACAAATAAGAGTTGAATCATTATCATTGCCAGCAACTCTATACGTGGCAAACAAGGCAGCATGTGCTTCAAGAGTCTGACTCAGTTATTGCTCCATAGAGAAGAGTTACATGTTTCCTTTTACAAGGTGTGGCCTCTCAAGAGAACCAGGGGCGGTTCAATCA
Source organism: Canavalia gladiata (assembly GCA_037954105.1). Classification (NCBI taxonomy): domain Eukaryota; kingdom Viridiplantae; phylum Streptophyta; class Magnoliopsida; order Fabales; family Fabaceae; genus Canavalia; species Canavalia gladiata. The sequence continues at coordinate 33,516,486 of CM075658.1, read as the reverse complement.
AACCAACCATGTGCACATTCTCAATTGCAAGATCTGCTTTTGTAAAATGCTTTCTCCAAAGGTGCCTTCATTTGTTTATGAGTAATGCAGTTCCTCCACAAGTTCATGGCGATACCATTAACATCCCATTCATGAGCATGGGTCGCTGAAGAATCCATGTAGGAACTGGAGCAACAACACCACTGGGAGTTCTCACACAGACCAAGGTCTCCATCATCTGTTGGTCCTTGGCTAGACCAAGTGTATTTAAGCCACTTAAATGGAGGTTTAATAACACAATGAGTAGCAGCTGCCCTAGCAAGAGAAACATATGCACCAATACCTACTATACTTGAAGATGTACCATCTAGTATACTAACAATGTTCAATCCTGGTCCACTATTACTGCTCATAAATATTAGGTGTTGTTTATGACTTCATTCATAAGTTCTACAAAGTTTCCATAGTTTGGTAATAATGTATCTTTATTTCTGCGCATATGCTAAACCCATCTTTGAGTCAACCAGATCAACCCAAGCATTTAAGACCGACTAGTGGTGATGTGGTGAGGGTAAGGTGACCACTTGAGGACATTTCCTATGATGACTTTAAGGGTGCAAGGAAAGACTACGTCAACAAGGACGCAAACTGGTGAGGGAGGATCAAGAGACATGGCTTCAACCATAATGAGAACAATCTCATCAACTAAATTCTTTGGCTACGACTTGAGCAAATGTTATGACATAATCTCATGGTCGATTTCAACTCCCTTCCCTACAAACAGATTAGAAAATGTAACATTGTCTTCAAGTACATCTAAATTAGCATATGGTCCTTAGCAGTTATTGAGGGAAGATTCTTTTACAAGAACATTAACAGAGTGCTAAGATAATCAAGTTAGATGAATTGAGCACTCCACGTAGTCTCAAGAGTTCACAACGTATTGCTATTGAAGAAAATTTTGAAATGTGGCTTTTGGTCTTATCTCGACATGCTAACAGGCTTCAAAATTCGATTAACAGGACTTAATGCTAGTAAAACGAGATGAAATTTGACTATAATTCAACGATTATCTTTAGCACAAAGATTCAGGCATTATATCATTCTACGAATTCAATTGCAAGCATATAGAGGAATTATAATAGTGATTTCACCTGGATGTTGATTCCTTTTAATAACGAACTCTTGCCGAATCGTCCCCTGAAGATGTTGCTGTTATCAAGCTCTGTATAAAGCTAACGTTAAATGTAGTATATTTATACGAAGCTTGAGGCAAGAATCAACGGATGCTGCTACTCCTTTTGATTGAAATAGAACATGTGGATGAGCAAAGAAATTCTAAGGTCTGGTGCATTCTCGAGTTTGGCGAGTGAGAGAAAAATGAGAGCAGGCTCCTAGCACTTTTCTTGCTAACAAAGCTTCAAGAATGGTGAAATCTTGTCGCATTGTCTCTGCAATTCCAAGATCTTTTTTGAAAATTTTTTGTATTCTGCCATAAGATTCCTAAGAGAGAAATTCTAGTCTTTCCTTTTTCAAAAATTTCCCTCATGATATCTTTTCCTTCCCTATTTATATCCCCCCTCCATCAAATTAACTATGGTTTTTATTTTTTAAACCCTTGATTATTTCAAATATAGTTATAACTAACTAGATAACTAACTAACCACCCCTAACAATTTCTTTTCCTTTTTCCTCTTCTTTTTTCTTTTATTTATTTTTTTATTTATTATATTTTGGTTTTCCAATTTATTTTTATCTAATTTTAATTTAAGTGTAATTTAAGAAATGCAATCTGGGACATAATTTGGTGTTCACATACATTGTGACCACCTTGGAGAAACTCTATAAGAAAGTAAAATAACAAAGATAAAGCTAAGGTGGGAAATTAGAAGTCCCAATGCGAGTGTTTTGTATCTAATTTAAGCAACTAAAAGCTTTAGGACATGCAAGTGATGCAGAAGTTGATGAAAATAATAATATGAAAACATATAAATTAGGAACCCTAACCAAATCTAGAAGCTTACCTACAATGATGAAAGATGAATTTGTTAAAGAAGGATGTGTCGAAGAAGGATATAGGATAGAAAGTGACGCATCAATGTTGAGTGCGCCATGAGAAGGAGAATGAAAGCTTCCAATTATAAAAAAAGAAAGGGCAAAACGATGTATTTTTTATATCAATTACTCTAGCAACTGATATATAATGTAATTTATCACCTCAGTTTGATTTGTAACTAATGTAAAAATATTTTTTATATAAGTTCTTTGGATACTCAATGTACTAACTTTATCCTAAATCTTAAAATGTTACCATACTATTTTTTACATCGGTTATCTAGAAAGCACTCTTGGAAGTGAGATTTTTAGATTTCTTCCTCTCCACACCTCAATATTAACTTATGTTAGGATAGTCCTTGATGATGATACGAATGCTTATGAGTTAAGAGAATTAAGTGAAATATAGGTACTTAGCCTTAAAGAGTTTAATTTGAGCCAAAATTAGTTTATGAGAATACTTAAACTGTCCTTTAGATTGAGGAAAAATTATAATAATTAACTTGAAAAGGACTCTAAGGATATTAGTTGGATTGGTAAATTATGAGTACAATACATAATTCATATATTAACTTTATCTGTTATAATTGTTTGGAAATTGCTTGTTGAGAGTAATTTCTAGTAACTGATTTTTAAAATGTACTTAATATTTCCTATTATGTCATTCTAAAATTTTGAGGATATTTAATTATCTAAAAATTATTGTGTTGATAAATTTGAATTGAGATATTGCATGTTTGGCCGTTTAGAACCTAGTTAGGCTACAAACATCAGGATAAGAAACTTCTAGTGGAATTGATAATTTTTCTTAACAGGAATGTTTTGTATCGTATATGAATTTGTAATAACTAATGATTAAAATATATAACATTGACTATTTCCTTAGTTAGTGAAGAATTTATGTGATAGGTGAATACACTATTTAATATGTATTTTCCCTCTATTATGGTGTGAAATCTAGAAAATTTATATGACTTTTACTGTAATTTGAAAAAGGATATAGATTTATCACAATTAAGTGAGATTTTAATTGCACCCAAAAAAGAAGAAAGAAATTTCATTTTTTATTTTATTAAAATTTATTGAGATAGCGTGAATTACAAATGTTTGTCAAAAGAAATTTTAATTTAATCATTACTCTTGATTTCTTATTAGAAAAAGAATTTTTTTAAAAATAAAAGAGAAGAAGAAGAAGAAGAATGGAAAAGTTTAGTTATTTTGAAATTAAAATTTAGTTTAAAAATTTCCTCGAAATTTTCTATAATGAGAGTAAGATATGAAAGAATGTTCATACTTTTTTCTTTAAACATTATTTGATATTCCAAAATCTCTCTTTGAAGTCAAATAAGTCAATTCTTAATAGAAAAATATTTTTGTAAATATTTGAATTTTATGGTCAAGAATTATATAATACAAAGGAATCAAGATTCTATCTTAAGTATCTCAAATGAGAGTGTAAAGTTTTGAGGAAGGGTATTTGGATGAGAATTTAAATGGTTCTTGTGATGATAATTTAAATTTGAATGAGATTGAGAATGTTAGATACAAACAAAGGTTTGCAAAAATTTTTCTAGTAACCATTGAAAGAAATTTACTGGAAGGTTATGAAGAAAATTGGAACCGGAATATAGGATGTGTTAGGTAGATGTAATGAACTTATTGTAAGCATGTATCATACATATTAAATGTAATTAAAAATGGGAAGTCGTGAATGTTTATGCTGAGAAATTGTAAGACCTAAAGGGTTAGAGGTTGAGTGTGATGACTTGTAGGGGACTTGAGGTAACTCTTCAACATCGAGGTCATCACGTTTCGTAACTTGGCTACCTTAACTTGCCTCGGGGATTGTCATGGTCAAAGAACTGATTTTCTGTTGATTTATTGAATGAACGTTGGTCTTTGGTCTAAGGGGAAGTCTAATATATTTGAAGAATTGCAATGAGAGATTACATGAAAATTTAAGATCTTGATAACTTCCAAAGGTGTTAGATTCGAGCCTATATTCATGATATTTTGAGTCTAAGATAAACTGAAGGTTTAAGGAGACTTAATGACATTTACTATGAACTTGATTTCTCTAAAAACATGAATGTTCATCATGGTGCATTCATGCATGACATAAGAACTTCCTTGACCCTTGTATGTGTTAACTTTAAACTAACTCTACTTTTGATGAAGTTAGGATAAACACTTATGTTGGTATGGATATATATATATATATATATATATATATATATATATATATAAAATATATTCTATCATTGCATTCTATTAATTATACATATGAATATTTAAAAATTCTTACTCCTTCTGTTGTTTTGTAGCTATTATTATACTATATGTAGCAACTATCTATACCAAGGAACATGACTCAACTATCCTTCCATTCTTGAATGGATCTGTGCTTCGATGATCGAAGGATATTTAGGAAGAAAAGAAAGCTTTTGTTTTAGGGAAATGAGATAATATATTTATATGTATGTATATATATCTGCTTTGGTAGTGATCCTCAATAACCAACAAGGTTTCTAGGATACCCTATCCTCTTTTTAGAAATTTGAGAATTATGTATATAAGTAACGTATTGGACACTTCCTTATGTATATGTATGTATTTATGTGTAGTAGCATTTTATTATGTTTGTGGGATGAAAAATGTGATATACCTTAATGTGAGACATGTATTTAAGTGACAATCGCATACTTTTACATTGATGATGTATATAGACAATATTAGAACAAGATCTAGGAAGAAAAAAAATTATATATATTTCATAAAATAAAACTCATAAACTAGTTATTTATATAGGCTATATATCGTAAGAGTTATTTGGTAGTTTTTTTAACCGTTGTAGGTTCAATGAAGTTGCAATTGTTCCTTGTTATTCAACGATGGTTGATAAACCACCATTTTGTTGATTTATTTACGAGAAATTAGATATAACTACTGTATAATAAATGATTATTGTAACATAATTCTACCTAATTTCTCTTATTTTTATAGAAATAGTAATACAAGTGAAGTATAAAAACTAGATAGATTTTGGGCCAAAAAGAAGGCAAAATGGGCATAAAAAGATGAAGGGTCAGCAGAAGGACAAAACTGCACCTTTGAGAAAGCCATCAAGGCCATGCTAGTTAGAGCACACCTTCACAGTGGACTAGGATTTTGGACATGGTCGTGCTGGATAGGGAGCACGACCATTTCATCCTTGTGAGGCGTAAAAAATTATCCAAGTTAGACCTAATGACAGAGGAAAGGATCCTAGTAAGTCTTGACATGCTAAAGGTGATCCAGAGTGGCCATGGTGGTTGAGAAGGTAACAATTAACATGACATGCTAAACTAGGGATGGTTTCTAACCCTAGTTTGGTAACTAGCCTAGTACTAGCTACATTAGAGCAACTACATCCATCAATAATTAAGGAACATGTGTGCCCCTTGATAGAACACTTAGATTGGAAGATGTTCTCTCTCTGATTTTCTTTCTTCCCATTGGCAACACTACCTAGTAACCTCCTAACCACCATGAGCTCACTCTCAAATGAATACTTTAGGATTTCATCATTAGGTGAAAAGGGGGAGGAACTAGAGCTAGTGAACTATAGTGAGGAATAATTATCATTGTCCTTAAGGACCATGGTTTTCTTATTTGGGCATTTGGACTTTTATCTTTAGGGTTTCATAGTAAAGGTCATTTAGACTTAGATATTGATGGAGTCTTACCGCATCCCTGATGTCATGCTTAAGCCCATCTAGGAACCTAGTCATGGTGGCTTCCTGACACGCTCGTTGCAAACGCCCAAAATTAATTTTTAGATTTTCCCCAATTATTGGTATAGTATAAGGTACAACCTAGGTCATCTCTCAAATACCATTTCAGATTCTTAAGAAAATTAAGAGAAAGTTAGAACAAGGGAATTTTGTGAAGATGTGATATTAAGTTCTAAATACAAAATATAGAATGAAATTGGTATAGTATAAGGTACAACCTAGGTCATCTCCCAAATACCATTTCAGATTCTTAAGAAAATTAAGAGAAAGTTAGAACAAGGGAATTTTGTGAAGATGTGATATTAAGTTCTAAATACAAAATATAGAATGAAATTAGTTTGACTTAACGATTATCAACTCAAGGAATTCAGAGGCTATTTTCTTAACTAATCATTGATCACTAAAATCATGCATTATGTTTATCAACCTAGGATCATCTAGAACCCCTAACATGATCCTTGAATTCTGTACTGAGAAAACTCTCAGGATTCAATTGATTATGATCAACAAGATTAAGTAACCACTTAATCTTTCATTAGATCTAAATCAATTTCATAATCAGAATTCAATTAAAGTAAGTAATAAAATGAAAACCTTCAATTCAATTACTTAATTTTTACTCTTTTTGGAAAATGATTAACCAATCAAAAACGAATTAGAAATTAATTTTTAATCAAAATACGTCAACCAAACAAACTTTGATTAAAAGAATAAAATTGAAGAATATAGTACAGCAGAGTAGAAATAATTTAATAAGGATGTAAATAAAGATCAAGACCTCAAAGTTAAAATGAAAATAGCTTGAATCCTTAAATTGAAATTACAAACTTAGTCTTCCATGAAGGAGGAAAACTAACAACAAAGAAAAACTTAGCCTTCCATGAAGGAGGCAAACTAACCACAAAGAAAGAAAGATGAAGATAGAAAATGGTATTAGAGTTAATATCCAAGGTGTGTCTTCTCCTCTTGTAAACCCTTTTATTTATAGAGGATTTTTGATGCATCATCTTCAGAAGGTCACCAACCAGTTTTGACTTTTTCCATCCTTTTATTACTTTCACATGGGCTTTGTTGAAAATGCAAAACACTTTTGACTTTTGTCACCAATCAGCACACCAATTTTTACGTTGATTGTAGCATATTTTCAGACATTCAAGTGTCCAAATTAGAGCTTAAAATATTAACAGAGGTTGCAGCCTTGAATGTTAGCTTTCAAACGGATCTGATTTCATTTCAATAGGACTTTTGTATCTCAAGATATGGCTGGATCTTTACACACTGTTCAGGTTCAGTGACAGCAACACTATCTCATCTTTTGAGAAAATTTCGAAGTCCTATACATCCTATTTGAAGTCTGATCTTGCTTTGTAACTATGGATACTTCTTTAAGCTTTCATTCAAGATAGATTTCATGATTTTTGGATGCCTAAAACTCATATTATGCTCAAAATACTATAATAGTGTCATTTTAATCGGTTTAGCAAAGAAATTCAATTAAACTCCATATGAACCCAAACTTATAAAATATGACAAAGACCACTTAATTAAACATATAAGAAGTCTTAATGAGTTACAAATAAGAGGTAATTATTTATAAAATTTATGCTTATCATTTCCTTACTTTCTTTCAAGTTAGCCCTAATCACTATATCCTCCATTTTCTTATAATATTTATTTATACTTTTGTTATCTTGAGAGAGTCTCTCTAGCCTATTATGAATCTCTCTTAAATAATAAAGAGGTACATGTCTTTGTTTTTGTGCTTCATTTCCTCCCACTTACTCAAGGATCTATATCTCTCCTTATTAAGCCTATCTCACCATATTAGGGCATAATCATTAAACTCTAAGGTGGCTAACCTAACCTTATATCTTCTCCTAATGGAATATCTTGCAAAAATTTATTCTATCTTAAGTTCCCAATCTAGGTATGCCTCTAAATTGTCCCCCCTTGGAACTTAGGCATTTTTACCTTATGTAGTTCTAAGGACTCTAGCGATTCCTTTTCCCTTGGATCTCTATTTCTAACATTACTTCTATAGCTTATATCTTCTACGCTATCCCTGGAAGAGCTTCTACTTCTACCTCTATGGTTCCTAATCCTATGGGTCCTATGCTTAGGGGATTCTTTATGAATTGAAGGTTTTCTATGGCTATGACCCTTATTTATATTTCTATCTACTGTTGGTGCATGGTCATGAGGTGTTGGTGTCTCTTCTTTGTGAAGGAGGCCTATCCCCTGAAGATGACTTCTCTCTTTGTTGATAGCATATCCTATTTTTTCTAGGATCTATGTTTGTCCCAAAGAAGTTGACATCATCTTTTGATGTCTTCTCCTTATTGTAATATCCCTCATTTCTAAACCTACTTGTTTCAATTTCTCTTGGATTCCTTTTAGGCCTATTTAAGGATCTTGTTTCTAAGTTTTCTAAGAAATCTTCAAATGATCTTGTTTGGGTTTGAATTACTTTTTCTAATCTTGAAGCAAGTTGCTCCATTCGATTCGTAGGTGAATATTCATAAACACTCATTTGCGATAGAAAATTATCTCTCCACACCTGAATTGCTAAGCTAAGCAATAAGATGACACAAGTTCAAACACTTATCAAGAAACCTAGGTTCTAAGGCATATAATAATTGAGGCTTAAGTAATTTATCTTAACCCCTTAACCTTGCAAAAGAAGACAAGGTTAGTGCTACCAAATAATTCTAAGAAAAGTCACACAACACTTAACACCCCCTTATACTTGTTGCATGCACAACCCACCAAAACATTTAGAAATTCACCTTAGGTGAGTATCCTACATTAAGGTGCAAAGTCTAAAGTCCTAAGTCCTTCTTACAAACAAATTGCAAAGACAAAATTTGAATTACACTACAAATAAATCCTACTACAAGTAACTAGGATTCACAATTCAAATCTTACCTAATTACAAATATTCAACCTAAAATTTATAAGTTCAAAATTGAATACTTAATATTATAATTAACCTTCACTTTAGTCTTCAATTCGGTGTTGAGTCTAAGTCTTCAATTTGACCTTGAGTTTAAGTCTTCAATTTGGCCTCAAAGTCCAAGTTTTCAAGCCTTGTTCCTTTACCTCCGTGGTAACCTTTCCTGTGCTTAGGCCTACCCAGAGTACCTACCAAATTAGGCACACAAAAAGGACACTTGCTATCCTATTTAATTAATGTAAAAAAATTAAGCCTAAAATCAATTAAGCCTTACCAAGTGTTTCCAATCTCTCCCTCTAATGTTCTCACCATGCAAATAGTCCTCTTGCACCACTTCACTCTTAACAAACAGCCTCCAAACTAAATTTGAGGTCAAGGATTAACTCAACTCAAACTCACGATGTTTGGTGTTAATAAGGTGGTGAAGGAGTGTTCATGTAACTGTAGGTAATAGGTGACAAAACTAAAGGAATGTTAAAGACAATGAAGAGAAGTTAAGCACAAGAATAGTATGCTCAAAAGGAATTTAAGTAAGACAAAACTTAGAAGCCAAGAATTTAGACAAACTAGAATTAAAGATAAAATTAAAGGTAAACACACAGAAGGAATCCTAGAAACCTAAGAGAAGCATGTACATGCTCATGCAAAGGATGAATGTTATTTAGCCAAGCTATATAACATCCTAAGAATGAATACCGATTATACACTTAAGTTGTTCATTTGGTTCCATTTTTAATTTGTTATCTTATGATGCGAAATTCTTTTAAAAAATACTTATCAGAGAGAATACAGTGATTTTTTTAAAACTATTTATTATAATTGTGAGCCTCGTCGATATATTGCACATGTCGGTAAGTAAATTACTAAATGTTTCTTGTGTGTGTACAGAATATGATGAATACATATTATTTGCATTGATCTATTTATCAATTAATTCATAGTAACCAATTCAACATAACCTATCCATACAACATACAAAGTCACATAATTAAACAATCCATTTATATATTCATGTAGTCTTAGACACTAAGGCCTTGTTATACACTTTATTACATGCCATAACTTACATACATATTTAGCACATACTATAATACATATGTTATACTACTTAGCTTACTGCAACTTATTATTATTATCTAGGATGCTTACATTCAACTATTCACAAAATATACATTATTAGTATGGCTTCCCAACTTTTAGTTTCCATGCAAACGAAGTGGAGATTAGCAAACCTCTACCAGCCTAATGATGGAATTGCTCCATCCATATGCTTGGATCCAATGACATAAATGTTTCGTTTGACATCTCTTAGTAGGCCTGGAAAAGATAGGGCATCAGATACGACGACCTTCCCTGAGAAGACCATAGATGAGACAAGCTATGGTAATGTGATGAGGTTTGAGGATTAGTCTCCCCTTCTGAAGAAGAGGATTCTTCCATAATAGTTGTCTATTGCCTATGGTAGCTAAGAGGGGCTAGAAACACTCCTTCAGGGTGAAATGCCTCCAAGGGAGTAGCGAATCCCGTGGTTGAAAAGTTTGAGCTCAGAACTTCAATGATGAATAGATGACCTACTGAAAAGTAGATTCGAACGTTGGTCAGTGCCGTGATTAGAACACCGTGTGGGCTCATTGACTAGTTGATATTACTAATGTTGACATAAACCACCGTTGTCGCGAATGACATCGTTGTTGTCTAGAAAGAAAGTGGGAAGGGAAGGAATAAGAAACTAAGTTTCTTCGTAGGTTTTTACTATACCTCTAGTGTCATCACTTTCATCCCAACCATTTCAATTTATTAGAAAAATCATGACATGCATACAAGATTGTTTTTTAATCTTTTAAAAACGTCCTATTGAAGTGAGTTATTTTTATACAGAAATAAACTTGTTTCATGGGCATATATCTTTATTAACTTTATAAATTTGGATCACAATAAATATATTATTTGACTAATAAGTTATTCTAAGTCTTAAGCTTTATTTCTATCTTTATTTTATTCCTCAACTTTGGGGAATTATAGATTAAGTTTCACAACTTTGGGGAAACTTTTGAACATAGACATACATTAAAAATAGTAAAACAATATCTTCTCACCAAGTCTGTTACTCTACCTTCTATTACTAAGGATATGAGCTCATTCCTAGATAGTAGTCACCATCTTACAATGTGTGAAGAACCCTTTTGTCTTCACTGTAAAAGGATTTTTGGAGAACCCTTTTGTCTCTTAAGAGAACCTTTTTGCCTCCTTTTCAGTAGAGCTCTAGGTGCGCTCTAGATATGATGTACAAAAGAAACATTAAGAGTAGATTAATTTTTCACATAAGTTTTCTTTAGTGATTTCTTAAGCCTTTTAGGCTCATTTTTATTGGCTTCCAAATAATTATGTATGCTTAATCAATATCCAACCAAATATGATATGCACATGTAGATTTCAACCTCTATTACATCATCTATCATAAAATACTTCTCATACATAGCATCATCTTTTCTGTACTTATGAGCATTTAACATTTCAACTCATATTAACCAATGTGCATTTATAAGAAGATCACAAGTTAACTTGTAAATCACATTTAGAATAACTTCACTGCATATTCCGAATACATATCTAACTTATTTAACTCTTTAAATTTTTATGATGATTCAATCAAACGACTTAATCCTCTTAACCTTCTAAGTTGCTCCCCAACATTTTCTTTTCTCAAAGTTACATTAGTCTCATATGATTTTTACAACTTAGAAGTTTCCTCTAGATGGCCGAATGACATCTTTTAAGTTTTTATTATTTATGTTCTTTAATTTTTTTAGTCTTATGCATATCCTACTTATACTAAGTTCAAATGTTAAGTGTTAACAAATTTTTGACTTATCTAAGTCAAAATAAGTTAACATGGTCAAATGATTATCCATGTGTTTGTCAAGCTTCTTTTAAACTTTTAATTCATTATTTTAAATTATAAGGTTCTTAAATTACCTACCCCAAGTTTTCAAACTCTTTTCTTCTCATTTAATCTAGAGTGGCCGAATGTAAACCTTTGGCTTTTAAGGTTTTCTAGTTTATTTTTCCTTATCTTATGAGTTGATTTTTACCAATTGAAGACTAATTCATTTGTTAATACCTAACTTAAAAAATTTTAAGACTTATTCTCCATCCGTATAAGTCATGCTTAAATAGTTTAACTTAGTTTTCCAACTTCATATTTTATCCCTAATCACTTACCTTATGCATGCATAGTTTTAGGCTATAATCATGATGAATTCTTGACTTCCTTTTCATTAACTTAGTGATTATGTTCAAAGGGACTCCTTCATCTTTGTAGGTCTTACTCTAAATTTTAAACGCTTTTAGTTATAGTTCAAGGATGTTTAGTTCATGCTAGTTAAGAATTAAGTCTCCTCCTAGAGTAATTTATCCCATAATAGCCGAATGGTCCCTTAGCTAATATCATAACCTTATTACACCTTTAATACCTTATTCTTACATGCCAAGGATCCCTACCTAAACCTAGTTAAGAATTAAAATTCCTTTGTGATTAATTAACTACAAGGTGGCCAAATGCCTCTCCTAAGGTCTAAGGTTTCCATTTTTAATTCTAGTTGACATAGGTTGACCACTTCTTGTAGTTGAAGTTTAGGCTTTAAGTATAACAAAGTTTAGTTGATTTTAGGTTTTTTTTCGTACTCCTAAGGTCATGGCCAAATGAAACTCCCCTCCTCCTCCTAAATCATGATTCATTTTTAGTTACCAATTTTATGCCTTCTAGAAATTTAGATTAAATACTAATTATGGACTTCACTTTACTTTATCTATGTTGGTTATTATGGAATTGGTCACTTTTGGATGTTACTTATACCTTCAATTACTCTCTTATTGGAAATTCTTAATACTACACCATTAACTAATTTTAAGCTTATTTTCTCTTTAGGTTGCTCTACGGTGGTTCAATGCACACTTAGAGGTTTTAAGACCATTTTAGCTTAAATTTTCTCTATTCAAAGGTTGATTTACATCATTTATAACCTAGTTACATGATTTGTATCACTTATAAAATTTTTAGAAAGTTTTATCCTTAAGTATGCTTACATGTTGGATGCCTCCCTTGGCTTGCCAAGGTCACCTTTTCAAATTTCCTTCTCATACAACCTTGGTTCCATGATTTTGTGCACTTGCAGAATCTTAAGCTCTTCATCCATACAAGGCTTGTCTAAATTCCATGGCTTAGGTCATGGCCAAAATGAGTCTTGAGTATCTTGTAAGGCTTATGCCATTTTATGGTCCAAAGTCCCAACTTTTACTTAGTAAATTTTTAGATCCATGCCCAAAGCAAATTTTTGGGACTTATATATTAATTATTCTTTCAATTTTTAATATTTAAGTCCGTGGATTTAGATCTGGACATAACAATATACAAGTTCACCATAAGAAGAAATATCGCAACTTTCAAGCTTTAAACAAAAAAACATGCAAGATAGCATTTTTTTTCAAACAACAAAGTGTAGATCTACAAGATATACTCAATCATTCATACATCTCCTACCAAGAACACTTCAAGAATTTTGCTCATGATTTCTCAAAACTTCCCAAAGCTTCAAAATGGATTTTAGAATAATTTTAACCGATTAAATTTCTTCTAAGTTACTTAGAAGCATTTTAAATCAACCAAACTTCATTTTATTTCTCAATATTCACTAAAAATTTTGATGCTAATTTTGAACCATTTAAATGCAGACTTGAGCCTTCATGAGTAAAAACAAAAGGAGATGCATGAATTTTAGAGAAAGGATCCACCAAAGAAAGAAAACAAACCATAAAAGTAAGATTAAAGCTTAAAAAGAGAAAGTAGAAAATTCCCCTTGATGGTGACTTAGTGTGGGTGATGGTGGGGCTGTGGTGGCTGATCTTTGTCCCTTCTTGGCTGGTCCACTAGGTTCTCTACGTGAAAGAGGTGAGACTTAGTGTTTAAAGCTTAATTTTAGCTTAAATCTTAAAGATGGAGACTTAGGATTAAGGTGAAAGGTTAGGATTTTTTAGACTTAGATAGACTTGGAGAGATTTTGGAAAGTTTTCTAAGTGTTATAGGAAGTAAAACCTAAACTAAATGAGGTCCTAAAAGATCTTAGTGAATTCGGCCAAGTAAGGGCAAAAATTGTATTAATTTTTCACTTAGAGGTATTTTGGTAATTTTGCATAGATTTTTTATTTTTCAAAATAATTCAAAATTCAAGAAATTATCCTTTTATACTTTGATTTGTGTTAATAAGACTGAGTTTTTCACTAATCATGTTTAGGTTAGCCTAAGCATGGTTAACTTTTTATTGTTCAAGGGTAATTAGTCTTAACTATGGTTAAAAGAATCTTAGTATTAATTATTTTTGTCTTTTATGGGTTTACTTGAGTTCACTTGGCTTGGTGATTCTCACCACTATGGTTTCCACATGGGAAATTTCGTGCAGCCCATATGGAGCCCACTCTTGAGTTCTTCCTCACACTGTCTTGCCCTCCACGACCTTGTAAGGGCGTTTTCATAATTTTTGTCAGAATTGCTAGAAAAATTTCCAAATTATTTCTCTGATAATTCTAACACTTTTTGGTTCATTCTTATGTAAATCTATGGTCATTTGATATTTTTCTAGGAATTGACTAGTTCTGTGCAGAAACTAGAGCTTTTTAGGGGCGTTTTGGGATTTCTTGAGGGTATTTTTGTTCCTTCTTTGATTTCTAAGTTTTTCTCATTACTTCTGGTCATTCTTGATGTTATCTATTCTTTTATAATGTCTTTTTCTATTTTTTTACATTTCTTTGGTACATTACTTGAGTTGCTCAACTGTAGAGGCATTTTCATTATTTGCACCAAACTTTTCAATTTCTCTGTTTTTGGTTCCTAATCCTACTTAGTTTTATTGTAGGAATTATTTGTGGCTTCAAAAGTTCATCATAGAAATTTGGGGGTGTTACAAACTATATGAATCATACACAAACTAAGTATTAAGACCTAAATAGGGAACCCTATAATCGAACATGAATTATGAATACACAAGAATACTTCACTCAAATAATGGACCTTATGCACATGCATTTTTCCTACAGGCTGTAGCTGTTCTTTCCTTTAATTTTTCTTTACTTTTTATTCAAGTCTTTTTGTATTTTCTTGCTCTTTTGTTTTGATTTTTTTTGTGTCTAGTTCTCAATTCAGGTCCAAACTTCATTATCCTCTACTGGTCTTTGCATAGGATTTTTCTTTCACGGTCCTAAGTCCCATAGTCCAACTAGTGCATTTGCACTCTTCGTTGCAAAGTAGGGAAATATTAGTCAAGTATGTTTGTCCTATTTGTCTCATAATCTAGCTCAGTCATAAAAATTGTAGAGGTGTTTAAATGTCTTTTAATGTTTCTTAAGATGTTAATTAAACTTACACTTAAGGACCTATCCTTAATTCCTTAGAACATGAAGATTCAAGCCTAGCTAGCATTAGATAACATGAACATAATCATGCATCTCTTTGGAAATTGAAAGAGACAAACCACACAAAATTTAACTAAGAATAACATATATGGAAGGATCAAAATATGCAGAATAATACATAAACAATGCTAAAAGAACTAGATCTACACAAGAACTTCAAGAACACATGAGATTTTGGCGCCAATTTTTGAATTCAAATCTCAAAACTTTTCTAATTTTTTTTGGAAGATCTCAAAAAATTCAGACTAATCAATTCAATCATATTGACCATAGGAAGAAAACAAAATAAGTTTAACAAAGATCATATTAGAAATGAGCAAGTTATGCATAAATCAAATAAGCTAGGTGCATTTGCACAGTATGATGAACATACTTTAGAAATCAGGAAATAAAAAATTCATTTTAGATCCAAATCACATAAAAAATATCAATGATGAAACTAGAAAGCGAGACAAAGATAATCAATAAAAATCATCAAAATCAGAGATCGTTTGACTAATCAAAATTGAAAAAGAAAACAGAAATGAAGATGAACTTGGAAATCCAAGAAGAAGCAAGAAAATGCATACAAATCAAGAAGAGTATCTAACCTCCATTGTTGCAAAGTTGATACCAGTTTATGTAGAGGTTGAAGGAGGTGGTTCTTCAGATAAATGGAGATTTCAATTTGGTGGAGAATGGGAAAAAATTATGTTTAATTATGTCTTGACTTAGAAGTGTCACCTCTTGTGAAGGATAGGCTTCTTCTCTGCCACCATAAGCAGTCACGAAGGAAGAAGTTTCTCAATCCCAAGTCTGGTTCTAGAGGAATGATAAGGAGATAATTGCTCTAAAAAATCTGAGTGAAAACTCATAATAAGCTTAGTGCTGAAAAATACACAAGTGATGCCTTTATATAGGAAAAATGAAGGAGTGAAAAATGGAGGAACGAGAGGGAAGATTTGAATTTGAATTGGGCTCAGATTTCAGCCTAATAATGGTGCCTTTTTCACTTCTCAATGCAGCCTCAAATTGGGCTAGAGAAAGCCTAAAAAATACAAAGCTAAAATATAGTGAAATTGACTCCATATCTTATACATATTGGGCCTACTAATTCCTAGAATACAAAATACCTAAATCATATTCTACCATGTGAAGGGCCAAGGATGAGATGGATTGGGCTTGAGGGTGCTCCTTTTGAAGGCCAAAAAAAGTCTCCACCTCTGCTTGCAGTTGCTTGGCTATTATTCTAGTGATGGATCCAATAGGCCCAATAAGTCTCTAGCTAGCCTTCCTCTACCGCTGGAACCTCTACGTCATGGACTCCCTAGAGTCATTTATTTCTCTAGATTCTCTAGGCTTAAAATTAAATTTCTTTTTCTTCTCTTTCCATTTGTAGATGTTTTCTTAGGTGAAGAGTATTTTCTTGCTTTTCCTTTGCATTTATTATTCTACTTTAATGTCTTAACATTTACAGGTGTATCCTACTACATTCCTAATTTCCTCCTTAAGGTCTTAAAAGAACCTGTGGTTTACTCATTTTCTTCTAGGTTACGCTAATGACAATTACTTGTTTGCTTAGGTGAGCTTGTGCAATCTGTTATGTAATTTCTGAGATAATAGGGAGGCATATATCTATCTTGTAGAATATGTTTCATTTCTTCCCAAGTATCTGTGAGATGAAACCTCTATCTCTCCTTGGACAAATTTTCCCACCAAATGAGGCCATAGTTATTTACTCTAGGGCCACCATTTTGACCTTTTAGTAATCTCTTATGGAGTAACATGTAAATATTTACTCAACTTTGAGATCTAATTTAAGGTACACTACTCCCTTAAAATTTAAGCATTCTAACCTTAACCCCATCTAACTTATCTTGGTGGTTTTTATCCCTCCTATTCTTATGTAACCTATCCCTAGAGAAATCTTTTTTCATAAAGGGCTACAATATGTCTATATATAGAAGACTCTCTATGTCTAAACCTTGAAGATTCTCTATCCTTATTCTAATAGGACTCTTTATCTTTAGAATTACAAAATATACTTCAAGAATAGTGATGTCTTTCTCTTGAGTGGGGCCTATCCCTTGAAGAAGGTCCTCCCATTTCTCTTTCTCATAATGGTGATTTTTTTATTTATTTTGAGAGTGATTTTTAATTTTTTTTACTTGGGTGAGACCTAGAGTTGCTTTTACAATAATAATTGACATCATTTGGGAACGCGTTATCTAGTTCTCTATGGTAACTCCTGCTACTAGATCTCGTATAAGTTCAAGATACAAAAGGGCTCTAACAATATTTAGGTTATGATTAACCCATAGATACATATAGAAAATAAATAGCCACTCAAAATAAGTACATGCTCGAACCAACTTCATGTTCCTCTTCATTTTTAGCCTTAATCCTGGATAAATTATGTTTCATTTTATTTTTATCTAGGTGTTCTTCTAAGGCTTTATTTTTTTTATGGAACATTCTTTCAAATTGGTAAGTTAGGTTTTTCATTTGAGAATGTGTTGAGTAATCAACTTCGTTTATGCTTAATTTTCTCTTCACTCTAGTATTTTCAATCATAAATCACTCAAACAATGCAATTCAAAGCCCATGATAGGCTCAAATTCCTATCATATAAAGAACTAAGAAATTAAGGAATTGAAATTGTTAGAGTAGGGTTAGAAAATGGCTTCTTACCCAAGCCAAGTTTGACAAGTTATAAGGAAAGCTTTATCACATAAACACTTAAGCTACTTTGTAAACCTAAGGAAAATATTCAAACCTTTTATACCTTCTTAACAAGCACAAATAAATAACACACACACACCCACACCCACATATACACACACCTAGTGAATTCTACTCCAAGTAAAACCAATGGCCTTTTACATTCAAATTGAAAAAGAGAATGACTTACAAGTAATGAAAAGATCCTACTACAATGTTCTAAATTTTCACAAAAGAAAGCTAATATAAAAATCTTATAATTATACAAGGAATGGAATCCTCAAAATTATAAGAAATTAAAAATTTAAATTGTTCCTTAAGTCTACATTTTCTTTAGTTGGCTGAATGCATCATTTTTAGTGTTCTTTGGCCTTTTTTCATACAATTCTTCCACCTACTCTAAGAAATCAACCAAATGCCTCCACAAGGACAATGTTAGAGGAAAAATAAAAATTAAGGAAATGTTCCCCACCACTCTCTAAGTGTTTACCCTCCTTAACCCTCATGTTTCACACTTATCTAGGCTTTTATACTTTGTGATTTCATTCTTGCCTTTTACTGCTCAATCTTGTCCTTACAAGACTTGAATGAATGGTAAACTCAGCCGGTCTAACAAGAAGCCCTTGGTGAAACCATTTTGGAAGAGAGAAAACTAATCAAAAAGGATCAAAAAATTGAAAGTTCAAGAAAACAAAGGAAATTTAATCACAAACAATAAAACTACAAAATGAATGTTAAACTCAAAAAGTATTCAATAAGACAACACTAATCTAAGAACCTAAGTGCATGTATACTTAGTTAATAAGTTTGAACCCTATATAAATTAAAATAATAACTTAAAATTAGGAAATAAAGGAGCTATTGTGTGTTCATTGCCGTTTTTTTAAATTTTATACTTTGAGAATTTGCATTTTGGCTCTTAAACTTTGCAAAATTGCTACTAGGTTCTTCCTTTTTTTCTTTTTTCTTGTACAACTAGGATTTATTTTATTTTTTTTCTTTAACACAAAATTTACAAAGAAAATAAATATGCACTAAATGTTGAATTTTCATCATGAACATGAAACTTTGACCAAATTTTTTAGCATAATTGATAAATCAATATTTTGTTGATTTATCTACATAAAATTGTTATAATTACAGTGTGATTCATGATTATTTGATTGTAATTCTGCCTAGTTTTTGTTATTTATTTATGGAATGGTTTCACAAGTAGAGAATAAAAATGTAGGCATATTTTGGACTAAAAAAGGAGCATAAGGGACATAAAAAAAGCAAGGGAGTAATGGAAAGACTAAAATTCCCTTAATGAAAGCTGGTATAGTCGTGCTAAGATCAATCACATCCTTAAAGCATCCATGATTTTTTGACACGATTGTACTAAACTGAGCACAGTCATGTTAAATGATAAGCACGACTGTGCTAACTTGGAGCACGACCTTGCAGCATTATGAATTTACCAATATGGCTGTGCAAATTTAAGCACGATTGTTCCAACCTTGGATAATGCAAAAAGTGGTCCAATTTAGCCTTAATAAAAACTTATCTGATTCAATACTAATGTAATGCCAAATAATTCAAAGCAACCCTTATGAGTCAAGAAATAACTTATATTAACCTGGTTTGAAGTAAAGAAAACTCAAATCACACTAATAAAAAGGGAAGGTAGGTAATGGAAGAGGATACTCAACCATATCTTATATCCTATAGACATTTCTCCTATTTCATTTTCCATTTTCCACTTTCACATTCCTCCATTTTCATTTCTTTCTTCGGCATCTTCCCATAGGATCTTGCAGGTAGGAGCTATTTTCACAATGAGTTATAGATCTCCCTTGCCATCTTTATCAACACTACAATTTCGTATTCTTTTCTTAAGATTAGTATTATGGATTGTTTTATTTGGTTAGCATATTTTTATTTACTTTTATTTACTATGTGTAATTAACCTCAAAATTATGGAACTTTGATGAAAGTTATGATGCAACCATTTAAACCTTTATTTTCCTTTATGAATGATTTTATGTTTTCATTCAATTGTGTTTAATTTATTATTCTTAACTAATTAATAGGAATTCATCACTTTTTTTTTTATTTCTAAGTTGATTGGAATATAGGAGATTGTACCATTTTCCAATTAACGAAACTATAAGGTAAATTGAATCAAAGAGTTTTAGAGGATCAATTGGATTCTTAAGCTTCTAATTGATTATTAAATTAATGAGTTTGAATGATGTTTATGCTTATCTTATTGATTTACCTTGCATGATCATTAGGAGTAGTACTTAGGGAAAAGAATATTACTATTGAATGATTACTAAGTAGTAATAAAATTGGAAAGGATAATTAGAAATTGATCTTTAATCATTCATCCGGAAGTTTGACAGTGAAATTTGGTAAAGTCATAAGGGGATCCAAAGTTCTATGCCTTTTTCATAATTAAACTCATGCTTGTATTTTTCCTTTTCCTTACATTTTCTGTTCTTATTTTTATACTCTTATTTCATTGCAAATAACATTCCTTTTTTGATGAGCTCAAAAGTTGAGAATCAAAACTTATTTTAAGGATTGTTAACATATCCTCTATGGTAAGTATGCTAGAGATCTAAAATACTCCTTTCTATACTAATA
Source organism: Canavalia gladiata (assembly GCA_037954105.1). Taxonomy (NCBI): domain Eukaryota; kingdom Viridiplantae; phylum Streptophyta; class Magnoliopsida; order Fabales; family Fabaceae; genus Canavalia; species Canavalia gladiata. The sequence continues at coordinate 33,495,930 of CM075658.1, read as the reverse complement.
TGTATATTTTCCACACAATAATAATCCTTTGAGATTTAAACTTTACTACTTTACAATAGAGGAATGTAAATTTAATAGGCTTTCTATTGCATATTAATTTAACAAATTTGGATCACAATTAAAAAATTACTTGGATCAAATACTTATCAATTAAGAACATGCATGAGTAGTGATGAACTCATGCAAACTTGGATGGATTTTGAAAAATTCAAACTGATTAGATTATGTAAAGCATCATTTTACATCGATTATTCTCTTACACAATTATGAAAATCCTTGTAGATTATCCTAGATATTAAATTTTGAATTATGGATAAATTGGAGGAAAATTTGAATTTTATGCATCCAAATGAAGAGCGGGCTAGAATTAAGAATTATCCACCAAACAAATTGATGAATTATGGAAGATCCAAATCCTAAACATAAAATCTAATTGGATTTAACACTACTATAATCTATTTTTCATTTTTTTTAATTATTCTAATTTCTTGGTGCCAAAACTAGAAGGAATCTTATTGCACTTTTTGATAAATTTTGGATGATTTTGAAAACTTTTCACCAATTAAATTGTAGAAACAATGAAAATGCATCATATATAAGCACAATATAGGCAAAAACTAATTAATTCACCATAGTTCAATATAGAAATGAAGGGAAAAAATTAAAAAGAGAGAAGATGGAGTTGAAAAGAAATAAATGAATTTTAAAGAAAAATTAATGTGAAAATATCTATATTCAAATCTCCAAAGATCTTGATACCACTTGATGTGTGATAAGCATAAATTTCATAAATAATTATCTCTCACTTTTATCTCATTAAGACTTCTTATATGTTCAATTAAGTGGTCTTTATCATATTTTATGAGTTTGGGTTCATATGAAGTTTAATTGAATTTCTTTGCTTACCCGATTAAAATGACACTATTATAGTATTTTGAGCATAATAGGAGTTTTAGACATCCAAAATTCATGAAATCTGTCTTGAATGAAAGCTTAAAGAAGTGTCCACAGTTACAAAGCAAGAGCAGACTCTAAATGGGATGTTTAGGACTCCGAAATTATCTCAAAAGATGAGATAGTGTTGCTGACGTGGAATTTGAACAGTATGCAAAGATCCGGCCATATCTTGAGATACAGAAGTCATATTGAGATGAAATCAAATCTGTTGGACAGCTAAGATCCGGGGCTACAACTTTTGTTTAGAAGTCAAGCTCTAATTCGGACATGTGAACATCCGAAATTGCGGTGCAAGAAAGTCAAAATTGTTGTGCTAATTGGTGACAAAAATTCAAAAGTGTTTTGCATTTTCAACAAAGCCCATGTGAAAGCAATAAAAGGGTGGAAAAGTAATATCCTAGTTGGTGACTTTATGAAGATTATGCCTCACAAATCCTCTATAAATAGAAGGGTTTACAAGAGGAGAAACACCATTTTGGAGATTAGCTCCAATACCATTTTCCATCTTTCTTTCTTTCTTGTTAGTTTGCCTCCTACATGGAAGGCTTAGGTTTTCTTTCTTGTTAGTTTGCCTCCTACATGGAAGGCTTAGTTTTTCTTTATTGTTATTTGCCTCCTACATGGAAGGCTTAGGATTTATTTGTTGTTAGTTGCCTCCTACATGGAAGGCTTAGGATTTATTTGTTGTTAGTTTGCCTCTTTCTTTGTTGTTAGTTTGCCTCCTTCATGGAAGGCTAGGTTCGTAGTTTCAATTCAAGGATTCAAGCTATTTTCATTTTAACTTTGAGGTCTTGATCTTTCTTTACATGCTTATTAAGTGGTTTCTACTCTGCTTCACTATATTCTTCAATTTTATTCTTTAATCAAAGTTTGATCGGTTGACGTATTTTGATTAATGCATAATTGATTTATAATTGGTTTTTGATTGGTAAATCATTTTCCAAAAGTTTGAAGAGTAGAAATTAAGTAATTGAATTGAAGGTTTTCATTTTATTACTTACTTCAACTGAATTCTGATTATAAAATTGGTTTAGATGAAAGATTAAGTAGAGAATTCAAGGATCATTTTAGGGGTTCCAGATGATCATAGGTTGATAAATACAATGCATGATTTTAGTGTTCAATGATTAGTTAAGAAAATAGCCTCTGAATTCCTTGAGTTGATAATTGTTAAGTCAAATAAATTTCATTCTGTATTTTGTGTTTAGAACTCAATATCATATCTTTACAAAACCCCTTTTTTTTCTAATTTTCTCCTTATTTGCTTAAGAATCTGAAATGGTCGTTGGGAGATGACCTAGGTTACACCTTATACTATACCAATAGCTTGGGGGAAATCTAGAAATTATTTTTGCGCGTTTGCGACGAGCGCGTCAATGTGATCTTGCATGAAGATCATGAAGGACATATCTAGGTATGAAGGTAAGCACAAAAATAGCCATAAACATATAGCAATTAAGAAATTAAAGAGGATTAACTTAGAAATTAAAAGTAAAAAGAACAAAAAGATAAGAAAGAGAATTTTGGAGTGTTAGGAACCACAATTGTTCATGAAAGGAACATTTGATAAGTCTTGATGTCCACAATTGTTCAACTTCATTGATAAGGAGAATTTAAGAATTGACTCAAGAATGTAAGCTTCAAAGATGAACCTAGGGAGAGAAATTACTTTCTCAAAACCTCACAAATTTGAGAGATAGAATATTATGACTAAAAAAAATGAAATTTTCAAGGTGCATGTCCTATTAATAGACCAATGGGAATTTGGTCATGCATGTATTGGACATCCCATCATGCTTTCTAATTGGGATTCAAAGGTACAATCCTGTAAACTAAGATTACATGCCTAAAAGATGAAAGAAAACTTTTAAAAAAAAATGGTGACCTTGGACCTATACAAGTAAGGCACCCTAAATTTATTATAGTCAAAATCCTAAATTAATTTTATGTGGAAGAGGTCAAAAACTTGAGTCCTCTAAATGACCTCTTCATCAATAAGTATCTTTTACCTTCTAGGAAGAAGAATCAATAAATTTCCCTCATCTTTAAGAATAAGCATTCAAATACTACGAAATAATCCAAATAGATCCAAATATATTTTATGTTAATATCAACACTCATGTACATTCTTTTAATTAAAATAGTTAATAGTAATTTACTATGTTTATTCTTAATAAGAGCCAACAAATAATTAGTAGAAAGAGCTAGTAATTTATAAAATAGGTTAATAAGCATTGTCTAAAATTAAAATGAGAGTTTCTTATCTTTTTATAGCATCCCAATATTTTTTAAAAAATACTAACAATAACTAAAATATCTATAGAAAATCATGAAAATATATTTCATAAAATATATATATTATTTATATCATGCACATTCTTCTTTCAAAATAATTTTTCAATAATCAATAAGCTTATTGTACATAGAAATAAATTGAAGCTATAAAAATGGAATGTTACAAAAATGAAGATAGAAATGATGATGATGATGAAACAATGAAAATGATATTGAATGAATTATGAAAAGTATGATCTTTATGGTTAAAAAGTGATAATGAAATGGGGGAAGGATATGATGGAGGGGTGAATAGAAGGGTTTGATGAAATAATGAAGGTGATGAAAAATTTGAAGAAAATATTTTAGAGATAAGGAGAGTTTTTTAATAGGATAGGGAGAGAAAAAAAAGAATAAGTGAGAGAAATTTTCCAAGTTAAAATATATATGTTTTAGATGAAGGGTTAGATGAGGATTTAAGGACTAAGATTGAGAATAAAGTTGTGTAAGTTTTTAACTAAATCTATTATTTCAGTATTATAAATTTAATTTTTCATTTTTTCCTTCATTTTATTTTTATTTAGGTGTTAAATTTTTAAGTATTTTATTATTTGAAAAATGATGTGGTTGAAAATCACTTCATGTATTTTTAAGAGATGTTTTAATTTATTTAATCACTTACTTATATAAATCAAAACTTTGTAGTATTTTATTAATAATATAAATTATTTCATTATTTTATTTAAAATACTAGCTAAATTATTTCATCACAATAATTTATCTAAAATAGTTAAATTAGTTTAAACAATAATATTTAATAGTTGCCCTCTATTTGTGATTAACATGTCAAATTGTAATCCTTTATGTATTTATCAAAACTAATAACAGACTTTATTTTTCATGTAATCATTTAGTTATAACCTAATATTTTCATAAAAGACTAATATTTATCAAGTCACACAGTATATATGCAATTACTATAAAATATTATCTATAGAAATAAAAAAGGATGTTACAACAACCATACCTTATTTTATAGAGATAACAAATGAAACATGTAATGTTATTGAATTCTTTCAACTATAAAAATCTAATTACTTAGCTGAGTTAGTTGATCACATATAAGCAATTCCAATCATTATAAAATAAAGTTATTTTTCTCTTACATGACTAAACCCTATTACTTCTATAATTCATTAACCTATAACTAAAGCCTATTACTTCTATAATTCATTAACAACCTAAGAGGATGTGAAGTTTGACACTTTAATTCCCCTTTCAAGATTATCACAAAAGTGTTATAAATTGTATTTGGTCAAAGAAATTTTTTTTACAAAATTGTTATGGTGACACCTATAATTCTATTGCCTATAATAAGAAATATTGAAAACAAATCATAAATCCTTATACATGCTACCAACAACAAAGAATGGATAAAATGAAAATTATTAATCCCTCAAACTTGTTATCTACAAAAGTTCAAAAACTATAATTTATTCCTATTTCCTACGTTGAAAGGTCCAAATTGTGATATGGAATAGAGTATATGAATAAAATAATTATATGAATGTAATAATCCCAAACATATATCCTATATGTTTTACTTCATACAAAATTAAAAAATTACTAATCCCTCCAACCTTTTGTACTTAAAAATTTTCAATTATTGGCAAGTAGCAAGCCTAAAAATAGTTAATTCAATTGAACAATAATGCTTATTAGAATTAATTTCAAAACAAAATAATTGATTAGATACCTTACTATATAACTGTAAATTGGAACCACTCCAACAATAATGGGATTAAAAAAATCTAACTTAAAGTACTTTTAGGAGAAATCACTCTCTAGTTTCCCTCTAAAAGACTAATAAAAGAACAATTAACATGTGTCACTGCTCTCCAAATATGAAGAGACATTTAGCATCTTATATGGAGAATAGTTATGCGTAACCGTTCTTCAATTATAACTTAGAGAGAAATTTTACATGCAATCATTCTTTAAGTTTGTCAATTTCTGGATTGCTCACTTACACTATGTTGGCTTCTTCTTTGTCATGTGACACTGCCTCCATAGAAATCAAAAGGTTATATTTTTCCTTTGTATTATTTTGTTTTTCCAAGTATTTGGTTATGATTATTGGTAAGAAAAATCATATTTCACTTCCCCTAAAATATTAGTACTGTAAAATGAAGGAGAAGCAAGTGAGAGAGATTGTTTTCCAATTTCATGCATTATTTGACCTTTTATATTCTTGGTTGCCATATGTATGATGAAATGATTAAATTTAGAGCCTTTAAATTTGTGTGTGAATGAATTAAATCAAAGCTTGAAACATACACGTGTATGAGACTAGTACTATTCCACATATGCTTAGGAATTTGCCAAAATAAGTGATTCACAACAAGAAAGTTGCATTAAGTTATATGTAACCTATAATTGATATAAAATGAGAATAATAAAATGAAAATTTTATAATAGTTGAAAGTGACTCAAACTCACGTTGAAGTTACTTTCATTGAATCTTGTTCCTTTGAAATTGTATCATTAAAGTAATTGTAAGCAACATCTTTGTCCATGGAAGGAAATTTCTTTTAAACATTATGATCAAAGAATCCATTTAACTATTTAAAATAGTTACATCACAAGTGAAATCAAATCAAGTTGTTAAAACCCATTACATATTTTTTAACAAGAAACAATAATTAACATGTTTTTAAGTTGCTCATACCATTCCTGGAGAAACAATAGCTTCCCTAGTAGTAGTGGAAGTACGTTAACTACACTATGGCCCTTCAAAGTCCTAAAACATAGAAATATAGTTCACCAATCGTATTGGGGAAGAATAATGTACTTATAAGTTCTTTAAAAATAATATTGGCAGGGTTTAAAATATTCTATAAGTAATTATGTTGTCATTGGTTATTTATATATAGATTTGGATTATTGGATAAAAAAATTAAGAAATTACATAGGACAAATGCATAATACAATAACTCCATAAAAGAGAATTAAAATAATTTAATAGTTGTACATTTTCACAACACAACAAATAATAGGTTTACAAAATTGTAGTAGGTAGTTCTCGCATTAGCTCAACCTTTTCAATTTCATAGGAATCTATATTCATCTTGAGTTTGTTTAATTTAATGTTTATAAATAAAGTTAATGTATTTGCATATATTCATCTAATAATCTTGGTGTAGGATTTTACGTTAAGAGTTACAAGTGAGTTACAATGTATTTGACCATGTGTGCTGATTGAATTATTTTTTATGTAATTGCTTTGTGGTTTCTTATAGGAGACCAAAATTTAACATGGGGTGAATGGTGTGACCCTTCCTGAGATGTATAGTGTTGCTTGTGCGCTAATTAATTAGATAATTTACAAGTGTTTAGTATATAGTGTGTTATTCGCTAGTGGCAAACAGAGCTCAAGATATGAACTTGAATACTATCTTACCTAATCAAGCCCAAATAAAGAAAGACTTATCTTTAAGAGAAAATTCATTTAGAAGATGGGGCTAAATGAGATACAAGAAATAAATGAGATTCATATAAATGCGTTTTCAACAAAAAGAACCAAATAAAGAAGATCTCATTCACAAAAAGATCATAATATTTAAGAAGATATTTTCAATTTATTTTATAAGGATCTGTGTTAATTTTAATTAATTTTATTTCTAATTTGTTAGGATTTGTTCAAATTATTTCATTGAGATTTAATATTAATTAATTCAAATTATGCTAAGAATTTGAATCATATTATAGATAGATTATATTAGGATTGGTTAACATTTTCTCATATTAGAGATTGAAGAATTCTATTATAATTTAGTTATAGTTTCCTTATATTAGTGATTGTACAAGTATAAATAGTTTTCTATGAGCAGTGAAAGACATATTAGAGTTTAGATTGACCTAAATAAGGGTTATTCTTTTGTCAGGACTATATATTTTCTTTACTCTTGTGAAATCTTGACTTGTTAATCTTTTCTATAAGGTTGGCAAATTCATAAAAACCTCCAATTCACGCTTCAACTCAGGTGCGTTGTTATGTGGATTGGTTATATCGAGTTCATGGTTGGACGAGGGTCTAAGTAGCAAGTTACATTACATATAACGTTTGTTGGTTATTTGACCCTATCAGGTACTTGAACCTTTTATTTATTTTTTTTTATTAGCTTATAAATTTCTTTATTAACTTACACCGAGAATATTGGGTCAACCCACTCAAATCTTATCATTTCGATATAGCGTGACCCTACTTAAGATGCAGGGGGCTAGTTGAGTGTTGATTACTTAGAAAATTGGCTTGTGTTTGATATATTATTGTGTTGTTTGTGAAAGGAGAATAAATCTTAATACGACGTGAATGATAAACCACCATTCTCTTGATTTATCTATAGGAAATTAGTTATAATTATGATATAAATGAATTATTTAATTGTAATTCTACCTAATTTTCTTATTTTTGTGGAATGATCACGCAAGTTAAGAATTTAAAAGTAAGCAAATTTTGGACTAAAAAAAAGGGTAAAAGAAGGATAAAAAGATATAGCATTTAATGCGATAATGACACATCAGCCTTAATAACGCAGGAGGCATCTTAGTCAACCTTACGGTGTTACAAGATAACTTAGAAGGTAAAGACAACCAAGGAAGCAGCTAGGTCAATCCCGTTTCACGGCATTGAAACCCTAATCCATGCTTATAAAAGAGAGACTTTGCTACACCATTCTACACAACACAACACACCACACCATGCCACCCTAGGCCCCAAAAGCCACACCACTCTCTTGGGCAAAAACTTATCACTACCCCGGAAACATATCTACTCTAGTACTAATTCCATTCTCACCTCTCGGTATCCTTCTGTAGGATTTTGAAGGCAGAAGCTCTTTCACAATATGAGTTGCAATATCATATTGCCAGCTTTACCAGTACTATGGTTTTGTCATTCTTTTTTCTAGAATTAGTATGATGGATTATTTTTTTTGTTGGATTAGTATGATATTGTTTGTCTTATCTCTCCATCTATAACTAATCCTTAAATCATGGGACTTCGACAAAACTTATAATGTAACCAATTACACCCTCTTTCCTTTTTATGAATGATTTTGTGTATCTATTCAATTGTGTTTCCCTTATTGTGCTTAATTAATTAGTGAGAATTAGCTACTTTTATTAATTTCTAATTTAATTGGGAGATAGGCGTTCGTACCATTATCTAATTAACGAAACTATAAGATAAACTAAATCTATGGGTTTTGGAGGATCAATCTAAATGTTCTTTATGTTTCTCTTAATTATATACATTGCATGATCATTAGGGGTAGTAACTTAAGGGAAAGAATATTGTTATTGCATGATCATTGTGTACTAATAGAATGAGAACGAATGGTTAACAATTGACTTCAAATAATTCACAAGGGAGTTGGGGTGAAATTGGGTAAAGTTATAAAGGACAGAAAAGTCTCATGCCTTTCCATAATTGAACTCATATCTATGCTCTTTTTCCTTTAAATCTGTTACTCGTTTTTTTTCTTCTAATATTTATTTAAAATATTTCAAAACAAAACTCTTTATTGGCGAGTTCAAAAATTAGGATTTAATTATTCTTTCAAGGATGGTTGAAATAGTCTTTGTGGAAATGATATTGAGGATTTTAAATACTATTTTTTACACCAACGAGTGCACTTGCCCATGGGTAATTTGTATGCATAGTAAACGCACAACAGTGATCCTTCTTGAGAAGTAGGGTGCTGGTTGGATGCTCATAACTTACAAAATTATAATTGTTTATTATTATTTTAGAGTTTTGTTTAATTTTGGAAAATATCTATAATATAGAGAAGATGCTGCTTTTTTTTTCAAATTCATGTAGCACCTATAATACTTAGGTTTAAATATGTTTAGATGTTTGGGGAATTTTTTAAAGTTGTTTGAAATTGAATATGAATGAAACCTTAATTTTCCAATTGAGATTCAATAAATTGAGTAAAGTACTCATTTGTTTGAATCTTGAATTGTCCAAGTTGAATAGTTTAGAAGGAAACTTTTTCTTCAATTGATTATTAGTTACTTATTAAATCTTATATGTTATTCTTGATAAAATTTTGGTTAATCACATTTTGCATTATCTTTGAATGCATATTTGATCATGAATTATTTGACACCATGTTTGAGCTGTGTACTTAAAGATTAATGCATTTGATGTCAAAATTTTGGTAAAAATATTATATAAGATTTAAGAAACAATTGTGACTAATCATTAAAAAAATTTCTTCTTGAATGGGATAAGGTTATACCTTATTGTGAGGATATTTAAAAGCAATATGTTGAAGTTGGATTGAAGATGATCATTTTAATGAAGAATATAAGGATGAGAAAAAATATTTTATTAGATTTGTTGTTAAGAATGTGAACACCAATAATCTTATTTTGTGTCCCCATTAGATTTGTTTAAAAATGATATAGGTTACTATATAGGAATTGGAAGAATATTTGATATGTAATGAGATTGATAAGAAGAATACTTACTGGACAAAACATGGTGAGACATGATGTAAAAGTAGATTTGACCATTCCAGGTATAACTTAAGATATATTGACACGTTAAGTGTAGATGAGAGTGATAATATTAAAGAGATTTCAAATATTGTTAAGGAATGTCTTAAGAATTGTTTGAAGATGTTGGAGGGGTTAAAAAATTATGCAAAGAAATTATGATACAATGGATATAATAAATTCACTAGATTAGTTGTGGTGTTGAAATTGTATAAATTTAAAGTAGTTAATGGATGAAATAATAAGAGTTTTACAAATTTATTGAGTTTGTTAAGTAACATGTTATTGGTGGATAATGTATTTTCTAGGAGAAGATACAATGTAAAAGAAATTTTTTCCTTAATAGACCGACTCATTACATGATTGTCCTTGCTATTGCAATTTATTTCAAAATGAGTATGCATTGCTAAAAGAGTGCTAAGAGTGTAATGTATGGTGTTATAAGAAGAAAGAATAAACTCTAGCCAAGGTATAGTATGTTATGATGATATCAATATTTAAGCACATGTACTGTAGTGTAGAAAATGGAAATGATTTGATATGACATGCTAATAAAAGAATTAGAGATGGGAAACTTAGGCACTCAATATATTTTATGCATTGGAAAAGTTGATGCCGATTATAAGGAGTTTACAATAAAAACAAGAAACTTACATCTTACATAGGTGACTAATGGAATGAATCTTCACGATCTTCAAAGTAACACCCATTAGTATATGGTCAATAATTTTGATGATTTACAGCTTGTTTCCATGACTATGCATGAAGGAAAAAACATATGATATTATTTATGTTAATGTTAAGACCAAAACAACAGCGAAATGACATCAATATGTACTTGATCCTTTTAATTGAATATTATAGGAAATAAGTATAGATGTATATGATGGCTGAAGGAATGAATTTTTCATGTTGAAGTTATGATATTGAACAATAAAGGATTTTTTAACATATGAAAATTTGTTTATAAAACGACAATGTGCATGTCGTGCATGTGATGACAACACAAATTACATTTAGTTGAAAAATTGTAAAAGAAATATTTTCATGGGACATCATAAGTTGTTGTCTTATTATCATTATTTTAGAAAAATGAAAAAAAATTTTAATGGGACATAAGAAAAATGTTGATTACCTTATTCTTTTACAAGTAATGAAAAGTTTTAAAAAATGAAGCATATTAGTAGAGTTTGGTAAACCCTGTGCTAAAGAAATCCCTACCAAAGGTTGGAAGTAAATGTCAATTTTTTTTAAGTTACCATATTAGAAGTCATTGCACATCAGACACTTCATAAATATCATGCACGATGAGAAAAATTTTAGTAAGAGCCCGATTGGTACACTATTAAATATGTCAAGAAAAAAGAATGATGACATCATGCAAAGCTAGACTTACTAAAAGTGGGAATATGAGCAAACTTAGCACCACTAAGAAGGAAAATGTTACTTTTTACCTTCTGGAACGTGCACTTTATCCAAGATAAGAAAAGTAAGGTTTTTATCAATCTTTTATATTCTATTAAGGTACTCATCAAATATATAGATTATAACTTCATTGAAGGTTCTAAAATTGAAAGGTTTAAAGTTTTGTTATTGTTATGTTCTTATGCAAAATATATTCTTATACCTATATATTCTATTCTATAAATTAAGGTACAAATGATAATTATCAAGATATATTTTTTCTTTAACATAATCTATAATAAAGTTATTGATCGTAGAAAATTGTCAATTTAGTAAAATTATATTGTTATAACTTTTGGTGAGTTTAAGATGTATTTTCTATCAATTTTTTATATTATAATTTATTTAACTATTTATTTGATTAAGAAAATTTTTTTTATAACCTACATACATGAATATATCTTATCAAAAGATATATGATTAAAAAAATATAAAAAATAATTTAATCATAAGATTATATCATTAGGTGATATTTAATTCAAGAATTTGTTAAAGAATATAATAAATAACTCATAAATCAAGAGGTAACAAGATTCTCTAAATCTCAATAGAAAAATGTTAAAAAAAAATAGGAAAACTAAAAAAAAATTCAAAATTACAATGAAATTAAACATACTTGTATATATTATACAATTGAGCCTTATGTAAAAATTTATAGAATCAAAGATAAAATTTAAAATTTCTAACACAGATAAAAGTTAAAGTACAACAAAGCATAACCAAACTATAAGAAGTTTGCAACAATCAATAAATAAAACTGAAGGGTAGGAGAGAAATCGTTGACAACCTTTGCTCTCATTATCAAACCATGGTTATTACTTACAATATGTTGCTTTTGATTCAGCGCAAGTCGATGTTGTGATTGTACATTTCCTCACGTCGCTGCTAATCCTTTGTTGATGCGTTATAGAAAGGCTCGAGGTTTCAATTTGAATATAGAATATAGAACAAATGGTGTTCTTGATGCCAAAAAAAAAAAAAGGTGTATGATTGATTTTCGTACGGTGTGTGATTGATTTTCTTACGTCATTGCTAGTTGTACATTTACGTTTGCTTGGATGGACTACATTAGAATCAACCAACCCATTCTTGATTGAATATAGAATATAGAACAAATGGTGTTCTTGATGCCAAAAAAAAAAGAAGGTGTATGATTGATTTTCGTACGGTGTGTGATTGATTTTCGTACGGTGTGTGATTGATTTTCTTACGTCATTGCTAGTTGTACATTTACGTTTGCTTGGATGGACTACATTAGAATCAACCAACCCATTCTTGAATGGAAAGAAAAGCGACAAAGTGAAGTTCTGATGATAAGAGAGAGAAAATAGACTCATTATTTACTTTAACCAAGTTTGTCTTATTGTCATTAGAATAATTGAACCAGCAGCATCCGTTCTTGTAACTTGTTTCCTTCGACTATTTTGTAATAATAATAATAATAAACCATAAGTAAAAATTAAATTATGTCATTTCTTATCATTATTATTAGTGTTATATTTTTTTAGCTTGACTAAGTATCATGCCTTATATATATATATATATATATATATATATATATATATATATATTGTATAACAAAAAATAATTTCTTTTTTAAAAATATTTTATTTTACAAAAATTATAAGTTCCGTTCTTTAATTTTTTTAAAAAATAAAAAATTTAAAAATATTTTTCTCGTAAACAAATATATGTAAAAAATATTTTTTTAACCCATATCATAATTATTTGATATTAATTAAGTGGTTGATTTATATTTGATATTATCTTTAATTCTAATAGTTAATTAAATAGTTATTTGTTATTTTAAATTTTATGTAAATTATATTTATTTTAGAAAAAAATAAAAGTATATATTTTTTTAAAAAATAAAAGTATATATATTTTTTAAAATTAAAATAATTTTTTAAAATTATTTAAAATAATTTTTAAATTTACACGATGATTAAACAAGATTTAACTATTTTTTATATTATTTGGATTATAAAATTTTTTGAGCAATCACTTATTATCTTAATCATGTGTAAGGATGGATTTATTTTTTTTAATTTAATCTCCTAAATATTTCAACAATACTTTACTTCTAAAAGATAAAAATGTAAAATCCTTATTCTAAACTTCAATTTAATATTTTCAAAACCATTCCTTTTTCAAAATAATTTTCTCCAAATTATAAAATAAATAATATTTTAAAAAATCCTCAAATTAAAAAATGTTTCACATGAGATTAAAGTATATCTTTTCAATATTTAAAAAAAATTCAATACTCTCTATGATAACTTTTCATACAGTTTCCTCTTAAAATTTTAAAAATAAATAATTTTCTAAAAGTTATATAAAATTTAAAATATTTCATATGAAATTAAACTCCATCTTTTAAAGTTTCAAAAAAATTTCAATGATTTTAAAAAAAAAAATAATTCATGCAGTGATTAATTGGTGTTAATTGAGCAGTTCATCCATCTTTAACCTTATTTGATCATAAAATTTATTGAGAAAACATTTGTTAACTTAAAATTTGTGAAAGATAAATTTTCTTTCTTTTTAAAATTAAATTCACTTCTAAAAATATTTTTTTTCTAAAAAAAATAAATTTTTTAAAATATTAAATTTGATCAATGGTCAAGCAATGCTAATTAAAGTAGTTATTTGATAACTTGAACTCTATGCACAAATGACTCTAAAATCCAAAGTAGTTCAAAGATTTAAATTTTAAGTTTTTTCAATTTTTTTAATAAAGCATGATAGTGACTCCTTTATTTTATCATTTTATCATTCGTTATCCTATCTTGACCCTAATTGAGATAGAGTGTCAAACTCACTTATTGATCTCTTTGTTCACATACATTCCAACATTGAAATCTAAGCAATCCATGTTTTAAGTACACAAAGGGAAAAAAAACCATACAAAGAATGCAATATAGGAGGAATGAAACAAGCAATTCAAGTATAATCGTGTAGAAGAATGGTAATTAAAATAATTATGGATCATATAAATTTACTTAGTGATAAATGAACTTTTGTATCCTTATTTTTATTTTATGTTGGGCTTCAAGTATAATCGTGTAGAAGAATGGTAATTAAAATAATTATGGATCATATAAATTTACTTAGTGATAAATGAACTTTTGTATCCTTATTTTTATTTTATGTTGGGCTTAGCTAGGATTGAACTAGATTTGACTTTGTCATTTTGGATGTTTTTAGATTATTAGATTTCATTGGTTTTAAGTGATAAAATAGGTTAATTTTCATATGTTCATGCGTCATGACCTTTGTTCATCATGCAAACCATATGATAAAGATCCAAGTAGCCTATTTAAAGACTTCTTATATGTAATTTTAGGATTTGATTCAAGGATGAATCCATTTGAAGAGGGATAGAATGATAGATATTCCATTAGCCTACGTAAAGATTCCTTATATGCAATTTTGGTCCAAATCCAAATTGAGGCACAAAAAGTTCTGATTTCACTTGTACAAGTTCAAACAATTGAAGATCTCGGATGAGAGTGCAACATAAAAAGTTATCATAATCAAATCTTTATAGTTAAATATTTGAATTTAATATATACAAATCTACTTAAAATTTGTAATTGATTTGATGTAAATTATCTTAGAATTTAATATTTATTTACGAGTGATTTATTTTAATTATTTGCAAATCAAATTAAGATTTTAGATTTATTTAAAATTTAATTAGGATTTATTATTTATTTTTATTATTAGGTTTTATTTTAATTTAGACCAATTGGGTTTTCTATATAATAGGATTTAGGAATTCAGTGTAAGTAGAAATTTTGATGAATAATAATATTTCTCTTTGAGAGTGTTCATCTCCATGGGAATTGAATCCCTTGGTTCTTGGGTAAAGAAGTGCCCTTGATAATGTTGATTTTTCTAGAAGGTCGTGGTAAAGGTCACGTTCCTCTTTGATAACTTCGGTACTCTTTGGAAGGTTTATCTTGGATTTTTTTATCTTATCCTATCCTGATTATGAAAACATTTAAATTAACATTTCCACAATCCGATTCATTCATGTAGGGTGAATCATATCACCATATCTTGGGCTATACAATTGCAATTGGAATGATTCAAGTGGCATTGAAAAGATGAAACATAATTCTAAAAATCTATGTCTATCTCTGTAGTCTAATAAAATTGGGTTAAGAGAGTTAATTGGGCCAAATCATTACTCAAAGTTTCTATCCAGATAATCTAAACATGTTTAAATAAATTGGGTGTATCTAGGGCTACATACATGATTTTCGAGTGAGGTCAATTTACATAGATAAAGGACAAAAATTTCTATAACTTTTATTTGAAGTAAAAATCCTAATTCATCTTCCCACATGCCCATATAATTTTTTTACCAGAAACGTTAGACAAGGACCTATGTTTCGCATACAATTTGAATTCAAGCAACATAGTAAATCTAAATGAGAAATTCAATTGTAAACTTAAAGGAGACAAGAGAATTAATTCTTCAAGGCTATTTAAGATATTTTAAAGATAATTATTATAGTTTTTATTTTTATGTAAATTCTAAATTTGAATTTGAAGTTTGATAGGGTAGAGTTTTTCTTTTAAAAATGAGACTCTAAGAGATTATAAAGACATCTTGAATTCTCAATAATTTCAGTCCTACATTTTCTTCTTCTTCTTCTTCTTCTTCATGCAAATGTAATTTCCTCATGGAAAGATAATTTCTTAATTGTCTCCCTAATTTTAATTTCATAAATGAAAGGTTTGAGGTTTAAGCTTAACAAAATTTCTTATGTGAATTCTCTTCTTCTCCTTTCAATTTCTTACACTTGTTGTTTGTAATTTTAAATTGAGTACATAATTGATTTTGTTTTACACATTGTAATTCTTAATTTAGGGTTTTCTTAATTCTTTAAATTGGGGCTATAAGGATTTCATATAGGATTTGGTGATTTTGATTCCCTAAAATTAATTTGAGAACTTTGAATGATGCTAAATTACTTAAACATAAATTAATTCAAATTTTGGATGCATTCAATAGGAAATCTTATTATTAAATTGAGTTAATTACCTTTTGATATTGTTAATTTTCACTTCAATTTACATTTAAATTTTTCCCCAAAATATAAAACCTCATTTCTCTAATTCTGAACTCAACTAATTAATTGTCGTGGTCTTCAAGAGATAACCAAGGTTATGTTTTTTACTGCATTACTTTTACTCTTGTTTTTTTTATTTTGACACAATTGTAATGCATATATAAAATTCTTCTACTATTCCTTCTACTAGTCTTTAACTGATAACAAACTCATGATTAGGCTAAGATTTAATGTGTCTCATACCATATTACACATCACTAATTTTGAGTTGGTCATTATTAGAATTCGGACTTAGATTTAACTCAACCCCAAAAGCTGGCTTATGAGGTCAGGATTATCCTCACCATATATTAATTTGGTTGGTCATATCTCTAGTTAATGTGGATTCTAAACCACCCCCATATACCCAAGACCAAACTTCTAAAGTGTGAACATGTTTGCAGGTGGACCAATTGTAGGATTGAACATTTGCTAACATCTCAATAATAGATCTAGGATAGACTTTAATACCATTTAGAATTTGGATTTGGATCTAACTCAACCTCATAATCTAGCTCATGAGGTAAGGAATCCTTCCATTATAAATAGATTGATTAGTCATATTTCTAGTTAATATAGAACTCTAAAACAACTCCTCACACCTAAGACTAGACATCTGAAACATGAACATATTTGTGGGTGGACCAATTATAGGATTGGATATATGCAATATCCTAATAATAGATATAGGAAAGGCTTTCGTACCATATTAGAAATTGGATTTGGGTCTAACTCAACCCCATAAGCTAGCTCATGAGGTAAGGATTGTCTTTACAATATATACATTTGTTTAGTCATATCTTTAGTTAATATAGGATTCTAACCATCATCTCTATATCACAGCATGCATATGAGCTTAAACCATCATTATTTAATCAAAATAGTGGAAAGTATTGGAAGTCAATTTCCAACATTGTGTTCCCACAATAACATAAACATAATCACAATTTTATCATTTCTTAAAACATTAAATTGATAAGCTAGTAAGATAGTCTGCAAAGTCTTGTTGAGGCGGTTAAGCTTAAATAAAGTAGTTCAAACTATGAGGAGAACTCCCCAAAACATTGGTGGCTCAAACCTAACTCATATACCTCTTAAGCTTAAAAATCCTCATATCATGAATTCTTTTCCACTTTTATCAAGAGTGGATCCTTACATTTCATAACTACTGTCCATAGAAGGTTTCACAAATTATTTTTCCATTAATAATTTCAAAATACATGTTATGCATAAAATGCATGTCACATAATTGTGCTTGAATCCTTAGTCAAGGATGTTCACACTCATAATATCTTACATTTACCACATAGGTACAAAATATACTCTCCACTAGTCCTAATAAGTTCTTTCATATTATCAATTGAGGTTTATAACTCAAATCATCATTCTTATAAGATCATAAAGTTGTTGTTCATAGTATAAGTATGTCCATGCTCTAATGGCATCACATCTCCATTCTTTTTATTTTGTACCTGTCATCACCATTTTATGTTCGAGACAAGTTTCACCAATTTAAAGGAAAGTTTTGTTTTAATAAAATTCAAATAACAAAAAAATGTTTGGTTGTTTTAATAGGTTTCAAATTTTTCTAAAAAAAGTTCAAAGAAATAGAAATTCAAAAATATTTATAATATTTAGATTCAATTAAGTTCAAAATAAAATCACAAACTTTCATTCACATCTTTCTTATTTTATGAGTCAAAATTTCACTCATTTAATAAACTTTTAAATTGGTATTCTTTTTGGAGTACCAAAGATTAGCCAAATAACACATGCATCCTTGTCTTGTTAGACATATGCATTCCCACTCATGTCATTAACAAATTCTATTCTTTTTTGTCCATTCATTTTCTTTCCAAGCAATACAACACATCATGAGTTGCTACCTTATGCACGCATACATATGCTCTTTCACACTCCCTTATGTTTTAGATGTACCACATTATAAAGGAGCACCCATCATTTTCTCTATTCAATCTTCTCTCTCAACAAACTTTCACATTTCTATCTTTCAATTTAGCATCCACTCTTTAGTTTTATAAAAAAAAAAAAAGGAACAACACACATTAAAAAAAAAAGAACCTCATCTTTCTCTCTCTCTCTCTCCAATGTCCACATTTATTTAGAGGATCCCCTTATTTTTTCTAACAAAAATCATATCCACACTTCACACACTCATTTCCCCTTATACCTTTCTTTCTCTTCAAAAACCACACATCCTCCACATTTCTTAGAGTTTGGGGGGGGGGGAGGGCAAGGGGAGGACCTCTCCAAATTTCTTAAAAAAATCACACACAAAGGTCTACCTCCCTTTATTTCTCTAATTTGTCCAACTTTTACTCAAGGCCCACCATGCTCATTTCTCCATGCTGCCTTCTCTTAGCATTCTCAACAAAAACATACACATCATACACTAGAGAGCTTTCTCTCTCTCACACACACACTCTCTCTCTAGGATTCACTCATAATAAAAGGAAAAACTCTCCGCCATTAACCCACACATAGTGATGCAGCTTTTCATGACTGAATGCAAAATTGGTACAATGGATGCTTGCTTCATTAGAATTGGAGGTGAAAAAGTGAAGAAGTTTAAGGATAAGGTTGGAGAACCATCCTTAGAGGAGATAAACTCCTATTCCACCATCTTTAAGGTCAAGAATAAGGAGTCTCCCACTTGCAAATTCTAGTTAAGAGAGGAAGAGAAGAGAAGAGAAAAACTTGCTCTTAAATCTAAATTTTACTCAAAAAGATTCTAAAAATGAAAATTACACATGGTATATCCTATTTATAGGCTAAAGTGGGCGCTTATGAGAAGTGAAGTCATGCGGTCTTTGAATCGCCTACGTGAGATGACTTGGGCTTGGATTGCAAGCATAATATGGTGTCTTACTTCCTCATTCCATGTGACCACAAGTTAGGCTAATTCAGGCCCAAGAACCTAAGCTAAAATATAAGGAAAATGGGGCCCAATCCTACACATATTTTCACCTGCTAGACCCAATAGGCCCAATGGCTCTGCCTGGAGATGCCTTAATAATGGTGTGCTCTAGAGTGATCCATGTATCATCTCCTCCCCCCTTCAAATGCATTCATCCTTGAATGAGAACTCTCATCATCCGAACTTGAAACAAAAGGAGAGAGATTGGATACATTAAAAGTAGCACTCATTCCATAATCTCCAAGTAAATCTAAATAATGGACATTAAGACCTATACACTCAAGAACCTTGAAAGGACCATTACCCCTAGGTTGAAGTTTAGATTTTCTTAAGAAAGAAAACCTTTTCTTTGGTAGATGCAGCAACACCCAATTCCCAAGTTCAAACAGAACCTCCTTTCGACCCTTATCAACCAACCTAGCATAATGAGTCATTTTCTTTTCTATGACAGCTTTGACTTTGGTATAAAACTCTTGGATAAATTTGACTTGCTAAGCCCCATCCTTACTATGATGACAGGCTAGTTCAGGGATAGGTAAAAGATCAACTAGGATGAGAGAACTAAACTTATACACTACCTCAAAGGGGAAGTGTTGGATGGTAGAGTGTGGTTCCTTATTATAAGAAAACTTAACATAGGGCAGGCATTCCTCCCAAATCTTTATATTCTTAACCACAATAGTCCTAAGAAAGATAGAAAGTGTTTTATCCACCACTTTAGTCTAGCTAGCAGTTTGAGGATGGCAGGTGATGGAGAAAAAAAGCTCAGTTCCTACTTTACCCTAGAGGGTACACCAGAAGCGGTTAAGGAACTTAGTGTCTCAATCAGACACTATACTCTTAGGTATGCCATGGAGCCTTACTTCCTCCTAGAAGAAGAGTTTGGCTACAGAGCTAACATCATCCACTTTGTGGTAAGGAATAAAGTAGGCTATCTTAATGAAACAGTTCACTACCACAAAGATGGAGTATATTCCCCTTAGGTTTCCGGGTAGTCCTATGACTAATGTCTACTGAAGGGACCTTAGAATAGATAGGGGGTATACAGGCCATGGGGTTTTTGTAGCTGATTTGGCCTATTTACATATCATGCACCTCTGGTAATATTTTTGTATATCTTTGCCCATATAGGGCTAGAAAAAGTTTTCCTTCAAGATGGTCAAGTTTTTTGAGTATCAAAGTGTCCCATTAATCCCCTTCATGAGACTCTTTGAGAAAAAAATTTCTCATAAAATATTTAGGCACACATAAGTGATTATGTCTAAAGAGTAATCCTTGGTGCCTAAAGTATTCATTACATGCATTATGAGCATAGTCTTTGTAGAGTTGCCCAAACTCTACATCCCCCTCATATAGATCTTAAAAGTGCTCAAACCCAAATAGTTTGGCACTAAGGGAGGTTAACAAGATGTGCCTCTTGAAGAGAATATCAGCAACCTTATTATTGTCCTATTTTCTAATGTTTGATAACATAGGGGAATTGTTCTAAGAACTTTATCCATTTAGCATGCCTTTTATTTAATTTACCTTGGGTCTTAAGGTATTTAAGTGACTTGTGGTCACTATGGATCACAAACCCCTTGGACAACAAATAATGTTGCTAAGTCTATAAGGATTTGATAAGAGCATACAACTCTTTATCATATATGAGATAATTAAGGGCATCCTTTCAACTTTTCATTGACGTAGGCAATGGGATGCCGTTCTTAGAGAAAGACTATCCTAATCCCAATAATGGAGGTATCACATTCTATCTCAAATGATTTGTCAAAATTGAGTAGAGCTAGAACAAGAGCCTCAACAAGCCTTTTCTTTAGAGTATTAAAGGCTCGTTGTTATTTTTTACTCATTAACAATTATTTTTCTTAATTAATTCATTCAAAGGAGAAGTAATGGTGCTTAAATCCTTAACAAACCTCTGATAGAAGCTTGTCTAGCCATGGAAACTCCTAACCTCTCCTACATTCTGGGGTATAGGTCATTCTTGGATGACATTAACCTTCTCTTAGTCAAGTTGGACTCCTTGTTTTCTAATGACAAACCCTAAAAGATAACTTAGTCCATACAAAAGGAACACTTCTTTAAGTTAGCATATAACTTTTCGGTTCTAAGGATTAAGAGAACTGCTCTCACATATCCTAAATGTTCCCCTTTAAACTTGGAGCACATAAGATATCATTGAAGTATGCCATAACACACTTACCTATCAAGTCTCTTAGCACATGATTCATGAGTCTCATGAACGTGCTTGGAGAATTGGTCAACCAAAGGGTATTATTATCCATTCATACAACTCAAATTTAATCTTAAAGGTTGTCTTCCACTTATGTCCCAATCTTATGCAAATCTAGTGGTAGTCAGACCTAGAGTCTATCTTGGAGAAAATATAAGACCCATGGAGGTCTTATAACAGGTCATCTAACCTAGGTATAGGATGTCTATACTTAATCATAATCTAGTTGATAGCTCAACATTCAATACACATCCTCAAACTACCATATTTCTTGAGAACTAGTAGGACTAGCACAATATAGGGGCTGAGGTTTTCTCTTACCTACCCGTTAGTTAAGAGCTTCTTTACTTGCTTCTAATAAGTCATCTACCTTTATTACTTTACTTGTAGAACCTAGGGTTATGATGCAGTTTTAGAACGAGGATTTGGACTATACAATGGAGATCAAAGAGGGAGTGGAAGATGAAAGTGAAATCAGTGTAGATCATCCAATTCTTCGGAGCACCATCTTCCGTGAAAAAATAAGCTCCTACCCTACCACGATGGCCACCATGGATAAGGAGGATCCCCAATCCCAAGCTGGTCTGAAAAGAGAGATAGAAGAGAGAATTTCTCACACAATTCTAAATAGAATTTTATTATGACTAAAAAGTGATGAAAAATACACACAAAGGTGCCTTATATAAGCCGTAAATGGTGCCTAGGAGTATGATTGCGCACGACATCTTTGGGAGTCCAATTTAGGTCTCTCATGGAGTCCAAAATAAGTCTCTCATCCCTTCTTAAGGCAGCTTAAGAAATAGGCCAAGTCAAGCCCAAAAAGATCTGCAAAGAATTATAAGAAAATAGGCTCAATCCTATACATATTTGGGCTTGTTAGTTCCTAAAATATAAAAAGTACCTAAATCCTATTCTACCATATGAAAGGTTGAGAAAGAGATGGATTGGACCTAGGGGTGATCCTCTTGAAGGCCAAAAAAGACCTTCACCTCTTTTTCCAGTTGCTTGGATCTTATTATAGTGATGGACCCAATAACCCTAGTAAGTCTCTATAACTGGCTTTCCTCTACTGTTGGGACCTCTACGTTATATCTTCCTCCTATGAAAGCATTCATTCTCAAATGTGTAGGCTTAAAAATATTTTCAAAATAAGAACATAAGTAGGTAGAGGAGGCTTTTATTAATAAAGGAAAACAAGACTAATACCATAATCTAATACCAACCTCTTGAATCTTTCAAAGAATTTTAACAATATGTAATCATGACAAATTAGACACAAAATGTAGTATAAAGTCACAAACTTATAACCTTTATGAGAGTAAAATGGAAGAATAGGAACTGCAAATATGTTTATGAGTTTGTCTCTAATTATTTATATAGTAGATATCTGGGATGTTTCCAAGGATTTTATTTATTGAACTCATGTCTAGCATTACTTTGGGTGGAGCATGATATCCATCAATATGTGGAGGGGGGTATCTTGGCCCCTTTATAAATTGACCAAGATTGATGCTATGGTAATGAAGTTTTAACCAAGAAATTAGATTGCTTACCCACTAAGTCATTTATAACGGAATGTTCAATTAGCCTAGATGTAAATGGATAAGACAAGTATTGAAGCATGTTAGGTAGCTGAATAGTTACAACCATATGAGACATACAAAAAGATGAGGGTTGAGTTAATTGAATAGCTCTATTCATATCATATACATCATTCCATGTAACAATGGTGTCATAGAGAACCATGGTTGATTGGGAGGGATGGGTCTTTATGAGGCTTTGTTCTTGACTTTCTCCTAGAAGAAAAGGTTCCTTTATTAGGATAAAGAAAATACTAGACCTTATTCCAACAACCAGTTTCAAGGTAATTGTATTTAGAGGGAAAAGTTTTCTAACTAGGAGGATGTTTCTCACCTTATCCTTTCTTGCAAGCCTAAGTTCACCCTCCTGTACAAGAATGATGGAATCCCCAATTCCACTTACCTTACCTTCTATCTTTCTTTTCTTTTAGTTTTTTTAGTTTCTCATATTTCTTCAATTTTTTTCTTTTTCAAACCATGTTTCTCGACCTCCTTTTTATGTCTCATATACATCTGGTCTTGATAGACTTCACTAGGGAACAAATGCACTAAGGTAATTTTTTGGGAATTGAATTAGAAGGAATCTATTAGTATGTCCATCATGATGGACATCTTATTTTATTGTCATGACCTTCCCAATAACATATGGTTGACCTCCATGGAGATAATATCACAAGTAATATTATTCTCGCACCTCTTAATGGTGAATGTGAGGAGGACTTGCTAATCAACCAACAAGTCTCCATTATCACTAAACTATTTAAGTTATATGGCTTAGAATGTGAGGTGGTTGCTAACATTATCTTAGCAACTAATCTAATACTAGCTACATTAGTGCAACTACCTTCATTAATAATTAAGGAGTAGGTGTGTCCCTTGATAAAATACTCTAGAGCTTCATCATCAAATGAAGAGGAAGAGGAACTAGAGCCAATGGCTCTAGTAATGAATAATTACCATTGTTCTTAAGGATCATAGTTTTCTTATTTGGACATTGGAAAACAATATGCCCCCTACCTATACACTTGAAAAACTCAACTGAAGACTCTTTAGCAAAGGGAAAATTTTGAGTCTTTCCTTTAGACTCTTTGGAGTCTCTAACCTCTTTAGACTCCCTAAATTTAAAACAAGTCATGGTGGCTTCCTCATTCTCTTTCAAATCTATCCTAATCACAACTATCTCTATCTTTTTATAATATTCATCTACACTTCTTGAACCTTGAGAAAGTCTTTGTAATCTATTGTGGATCTCTCTTAAATAATGAGAAGGTACATGTTTTACCCTCATGATGTGCTTCATTTCCTCCCACTCACTCAAGGGTTTATATCTCTCCTTATTAAGCTTATCCCACCATATTAGGGAATGATAACTAAACTCTAAGGCAACTAACCTACTTTATGTCTTTTCTTAATGGAATGACTTGCAAAAATTTGTTTTACCTTGAGTTACTAATCTAGGGATGCCTTTAGATTTTTCCCTTCAAACTTAGGCCTTTTTACCTTAGATAGTTCTAAGGACTTTAAGTATTATCTTTCCCTTAGGTATTTATTTTCTAATACTACTTTTACGACTCTTATCTTCTAAGCTATCCCTATAAGAGCTTGTATTTTTATCTCTATGGTTCCTAATCCTATGGGTCCTATGCTTGGAGGTTCTTTATAACTTAAAGGTTTTCTATACCCATGACCCATGTTTCTATCTTTATCTATCGTTGGTACATGGTCATGAGGTGTTGGTGCTCTTCTTGTAAATATGATCTCTCTCTCTCTCTTTGTGGAGAATGTTTTCTATTTTTCCTAAGATTTATGTTTATCCTAAAAAAGTTGACATCATCACTTGATGTCTCCTTATCATTGTAATATCCTTCATTTCTAAACCTACTTTTAGTTATTATTAGTAATAGTAAGCTAGCTCATGTACTAAAATGTGTAGCAAATATGTATGTAAATATAGTATGTACATTATGGTGTGTAATAAAGTGCATGTAAAGGTTTGAGTGACTGGTATGTGTATGTAAACAAGACTATATAATTATATAAAGTCTATTTGTGTATGAATAGTTTATGTTTAATTTGTTTTATTGTTGATAAGAAACAAACGAGGCTAAGGAAATGAATCATAGTGATAGTATTTTATATATGTACAAGAACGTATAGTAACTTATTTACTAACACGTATGCTATATCGACGAGACACATAATTTATATCACAACAGTTGTTTTAAAAAAAATTACCATATTTTGTATAATAGGTATTTTTCAAAGATTTTGCATCATGAGATAACAAACTAATAATGAAACCGAATGAACCAAGCGTAAAATCAGTATTCATTTTTAGGATGTTATAATGCATGCTCATATTCACTCCCAAATTTTGGTTCTATATTTCCCTCTCTCCTCAACATATCATCTAGGTTGTTCACACACACTACCAGTATATTAGCATCCAATCTCCATTGCTGCATTGTTTTGTTCCCTTCAAATATACATGAGCTCCTGTACCCAATAATATTGATTTCACCTATGCATGTATCCCTATGACCATATGCTACATTCATTGACTAACATCTATGTCATTTTATCATTTTATTTGTACTCAACAACATCAACATTTGACGATCACACATTCATATATGAGTGTTTCCTTTTCAGTTTTTCAATTAGAATATAGATATGCATATAAGCCATTTTAGAAAAATAAGAAAAAGAATTAAATAAAGAAAAATAAAAAATGATAACTTAGAGAGTTTTCCTCTTAATTCAAATTAATTTGGGTTTAGGTTAATAATAATTCTCAAGTTATTTTTTTTAAATGTTAAATAATTAACCTTGAATTTGGATTAATTTTAACACACAGATATTCTTTATTTATTATTATGTTGATAGTAGAGTATATTAAATAGTAGTCACGATGAAAATATTGTTTATGTTAATTTTTGTATATTTAATTTTGGTTCATATTATATTGTCATAGATGTATAAATAATTATTTGGATACAAAATATATCTCTTAATATATGATCAATTGGATCTAAACCATTAAATTTTTATTCCTTTCTCAATTTACAATTTCATTTTCAAATTTTATGATGTTTAAAATTTATTTCATATTTTTATCAAAATTAGTAAAATAATTTTAATTCTAAATTTTATATAATGAATTCTGAATACAGATGTATAACATACTTTATCATCGTGTATTTTAAAAATTGTATTAGTTTAAGTGGTGTCTTTATTTGTTTTAAACCTTATGCATATGTAGATTTGGAGTATTATTTAAATAATTTTAAAATAAATTCTCATTTAAATATATCCTTAATTTTAATTAAAATAATACTATATATTAATTCTAAATACAACAAAACAAATTATATATATAGATGTGTAGCATTCCTTACCAGCTTTTATTTTGAAAATCGTATAGGTTCAAGTGTAGCATTTGTTTATTTTGAACCTTGTGCATATATAGATTTAAAATATTAATTAAAATACAAAAAACTAAATATAAAAAATCAAAAGAAATATTCTTTGATTAAAAATCTTTCTTTTACAAAATTGCTTTTTGTAAAATTTTTTAAACAAAATTTCTTCAAGATATTTTCAATTTATTTTCTCAATTAAATTTCTCTTCAAACAATTAAAAAATAGAACCACGTAGTCTTAAATTTTCCATTGTATCAGGAATACATAGAAGTAAGATAAAAATTTCTACCAAGTTATTTTTTGTATATATTTATATATCCATGTATACAAATAATTTAAATATTTAATTTTTATATTAAAAGGGATCAAATAAATTTTTCTTCAAAATTATTTTAAATTTGTACATTTAACTTTGGTATTTGCACATTCTCTATTTATAACGGACTCTCAAACCGAGAGCATTTTTAGAAGTTTTTCAAATTTTTTTCTTAAAAAAAGGATTTGGTGGCAGTTCCACATTTTTATCAATTTTATACCATAATTTTTTTTTATAGATTTGTCATCATGTCGTGATTTTATACCTTATGCTTTTATGGTTTTGCCTCCCAATAATTGTTATTTTACACTTACTATGTTTGGTGGCTTCCACCTCATGCACGCTGATTTACATCCCATGCTTGTTATTTTGCACCTCCATACTTATTGTCTCCATGCTCATGCACCTCCACACTCATGCATATTTTGCACTATTGTGCATAACATTCCCTCATACATATCTTACATGACCATTCTCACATTTTACACGCATATGCAATAACGAGAATGGCTAGAAAAATGATGATAATAGTGCGACACAATCATTGAAGGTATAAACATGATTGTGCTTACCTTACAAATATGAAATTGATAGTTTGGGAGAATTTTATCATTTTCAATAAATAAATTGTAATTTCTATCTTGTCATTAAAATTCAAACATTAGAGCAAATATGAATAATCTTAAATTTATAAATTATCAAACATACAATATAACCATAATCTAGAATCAAAGGAAGTTCTATAACTACTCCTAAAACTATATTTGAGTCTTCTTTTCCGAGAGACATTATAAGAGTTATATTATCCGTTAATTTGAATATATTTTTTGAAGTATCAAACTTTTTTTAAATTTTATAAAATTTTGTAAAGTTGATCTATATAATATAATTTATTAATTTAATAGTTGGATTGATGAAATTTAATTGTTTATAAAAGTTATTAAGTGAAGTGACTTTGAGTAAAATTAAATTATATTTATCTTAAATATGTTATTTTTAAAATTTAAACAAGGAGTGTTGTATATATCAACAACTCATATATATCTACTAACTCACATTAGTCAATTGAAAAAAATTATATAAAAGATTTACAAGAATAATAAAATAATAACACAGCTCAAAAATATTTTAAGGTATATCATTCCATAAAATTTTAAATTAAAAATTACTTCTTATAATTATATATAATACATTGAAATTTACCTATTTATATAAAATTATTTTTAATTAATTAATTAAATTTGCAAAAACTTCAAATTTTTTAACAAATATATATATATATATATATATATATATATATAACATAAAATTTTTTCATATTTTTAGAATTAACCTTCATTATGATATATATGTAAACATTATGATACGGTGTGGTTTGATTTAGTTTTAGAAAAAAAATCATTCAAATTGATTATTAAAATTATTTATGATTTGATATGGTTAAAATATATTAAAAAAACAAAATCAAATCAAACCAACTTTTTTACGATTTAATTTAGTTTAAATTGATTTTAAAAATATAATTATAAAGATAAAATATTAAAAATTAAAACTAGCATTAATTAAACATAAATAAATAATAATATTTATACTTAATACAAATTTTAACATAAACTTTAGATAAATATAAGATATTTTATATAAAAACTAATTAAAATAAAATATAACTAATAATAAAAAATATCAACAAATTATATAAATTTAAGATAGTATAATATGTTGACTTAGTAAATTGTGATAAACTTTATCTTAAATAAAATATACGGTACTAACTATATGATAAAAATTAAAAAATTAAAAAAAATTTATGCAATAAATATCAACCAAAATGATAATAATTTAATAATACAAAATTAAAAATATATAAAATTATGTATAATTCAATTGATTTATTTTGATTTTGTAAAAAAAAACCATAAATTAAATTAAACTATGAAAATATATGTTTTTAAAAATTTTTATTTTTTATTTTTTTATTTTTTCAATTTTAATTCGATTTAGATTGGATTAATTTCATTTTTAAAAATCTTACTTAAACTACGAATAAACAATACTATATACATTATCGTAACATTAAAACATAGAAAATCAATTGAACAATGACAATATAAATAAAAGAAAGTTACTAAGCCTAATTAATTTATAATTATTATTGTTTAATATTTCCTTTATAATATTACAAGATTAATAATTTATAGTTAAATAATTATTATTAGAAACATAATCATTAATAATCTGACTAATTAAAAAAATGGATAATTACTTGTACATTTTATAAAATATTTATTTTATATCAAACTAAAATATATTCTTTTGAGACCCTTAATATTTTAATTTAATTTGTTTTAAAGAATAACAACATCATTATATTTTTTTATAGTTTTAAGTAATTTCAACCCGTCAATAACGTATATTTATATTTCATAATTCATTTAAATTACTATATATTTATATTTCGTAATTCATTTTAAATATAAAGTAATTGTACTAATAATTCGTGTTTTGTTTTTTCTTAAGATTAAAAAATATTTACCTCTTACCTCAAGTATTAGTAAAAGAGAAGAGGTGGAAATAATAATAGGGCATAGTATAGCATCGGCACAACACCATGGGATCAATCATCACATATTCACATCACGCATGATTTTAATTTTGCTCTGCTCCGCTCTAAAACTGAATCCCAATCAAGAAGAAAGGAATCCCTCTCTCTCGTCGATCTCGCATACGCGCCAGAGGGATCCATGATACTCTTGCAGTCTCATTCAAGATTCTTGCTCCAGACCTTGTTGAATCGGGCTCAAAAGTACGTCCCCAATCTTTACTTGTTTCTTCTTTCTGTTACACCAACAGGAGTTTCTTATTTTATATTGCCTCCATTTTCCTGTAACTACAGTCTGATAGATAGAGATTAAGGAATGGGTTAGTTCTGGGTGCCTTAGGAAGGAAGTACTTGTTTCTTGGTTCAATTCGTCTAGACTTAACCGATTATTGGGGTACAATGATTCCGGTTTTATTTGTTGGATATAATATAAAACCATTCGTTAGCGCTTTGTGGGAAGTTGGTACTCATTATATAGTGGTCTGGACCAGGCAAGCGACGCTTTCTGATTATTTTAAAGAAATTGTCTGTGGAAGAGATTAGTTAGAGCCAAATGATAGGATAAGGAGGGTGATGCCAATTTTGGTCTCTTTTATAGGTTTGCTATTGGGAAAAAAATGAGAAGCTTCATTAAGGAGATGGAGTTGGTTAGCAGGAGAGTTGTGTGAGAAGTGACATCTAGGTTCAATAGCCTAAACCACTAAATTCTAGAGAGTTCTCTACACAGAGACAGTCCCTCTTTGGTGTATGGTTTGACATTAGGAGAGATGGAAAGATATATCCTTTCTGATAGTGAGAGTGGCTGGTAAATATGCACCTGAAGGATTTAGGATCAAATTTAAGATTTTTAGGGTAAAAATCCTTAACAAAACAGGTTCAACTGAATATACATGGAGTGGACAACAGGGAAATAAAACCTATTAGGGAACATTCAAAACAATAAAGGACATATGATTAATCAAATGACACACTGAAGTAATGACATCTTCCCTAAACACCTTTGTAAGAACGAAAGTGCTTTTTGCTGTTTGGAAGTGATGTCTATTTTTCCTTTAGCAATCTCATTGTTAGCGGGTAGAAACCCATGAGGAATAGTGAGACTCTTCCTTGCTAAGAGAAATATTCTTTAATATTATTGCTTTGGAATTTCAACACAAAAGGGAGGAAAGGAGGAAAATAAATTAGACCCATACTTCCTAAAATATAACCAAATCAAGTAACTTGGAAGAGAGATATCTATTAGGAAATCCTTTCCATAAAATATAATTTTTCATTCAATTTTCTATCTGTAATTCTTGTATTAGAGGAGAGAATCTCAGTTACTACTTTCTTTTCAACTGCTGTCACCATATTAAACACATCTGTCCTAACCAAGCTGTACAACCATCTACACCAATCAACAAGATTTGCTTTGTGCTTCCTTGCTTAGAACCAAAAACCTGTGGAGATTATGAAGTTAAATGCTAGGGTCCCTCAACTATGTTATTCAACCAAAATGGCATCAGAGTGTTGTGCTGCTCTCTTCAAATGTGAGACATCCTTGGCTTGGCCCTACGACAAGCATGATCACTTTTGGATCACCTAAGGACATCAGCCCTGCTACACAGTGGTTAGAGAAGAAAGGAAGGCATGATGACGATGGATCTACCAATCAGCCAGTTCAGTGGGCAATTTATCAGGGAAGCAAGAGAAAAATCAAAAGAGTGGGAGGTAGAATGAAGAAAGCTGTGGAAGACCTTCAAGAGCCAGAGGTTCTGATACCATGTTATTGGGTTTAGAAAAGAAAGTATGCAAAAGCCATAACCTGAATCTGGCTCTGCAAACATATATATAAATATAATTCATAGCAATGACATAATACAAACGCAACTAAAGGGATTTTGGTAGCAATTAGAGAAGGATTAGGAAACTACTGAATTGCCCAAATATGCTGCCCTAAAACTTGGCTATTCTTAGCAGTAAGGAGTTGGAAAAAATTGCTCGAAAATACCCCAGATGGATCAAGGAATCAAATCCTTTTGTCATGGTTAGAAGAGAAATAAACTAGGCATCTGTTTGGTTTAGATTTTAGTAGAATTGATGCTAAACAAATTGTTTTGTATATGGGAATGGTATTTTAAAAGGGAGTTATAAAAATTGATTTTGTTTGGATGATAAAGTAGAATCACTTTTGAAGTGTAAATATAAGCATATTCTCAAATATTTTATTTGTCTCATGCCTAGAATCTATTTTACTCACAAAAATCTAAAATTTTCACTTTTCTCAAAAATAGTTCTACCCCCTGAAAATTTTATTTTTTCATTGCAAATTAACCAAACGTACATGATTACTGTACAATGGTCACCTTACTGCAAACATGATTCCTCCTGCAAATGTGCATGCTTAGAGTCAAGGAGACCCAAGAGGGACTCCTTTTCTGAAAATTCCATGTAATTAAGTATATATCTACACTTCATCCTGAAAAAAACTTGATGGTAATTGACAGAACTTTTTGTCAGTTACTATAGTTACATATAATCATTTATGCCCAGTCTGTAATTGTTGATTTTGATTTCATCTCATTTTCCAATTGGCGGTAATATACACTTCCAGCTAAACAGACCACCATTTAAACTCCATTTTATGCAGTTATGTCGATTGTTTCCCTTCCTGTTGCTAATTAAGAAAACAATTATTAAACCTGAACTTCTGCTTTAATGATCTGTCAAAGAAATTTAATGTTGAACTCTGTTTCAGTCTTGAAAAAGGAGTTGAACTGGATCACCACTGGGTTGAGTTTGATGATGTTCGATATCATATTCAGGTAACAATGTTTTTGATGGAGGCACTTATCATGGAAATTTGTTGACTATCTTTGTTTTCTTAACATTGCTGGTTAAATTTAACACTAGATAGTTTTTGTTAAATATAAGTAGGCTTTTGACAGTTTTGGGACGCACATTGACCAAGCAAAAATGATTGTAGGTGTCAATGAAGAATCCTCATGTTTTGTTGCTATCCGTATCATTGCCTACTCCTTCTTCAGAAACTATTTTTGTCTGTGGACTTCCTTTTGGAGCCATTGAAGCAATAAAAGCTGCATATGCTAATCTTGTGCAAATTCTTGATCCTCCAAGGGATGGCTTTAACCTCACATTGAAAATAAATCTGTCAAAGCTTCCCCCAAATCAAGGTACAAAGAGATTATATATAGGATGTCGTTGTAACTTTCCATTCCCCTTTCTATAAGAAGTTTTTCCTCTTAAGCTGAACTTATAAGCTGCTGTATTTTCTATGCTATAGAATAATTGATAAGTGTTATATTTTCATCACTCTAGTAATTTCTTTCTACTTTTTTTTTTGGTTTCAGGAATTTATATTTAGCTTAGATATTAGATTTTGCAAAATAAACTGATAATTGAACCACTTGTTTAATTGTTTCAATTGTTTCAATTTTGAAATTGGCTGTGGGTGAGTCTGTATCAAGACTGTATATTGGTGTGTATCATATACCATATGATTTGGATTTTCTTTATTCTGAACTTTTTATATTTGCTGTTTCAATTTATCTTAATGCATATTGATGTCTAATCCAAAGGAAGACAATGATTGTAAGCTGTATAAAATTTTGTCTTCTGAACAATGCCAAAGCTTTCTGAGCTCAATTACTGAACAGTTGGTGGTTATTTATGTCTCTATAAGACCATTCCTTGGCAATTATAATCCAGCAAGAAATACAATCTTAACTCCCTTGCAATTTCAAAATCAGAAATAAAATAGAAAACCCTAGTTTCCAAATTTATATAAAGCTCTTATGAAAAGTTAACTTCATTCTTTGTCTTGTATCCATATAAGGATCCTTCTCCTTGTCTACGAGGGTCTTTGATTATCTGATGACTACACCACATTTAAGTTTAACTTAGTCTATGCATGTATATAGTGGTTTCTTGACCAGTAGTTTGTGCAGTATATTTTATCAATATCCTGTAGTGATTTATTGCAATTTGATGTGAATATAACTGGGGATTGCTAAAGTAACTGGTTGATGATGGAAGGAGTATATAATAAGGAGGAAATCATTTTTTGGCTGAAAAGGTTAAATTTTAATGTAATATAACAAATGGAAAGTTGCGAATTGTTGGATGGTTACTTGACAGGTGCACTTATGGAATTAATTTATTGTGAGATTTATGAGAATATTTTTGAGGATATCTCATAATATCATGACTATATCTTAGAATTGTTTAGAGTATCTATATGATCTTTTAGGATTAGTTTCCATATTTCTTTATATTTCATGCTTTGTTTTGTTATAGTATTAAGTGTCTTCTATTCTTATAAATAGAACTTAGTGTTTTGTCCTTTGCACCACATTCAATACATTATCTTGTATCAAGTCAATATCAATTTTGGAGTTTTCAGTTCCAATTTTCCCTTTTTCCTTGCTCTATACCTAAAACACTATAATAACAGTATTTACTAGGATTCGTTTATTATGGCTCTGGTTAATGCAGTGACAAATCGGACAATAAGCTAGAGAAGAATGAAGGGACACAAGGCAAAGGATTTCATAATTATGCCCTGTTTGTTACACTAACTTTATGGTCTGTTGTCTGATGAGAAAGAACTAATGAAGG
Organism: Canavalia gladiata; assembly: GCA_037954105.1. Taxonomy (NCBI): domain Eukaryota; kingdom Viridiplantae; phylum Streptophyta; class Magnoliopsida; order Fabales; family Fabaceae; genus Canavalia; species Canavalia gladiata. The sequence goes on along the minus strand of CM075658.1, from coordinate 33,461,839 downwards.
GATGTGTGGGGTGAAAGTCTAATTTATGGAGTTTGGTTCTGTAAAATGGAGGTGGGGTTGACTTACTTGCCAACTACCAGTGTCTTAACACTAGATTCCACCTTATGTTGTTGCTACTGGTGGGACAAAAAAAATGGAATACAACTCTAAAATTAGAATTTTTGCTAATTCCCATCCTTCAATTTCTTATGGCCTGCTACCATGAAAATGGAAGCAATTAGGGTGTGTTTAGACTAGCTTTGGAAAGAAAACACTTATGGTATAGCCTTTTTTGGGCCAGCTACTCATTCTAACTTCTCAGAAAACAAGAAAGATGTCCCTATTTTTTGTTTTTTATCTTTTTGTGGAAGGGGTGTTCTATTTTTGGAAAAACTTATTTGATTATCATAATTTTTTTTTCTAGATTTTTGGTTAAAAAAAGCACAAAACAAAGAGGCCCTTAGCCTCACTTCAGTCTTGTGTTTTTCTATAAAATAAAAACTCAAGGTGATGTCCCCTTGGAATGTTGAGTTCAGTTGGTTCACTATCTTGTATAACAAACATATTGAAATTATTGTAGCTGATTTTCCTTTCTCTCTCTCTTGATATGCACACACAGGTGTTTTCTTTCCAAGTTGATTTTGAATACAGTGATTCGATTATAGTCTTTGAGATTTAAGGATCTTTCTGGGATGTTTTGTTTGAATATTTTTCTGATTTTTAATGCATTCATTGAATAAGCAAATTTCATATTCTGTAAGCCTCTAAGGATAAAAACTGTTCTCTAGTCTACTAAAAGCAGAATACATGCCTTAATATTTGTTAAAATATATAGAAATATCCAAAAATATCTTATCATATCTTAGATTATCCTTTGGGATTAGTTTCCTTCTTTTCTCAGTTTCTCTTAGGATTGGTTACTATATTTCCTTATCTTGTCATGATTTGTTTCCTTAATAGGTAGGACTATGATTAGTATAAATAAAGTTTAGTACTCTAGGTTTTATGAACACATCAAAACTCCTCTCCCCTCTTTACCAAAAACACCGTAACTTCAACATAGTATCAGAGTGATACCATCCTCTGGATTAAAAAAAGACCGAGCTTAGCTCACTTCCAAAAGCTTGTTCAAGGGAGGAGGATTATCCAAGCCATATAAGGAGTATTTTGGCCATATTCTGTCACTATTTTGCTGCTGCTGAGTTCCCTAAAATGTGGGACACTTTTTGGTTCAGAAGTTGCAACTGTTTTTGATGCTTAGTCCAGGACCTCTATCAGCTGCCACTTCTACCAACTACTGCTGTTTTGGCTGGAGCTCACATCCAGTGGGCCTGATCAAAAGCCTCAAGAACCCTATCTGCCCCGCTGTGTAGCCATCCTAGGCTGGTGTTGGCCCTAGGTTCTCTAGCAAACCCCTTGGTTAGCTTGCCTCAGTCACATCAACGTTCCCCAAAAGTCCCACCGCATGTGTCTTTTTGTGGGTGAAAGTCACTGGTACATGAGATCCACATGCTGTCCTCACATGCTCTAGTGACCTCACCTCTGGCATCGCCCTACCTGTTAGTGTGTCTCAACTCCATTGTGACCCAATATGGTCAGTTGGTACCATGTTTACAGAGCCTCATTCCCTTTTTGGTGCTGTGTTTCTTGAGTTCTGTATTGAGTTCCTCTCAAGACAATTCTAATGGCTGTGTCCTTGCAGCAGTTCTCATTTGCATTTTTTATTCTGGCCATCTTATTGGTTTGTGCTACTATCATGACATCTCCAACAAGCCTAAACCTGTGTTTCCCTTTGGGTTTTGATCTCCTCCACTGTGTATTTTAAAGGGTTTTAGTTAATTACTTGTTAGTTCTAACAAACTTAAAGCTTAGTAAGTTTTAGCTTGAGAAGTGTTGGAATATATGAAAATATCCAAAAATATCTTATGATATCTTAGGTTATCCTTTAGTATTTTTCCTTATTTCCTCATTATTTCTTAGGATTAATTACTATATTTCCTCATCCTATCACGATTCATTTCCTTAGGATTATGATAGTAAAAATAAGGGTTAGTGCTTTAGGTTTTATGCATGCATCAAAACTCTTCTTCCTCCTTCTTGACCAAAAACACCATAATTCACATTATTAAATTTAGAATATTGTATACCAGTATACCAAATATGTCATATTAATTAAATTTCAATCAGATTTAAACTATTTAGAGTGTTGCTGTCTGATTAAATAACTATCTCCTTGATATACATGTAATGTGTTGGGTGTGCTCAGAATTGGTTCCACATCTGCTCTTACACTGTTCTTTAGCTGTTTCTCTATGAAAATTCTTGTTTAGCCTTTTCGATGAATGTTGGGCCTGTTCTAGATCCCTCTGGACCTATTTTTTATGGTTATCTTTCATCATAGATGTGAAGAAGAAATTTTTTTGTTGCAATGTGCATTCTTTGCTACACTTTGGTGCATGAGGTTGGAGTGTAACTCATTTCTAAGTAGGTTTCTATAGCACAACACCTAATTTGGGATGAGATTAGGCATTTGGTTTCTATTTGCTGGTGTTCTTTCTTTTCTTTGTTGTTATGTTTCTTGCTCTTAGTGAGGATTCCTTATTCTATCAACTCTTTGTAAATTTTTCTTTTTGTCATAATTAATTTCTTCTTTTGTTGGAAACAAATTGCTCTCCCCTTCTTGGTCATAATGAATTTCTTCATTCTAATGTAAGCAACTTACATTAGAAACAAATTACTTTCTTCATGTAGTTTCAAATGTTACACAAGTGTTTTTCACCTCATGTGTGTTAAGTATGGTGATTATTCAGAACTGGTTATTGATCGGGAATAGATTGTTCAGCCTATAAAAATTTTCCTGTTATATTAAAAGAAAAATTGTTTTAAGTTTGTTATTGCTTTGATAAACTTCATGGTGATGTTTTAGTATCTCAGGATAAAATAATAAGATTTTTAAAAAATATTTATCCTTTAGTTCTATAATAATGTTTTGAAATATATTTATGAATCCCTATATGCTTATGTTCTACGCTGTCTTGACTTAAAATTCTGGTTTGATGAGAGAAGAAAAAGAAATTTTGATTCAATTATTTGGTTGTTGGTGTTCTTTGACTATTGGTGATGCTCAACTTGTGCAGAGCAAAGACATGCTTTTTTGGTGAAAGTTGCATCTATAAGGGAGGTCGTCCTTGGTGCCCCACTGAGAGTAGTATTACGGCATCTTGCTTCCAGAACTGTTGCTCCTGACATCGATCCACTTGTTGCCCTTGTTCATCGGCCAAATGAGTCTTTTTTTCTTTTTCCTCGAGTATGATAGCAGATGTAACTTTATGTCACTTAATCCTTTATCACTGCTTGGAATATTTTTATTCTCTCCTTTTTTTCCTCCTGCACTACAGAGTAGTTCCATAACTATACTATATGTAGGATTAACTTCCTTTCATCCTAAATGTTGTTTCCTCAACTTTCCTGTCTGTTTTATGCATAAAATACAAGTGCACTTTATTAGAAAATACATACAAAGGAAGATAACAAGGGAGTCTATTAAAGGATACTAGAGATAAATCAAAAACCAAGAAAGAGAATTTGGAGAGGGAGAGAGAGCGCTTGCCAATCCCTTTGCATTGAACGTTCATTTTAGGAAAAATAAAACACATAACCAGTAATTCTGTATTAGGCAGTTATATTTTATGGTGTGAAAGAGTGAGTGTTTTTTGGTGTGCCAGACTTGTAGGAGGCAGTAAATGGGTCAGTTTGTTGTTTATGGTGTTTTGCAGAAAACTCCTTGTGAGGTGTAGTTGATGCACTGTTCTTCAAATCTGGTCTATAAACCTGATTATTCTAGTAAAATATAATAGCTATTTCAGTGTTCAATCCTTGAGTCCAACAGAAACCCCTCTGAATAGAGCATTTATTAATCTCATAATTGAACTGAAAAACATCCTCTTTTTTGTCAAAAAATGTTTCTTGGGTTTTTTTTCCAACAGCTCAAGTTTTGAGCGAACTGGTTCCTTGACATCCTGTTAGAGAGTCAATTGCAATTTATCCTTGAAAGTTCTGGCATTTTCTTCTATCCAGAGACACGAATTTACTGCAAAACTAGGCATCTCTTAATAGTCCTGCTGACATTATGCTTCCCAAAGCCTTTTAAAGTGACTAAGCCAAAATTTCTCAAAATTTGCAAGACATAACTGACTAAGAAATTGCAATGAGTTTGGAGGATAAGGGAACCTCTTTAGCATTAATTACAATTTACAGATAATGAAGAAAATAAATCAATGGAGCAAAGTGACAAAACTCAACCAGAAATAGGAAGAACAATCCTCAACCATAGCTCCTTCATATTTGTTTTCCACTATGATTTTGCTTCCCTATTTGCCTATTTCTTCTCTTGATTCTATTCTATCCCTATTATCCAATCTTTATCCTTCTCTGTTTCTGTAGTGTTCAACAGTCAACAACTGTGGACTGTGGCTTTGCCTCCTCCAGAGGTGTTTATTAGATTCCCCTCTTAGAAGTTTCAAAGCAATCTTTCAATAGTGCCTTCCTTCGACTTCCTTCAACTGCACTTCTTGAAGTTCCATACCCTTCCATACTTGCTGCCTATCTTCCTCTGTCTGCTTCTTCAAAGTTTTAAAATGTCTCTCTAAGTACTCCATCTTGCCTCCATTCCTGTGTGCACCATGAAAGGGTCCGTGAATTGGGGCAGCTTTTATGTTAGCTGAGGAATCAGAAATAAAAGCATTCTTTATTGCAATGAATAGCCTCTGATCAGTGTCCTGGAGATTCAGAATAGATATCAAGAATGGTCCAGAAGTATGATTCTCTTCCTATTTCCTCATTTATTTTAGAGACCTGGACTATCCCTCTCATTTTCTCCTCCAAAATTCAATACTGCTCTCCAAAATTCAATCACCCTTTCTAACTAATACAACTAACAAACTAATAGAGATCGGCTCCTCTTCAATGGGTCTGCTGGTATCACAAAGATGCCCAACTTGCTTTTCATCAAATAGAATGAAAAGCCTAATCTTATTCCTTATCAGTTACCGTGCATTAGAAACTTCCTCAATCATCTAAACCTATAGCACAAGTAGGAGATACTGCTTTTTTGTGTGGTATGCAAACCTGAAACAATAGTTGCTGCTAGTTTAGAGTTGGAAAATAAAAAAAAGAATTCTTACAATTTGAAATTGGAAAATTTTAGTTTGTTTTGGTTTTGATTTCGTTATTTTTAATACATTATCTCTTGCTCTGTAGATTTGTTGCTGTCTTGAGAAGATTGATGTTTGTGTTGTCTATTGGTCCATTCTAGTTATTTTTGTGGGAAGCATTTGTTAGTATTACATGATGAAACAGGTTTTTTGACAGGCTGATAAGGTGACTGTGGTGTATCCCATGAGATTCAATGATTCAATAGACATTATTCTTGCAACCTCATTCCTGCAGGTATGATTCCTTAGGTAATTTGTATCTCATAAGGATCACTGGGGTGAAAAAGAGTAAGGAGAGAGAGAAAGTATCATTTTTGTTGCATCTTGTAAACCATTCTTGTGTTGTGCTTTGCTCCTTCTTTGGGTGGTTTGATGGTTTCAACTTTCCAGCTTCATTATAATTTAGGAATTTGTCGAAGCCAGACGTACAGCTGGACTTAATAATACCCCTCCTTGTTCGTGGTCTCTTACTCCTCCTCTGGAACTAAAAGAAGTTTCCACTGATGCATTATCTGCAAATGCAGGATTCGTAACATTTGGTTAGTGTCTGGAAAAGTGTCACAATGTATATTTTATTTTTTTCTGTTAGTACCACTGCAATGTAATATGTTCAACTATGCAGTTATCTTCCCTCGTCATGTTGAAGGCCAGAAACTGGATCGAACAGTATGGAATCTATCAAGTTTTCATGCCTATGTTAGCTATCATGTTAAGGTGTGGGTTTCTATGAACCACATATCTTCGGTTGCATGCATAGATATGTTTAACTTTCATGTATTCCATATTGAGTCATGACAATGCACATACAGAACTTGCTTTGGTATCATAAAGAAGATATTACCATTTTTCACGTGAATTACATTCTTGCATTATTTAGCTAGAGATTTAAATTATCATCTTTGCCTAACTACCTTTGTATAAATTCTGTTTGTGTTCTTGTAAGTAGATCTTAGAAGATTGAAGCTTAAGATGAAGTTAATTGGGGTATCTAATAACATGACATGAAGTACACACGAGCTTTGGATTGTTGACAAACATACTGTCATCAAATTTGAAATGAACTTTACTAAACTAAGCTAGTTGGTTACTTTGTTATCTAAATACATGTAGACTAATATACATAAGTTGTGAGTAATATTTCTTTTTATAGAAGGATAAAGAAAAGTTGCATGAACCAATGGTTATTTTAAAGATAGTTATTGTCAGCATGTAGCTATTTTCTAGACTTATTTTGGTAATAGAAACACAATAGATAGCAAAATTGCTGCAACAAACCTTTGTCCAACATGCTCTAACACCTTTCCTTATTGCAATTGGGAGATCTCCATCTTCAATGGGCATATTCTGTTCTCTTTGCCCAACATCATTAGTTTCTAACATTTCACGTATTGGTTCAGAATTTCCAAGCATTTTAGGTATTAGTTCAGAATCTGGGACTTGTGGTGGTTGGATAACAACCTTGTCCCTTCTAGAGTATACCTGTAATGGATGAGTAGCACTATGAGTTTGATTCACAGTTGTCTTTGGACCTACCATAGATGGTATATGATCAAGATTTGACTCAGATAATGAGATATTCTCCCTAAAAGGATTCTTCCGTAAGAATGAATTATCCTGATCTTCTATGTATGAGCTCTCCCCCTGAAGATCAGGCTGGAAAAAAGATGATTTTTCATCAAATGTGACATCAAGGGACACAAAGACCCATTTTGTTGGAGGATGATAACATTTGTATCCCTTTTGGGTAGGTGAGTAACCAATAAAGATGCACTTAATAGCTCGAGGATCAAGTTTTCTTCATTGATAGGATCAAATTAATTTTTTATTAGTTGGAAGAAATGTTTGAAGACCTGATTGATTTCTCTTTTGTTTCAAGAGAAACACCCATGATACTCGAGTACAATCATTAATGAATATAACAAACCACCGAGCTCCCGATATGTTTGGAATATTAGGTCCCCACACATCACTGTGTATTAAAGCAAAAGGAACTAACATTCTTTTATTACTAACAAGAAAGTTAACACGTTTGTGTTTTGCAAATTCACAAGTATCACAATGAAATAAACTAGTGTCATGTTTTTTAAAAAAATGGGGAAACATGACCTTTAGGGTAGTAAATGAAGGGTGACCTAAACAAAGGTGATATAACCAGATTTTTTCTTCATTGGAGAGTGATGATTCTAATAACAAAGACATCGGGATTTGACTCTTAGGGCTACACATCTTGTTAACTTCCTCAAGAAGGTAGAGGCCATTGTCTTCCCTAGCAAGTCCAATCATCTTCCCTGTTCCTTGGTCCTAAAACTTATATTGTAGGAGAAAAAGTCACTACGCAATGTAAATCTGCACTAAGCTTGGGAATTGAAATCAAATTTGATAGAGTTCAATCAATTTGTGTGACAAATAGGAAACTCAGATTCTGTAATAATACAGTAGTATAGCTGAAAAGATGAGACATAGATATATATATATTGATATTGGAAAGAAAAGAACAACAAATGGTCCAGAGCACAATGCTCCTCAGAGGAAGATCCCTCTGCCCTAGATATCAACCCAGATTATATCAGAAAGTGATGCCTACCCCCTGCCCTAGATATCAACCCAGATTATATCAGAAAGTGATGCCTACCCCCTGCCCCCATCCTTTTTAATACTCCATATAATATATCTTAACTGAAAGATCTTTTTCTCCCACTGTCATCCACTAGTAACCACCCACTACACCGCAGTCCTTTACTTTTTCTCTCTCCTGGAATATACTCTCCAAATTGGAGGATTCTCTCTCTGCTGACCAGGCTCCCCTTCTTCCCATAATTCCGGGTTCCTAACAAAATTTGCAGACAATTTTGGCACATGTAAGACATTTTTCAAGATCAGATTCTGGTTTATGATAATATCTCCTTCTCCTGCCACTGTAATGAAAGTTCCATCAGCAGTTGCAATTTTTTTATTGCTTGAACTGGGTTTATAGGAGATAAAACTAGTAGAAGATTGAGTCATGTGGTCTGTAGCTCCAGAGTCAACAATCCATACTCTTTCTTTAGGGGAATTTAAAACACTAAGTGCATCAGTTTTAGAGCTATTACCTAAGAATGCTAAGGAGCAGCTAGCTGGGTTAGTGGGTGTTGTTAATGTTGCCAATAACTCCCTCAATTTTTTAATCTCATCTGTGTTAAATTCTATGAAGGATTGGAAGGGCTGCCATCTATAGAACTTGTTTGTGTTATATGAGTGTGAGCGCGAGCTTGCCCTCCTTGATTTCCTTTAGGTGTCCAATTTCGACTTGGATTTGGAGGTTTCCCATGATGCTTCCAGCATTTGTCTTGTGTATGCCGAGGCTTCTTATAGTAGTTACACCATAAGGAATCTTTATTTTCTCCTTTAGGTATCTCCACCCCTCCTGTGCCATTTCCAGGTTGAATTAACTGCCCTAGACCAACCTTTTTCCCTTTGGTTTGAGCAACCAAGGTAGAACTTTCAATTGGTTGTGATTCTAACATTACTCCTCTACGATCCTCTACCCGAAATACAACCATTGTTTTATTGAGTGAGGATAGGTCTATCCTAGGACCTGAATTCTAATAGGATTGAACTTAGTGTTTAATCCTGCCAAGAACTTACAGATCCTGTCCCTCTCCTTGTAATGGTTGAGTAAATCAGCATCTTCAGTACATTTTGCTTCAAATTGCTCATAGTGATCTAACTACTGCCACTGATTTTGTAATGTCTCCGCATACTCACTAACTGAATGGTCACCCTGTTTCGTTGCATCAATCTTCATTTTAATTTCATAGATCTGCGCCGCATCACCAACCTTGAAATAGTTTTCTCTACAATTGTCCCATACTTCCTTGGTTGTCTTCATAATCATGCAAGCATCACTAATTTCCGACGTCATGGAGTTCCATAACCAAGACATTACCATTGCATCTTCCTCATCCCATGATGTGAACTTGGGATCTGATGATTTTGGGGCTGTCTTGGTAAGATGGCCCAATTTGCCTTTCCCTTTTAGAAAAGTTTGGACAAAATGAGACCATTTTAAATAGTTTTTTTCCATTGAGGCATAGGCTGGCTAGAATGTTCTGCAACTCAATAGTACCCAAACTATCTAAGTAGGCAGGGATCTTTTGTGCGTCAAACATTTCTTGTCTTCAAGGGCAGGAAATTTGAGGTTTCAAAAGAAACGACAATGCAGGCCAAAAAGAAAAAAACACAGCGGAAGACAGAATGAAGAGCCTTGCGGCAATGCAGGCCACAAAATCAAGACTACACAGGCTCCCAAGGACTTTGGAGTGCTGATACCATGTCAAAACTGTTTTCTGATTTATGTTTCCTTTTTAGTCAGATGGGAGATTATAACTCCTGATTTATTGATTGAAATAAGTGTCTAGATATGTATTCTTTTCCTATTTATACAAAGTGTTGTAATCATTCAAACTAAGGGGAAATAAAATCAATTCTCCACACATCTCTAACAATGTCAAGGCTCCTCCCCACAACTCTTGTTTACCATTATTTGTGGACTATTTCAGTACAACTTTGTCATCAGTCAAACGATTCATTGAGGCAGTGGCTCATGAATGTGCACAATGAGCATATTCATTTCCGTGGTAAAAAATAGGATTTAAAGTAGACCATTGGTGTGATCAGACAGTTATAGGAAAGTCTTGTGATCCCATCATATGCGCTTACTCACTAGTTTTAACCCATTGTATAGATCCTAGGTAGTTTGGATATAAACAACACAAAAACCTCACTTCTTTAGAGCATTCCACTGGACTTCTTTTGACACCCTATAATAATCCTTTTCATAGTCAATGAAAACCACATGTAGGTCTTTTTATTTGCTTTTCTACCTCTTTATCATTACCTCGTAGAAGGTATATTGTTCCACATCTGGTCTTGCTAGCATAACACTAAATTGGTTCTTTGAAATGTGTCTCTCATCTTAATCTCCATTCCTTTTCACAACTTCATGTAGTCCTTAACCCTAATTCCTCTAGTTAGCACAAATTTATATATCTCCTATGCCCTTGTGAGTAGGTAGCAAAATTTGATTCTCAACAAAAATTAATTTTATGCTTTTCAAAGAACATTATTTATTTGGACTTCAGAGTTTCAATGATTATCCTATCAAGAGTTAGTTGATGCTTTCTACGAAAATAATAAACCATTGCTTGATATGGAATTCATGTTTGGAATGTGGTATACAATAAACCATGAATTTGAAGTTGAGGTGACTTTTTAGCTATACTTTTAATATATTATGGGAAAATATGGATATGGTTAGCATAGGAGATGTTAATAACAGCAGAGTATAGTTAGTAACTGTAGAACACCAAAAGATCAAAACAGCCCCTTAATTATAATTATTGTAATTATATGTAAAGACAGTATAAATACTATTTGTTGGTTTGCATTAGACACAACACATTTAGAAACCTCTCTCTCTCTCTTGTATGGTATCAGAGCAACTGAGGCAACTGGAGTAGAGGATTGCATGTCTGCTTTCCATTTTACGTACTCCAATCACTTCACCATTCTTGTAGATCCAAAATTAAAATTGTGAAACATGGTGCCTTTGTTCCTTTGTTCTCCAAACCATGCTGTATTATAATGGCCTCAAAAGGACTGATTGTTGATAAATGTGAACTGAGATTGTGTTAGGTCTCAGACAATAAGTATTTATTAATCAGAGACACCCGAGCAATGCTCCTTACAATGATCGGAAAATAGGAAAAAAGAAATTCCCCCAACTGCAGTGACACATCCCCTACCTTGACATTACCACCCACCAGAAAGAATAATCATGCATAACCTCTCTTATCCTCTTCACATAATAAAATACCCCTCCCCCAGCTGCTAAGCTGCTAACAAAAGCTTTCCCCTCCCCTCAAATCCTCCCACATGGTCATGGGGTACCCACTCCACTCACTGCACTGTATTTTTCCCATTGTGTCCCTTGCCTTTTTCTCCTACTATAAACTTGTGTTAAAGGTCTATTAGATATTGTGAATCGTGATAATTGATATCCGCATTTGTTTATTTGCAATTTAAAAAATGTTTTAACTATGATACTTTGTTATAATGGGGTGCTTTATTATGAAGTTAGAATGTTGATTTTACCCTGTTTTATGGTATTATATTTGGTTTGAATGCCATGATTATGTTTTTTAATTATTATTTTAGCATAAGATAAACTCCTACAAGTTTACAGATCCTCCAAGAGTTTACGAAAACTCTCGAGTTTAACAACCTTACTAATCTATTTATAGTGGAAAGGAGTTAGAAGTTTATGCTAATACCATTATATGCAAGGCTGTCCAATGAGTTTATTTTTACAAGAAATCTGCACAAATCATGTTTGATTCCAATCTACATTATGTGTATTTGTACCAGTGCTCGGAAGGATTTATGCATACGCGTATGCGGCGTCGTGTGGAGTCCTTGATTCAGGTAATCTTGCCTTTACGTACTAGTTCAAGTAAACTTTTGCTGGCTCATACTAAATTTGTGTACCTCACTTTTGTTTGATACTCTAGTTGAATGTGCTTCATTATAAAAGGCAATTCTAGATATTACGTTAAAGTCTTCATGGTTTATTGAAAGGCAATATGCTTATGCTTTATTGAAAAAATAATTGAGTAGGGAAAGTTACCTTTTTTCATTTTGGGTCTTGCTAACTAGGGTCTTAAAGGGCATTGGTTAAGAAATCAAAAGTGAAAAGTTTTTATTGAAAATTATGTTAGAATACATTAGAAATCATGGTGGTTATGCATTAATAACATTTTTTATAAATTTTTTGTACTTTTGATTTCTTTACCATTTCCCTTAAGGCACTGGTTAGCATTCTCTCTTTTCTTTCATATATCATCTTAACATTCGCATTTTGTTGTTGCAAAGGAATGCACCTAGGTTGTAGATTTAATTAGCAGCCTAGAGCCCAACTTAAATCCCACATTATATTTTATCCATTGAATTTGTATAGTAGAAGTGAACTTGTTCTGGTGCTTTTTTGCCCTTGATAATCAATGCCTTCGTTTCTGATTAATTGCATTTTTGTCTGACATAAATGCATTGGTGGACATTTTCCCTTAAATAATTTGCCAACTTTCATAGGATAATTTGTAATAAAACCTACACATGTTTTGTAGGCTCTGGATCGTGCCAAACCAGATCTTGAGAATTCAAAGAAAACTTCATACAACAGATCCTTCAAACGGCTGGTTTGTTATGTGCATACTTAATGAGTGTTGCAATGGTTTTTAACAAGTGTTTCCTTTTTATTTAATAATACTTATGTCTGAAAAGTTTATTCTGGATTGTAGAGCCTCAAGGATTCAAGAGTCAACTCATATTCATAAAGGTGAAGCATGATGAGGAAGATGTTCTGCTTCTTTTGGACCATACAATTGCCAACCAAGGATTTGCTATTCATGTTTGCAGAATGTTCCACTTGCTTCTGAACTCTTCATGCTCAGTATTGAAGGAATTGCTGGCCTATTTTTGCAGACGCTCCAGGAGCTTGTAATTTATGCATGGAAAAAAAAAATAGGATACAAATATAAGATAAACAACCATTCAAATTAGTTATTAAAATGTACAATTGTTTATGGTGTACTGTATATCTGTATTTGGCATTACGTATCAAAATATCTTCCTTTTTAAGGCATTCATAAAATTTTCCTTTTATTGTATCAAAATATCAAGATGCAAGTTTAAACTTACAAAGAGGTGATGTGGATAATCTGTTGCAGCGTTTTAGGGGTTATAAATCTGGATATATTTATCCTCGGTGTTCTCAGAACTACTGTAACTTAGTTGGCTAGACCTGAAAAGATATGCAATACGTGCATGGTATTAGTAGAATTGGCAATATGCTGCTGAAGCTAATAATTACATGAAATCCGCAACTGAAGCTAATTCAGTGTATTACGTGAGTATCATGCAACCATATCTACCTGAAGGAGACTTCATGATAATGTTATTTTGCATTGTATTTTGTATTTTGTTCTATTAGGTTATATAGAACCAAAAAATATGTATTCCTGTAACCTCATTAAGTGAAACAGTTCATTCGAATTCACTTCCTTTACGGGAAGCAATTTATTCGAATTTACTTCCCTTTCGAGTGTCAAGATTCCCCTAGACTCAACAATTTGAGATTGCCTACAGCCACACCAACATCTAATGTTTCCTTGATATTCCCAACAAACTTCCTGCTTTTAATGCTGTATAAGATATTCAGAATCCCAAAATAAGATTATAAGAACTTATCTCAAGTGGGTATCATCCTTCGAATTTGAGTACTTCACTTAAGAGTTATACATAACAATAAACATGCTGTGGCTTCTAAGAATGGCACAGCATTTTTAATACCTTTTCTCTCCATTTGAGTTAAGATTCAAAGTTTGAAAAAAAGAATGTTTAGAGATTGCTAGAGTATGAAAAAGGTACTGCGTAGGAAAGAATCTCAAGGCTTCTCCTATGAAAAAATAAAGGAATACATGATACAAGATGCATTGCTACAAATCTCTTCGTTCCCCAAATGTAGCTAGTCTAGTATAGTTTCAAAGTTTCATTATTATTAACATTTCAATTGTAACTATCAATTCTTAAAAAAATTAACTAATTGCGAACTCATTCTATATCATTACTCCTTATTCTCAAAAAATATTTGTTCTAAGTATGGAATGAAGGAAATTTCTCAACAGACCATATTTAAATTCATAAGTTCCGCCTTCAAGAGGATTATGCCTCCATTTGACCAACACTTTAGGAATTTTTTAGCCACACCTTTTCACTACAACCAATGATGGCTTCTAGCTCTTTAATGAAAGTCGCTTTCTAGATACTTGACGAAAATAACATTAGCATCATGCATTGCAAATTCTGTAGAAATAGTTGCTAGTGCCACAAGTTTCTTCAATTGAGACTTGTGTAGAGGTCACTTATGTAATTAGTTTAGAATTTGTTGCTTGAAATTAGGTTTAGGACACTTGTATAGATCAAGGGTACCATTTTCTTTTTATACTTTTCCTTCATTTTTAAGCCTGTGTCCTAGATTCTTAGGTTTAAGATCAGATTGGGCTTAGTGTAGGAATCTATTATTGAGCCTCCATGAGCATTGAGTCAAGGAGTGATGTAAGCATGGACAAGAGCACATGTATGCACATGGAAGAGCATGCATTCATATGAAAGCACAATCTTGCACCTAGAAGCACATGCTTGCACATGGGAGCAAATGCTAGCATAAGTAGATAAGGGATGCATACCTCTCTCTATAAATAGGATGTATCTTATTCATTTTGAACACTTTATATCATAATACACATCATATTTTTGAGTTTTAGAGAGAAAATTTTCTCTCTAGTTTATCTTGAAGCTCTAAGTCTTGAGTCAATTCTCAAGCCGGCATGCATTTACATGAAAGTACAAGTTTGCACATGAAAACACATAAGAGCATATGCTTGTAGATAAAGCTTGCATATGGAAGTACATGCTAGCATAAGCAGATAGGGGTTGCATACCTCTTTTTATAAGTAGGGTGTATCTTTACTCATTTTGAACATTTTCTATTATAGTATACATTTCACACTTTTGTATGAGTTTTAGAGAGCATATTCTCTCTATCTAGCTTATTTTGAAGCTCTGAATATTGAGTCAATTCTCAATATCTCCTTATCAATGAAGGATTCCACCATTATGGCAGAGATGGAAGCTTATCAAATGTCTCTTTCATTCCATAAATCTCTTCTTATCTTACTTCTTTTTCTATTTCAATTTATGTAATTCTCATTCTTAACTCTAAATTATTCTTCATGTTTTTATGACTGAATTTGAGTCTCTATCAAGATTAGATCCAACATCAAATGATCTTCAAGGAAGACCACATCAATGGTGATAAAAGATGCCCAAAGGGCTCAAAGAACTAACTAGATTAAAATTGTCATGCTAAGCCATTTACGTCGAGAAAAGATCAGAGAGAGCCAGGAGAAAAATGGATTAGTCATTAACTACAAGCCTCTTAATAATTTTTTCAAAGTTTGGCAAGTTTCCTATTCCAAGAACCTCATCCCTACCTGTCTTAATAAAAATGCCCAAATATTTTCAAAATTTGATCTCAAATTAGAGTTTTGGCAAATTGGCATAAATGTGGTAGATAGATACAAAACAACTTTCTCCATTACTAATGCTCAATACTAATTTAAGGTCATGCCATTTGGCTTAAAAGTTTCCTCATCAATCTTTAAAAAAACCATGATTCAAAATTTTTGACCAGATGTTGGATAGCATCCTGATTTACATCAATGATATTTTGAAATATGGGATATGCTAGAATAATTATTTGAAATTGCACAAAAATATGGGATATATTTTTAGATAAAAAGATCCAACTTGAATAATCAAAGAATTTTTTTCGATACGAACTTTTTTCAAGAAAACTATCTTTCCTAACCTCACATTATGGAAGAACTGAATTTTCTTGATGAAAATCTAACAATAGGACAACTTTAGCAATTTTTGGGAATTTTAAAATATATTAGGAATTTTATCCATAATACAGCAAGATATACTAGTAGACTCTCAAGAATGTTGAAAAAGAATTCTTTCTTATGAAGTTCAGAACACAATTGAAAATTAAAAAAGAATCCTCCCTTATAGAGTTTAGACAAAAGTAGCTAATGGAAGATGAATTCTTTAGATAGATGCTGGTGAAAACTTTTGGAGAGCATTTTTATTGGAAGACATGGAAAACAAAAACACATTGTGAACTTGCTAATGGACAATTCAAAAAATCATAAAAACACTATCACATCACCTACAAGGAGGTACTTGCCATAAAGTATGGAATTCAAAAGTTTGATTTTCTTCTCCAAGGATATGAATTTGAAGTACAGTTGAATAACTCTTCTTTTTCAAAGATCTTATAATTTAAAAACAAAATGCCTCTTAACCCTCAAATTCTCAATTTAAAAAAATTAGTTTTCTAGATATGATTTTATAATCATACATATTAAAGGAAACCAAAATATAATCCCAAATCTCCTTTACAAAACTCAAAAATTCATTTCAATTATTACAAATATCAATACTTTTCCCTTAATTTTTAATGTAAAAAATTTTCCATCCATGCATCAATGAAAATAGATTTATCTTTTGGAATTGATCCATCTTTTTCACTTGAAATGCTAAAGAAATTTTCCTACAATAATATTTTATTTTTCTCCATAAAATGTTAAAAGGAAAAGTTGGTAAACCTTTTTTTTTTCATATTGACCTATTTTTTTGGAAACATAATAGAAATCTTTCCTTAACCTTGATAATTTTGAAGATATACTCTAGTTAGGAGTAAAAATAGGCAACCAAGCTATGTTTTAAGTGTTCAAACTTTAAATCTCTCCTATTTAAAAATTTGGAGGCCTTAGTGTTACTTGATATAGATTTTTGTTTTATTGTTAAAATCTAACTTGTTAGAGACCTATCATATCTACAAGTTTACTTAAAAGCCTACAATATAAAGAGCTGGTAAATAAGCCTAAAGTCTATATATATGAATGACTAAAAAGATCTACAAATTTAATATATTAGAATAAATCATATATATATTATATATATATATATATATATCATATATTATATAGGGATGGAAATAAGTTGAGTTGAGTTAGGTTTTGAATGTTCAAATCTAACCTTTTAAAATTTTGAGGCTTGAGATAGACTCTTTTTGGATATCAAGGCCTAATCTTTAAAGCTCTACAAGCTTATTTAAAAGCTACGATATAAAAAGGCCAATAAATAGACTTAAAGCATATAAAAATAATTGATTAAAAATATTTTTTAATTTAAAACCTATAAGATAAAAGGTTGGTAATTTTGGGCCTAAATCCTAAATGATTTAAAATACTTGCAAACTTAAAATCTCTTATGAAACAACATTTTAATAATATTTTTTAAGTTGTATAACCTACTAAACCAGCTCTTAATGGTATCACCTGTGCAAAGAATCAATTATAATTATCTAACAAATAATAAATTCGTTATATCATTTTAAATTTAGGTAACATTATAACCTTCACCACACACACAACAAAACATACTATATAAAATAAAAATATGCAAATAAATGTCATATCACTGGATTATTTGTAATATTGTAACAATCTCGATAAAGACGTAAGCCTCCAAATACAAAACATATTTTATAAAAAATACTTAATCCTTTTGAAACATAAAAATCATTAAAGACAATAGGCAACAAGTCAACAACCTAAAGATCTAACACAAAACTAAAGGCAGACTTCGTAAAACAAAAAAAAAATAACTAGCAAACTTATGATCTCTTGAAGAAATGTATTGAATTTTTAAATTGATTTCTTAAAGTTATTCATCCACCTTCAAAATATTGAAGAAATGATTATTAGAATAATGGAAAAATTACAGTAACACCTCTTAAGATTAATTGAAAAAGCAGTCAATACATTTTCTTTTTTTTTTTACCTTACCTTAATTTATATTAAAATATAACACCGTATACTCTTCTCAATTATATGATTCTACACAAATCTTCCATAATTTCTTATGATATTATATGCATAAGAGAGATAAAAAAATATTAAAAATGAAGGTATCGAGTGCTCTTTTGATATATCTCATTGGGTGTTGATGTAATTTTCTATAAAATAAAAAATAATTTTAAAACAACCATTTTGAGATATTGCATTAAGTAATGTGTCACATATGACATATCTTTTTTTTTTTTTGCGTAAAATCTTCAGGGGCCAAGGGTTGAGTGGAGGTAGATCACCTGAATCGTATCTTAAAATAATTAGAAATATGCAAAGTAAAGTTCTAGAACTGGAAAGGTAGATGGAGATGGCAGAGAAGGGTTCTATTTTGAAGATAAGAAGAAAGTTATCTAGGATTCTTTTTGTTTGAAATTAAATTTTTTAATATTATTTAAATATATTAATATTATATAAATATAATATATTAAAATAAATATGCAAGATATAATATATAAATACAAATAGATCCTTAAATAGGCTAAACAAGTTTTTTATAAGTCAAAGCCTAAACTTGACATGTTTATCTAAAAGGTTTTTTAACATGTTTTTTGGTCTATTTATTTATTAAACAAATCAAATCAAGTTAGACTTTAAACAAGTTAGGTCATAAGCCTCCTAACGAAGGATTTGATTTATTTCTATCCCTAATTATATATTACAATATATTAAATTACATTATAAGAAATTTATATATTTAAATAGACCATAAATATGCTAAATAGATTTTTTACAAACCTAAACCTAACTTGTTTATCTAAAAAACTTTTTAACAAGTGTAAATTTATATTTATTAAACAAATTAGGCTAATCCTAATTTTTAACAGAGCAGTTTGTAAGCCCCTATTGGATGACCTAGCTCATTCTTACCCTTTACCAATACATATCGTGCATCATAATTTTATAGTCAGTATCACATCCACTTGAAACTCAAACCATCTATGGAGTCCCGACTAATCCTTCCAAACATTATTATTTATAAAATTTATTAGAATGGTTTTCCTCTCTCAATTTCTAGAGAATAGAAATTGTAGATGCCATTCAAAATTCTGGCAGGACTAGAGGATTACCATGCAATTTAGAAAAAAAAATATTTTCTTATGATCAAATCAAAGATCTCAAAACTACTTTTATTATCCATAGATCATATTTAAAAAATCCAATAGAATTACTATGGACCCAAAATGATGAATATGTAGGAAAATGTTCAATTAATATCCACTTAATCAAAATTTGAATAAACAGTTGACAAAACATCTTGCTAAAATCAATGATTTCAAATATCATTCTGATTGTCCTAACAATACTTGTGCATATGGTAAGCAAGTAGTCAAAACATATAAATGAGCACATGATTAAAGGTAAGACAAACCATCCAAGCTCATTTGAAATTATCAGACCAGAACTAGAATCCTACACAAATCAATACATGTCACTATTTTATCTTTTGAATGATATAATGGATGAATTAGATGAATACCCTAATCTCTCTTTGAGTCACAAACCTATCTGTAGATATTAGTTCATGGAATTTCTCTTTATCTTAACATTGATG
Organism: Canavalia gladiata; assembly: GCA_037954105.1. Classification (NCBI taxonomy): domain Eukaryota; kingdom Viridiplantae; phylum Streptophyta; class Magnoliopsida; order Fabales; family Fabaceae; genus Canavalia; species Canavalia gladiata. The sequence goes on along the minus strand of CM075658.1, from coordinate 33,442,520 downwards.
CAAAATTCTCCCTACTTGATGTTTATGAACAAAAGGTTGGAGAATTTTCAATAAAGTGTACGAAAAGTTTGTATGTGTGTAGTAATGTGTATGAAAAGGTTGTATGCACACAATTGTATGTGTGAAAAGTTTGTGTGTGCAATTGTATGTACAAAAAGTTTGAATGAGTGTTGTCCTTCATGCGTATGAAAAGTATTTGTAATGATGTTTATAATTCTTCATTTTGCATATATTTTCTTTATATAAATATAAAGATTCAAGTTGATAAGGTAGATGAAGTTTGAGGAAAATAAAATGTGTCAAATGTTCTTTTTCTAAACACTTTTCTTCTTCTACAAATCCAGCCTACAATGTTTGTACCATAAATCCCTCATCTTTGAAGCAATGATGCTCTACACTTGCCCATGTATAAGGATCCGATGTGTTAGAAAGCTTATGATAAAAGGTCCATGCTTATAGTTTTTTTCAATAGTAGGGGGAAAAGTAATCAAAATCTGGGACATGATGCTTATGGTTTGGTGAAAAGCTCTCAGTGTATGAAATTTCCTTTGTTCTTTCATTCAAATAAAAGGCTTTCTACCAAGGTTTGTATAAGATCCAAAGTCTCTTCTTCTAAAGATGGGGTGTAATGGTATAGATATTATAGGAAGGTGAGTAAGAAGAACTATAAACTTACATGATGCAAAATAATACTAAGAACTCCAAAGCTCTCTTGTTACGCTCCTCTTTTTCTCTATCGAAAAATTGTATCCAAACTCCTTCAAAATTAGAGCATCTTGTAGAAAACATCTATGTCACAAAAGATGCTAAATTTTCAGAATTTTTTCCACCATTCTTAAATACTTAAAACATATACTACAAAAATATTTAACTGCTAAGTCTATCTCACAATTGATTATAAGAAAAATATCAAATAAAAAAGATTTTGTTTAGACTTCAAGGATGGATCAATGCTCACTTAAGGACACCAATCGAGAGCAATATGTTGATCTTGAGATACCTCAAACCTTCATAGACCATTGGAAGGTGCTATTAGAGTTATCCTTTCACTCCATGGAATAAAAGGTCTTCTAGTAATAACTTGAGCTCTTTGCTTGACACCACTTTCATTCATTATAAGAATGTTGGGATTAGGACAATTCTTGGAACTTTTCATGCAAGAAGTGTTTTTATGACAATCTTCCCAAATTACAATGTGAGCTGAAAGATAGAACTTTGTCTACCAAGAGTTTAGGTCCAAATCACACGAATTAAACAAGTCATAGAGCCACTACCTACTACCGTTCATCACCAAATTATCCCTTATATTTTTCAATTCAAGATAATCTCTCTGTTAGTGAAGGAGAAGACATTCCTATATACGTTTTCTAAAGGGATGTATTTCCTGTTTGTAATGATAAAATTACTGACCATTTTATTTGTGATGTAGATCCAAATAATTAAGATGTTGTTTGTAATTGATGGATGCATTAGGAGGATGATTTTGATTATGATGATTATAATGATCAAAAAAAGGTTTTGTATGTAATCATCTTCCTCCTAGAAAAAAAGATCCTGACAACGTTTCATAGGTTAAAACTTATACTAAAGGAAAACCTCTACTAATTTATATGAAGCCCTAAGAATACTTTAGGAATAAAGACTTATTCAAGATACATCAAAGCACCTTTAACTAATCATTTGGCCTCCTCTAATGTCATCCAAAGGACTTATTTCATGTTACTCACTAGAGTCAATTTCTTGCATGATTTTCTCATTAAAAATGAAGAATATTTTCCTCCGCTAGAAAGAAAAATGGACCTTGTGTCAAAGTTTACTACCAAAACTTATGTATAGACCACTAAGATTCAACCTGATGGAAAATTCAAACCATTGAGTCAATCTAAGAAAGTCCTAAACTAGCAATGTAAAAATGTCATAGCTCCGAATATTATGTTAAAGAATATTGATGAAAAAAATAAGACATGTTAGAAAGACTTCATCAGACTAATGAAAAGCTACAATATTTGTATAGAAAGTTGAGAAAATACTACCACACTTTACAAGCCCAAATTAAAAAGCTTGAAATAAAAATAAAAAGATTGATCAAGAAGAATCTTTCCTTTGAAAAAAAGGTGATGCCATGAAAAGAGTAATTCTCTGTATAAGAAAAAAGATTGTAATTTGTAAGGTAAATAAAGTTTGAGGCTTTAGGGAGTATGTCCTTTGGAGGGACAAGAATATGTCCTTCTTTTGTGAGGATTTATCGTCATAGTTAAGATCATAATTATTTGGATCTACATCCTAAATAAAATGACCAGAATTTTGTTAGTATAAACAAGAAATCCATCCTCATAGAAAGCATATACAAAATGTTTTCTTCTTAAGCAACAGGAGAGATCATCATAGATAGAAAATTCAGAGGGGTTAAATGGATCCATCAAAAAATGAATTTATTTTTCCTTTTATCCTTGGTCATTCATCTTAATTTCAAGATGATTAATTTGAGCTTGTAAAGTTTTGTAGTATTTTCTCAGCTTACTTGACAAATATTGCAGCTTCTCATTAATCTAGTCAAGTGTTTATGATACATGTCCTATTTTTCAATTAATATTATTTAGGATAATATTCTAAGCTCTTATGTTTTCAGATTGCTAGTTTAGGATATCTTCATCTTAAATCAATGGTTTGAGTTTTCCATCGCATTGAATCTTTATAGGTTGCATATGAGGTTTGATAGTAAGCTTTTACATAGAGTCCATTTTTCTTTCTAGTGGAGGAAAATCTTCTTGATCTTTTAATGATAATATCATGCAAGAAATCGTCTCTGGAAAATAACATGAAATAGGTTCTTTGCATGACATTAGAGGAGGCCAAGTGATTAGCTCAAGATCCTTTGACAGGTTAGGACTAAGTCTTTCTTCCTTAAGGGTTATCAAGGCTTAATAATAAATTCGTAGAGGTTCACTTTTAGTATGAATTCCTAACCATGAATGTTGTTAAGGTTTTTTCTTATAGGAAGTGAGGAGACTTACATGCAGATCCTTTATTTTTCTTTCTCTTATAATTGTCTTGATAATCATAGTCATCAGAATTAGAACCATCCTTCTAGTGCATTTAGTAGTTACAATCAAGATCACAATTATTTGAGTCTATATCCCAAATAAAATTATCATCAATTTTGTTAGTATAAATAGAAAATTCATCCCCATAGAAAATGTAAACAAGAACATCTTTTGGTCTAACAATGAGAGAGATAATCATGGGTTGAAAAATAGGAGGGGCTTGATTGGATCCTTCATCAACCTTTTTGAAGATACTTTTTACTAATCCATCAATCATTCTTTTGAAATAGACTTCAAAAAATTGGATAATGTTTCCTATTTGCATGAAGAATTTCATAACTTGTTGCCTATTATAGAGGAATCAATTTTTGTTAATTCTTCTCTAGATATCCTTATTGGAATCTAGATTATTGATGAGATTTTTTCTTCATTTTTGTAGGCTATCACCAACGAAAAGTTAAGATTTACTCCTGGTAGATGCAAGTCATCAACATGGTTATGAAGTTTGTAAATAATTTGGTGATGAAGGATAACAGATAATACTTCTACTATTCAATTCATGTGAATTAGACCTAGATTTTTAGCTTGGCAAACAAAGTTCTAATTTTTAGGCTCATATTATAATTTGGAAAGATTGTCAAAACAATATTTTCTACGTGCAAGGTGGTAAGAACAATCCCAATGATAACACGCTCATAATGAACAAAAGTGGAGTCTAACAAAGAGATTCGAACTGTTTCTGGAAGATCCTTCTTTCCATGGATGAAAGAATGAATTAGACAACATCAAAATGAAGAATAGTACACTTTTCTCTTTTCTAATGGTTTATGAAGGCATAGAGTATCTCAAGATCAACATATTTCTCTTGATCAATGATCTCAAAGAAATACCGGTTCATCCTTAAAGTTTTAATCACTCTTTTACATCTAATGATTAGTTGTGAAATAGATCGAGATAGAAATTTTTAGTCTAAATATGTTGTAAGAATTTAATAGCAATGAAATCGATTTTAAAAGCTTAGAATCTTCTAAGATATAAGGATATTTTACAATATATTTTATTTTTAAAAAATTTAAATATAAACTTTTGAAAGAGAAACTGAAGAGCAAGAGAGGTTTGAAGTTCTTAATATTATTTTCCATCATGTAAATTTATAATTTTTCTCACTCACTTTGACTATAAATCTATATTATTGCACCCCCGCTTCCAAAAAAATGTTAAGATATAAGAACCTCTTATTAAAAAAAAAAAGAAGAAATTTCATACCCTAAAACGTCATTAAGCATAATTATTAACTAAGTATTATCATCTTAAAATTTAAATAATACCTTGTTAATATTATATAATACTTAGTGTCAAACTTGAATAATTATATTAGCATTGTTCTAAAATCATTAAGAATATTTAGCATATCAATTTGTCATATCTGATATTTTTTCATTTAAGAAACAAATTAACAGATATATAATAGTCCATATCATCAATTTAGCCCATGAAAATAACTAATAAAGTTACAAGCAGTATTATTTTTATCCCAAAGTGCTAGTGAGCTGTAAGAGAACTAATAAACAAAAAGTAACCCGTAATAGCATCATATGTTTAAACAAAAGGAGTTGACGGTGTATCATCTCAATTTTCAATTCAAAAGTGAGGAATCCATTTTCCTTCTTTTCAGACATTCTCAAATTGAAGGGTCCCCACATATGAATGAAATGAGTGGCCCTCAAAGCTGCCAAGTATTGGGTTCCATGCTATTAAGAATAGGTTACAGTCCCTCGGATTTCAAACAACACCAAAGATAATTTGAAAAATAAAAGTATTGTTATACCTATTTAATAGATTAAATGAAGTGAAGAAAGTAAAAATATAAAAGAAAATAAAATTATAAAAAATAATTAAAATAAAAATATCATTAAAATATTAAATAGTCAGGATTTGTTATAAGTTATAAAAATATTATATAATTTTTAGATTAAAAAATTATAGTTATTTAAATTTTTAAAATTATAAAATTAAAAAGTGAAACAAGTAATATTTAATAATTTTAAACACTAAAATGATATTATTATAACACTATAATCTAAATTAATCAGCATACATAGTTTTTAGAGACAAATTTAATCTGACGTGTGACTCGGACCATCAGATCTGAAGAGTCAAGGCTTTTCTTGTGTTTTGACTTCCACCCATCTAGCTTTGAATAGAAAACTGCTTTATGGGCTAGTCCGAATCACTGTCCAAGTTTTCCATTCCTTTTAAGCCTCTGCGCTTTTGCTGCATATCCAACACAATCATCCCCACAAATGATAAATCAAATTTGAATATTCTTAATAATAAATGTGTGAATACAGAAAAAATATTCATGTTGTATATCTAAAAATAGAATAAAATAATGTAATATATATATATATATATAAACAATGTTGAAATTAATGATAATAAAAATTGTTTTATATATGCCTACTGCCCCAGCATCAAACTCAAGCAGAAAGTAGGGTTACCTTCTTCACAGATTTCTTCTCCCTAACCTCATATCTGCTCTTTGTCAGTTCTGATAGCCACATGCCAGGGAAACAGTACTGTAAATCAATAATAATAATATCATGAGAACCAATTTCTCACTTGTGGTTTATGAATAAGGTAAGCATAAAATTGAAAGCCTCAGGCAGTTTTATTTTTTATTTGGGTATACCTGTAGAGTTCTGTCTATGTTCTTTGCTCTCTTCTTTGGTCTTTGAGGGATTTTTGTCCCTTTCATAGCAAGGAAGTCATCTTCTTTTTCCTTTCTTGAGAGAGAAATGTATATTCTTGGCCACTGAATGACCTCAACAGTGACCTTGTCTCCATTAGCAGCAAGCGAGGAGGTAGTAGGATGTTCAGATTGCACTGAGGCAGAATCTCCATGACTATTCAGCCTCTCAGAGGCTTGAGTTGTTGAAGATCCACTTGGGTTCAGACACTTTGCTGACCCAGAAGATGGCATCCTTCTGTTACTTCTTTCCACACCAGAAGACAGTTTTGGTGTTGCAGATCTTGAAATATCTGGGTTGTAGCACTGCCTGTTTTTTGAAGGTGACTCATTTCCAGCTGCTGAGGGATCTTCCAAGTTTCTGGTCAAAATGATGTTTCAGAAAGACGAAAATAATGCAAAGCAAAGAATGCTTCTATACTCTGGATCTTATAAAAGAATCATATATTTTGAGTACATCATGTTCTGGTGAATTTTTACAAGACCATAGAAAATATCCTGGGTTAGATAAACAATGAAAGGATACAATATAATTTCCCATAACTGTTTCTAACATAACCAGTAGGGATATACATAGTGACTATTATTAAAATTTGAAAGACAGAGACCTTGTTACCTGGTTTTAAATTGGAAGTTAAATTCTTAGAAAAGATCAAGTCCAATATGTTATAGATTCTAAAACAAAACCAAATAGGTGGAAGAACATATTAAGAGAAAGATTGGAACCACAGTAGTAGCAAGGTGATTTTGGGGGAAAAACATATTGAGCAGAAAAGGAGAGGCAAAGAGAATAGTAAGGAACTTCCCTATAAGAATGAATGCTCTGTCAGTCTATCTAATCTTACCAGTTTGTAACTTTCATGTTGAATGCCAGGACAAGATAAAAGGGAAACGCATTGAACCTAAAGGACAACAAGGAGATCCAGAGAAAGCTTAAAAAACTTTGGTCAATCTTGGAAAGACAAGATGGGAAAATAGTCCCCTTTGGCACTTTCAACTGGGCTTAGGGTAGAAAAGCTTGATCCAAATCCAAATGTGATTGAACCAAAATGATTTTCTTGACAAACCTAAAAGATATAGATAAACTCAGGCAATTGTATATTTTACAAAGCATAATTAATTACACACATAGTTATATTTATATACAATATACAAATGAACCTATTTAAAAAGGTAAAATTGCAAAGAAAATATTGAAACCTGGGGTTATCCTTTCTGCCTCTGCCATTAGAGGCGGTGGAAGAAAGAAGTGGCGGCGGCGGTGGCATGGAGGCAGTGTGGGTGATTCTGCAGTTCTTGGTGTGAACAGAAGATGATGAATCTTCAATGGCAGCCCTGGAGAGCCTTGATCTCTTTCTATGGCCCCATTTCAACAGCACATCACCACCACTTGGACTGCTACTGTTGTTGCTATGACTGGTTTCAGTTGTCTGAGGAGAATCACAACCGGACATGTTGGTGTTGTTATGATATTGGCCTATGCACAACAATGACAATATGAATCTAAAACCTTTGCTTTCAAAACCACCCCAATACGGAGACGCAGATGCTACTATTGCTAACTCTAACTCACCTTTGCATTTGTATTATTATTATTATTATTATTTATTATTATTATTGGTCTTGCATGTGCTACCCATCATGCTCCCTTTTCTTCTATTTTCCATTCCTTAAACTCACCCTTTGAAGGAAAAAATTCAAAGAAAAAAGGAGATCCATATATATATATATATATATATATATATATCAGTGACAGGCAACCATTTGAAAAGTCAATTCCAGAGAAAAATGAATTTAAGCAGTTTCGTTCCTCCCACAGACTTTAATTTTTAATTTATTTATTTTTTTGCTAAAAAATTGATTAAGAAGTAAATGAAAAAAAAAAAGTGAAGCAACAAATATCAGAGCATCCACAAAGGTGAAGCATTGAATTCTATCTACCTAAGCAAAGAGAAAAAAAAAAGATTTAACTAAATTTGACAAGAACAAAAAGAAAAGAAAAACCAATCCAAGTGATTTCATTTAATATTGGAGATTGAAACAGCACTTAGACCTCATCATTGTGTTGCCTCCTCCAAACAATGATTATGATTGAAAATGGAATTCTACAGCAGAAAAATGACCTCACACGCCGTTCTATCTGCAAAAGGGTATCGAGCAGTGCATAGTTAAAGTTATGCTGATAAAAAACAGGAGCATTAATTATAGAAGGTATGATAAATTCAAATAAATATATCAAGTTTTGTATGTTAAATGGCAAAATTTTAAAAATATAAACTGAAAGAAAATATAATGAATTATCAAGAATAAGAAAACTACTTTATTATGTGAAAGTAAATTAAAAATAATATTATTTAAAAATATAAAAAAATTATGTGAATCAAATATTAATTTGATACAGTATGTTAAAATTTAAATTTATGAACCTCAAATTTATAGATACCAGTATATTATCCATATATTATATAAATATTTCTTGAATTAAATAAAATTTATCAAAATAAAAATTTCAATTACATTTATTATTAATTATAAATATTATATTATATTAACAAGAAATTAAAGAAATAAATTTTTTTAATTTAAATATAATAACAATAATTTTATTATAAATAATAAATATTTTATTATATTAATGAACAATAAATAAAAAAGGTACAATTTTTAAAATTAAGGATGTTTCGAGTATTTATTCAAACGACTTCAAACCGTTAAATCAATAAAGAAAATTGAGAACTGAACAGAATGATACTTGAAAAAGAATTAAAATTAAAAATATCACATTTTTTTTATCCTTTTTAATTCAGATTTCGATGTGATATTCAAAATTCAACTGCAATTATACCAAATTTATATTAATTTTAAATTTTATTCTTATATAATCATGAATCTAAATATATTTTATATTTTTCGCAAAAAGAATATTTATTTTAATATTTCATTTATAAGTTAGATTACGTTTTTGATTTATCATGAGAGATTTAATATTTAAGATATATTGTTTCTTATTTATTATGTATCTAATAGTATATTATTTTAATATTTTATTCATATTTTAGTTCATAAAAATTTATTTATTTATTTATTTATTAACTAAAAATAAAGTTGTATGCCTTAAGAAATAAAAATATATAAGAAAAAAATTAACTGATTCAATTGAATAAAAGATTGGATCAGATTCATTTAAATTTTTATAATCAGATCGTATGATTTTTTTTTCTAAAAAAATATTCAAGTTAAACCAAAATTAAAGAAATAATTATAAAAAATAAATTATTAAAATAAAAGCATGATATCTTTATTGATATAATATATTAAAATTTAAATTTAAATTAATATTATTACAATTTCAATCAACTTTAACTTTTTTGTTCCCTTAAAATAGAAAGATATCTTTAATTTGATAGAATATATAAAAATTTAAATCAAACTTGTATTTAAAGAAAATAAAAAGTAACCTCTAATATATAAAGTAGAGTCATTATGTTGGAGAGTGGGATCGTTGTCAACTCTGCTACCTCAACCCTTTTTCTATGTTTTCTCTCTTTTTATTATGAAATATTAATTCTACATATACTATATAAAGGAGGTATTTTTAATTTTTTATTTTATTTTTAAAATTACTTTCTTAATTTAAATTTAAACGTTTAACACTTTAAGTGCACCTATGAAGGATTATTTTAAATTCAAACAAATTATCCCTAAATATTTATTTTTAAATTTAAATAATTTATCTTCTAGTAATATTAAGAATTATTAAATTAATATAAACATATTTACTATTTAAAAAAAATTATTTATAAGTATTATTTAAATGTAAAAATAATTCTTCAATATATGATAACTTTCTAGCTTAAGTAAAAATAAAAAATATTTAATCTAAGAAAAATTACTTAACTTAATAAGAATGAGAATTGTTCCTAAAGGTTCTCTTACTTTTGAAAAATGTACTGTAATTTATAATATAGAGGTAAATTAAGGAAATAAATTATTAAAATCATAAAATATAATATAGGTATCAAATAATTTTAGATTAATCTTAAGATTGGGGAGGAATTATATTATATGAGGACAGTTACAATATTTATAACTTTATGAAAAAGCAATGGTTTCACAAAAATTATCCAATAAGTTATATATGTAAAATTTTATATTGGAATTATATTATATCATTACAGTTACAATATTTATAACCTTATGAGAAAGTATCCAATAAATTATATCTGAAAAATTTTATATTAATCTAAAATCGTTAGATATATTATTGATTTATCTCAAAAGTTAATTTTATATATACTTTAATATGTAAGAATAGAAATTATTTGATTATAGATTTATTGTTATATAAATTTTATAAAATTTGGCACTAACAATCATAATAATAAGTAATTGTAATTTAATAGTTAAATCAATAAAAATCATATTTTATCTAGAGCTATAAATAATATAAACGTGATAGTATAAATGAAATGATATAATTTGATCCATCCTTTTAAATTTTGACATGCTTAAATGTTTTACCAAATTAAGTTAATTTTTACATACTCAAAATGTTTAAATTCACTCCCTCTCCTCATATTTTAAAATATACATTCTCCTCCCCTAATTAATAAATATATATTATACTCCAATCCTTTTTAATATAAAAAAAAATCTTTTAACCATAATGAATAATTGAGAATGTTTTTTTTAATTATATTATATACTTTTATCATTTTAGTGTCACCAGCAACTAAGTGTCACCAACAACTAAGGATCTGTCTGGTTCAAAGTTCAGTAGAATTATTTTTGATAAAATTAACTTGAAATGATCAATATAATTGGAATATGTATCAAAATTAATCTTATCCATACATTTTATTTTGAAATGTGATTTTTTATTGGAAACTGTTAGAATTAATTTTCGAATGACTAACAATACGAACACTATTTTTAACATTCTATTATTGATTTTAATATTTGAAAAGGTATATTGGTATTTTAAATATTTTTAATATATTTTTTAATTTTTAAACTCTTTATTTTTTCTTTTAAAGTCACAAAATTGATAAATGTTCAACATTATTTTTTAATCATGTTAAAAACTACTACAATAGAAAATTTTTCTTGAAAAAGCTTATTTACATTAAATTAGATTTAAATATAATATACATTCATTTTTCAAAGGAGGAAAGTATATATTTTAAAACATGAGGTAACATAAATAGAATAAAATCATGCTTCTGGGTAGAAATTTGCAATTTACTTTAAAATTTCAATAAAAAATAAAATAAAATGCTTAATATAAGAGAAGTTAGTAACTTAATGAGAATCAAAGTTGTTACTGAAAATACTTTTGTTGAAAAAGAAAAACTCTAATTTATAATATAAAGATACATTATGAAAATAATTTATTAAAATTATAACATATTATCTTTATTAACATAGAGTGTGTTTAGTAGTATGTTAAAATTTTCTAAAAATTATTTAATCTTTTGATATTATAATTATTTTGATAATTAGTAACATTTTGTTGAACGCTATCTTCATTAATTTTCAAAATTTCAGCTAAAAGTTAAAAATTATTTTTTTAATTTTATTCTTGATATATTTTTATAATTCATTCTTTATTATAAAATATTAATTTTTCTAATCATTACTTAATATTAAATTATTTAATTTAGTTATTAAATATTTTATTTAAATCATTTATAATAAAATTATAATTTTTTAATAAAAATTTTAAAGATAAAATAAATACGCTTTTTATAAAAATATTATCTAAAATATAATTATTAAAAATATTTTTAATATAAAAAATTATTTATTTAAAAATATAATTTTTATTATAAAAAGTCATATTATAAATAGTGAAATAAATAGATAAAAACCATCAAACTCTATTTATTTATAATATATAATTTTTAAATTAACTATAAATTTTTTATATAATATTTATTAATAGAAATATATATAAATATAAATAAAAATAAAAATAAAAATATCCTTATTTTTAATATAATAATTTAATTTAAATAATAAAATATTAAAATTTAATATTAATAAAAAATTAAAATACTTAAACTTTAATCTAATAATTCTATTCTTGTCTGTTATTTTATTTTTATAAAATAATTTAACATTTTGTTTTATTCAATATTTTTTATTTTAATCAGTGAATTTTATAACTTCTAATTTTTATCTTCCACTTATCTTTTCAATTTCTAGCTAATTTTTTTTTAACTTTTAGGTAATTTAGATGATAATTTTACCAAACATACCATAATATATCAAAATTTAAAATTTAAAAATGATCTACTTTTGTTAAAATTAAAAATAATTTAAATTAAGAATAATTACAATTATAATAATTTTAAATTTTATATTTTGTAAAAATTAAATATATCATTCATTTGAAAATAGTATATGAAGATTTGACTTTTGAAGAGAATAAAAAATAAAATAAAATGTTTAATTAAAAATAAATCACGTGGTTTAATGTGGTTGTAAATTATTTTTAAAGATATTTTCATTTAAAAATGACGATTCTTATTTATAATACACAAGTGGATTAGGTAAGAAATTAATAAAATCAAAAATCATATTATGGGAAATCAAGTAATTTAGATTATTATGAAATTTTGTTTAAAAGTCAGATCTTATATTGTTAAAAAGGTGATGGATTTGATTCAGAGAAATTTTTGAATTTAGAATAGGTTTAAAGGGAGGGATTTCAGATTTCTTTTATTAACTGGATTGGAAAACCGTATGATTACATATCTTTATATAATTAAACTTTTCTCTAAATGAATTATAGTATTTCTTATATTCTCTTAATCTTAATGTTATTATTTTATTTTGTTGATAAAAGAAATATCAAATTTTGACATGTTCACATAAAGTATCAAATTATACGTTGATTTTGACATATTTGATAAAGTATAATCTTAAATTATTGGAAACATGATTATGATAAAATCATGTAATCCAACGATTGATTTAAAGATAAAATTAACTAACAAAATTATTATTAAAGGATGTAACACATACTTGTATAAGTTGATCATTTTCATTAACACTAATTATAAGCTAGTCGTTTCTCTTGTTAATTTGATATATAAAGCTTTAAATTTAAATTAGGATTGGTTAAAATTTTAATAATTTAAAATTTTAATTAATAATAAAAATAAATATTTTTAATATATTGTTGAAATATACCAATATTTAAATTTTAAATCAAATAAAATTAGTAATTGAAAGGAATAAAGTTATAAATAAAAAATAAATTAAATGCTTCGTATAAAAAGTCATGTAATTTAATGAAAATAAAAATAACTCCTAATTTTTTTTTTAAGAATGAGAGTTTTAATTTAATAAATATAGATACAGAGAAAGTTTTGATATTTATAATCTATTAAATTGAGATTGACTAAATTTTAACATAAATATTTTAAAAAATAGAAGACAATAAATATGATATTTTTGATAAAGAAAAAGTCAGCAGTCACATGATACATTACATAAATAATGGAATAAAAAATTTTCAATCTCAAAAATAAAGATTTAAATTTAATATAAATAAAATGATGAGAATGAATATAGAATAGATACATTAAATAAATAATGGCTTAAAAAATTTTCAATCTCAAGAATAAACATTTAAATTTAATATAAATAAAATAACACAAATGAAAATAGAATAGATAAATCAAGGAAAACCTATGATCTGCAAGAATATAAAAAAAAGGAAGGATTGTTTATTTAAAGGAGTTAGTCTAAGAACATTTTTAGAAAGTTATTTAATTAAAAGGTTTGGCTTTTAATTATTTTTTTTATTATTATATTAATTTTTTATTACAATCATTTTGATTATATAATTTTTTACCATTCTAGAGGTTTTGGATCATTGGTTTACATAAAAGACTTAAGTCTATTAGCTTATTTTAAAGTAGATTTGGAAGTCTATCTAAAAGGTTCTACTACAAAATAAACTATTAAATATACTTTTAAAAGTTCAAATCAAACATTATAAAAGACCTAAATCAAGCAAATACTTCAATTTCCAGATATATATTTCGAAATTAAATTAAGCTTATTTATGTTAAAAATTTAATCTAATTCAGTTTGCTTTCATTTCTAATTACCTCTAAATTTATTTTTAAATCTATTTCAAATTGTAAAAAAAATGATAAAAAGCATTTCAATACAAATTATTTTTATTATTTTGATTATTACAAGTAAGACATCACAACATATTTTTCTAAGACCACCCTTCATATGTAATTATTTTTTTATGTGTAAATTAGAGGAGAATGTTTTTTTATTATATTTTACATGTATATCTAATTAATGTGATATTTAATGTGTCATATATACAATTTTTGTTAGTACATAGAGATTGGAATGTAGGGATTAAAGAACTGCAAGAATATGTAAAAAGGGAGAGTGAATTATGTGTTTGAAAGATTTTTTAAAAACATGAATTTTTTTTTAACAAATTGAATGAAAGACACATGAACACTCAAATTCTCCTTAAAGCCCTAGGTTTTTAATGATGTTTAAAGACAATATTAAAAATATTTTTTTATAAAAATAAAAAAAATTATTATAATACAACTCCATTTAATTACAGATATATAAGTATAAAAAAAGAAAAAAATTAAATAAAAATATTTATCCTAATTTACTTTTCAAGTTAACAAAAATTATGTTTAACCTTTGTCAACATATTCAACTTTTTATCTCTAAACTTAAGTATTCTTTATACAAATCTTTTCATGCACTAATCTATATATTCTTTTCTTTTTTACAAATTTCTTCAAATTTTATCTAAATAAATAAATAAATAAATAAATTTTATACAACTATGTTAAAGTATATAAAATGTCCAAAGATAAGAATCTCTAAAATATGAACAAAGTGTTTAATTAAAAAAAAATTGTTAAATAGAGATTAAGAGTAAATGAATGTAACTTGTATTTTCTTTATGAATTTTCTTATCTCTTCCTTTTGAAGACTCCTTTTTATATAAGTAAAGACAACTTGTATATTGTTTTTTTTTTCTTAGTAATAGAAAAAGGAAACTTTTTTTTAATATCTTCCGTATCTCCTTTTTACTATTCTCTAACTTTCTAAGATTGTTGTCTCAGGATTTGATATGAATTATGTTACACAAAAATTGAAATGAAAGATTGAAAAACACTGGCCTTTGAAGTTATCGCCTCAAACAATCTTTCTAGACTTCAATCAATCTTGTGGAACAATGCTTTTATATATAATATAACAATTTTTTTGGAGCATAATCTTTTAAATGTCTTTCTTGAAAGAATCTTTCAATGCTACTTAGCACATTCTTGAAATAGTCATCTTTAAAAGAACCTTTCTACTTAGCACACTTGAAGAAAAATTATATTGTTTTACACACCTTTTGTAAGTATGTTATTACTAAAAATTTTAAATCTCTGAAACTTCAAATGTCTTATACATTCTAATAGGATAAAAAACTTGGTTGACAAATTAAAGAGTTATAGACTTTGGCATAATATATGTCTTTTAAGGATTAAAGTAATCAAGCTTTAACCATTTATAAACCAAAATAAAAAAAGCAGCACACAAATATTTAAAAGTTTTCAGTTCAAATAACAATAGCAATCGTTTCTGAACCTAGATTAAGATTAAAAAAAAACTAATAGCAATAACAATTCAATGAGTGATAACAAATAAAAAATAAAAATTTATCTACATATTATCAAGAAAAGAAAGGGAATAAAAATGGAAGAGAACATTGCATAATATTCACCTTTTATTAATTCATTGTAACATATATTAATCTAAATTGTTTACCTTTTTAATTATAAAATATAACCAATATCAAATGTAGAAAAATCAAATAAGATCAGTAATGTAAATAAAAAAATTATTGTTAAAAATAAATTAACATAAAAAATTTATAATTATCTTTATAAATATGATGACATCAGAGACAAGTAAACAGTAAGGAGGAACTGATTAAGAGAAAAGAAAAATTATTGAAAGAAAGATGTAAAAAATATTAAAAATTAAGTAAAAATAATAAGAGATTAGAGACAATATTTACTTTGAAAATGATTTATCTAAGTATATGCTATATATTATTTTTCAAGTAAAACTTAAAGTCAAATCACACTCAAAATATTTTTTAAAGAATGATTTTACATGATCAGTAATATCACAACCTATAACAATGATGGGCTTCAATTGCCTTCTTTATTATTATTTAAAATGTAGTTATTAATAATCATTATTCAAGTAAAAATTGACTAACATTTTTTTTTTCTGAATCGCAATTTAAGTTACACTTTCTACAACTTTTATTATTCTAACAAAATATAGTTACGAAAAAATAATGCTAAATTAGATATCATACTAATTTAGTGATTATTCTTAAAAATGTTAGTACATGTTTGAAACTAATTTTAATTTTTTTTTTTTTAAGTTAACTATAAAATTCTTAAAAAATAATTAACTATAAAATAAGTTAACTAAACCTACATTTACTTTTTAATTTAACAAACATATGCATAGTCAAGGAATTTAATTTCTTAGAGGGTGTCTTTTTTTTTTTTTTTTTAAAGATTCCACCCTTTCATTATTGAAATTAGTTATAATTTTTAAATTTCTAAAACATGTAAATTATTTAGCTAATGGGTGTCTTTTCTTTTTAAAGATTTCATCCCTGTAATTATTGAAATTAGTTAATAATTTTTAAAATTCTAAAACATATGTAAATTATGGACTCAATGTGAATTGGAACCTCAAATAATCAAAGATCAAAATAACTTGGTTCTATCAATAATTATGATGTTATCGTAACATTTTTATCCAGATCGATTTAATTTTTTTAATATCTAATATGGTATTTAAATACTAATGTTGCATAACTAAGAAAATATTCACCAAATAAAATAAATTTTTTTCCATTCTTAATATTATATTTGTCAAAATCAAATTGGACTAGTTTATTTAATTTATTGGACTAGAAACCGTCCAAACAATTAGCCTGAATAGCGCCTAAAAAGCAACAAGCTAAAAAAAAAGCTAAAATTAATCAAAATCAAATAAAAACTAATGAAAAAAAGGGAGTTTAAATCAACATTTTAAAATTATTTTTATAATATTTTATAAAAAAATTTATTGAAAATATTTTTTAAAATAAATTTAAGCTCACGTATGAAGTTCAATTAAATTGTTCAATTTTGACTATTTATTATGAATTTATTTATTTTGTAAAATATAAAATATAATTTTTATATTAATTTAAAATTTTATTTAAGTCTTACTATTATTTAAGAAATTAAAATAATAAAATTGAATTCATATTAAAATTTATTAAAATATGATAATAATATATTAATAAATTTTTAATTTTAATTCTCTAATCAATATTTTAGATATTTATTACCATTTTTTTAAAAAAATCATTCCATTTTTTATAATAAAAGTTAACAAACAACAATAAATTCTTTTAATGTTGGAAGTGGATCTTGCAAACAGGTCTCGGTTTACAAAATTCTACCTTGGATGAATCGACAGCAATTTTATCTTCCAAATTGTGCATCAAAATGAATATAAAGTTGCATTGAACATTATGATTAGACGAGTTTATGTTCAAACAAATCAACAATGACACGCACAAGACAAATTTATGTACTATTAATTTATGTACTATTTCAATTGTTACAGCGATTAATATGTACCCAAAAAATAAAAAATGTAGAGTTTCCTTCAACTTTGCAAACTTTGTTGTGACACGTGGATTTTCTTTACCGACACATGCCAGCCATTTACAGGACTAGATAGATAACATTAACCAGACGCAAATGGTTGACCCCTTCAATTACTCTTAGTATGGTACTGCAATTACACTTCAAACTGTTGCAATTTATTGTAGCAATTTCAGATTTGTCGCTTTGTATTTAATTCCTTTAGGTTATAGTGTTCTAAGACAGCAACAAAGTTTATATTCATTTGAAGGCCAAGAAAATCAACATATATTGAAGATACAAGTCACTAGCATACCAACACTTTTCAAGCGAAACTCAGAATGCAGAAAATGCTAGCTAACATGCAATTTTCGGAAGTAAAATTATTTTATGTTTGAATAGAGTAATTTAGAATTATTGCAATTTATATATTTAAATAATAATTTTTTTAAAAAAAATGTTATAGATTTTTATTTAAATAGTTTTTATGTTAAATAAATTTTTTTAAATAACTTTTATTTAGGGAGGATTTTTAAAATTTTTTATTATTTTATTTTTTTCTTAAATTATTATTTATAATTTCTCTTATATATTGTTTTTCTTTTAATAATTACTTATTTTAATTTAAAAAAATTTAAAATTCTAAAATTTCTCACCTAAGGCTATCTTAGGAAATAGAAATTCAAAAAAGGAAACGTAATTGATTGGGCAATAAAAATGAGGCTTCAAAATAAGTTATTCCGTAAACGAGGCATGGATTGCTCACATTGTCACACTAAAGTGCTGAATCGTTGGAGCGGCACTCCAAAATCGTGCTGCTAGCGCAAATCAAGCTGGACAGGTCGCGCAAACCGTTTTACAAAATGCACATTTTCTATTTTTGGTGGCTAAATGCTGCCCAACCCTTTCTCAGCACTTGAGCGACTTTCTCTGCCTCTGGTTCCTCCCTGTTTGCTGTTATTGTTTTTGGGCTAAATAAACCCTTTTCTCTGATGTTAGAGTCAAAGTAGATAGGGATTTAGCTTAGATTATGGATGATGATTAAGCTTTTATTTTTAAAAATTTTTTAATATAACATTAAAAGTTGTTCATATATTAGTTAGTTTGAATAGTGATTTTAGTTGTAAAGAATTTTTCTTATAACCGTTAGTCAGTTAGGATAGTTTTGTAGCGCAAGACTCCATTAGAAAACAATGATCAATTTTTTTAGGACTTTAAGCAATTTAAATATGAAAGAACTAATTCAATAATACTAAGAACAACAAAGGAAGAAGCTTTCACTAGCAACCGTTCATTGTTTAAACTAAAAATAACAAAAATAGAAGAAAGGTTACATAATTGGTCTATACCAATCATTAAGAAAAGTGAATTCTATAAAACCCAACATTTCTGGTCTCAAAATGAAGAAAAAAACCATTTGTCTGAATATAGTTATTATTCCAAAACTGGAAATGACAGTATTATCAGCATATTAAAAGAAGACAAAATAAAATAACATATAAGGAAGGGGTTCAATTTTATACATATAGGATTCATCCAAGTTGCACTAAAACCAAAATTTATGTTAGGAATCAGTACATCCATATTAATAGCTTTAAGAGACATAAGATTAAATAATTTAAAGATTCACTTATAGCCATCTTAAAAAGTAACTGTCATGATGAATCCGTATTTTTCAACTATTATCCAAACTTCTCGACGAACTTAAAAAATAATATACTTTATAAACCTAAATATTATATATAAAAACCCCAAAAGATATACTAGAAGATAATTATGACCCATACCAAGTAATCTATAAGATCTATTATAAGGTTACAAAATTGAACTACAACTTTAGAGCTCTAAGAAAATTACCTAGAGATGTGACGATTTTAATAAAAGCAAACCTTAAGAAAACTAAAGTCTAAGTTCCACATAAACTATGACATGAATAAGTAATAACAAGAGTTCCTCCAGAATGGCTATTACAAGATGTGATAGAACAATTGAAGTTCCACAATACCCAAATTAGAGAAATAATACAAGAAGGACATGATGTTGGGATAAGGATGAACAAATCTTCATCCATAAGAATAACAGAACCAAAATAATACAAAGTAGAAAGTTCACGCCATTTAGTAGATAATTCTTCAATCAATATAGGTACAACATGAATAAATAACCAAACACCTAAAGTAGCACTCCC
The DNA here is from genome assembly GCA_037954105.1 of Canavalia gladiata. NCBI lineage: Eukaryota > Viridiplantae > Streptophyta > Magnoliopsida > Fabales > Fabaceae > Canavalia > Canavalia gladiata. The sequence continues at coordinate 33,422,819 of CM075658.1, read as the reverse complement.
GATATATGAAAACAAATTAGACTACTCCTCCACAGCTTCACAAGTATTAAATACTATCAATAAGAACCATTTAAAATAGACAAAGAATTGAAATGAAATGACTTTGAAGCATAATACAATAAGAAAGAAAGAGAAGAATTTTTTAAAACCTTTTCGAAAACGAAGCTATGCAAATTAGAAAACTATTATACAAATACATGGAAGAAAATGAAGTCAACCTCTATTTCTTTGATTAACTTAGAAATTATTATAGAAAAAGAAGCACTATAGAAATACGTCCTATAAATAAAACTACTACGATATGAAAAATTTTAACATGAAAAATAGTAGAAGCCGAATATCCTCCCCAAGAAAATATTAAAATAGAATTATTAGAAAATATGTCAGTAGATGCAAGACCTTATAAAGATACAGGAAGAGAAGGAAAGATAGAAAAAATGAACATAAAAAAGGTACATGAACCATTAAACTACTCTAATATTATGCTAAAAACTATGAGCAAACAGTTGGTAAGAAGGGAAAATAAAACTAAAGCCAAACAGTTCTAATAGCATTAGAAACTACATATTAGTCCTTACAATATACAAACCCATATACAAAGTTAATAGTTACCCCAAATCATTTAAATTAAAAATCACCTTAGAATTAGACATCGATGAGATAAAAGAAAGAATAAAAGAGTAAGGACTAGAAAAACAAACCATCAATGTTATAAACTTAAATATATAAAATAAACTTTATAAAAAATAATAATTACTCAAAGACTAGAAATTATTTTTCAAGATCTACTCAAGGATACATTTTTTTTTTCAAAATAGATTCTCAAGAACTGGCATAGAAGAATGAAACTTAGATAAATTAAGTGAACAAACTATACTAAATATAACCTGTCAAATGACTATGATAGCAACTACTTGCAAGACTAAAGGATTGTCTTATAGAAGTGTTGCTCAAGCTATTATACAAGGATTTAATGGACAATTAAAAGGATGATGAGATAATTTTTTATCAGGACATGAAAAAGAACTAATAATAAATAGCATAAAACCCGAATCCCACGAACAAGATACAGCCACCATGTTAATATTTACAATCACTAAAACTTCATAAGAGACCCAAGTGTCTTTCGAAAAAGAATAGGAGCACAATTAGTCAATCTAAGATGTTCAACTATGTCGGATTGTATATGGCATAAGGATGTATTGTATCAAAGGTCATGATAAGAGAAGATGCATCAGCATCATATTAGAAAGAAAGATTTGTCGCAACCTTACCAAGACTCTTTGCAGAAAAAGTAATTCAAAAATTACAAACCCATTTTGGATCACAAATCCCATATGAATAGCTAACTTTCAAGTAACTCCAATACCATAATAGAAACAAGAATACAAATAATGTACGGATGCAAAAATACAAAATAGCATAAGAAAAGAAAAATTAAATAATAAAAAGGAATTAGGAACATTTTGCCAATAATATGACATGGAACCATTAAAAGCCCAAAGTAGGCAACATAAAAGATAAATAAAAAGACATACAGGTAGAGCGCAAAAACCATCTAACATGCAAAAGGCATCTAATTTTAAGAAAAATAAATCTTTTAATCAAAACAACAATTATAAAAACAAACCCAAAAGAACCACTAAAAAGATAATGTATGCTGGAGATGTGGAAAACTAGGTCATTTTTCAAGGAATTGTCTAGTTTAATAAAAAATTAATCAAATAAAGATGAAGAATTAAAACAAACATTACTAAACATTATGATAAACTTTGATCCTAAACCTGAAACAAAAGATGATGAGAAATCAAAAGAAAATGCACAAGATAATGAAATATATCAAATAGATAATAATTTGACAAAAGAATCTGACAATCTTGAAGAAGACAAAAATTACTGTTTAGGACTAGGATTATATAATTGTGAAAACTGTACTAAAAAAATAATAAATGTGTTAACATGAGACCAAACCACCACCTTAATCTCCATTATAGATAAATTAGAAGATTCTCCACTTAGGGAAGAATTTCTCCTACAACTAAGTGAATTAATAAAAAAAGAAACAAAATGTAAGATAAATTAAACTAGTAGAAATAAAAGAAGTATATGCAAGATTTAAACAACCCAAAGAAGAAGTATCCATAAAAGAACTACAAAATCAAGTAAAAACCTTAAAATAAGAAATAATGAACATAAAACAATAAATATTTCCTTAGAATATAGATTAGACTAGAAGGTGAACATATAGTCATAGAACAAGGAAAAATAGAAAAAAGATATTACTACAGAATCAAAACCATTTATTAACCTATTAAGTTTAATAATAGTCCACAAAAGGTGGTGTGAAATCACATTAGTAATAAAAGGAGTAAGTTTTGATATGATAGCATTAATAGACTCAGGAGTAGATGTAAGTTGTATACAAGAAGGTTTAATTCCAACCATATATTATGAGAAAACAGTAGAAATACTTACTAGTGTAAATGGTTTGAAAATGCTAATAAACAAAAAATTAACAAATGCAAAAATATGAAAAAACAAAATATGTTTCACCACCTCCTTCATATTGGTAAAAAATATATCCAATTCGATAATATTAGGAACTCTTTTCTTATCTTTACTATACCTATTACAAATAACATAGAAAGGAATTATCACTAATGTAATACTAGAAAAATCCTATTTGTTTTGAATTCCTACAACCACCTAGGATAAAAGAATTAAATCTCTTACAAGAAGCTTCAATAACTAGAATAAACCTAATGAAAAAAATAAGAACAGATAAAATTGCTAAATAAGGAAATCCAGTACAGGAGAATATAAGAAAAATTATAAGTCCCATAGATTCAAGAAAAAGTAAAATTCTTACAAGAAAAATGCAAAAAAAAAAATTGTGATACAAATCCAATAACAATTCATCATAGGAAAATGTATGAAGTAACCTTACCTTATGAAGAAGGATTTAATAAAAAAAATATATCGACAAAATCCAAACCAATACAAATGAATCAAGAATATTTGAAATACTGTAAATAAAAAATTTAAGAATATTTAGATAAAGAACTTATCAGACCCTCAAAATCTCCTTGGAGCTATTTAGGATTTTATGTCACGAAAGCATCAAAACTAGAACAGGGGTCCCAATATTAGTAATTAATTGTAAGCCACTAAATAAGGTACTTAAATAGATCTAATATCCCTTACCAAATAAAAGCAACCTGATTAAAAAACTAATACATGCCACAATATTCTCCAAGTTTGAGATGAAATTCAGATACTACCAATTATCAATAAAAGTAGAGGATAGATAAAAAGTGACTTTTGTAGTCCCTTTTGGACACTATCAGTGGAACGTAAAGCCGCAAAGACTAAAAAATGCTCCTAGTGAATTTCAAGAAATCGTGAATAATATTTCCTATCCCAATATGGATTTTACCATCATATACCTTGATGATGTATTAGTATTTTCTAAAGGAATCAATCAACATATACTATATCTAGAAAAATTTATAGTAATCATAAAAAAGAATGGATTAGAAGTATAAGCTAGAAAAATGAGTATATTCTAGATAAAGGTAAGGTTTTTAAGATATGAAATATACCAAGGAATAATCACCTCAATTAAAATATTATTAGAATTTACAGAGAAATTCTCAAATGAAATTAAAGACAAAACCTAGTTACAACGATTTCTAAGATGCCTAAACTATGTTGTAGACTTTATTCCAAATATTAGAAATAGACACCTCTATTCTTGGATATAGAGGCATTCTTAAACAAATCCTTCCCCAATCCACAAGAGAATAGATTGTTAAATATCATTTGGGCACATGGCATCCTACCTAACAAAAATATTCAAAAATTAAAAAAAAATCTTATTAATAGTATTATACATCACTAAATTTTAAGATGATTTATTCAACAAAAAATTCTTAGTAAGAACTGATTGTAAGGCAACCCTAAATGTCCTCCAAGATGATGTTAAGAATTTAATTTCAAAGAATATTTTTGCAAGATGGCAAGTTATTTTATCTTGTTTTGATTTTGATATTATACATATAAACGGAGAAAAAAATGCTCTACCTAACTTCCTTACTCGAGAATTTTTCCTGGGAATTACCCAATATGAGCAAGAAGCCCATTACTAGTGAGCATTATGGTCTACCAATAGACCATGTAAAAGCAAGACCCTTTGTAAAAGCCTCCTTATCAATATCCAATCCTTTTACTATGTTCCAAATAATTCAAAGCAAGCCAACAAGTAATAAAAACTAACCATCAAAATCAATTATACCAACCCAAAACAAGTTTGCAGTTTTACAACCATTAAATCCATTAGATTTGTTTACAAACACACCTTTAAAAGAAGATAATAAGTATCATGAAAAGACTGAATCATGGGCAATATGTGCTATAGAGAAAGAATGGTTTAACATCGATAAAAAACTCATGTAAAAAAAGAAGTTATAGAGAAATAATGGTTTAACACTTGTATATATGTGGACACCTATCAAACAACAATATTTCCACATCAATTAAAAGCAAGCATCATAACTTGAACTACACAGAGCATTCATACCTCAGTACTTGCACCACCGTTATGAAGTATCACGAGCAAACATATACAAAAGGCATCATCCATTATAAAAAGAAGAGGGGAAACCAGTAGGAGGCATTGGAAAAAATCGCAAGCAAAGAAAAATGTCTGTCTACTTTTTCTCTGTAAACACTTCATGCTTACCTTGTACTAGTTTATTATTCTGTTTGTAACAATTTAGAAAAGTCTATCATCTATCAAGAAAATCTTTACCAGTACCTTCTAAACAAATCTTTGTAAGTTATCATCTTTACATATCTTTCATCAATAATATGAGATACATGTTGTGAATTATATTCATTGTCTTGGTTGTTGCTGTCTTATATTCATAACATGTTATATTGTTCAGCTGTTATACTTCTTCATTCTATTTTTGCTTGTATTATGTATATTCTTGCGTAACTGGTTGAATTATTTTTCCTATCATAACTTGACTATGTAAACCTCTGGTATTAGAGCCTAAGTAGGGAGGGATCCTAGCTTAGGTTCTCGGTGACGATTGAGCCTTTATTCTAAAAAACTATCTAGTGTAGCAACGGAAGTTGTTCATACGTTGGTCAGCATGAACAGTGGTCCCGGTAGCAAAGACTGTAAGGCTCTTTGTGAATGGAAATTTAAAAAAGGAAACGTAATTGATTGAACAATAAAAATAAGGCCTCAAAAGTAAATTATTCTGTAAAGATGCATGGATTGCTCTGGATTGTCACACTAAAGTGATGAATCGTTGGAGCAACACTCTAAAATTGTGTTGCTGATGCAAATCAAGCTGGGAAAGGTCATGTAAATCGTTTTACAAAAAGCCCATTTTCCATTTTTGGTGGCCAAATACTGCCCAACCCTTTCTTAACACTTGAACAACTCTCTCTGCCTTTTGTTCCTTCTCTTTCCTCTCTATTTGTTGTTTGTTTTTGATGGCCAACTAAACCCTTCATCTTTGTAGGGGTATAAGGTGTAGTGAGTTGGTGCTCAATCTCAACTTCTTCACGAAATTTGTCAAAAATAGAATTCATGCATCCTTTTCCATTATCTAATTGTATTGTTTGCAACCTATAATTACTTTGATTCTCTACAAATATGATGGAGCCTTCGAGAGATTTGGTTTAATGGAGGCTAGTAGATGCAACTTTAGATGAGAGGATCATTGAGAGCTTGGTGCAAATTTGGAGCTAGAGGAGATAAGCTCCTACTTCGTCACCTTGGAGGCTAAGGATTAAGAGTTCTTTCACTTGAAAACTTGGCCAAGAGGAGAGGGCAAAGGGAGAAAACTCAAAGCTCCCAAATCTGATTTCTATCAAATGATTTCAAGGTTGTGAAATGAATACACTCATGCCTATTTATAAGCCAAAGAAGATGCTAAAGTGAAGATGGGATGGGTAGATTTAAATATACATGGAGAAGTGGATTTGGGCTTGAAAGTGAGCTAAAAAATATGGCACTCCTTCCTCCCTAAGTAAGCCCCTAAATAAGCCAAAAGTAGGCCCAAAGCCCACTCTAAGAATACATGGAAAGTATAGAGAAATTGAGCCCTAGCCTATACAAATTGGGCCTACTAAATTTTATCATACAAGGAAGAATCTAATGCCTATTGTAAAATACATAGATCCATAGGAAAGGTGGGGTCTTGGAGAAGTTCTTCTTGCAAGTTCAGTAAGACTTCCACTTCTTTCTGCAGCTTCCTAGCTCTGGCCTTGGAGATGGGCCCAATGCTCATGCCTTGTGATATCTCAGTAGTAATGTTGTATGAAGTGATCTTTACATCAAAATAAATTTAAATATGTTCTTCTTTGAGGTATTCCAATGTTTATATTCACTAGCTATAACTTTTGTGTTATTCTGCATGCTTCCTTGCTGTTTGAGGAAATGATTTCCTTGCTTGCTTACCTTATTGACATGTCTCTCAATCATCAATTGTTTCTTCAAGAAATGACACACTTTTCACCAAGACATGTTTCAATATTTATCGAAGTCCATCAAGGTGGAAATGTTCAAGTCTCTTATGCCATAATTCAACAAATCTACTTTTATTGTAAAAGCTATTTACTCCTCCTCCATCAAATTTAGAGCATAACTTTTAGCACTTATTTTTACCTTAAATACATCTCTACCTCTTGCATCTTTGATCAAGCACCAGGATCAAAATTTTGTTCCCTACTCTCCCCAGAAATTTTCTTAAAGACATTTACAATTGCAGACTTGAACGATTGAGAGCATTAACACTCTTAGGCCTTCCAGAGGATGTCCGTTGGATCATTGAAGCTAAGGTACGTATAGTAGGTGAATTCCAAGAATCATTTGTTAAAAACATGCCAGGTATGGGAAGAAGTTCCTATGCAAAGAAGAGAAGGGCAAAAAGAATTGGAGTTTGCTACAGGTGTGCAAGATGGACTTGTAACACAAGATGTAAGAACCCTGGAATGGTTTCAAAAAATCGAGAGGACAAAATTCAATTTATAAAGGATGGACTGAGTAAGGAGTCATTGGATGATATCATTCAGACTCTTGAGACACATCCTAGTGGGCATGTTCAAGGAGTCCTTCTTGATTTGTTTGAACTGTTCCGTAAGGAAAAAACACGTTATAGTCTTCGGAATCTGACTTTAAAAGACCCTGTTGTCAGTTTACAAGAAAACTGAATGGGAAGCACATCCTCGACTCTTAGAAGGCGTTTCAGTCGTTACTGGACGTAAAACCAGAGGAAGATGTGAGCCACAATCACAACTACTGTTCATTCTCATGTGTGTATGTTTGTCATTTACATTGTCTTTTCAATTTATTGGGCCACCATTTTTTTGAAATTTTCTCCCTTGCTTAATGTCTTTCCCTTCTGACATTCACCTTTTCCTTGACAAAAATTCAAACTTCTGCTACCAAATCCCGATCCCGCACTATTCAAGCGATCTCCTTGTCTGATATTGAGTCCCTATAAATTATCAACCTCTATGACATATTTTTTCCAAAAGAGACAAACACCGTTTATGGATAGGATCAATACTATCTGTGTTTTTGGTGGGTTTAACCTTGGAACGGATGAAGAATTTCAACATGCAGCTTATAACCTTGGTAAGACATTAGCTGCAAGAAAAATCAATCTTGTTTATGGGGGAGGGATTCAAGGTTTAAAAGGGTGTATTGCAGGATCTGCACTCACAAGGGGATGTAACGTCTTAGGTGTTGTCTTAAAAAATGAGAACACCTCCTACTTCACCCTGGGTACTAAATTGAAGGTTGCAACCATGCATGAGCGTATGAGACACATGTTGATTAATTCTAATGCATTTATTGCATTACATGGTGGTCTTGGAACAATGGAAGAAATTTTTACCATCATGTTTTGGGCCTATCGGAATTTTCATAAAAAACTTTTGGGCTTATTGAATATTAATGGCTTTTATAATGGTTTGTTATCCTTTTTAGATCATGCAGTAGAGCAGGAGTTCATGCCACAATCCATGCGCAACATCATAGTATCTGCTTCAATTGTTGAACAGCTACTTGAGAATTTGCAAATCCTACATCTGAGCTCAGTCAAGCAATGCAGCTAGTGAACCAACGAAATCAGGATGGCAGAGACAAAAGAGAACCAGATACCACTCTTCCGTTATAACTTTTCCTTACTTTCGTGGTTTTCTCACATTTCTTTTCCTGTTATATGAAATTCCATCTAAGACATTGGAGACAATGTCTTGGATGGGTTGGGGGGAGGATGGTTCGATAAAAATAAATAAATAAAAAAATTAAAAAAAACAAAAAAAAAGAAAAAAATAAGGTTAGATTCATAAACTTGTTTTGAGTAAGATGACTGAGTTAGGAGTTACACTTGACTCTTGATACGCATCTTATGATTAAAAAAAAAATTGAATGTGAAAGTATGTTGTTCTTTAGATTTCACAAAATAATTGAAGCAAAGTGATTTACATTTTGAGATTAATTAGTTTGGTAACACATATTTGAACTCGATAGATTAGACTTGATAATTATATTACCTGTGAGATTTTGAGCCTTATTAATTACTTTCTTTCTTGTGTGATTTTCATCCATGGAATATGTTACTTCAGAACTTGCATTGATTCTTTTTGAAGCTACATTTTCACATGAATTGTACAAAAATGATTGAGGCATTGTTTTTCTTGGGAAAACCAATTAGCCAAATAACCAACCCATATAATTTTATCCTTTGATCAGCCCTTTGAGCCGATTAGCCTTTTCTTCTTTTTAGCTCACCAAAAACCAAAAAAAAAGAAAGAAAAGAAAATAACTTTGTCTGACCGTAGAAGGTGAGGAATACTGGATTTATCATACCATAAGTGTTTCAATAAGTGTGGGGGAGATTATTGTTGTGTTCTTCAATGTTTCATTTCATCTTTCTAATCCCATTATAACCAAAATAAAGACCTCTTGATTTGTGTATTGCATGTGTACATAGTAGTAGAGAAGTAGAAGATATGCAAGCCTATGATAGTTCATCTTTCATGGATTGAATTTGAGAGAAACACTTACCAAATCAAACACTTGAGAGATTCAAAGTATATCATGTGAGGTTTTATCTTTCTCAATCTACGTTTTTCAAATTAAAGTTTCCTTTCTAAGTAATTTCAAATATGTGATGAAAGAATGCTTCATGAATTTTTGTAAATTCTTAAGAAATCAACTCAAAGCTTTAATGTTATTTCATTAAAAAAAATAAAAAAAAATTAGTCACCAATCTTTAACTTAAGTTTGCCCGAGACGTGCAAAAGATAAGTGTGGGGGAATTTGATAAACATAAATTTCATAAATAATTATCTCTCATTTGTAACTCATTAAGATTTCTTATATGTTCAATTAAGTGGTCTTTTTCATATTTTGAGTTAGGGTTCATATGGAGTTTAATTGAATTTCTTTGCTTAACCGATTGAAATGACACTATTATAGTATTTTGAGCATAACAGGAGTTTTAGACATAAAAAAATCATGAAATATGTCTTGAATGAAAGCTTAAAAAAGTTTCCACAGTTTCAAAGAAAGATCAGACTCTAAATGGGATGTATAGGACTCCGAAATTATCTCAAAAGATGAGATAGTGTTCCTATTGCTGAACCTGAACAGTGTGCAAAGATCTGGCCATATCTTAAGATATAGAAGTCATATTGAGATGAAATTAGATCCGTTGGAAAGCTAAGATCTAGGGATACAACTTTTGTTCGGACGTAAAGCTCTAATTCGGACACGTGAACATCCGAAATTGCGCTGCAATCAACGTCAAAATTGTTGTGCTGATTGGTGATAAAAATTCAAAAGTGTTTTGCATTTTCAACAAAGCCCATGTGAAAGCAATAAAAGGATGGAAAAGTAAAAAAGATGGTTGGTGACCTTCTGAAGATGATGCCTCAAAAATCCTCTATAAATAGAAGGGTTTACAAGAGGAGAAACACACCCTTGGATATTAACTCCAATACCATTTTCCATCTTTCTTTCTTTGTTGTTAGTTTGCCTGCTTCATGGAAGGCTAAGTTTTTCTTTGTTGTTAGGTTCCTCCTTCATGCAAGGCTAAGTTTTTATTTGTTGTTAGTTTTCCTCCTTCATGAAAGGCTAAGTTTGTAATTTCAATTCAAGGATTCAAGCTATTTTCATTTTAACTTTGAGGTCTTGATCTTTATTTACATGCTTATTGAGTTATTTCTACTCTGCTTTACTATATTCTTCAATTTTATTCTTTTAATCAACGTTTGTTCGGTTGACGTATTTTGATTAATACATAATTGATTTCTAATTGGTTTTTGATTGGTAAATCATTTTCCAAAAGTTTGAAGAGTAGAAATTAAGTAATTGAATTGAAGGTTTTCATTTTATTACTTATTTCAACTGAATTCTGATTATGAAATTGGTTTAAATCTAATGAAAGATTAAGTGGTTACTAAATCTTGTTGATCATAATCAATTGAATCCTGAGAGTTTTCTCAGTATAGAATTTAAGGATCATTTTAGGGGTTCCAGATGATCCTAGGTTGATAAACATAATGCATGATTTTAGTGATAAATGATTAGTTAAGAAAATAGCCTCTGAATTCCTTGAGTTAATAATCGTTGAAGTCGAATTAATTTCATTTTGTATTTTTTATTTAGAACTTAATATCACATATTTACAAAATCCCCTTGTTCTAACTTTTTCCTAATTTTCTTAAGAATCTGAAATGGTCGTTAGGAGATGACCTAGGTTGCACCTTATACTATACTAATAGTTGGGAAAAATCTAGAAATTATTTTTTGGGTATTTGCGACGAGCGCGTCAGATTCCTAATGCTCCAAATTTCTAACGTATGATGATGATATTCATGAATCATGATAAGGGTCCTGACTTGGCGTCCAGAATTAAGGTTCATTATTTGCTAGAGAAACCTAAAGCATTTCTTGTACGTTCTATGGGGTGCCGCTTTTACTTCTTCTTGAGAGTCAGGTTGATGTTCTTAAATTCGAAACTGGGTTCAATACTGAAGCACGTCCAATTATCAGTTATTAATTATCCATAGTTATAAAATCTGGAAAAGATTGGTATTAGACATGGAAATCTCACCCTTTGGCCATGATTCTGGGGCATTAATTCATGCAAATTTATAAGGATACACAGATTGTATACAAAGGAGTCATATGGTTGTGAATGCAAGCTGCACTCACGCTTATGCATGTAATAAGCTTGTCTTCCCGGTACAAGAGAGACCATCATGGTGTGCATGCACCTGGATCGGATCGTGACGCTGTCCCTGCCCTAAACTAAGATAAGGAGTGTTAAATTTGGAAGGGATCTGACGGTAGTCAATGCTGCTATCATAATAGGTTTGCTCTTCAATCCCTTGCATGCATGTCCCTGGTGTGAGTGTGAGCCCATTTTACTGACTTTAATAAGACCCAAGACCGCACGAATGGTGGTTCACGTTGGTGATATATCGCCTTGGGGCCCCTATGGTCTCAGCCCACCATACACATGCTGCACCACTCTAACTGGCATATAATCAATGGTTAACATAGATCCTGGACAACATATACTTCGGGAGCTTCATGGTTTCTTTCTTGGTTCAGCATTCATAGTTGTCAAACAGCGAACACAATGAATCCCGCTCTGCATGTACCTAAATGACCAAACCTTGAGAAATAATGGTTGTCTTCTAGCAGCTACAATTATTGAGCTCTTAGTTTCTCGTTGATTAAAGTGGAGATGCATCTCAATAGGCTCATCAAACAATCTAAGTATTTCTGTAGCCTCCTCAGCAAAAGCTTCAGTGAATCCTGTTTGGGCTCTACCATTATCAATTAGAGTGCGTCACAATTTGTGCAAATTGTTAAGCCCATGTGTGGTTGCTTACTTGGCCAGAAGACCGAAGAGCAATACTCACGTACAGTGGTGATCTAATTGGCTCTATTAAACCTGTTGAAGACATTGATAAGTCCATCCAGTTTTTGTTTCTTTTTCTCGCTAATGCACGTGTGATTCCTCGATATAAAGGGCCATGTAGTGGTACATGATAAGGGGTACGTAGTCTTTGATTAATATTGAGAAAATCCCATGCCAAAATGAAGGGGTCTGAACAAAAGGGGTGGGGGCTGTTTGAGTGAAAACTAAAGGATCAAAGGCTGCAGATGAATACTTTCCAAAGCCATAAACCCCACCTTCCCATGCACCACGCCATGCAATTTCTGGTACTCGTCGAGAAGCGTATGCAAAGACCATACAAGTGCTAACCACGTTCATTGTGAAGGCCATGTGGGCTCATGCAGGTCTGGTTCACATCAATAACGTCCCTGGACGTCTAACAAGCTTACATAGGCTTGATGAAGAGGATCATGCGCACCCATGATTTCGCTTCGATTACACATCGACGGCGAGGCACCCAGCTGCTCACATTGTTGCTAAAAAATATTTAAACTATGCATGTGGATCATGTATGGGTGCGTGTCGATGCCCTTGAGAATATACCCTGGAAGTGTCTTGAAGCGTGCAATACCCCCGAATTATTTAAAAACGGCTTACATATTGAAAGATTCTGTGGGCCTTTAAGCACACAACATAAAATCCATTTGGAATACACCAAGGGATGATGATGGGTGGCATGTACGTTTAGCTCAGCAACGAAGCGACCATTAAAGGCCATATGTAAAGCCTGAATGCATACTGTGATTTCATACAAAATTAAAAAGGGGGTTTAGAAATTATGTGGAGCCCACAATTTGGTGTCACATAAGACAAAAGGGAAAGGATAATTTAGATCCCATTTTTCCTCAAATTACCATTTAGACCCCTAAATTTCCCAACAATTACAATTAAGCCCATAAATTTCCCAAAAATTACAATTAAGCCCCTAAACTTTCCAAAATTACAATTAAGCCCCTAAATTTCCCAAAATTACAATTAAATCCCATTTTGTCCCAAAATTACAATTAAGCTCCTAAACTCTTCAAAATTACAATTAGACCCCATTATGTCCCAAAATTACAATTTAGCCCCTAAACTTTCCAAAATTACAATTAAACCCCTAAACTCCCCAAAATTATAATTAAGCCCCCTAAACTTCCCAAAATTACAATTAAGCCCCTAAACTTCTAAAATTACAATTTGGCCCCAAAACTTCCCGAAATTTCACTTAAGCCCCCCGCATCTCCAATAGCTACAATCAAGAAAACTCTTTCATAAAAACTTGTTTTGCATTCCTTAATCTCACGCAACGAGCTCTAAAAACGAACTGGTAGTTTTTTCTGCTGTTTGCTGTTTAGAGGTTTTATGGGTCCAAGTGCAGTCGTAGTTATCTTGGACCCTGTGCGTATGTGGATTAAGAATTCCTTTTTAAATAAATCAATAAAAAGCTTGTTTTACAATTCTTAATCTCACGGGATGAGCTCTAAGCACGAACTGGTAGCTTTTTCTGCTGTTTGATGTTTAGAGATTCGTATGAGCCCAAGTGCAGCCGTAGTTGTCTTGGACTCTGTGCACATGTGGGTTAAGGGTCCTTCTAAAAATATTTTCCAAAAAAACATGTTCAATTTCACATGCTTCTTTTCAAGCATCTCCGAAGGTCAAGCCTTCACCAACCAGAACTATGTAAGCCTTGAGTTTCCCATTGCACTGGGGAATACGTAGGAGCAGGATCAAGTCCTATCAGGCTAACCTCCATCAAATTATTTATTTCATATTAATTAAAGGGATCAAAACAGTTTTCAAAAATCACACACTCAGTTTAAGGGTGCCGTTCGTTGGAACGGGCAAGTGGGGTGCCTAACACCTTCCCTACTCGTAACCGACTCCCGAACCTAAATCTCTTCTCTGAGTCAGGGTTTTTTCCAAATCTTTTTCCCCTTAAATAAAAATTTGGTGGCGACTCCACATACATAAAAATACATTTTCAAATTTTAGCGAGTTCGTCGTCTCGTTGGAATTACGGTTGCGACATATAAGCAAGAAAGAAAGGAGCCAACCCCCATGGAATCAAGGTTCCAGAATGTGAAAGCATGACTCTAGAACATGGAGACGTAGGCATCCTGATTCAAAAATATGGAAGAATAGATGAAGAAGACCCTGACCCTTCTCGTGCAACAAATGTTAGGGACACTGCTAAGCCAGCCTATGATGAACCTAAAGGAGTAGGTAAATGCAATTATCTTAAGTAGCGGGACCTAAGAGGAAACACTCGTAGGAGAAGAAGAAGAGAACAATGCAATAATGAAGCTGCCACTAAAGCTTTAAGACTTAAGAAGTTTTATTTTACCCTGAACTATGCAAGATTCCTATCTTAAAACATTATGTTACCTAGGCTATAATATAAAATTAATTCCTCTTTATGTTTTTAGAAGATTAGCTATGAAAAGGCCCAAACCTATCACTATCTCTTTAGAACTTATAAATAGAACCGTTGTATACCCAAACGGAATAATGAAGGACGTACTCATAAAGGTGAAAAATTTCACCTCCCCTACAGACTTCTTTGTGCTCAATATGAAGGAGGATAAGGATGTCCCACTAATCTTAGGAAGACCTTTCCTGGCTGCTGGAGGAGTAGTAATCAACGTGCAATAAAAGAAGCTCACATTAAAGTTGGACAATGAAGAAAGGGTGTTTAGAAACACCTACCCCAAGAAAGGCTTTAAGGGTGCCCCTTATAAGTCCATACAACCTCTTCTGCCCTTTAGAGATAGGATAAAAGGATAAAAAGACCCAAATCATCACAAAGAGAATAGAAGGCACCAAAAGCATACTCGGAAACATAAGCTGAACATAGGTAAGAAAATTTTCATTTTTAGCTCAAAGTCTCAAGTGTTCACATGAAAACATCGGTTCAAGGGAGGTGGGCCCTATAAGCTTAGTAAGGCACACCTCCACATAGTAAAAAGAAGGACCCGAAAAAATTAGAGGTCCAAAACAGTAAGGATGATGCATTCAAAGATGGCACCAACCAAGTTCTAGGAAAGTCATAGGTAAGTGCCCATGATCCCACTTAGCCATTGGGTACAGGTACATCGGGCTTGTGATGTAAAACAAGCATTTGTAGGAGGAAACCTATTTATTCGTGTAAAAGAAAATGGGAGAGATGCATAATTCAACAAATTCGTGCCAAATTTCTAATAAATATAAATAGGAGGGTAATCACACATCACTATTCACTTTCATCGTTGTAATTTTCTCTTTGTTGATTTGGACTCTCCATCCCAACCATGTATGCCATATGCCCTAACTTTTTAGTGTTCTAAACTTCTGCATAGGCACATTGAATTCCGACATGCCTAGAACAACTTAGTTAGGTGAAAATTTTGACTTGGCATAGTCGTGCCCTTTTTTGCACGCTTATGCTTTGGTTATGCATGCTTCATTTAACGTGTCGCAACTGTAATTCCGACGAGACGATGGACTCACTAAAATTTGAAAAGGAATTTATTAATGTTATGTGGAGTCGCCACCAAATTTTTATTTAAGGGAAAATACTTGGAAAAAAACCCTGACTCGAGGAAAAGATTTAGGTTCGGGAGTCGGTTACGAATAGGGAAGGTGTTAGGCACCCTATTCGCCCGTTCCGAAGAACGGTACCCTTAAATCGAGTGTGTGATTTATGAAAATCATTTGATCCCTTTTATTAGAGTGAAAATAAATAACTTGATGGAGGTTAGCCTAACAAGACTTGATCCTGCTCCTACGTATTCCTCGGTGCAATGGGAAACTCAAGGCTTACGTAGTTCTGGTTTGTGAAGGCTTGACCTTCAGAGAAACTTAAAAAGGAGTGTTGGAAGATGAGTAGTGCTCAAAGGCTTAACCTTCGAGGCTGCTTGAAAGGGAATATTTAATAATGGCTAAAATGTTTTGAGAATATTTTAAGGAGAATCCTTAGTCCACATATGCACAGGATCCAAGGCAACTACGGCTGCACTGGGACCCATACGAATTCCTAAACTCCGAACAGCAGAAAAAACTACCAGTTCGTGCCTAGGGTTCGTTGCGTGAGACTTTAAGGACTCTAAATGAAGTTTTTTTTTTATAAGAGGATTCTCGGTCCACATATGCACAAGGTCCGAGGCGGCTACGGCAGCACGAGGGCCTATACGGACTACTAAACGTTGAACAGCAGGTGAACCGCCAGTTCCCCATTTAGAGCTCGTTGCGTGAGACCAAAGATTCCAAAAATATTTAAAAAAGAATTTCATTTGAATATGATAAAGATAAGAAAAGAAATGACTTGGTTTAAAATGAACTTGGTTTTGAGTTTAAGGAAATGAATTTGACTTGACTAAAAACGGCCTTGACTTGAACTTGAGCATTTGAACTTGACTTGGTTTGAAATGAAGTTGTTTAAGAATTAAAGAAAGGAATTGTAATTGAAGGGATAATTAAGCTTGATTTAATTTTGATGGAGAAGAATTACACCCAATTTTATTCGAGCGAAAGGGGAACTTTATTTTATTGAATTTGATTTTATTGAAAAAAAAGAATTAAACTTGATGTTATTTGAGGGAAGGTATTTGCGGTTGATTTGGAAATTTGAGAGAAAGAAAATTAATTCGAGTTTGATTTGATTTTATTCGAAGAAAAGAACTTAATTTGAATTTTGAAGAAAGGAATTTTGATTTGAATTTCGAGAAAATAAGTTAATTTGAATTTTAAGGAAAAAGGACTTTATTGAAATTTTGGGAGGAAAGGGTTTAATTTAAATTTTGGAAAGTTCGGGTTTAAAATTGTGATTAGGAACATTTGGAGTTAAAATTGTGATTATGGAGAATTTGGGGTTGAAATTGTGATTAGGAAAAAAATGGGATCAAAATGGTAATTGTGGGAAGTTTGGGGTAGGCAGTTTTGGTATTGTAGGGAATGATAGGGACAGAATTGGGATTTATGGATAATGGGGACAGAATAGGGATTTATGAAATTGTGGGGGGCAGTTTTGGTATTGTAGGGAATGATAGGGACAGAATTGTAATTCTTAGACAGCTGGGGACATAACTGTAATTAGTAGGAACCTGGGGGCTTTAAATGCATTTTGGGGAATTAAGATTTTTAAAACAAATAGTGGCTTGGGAGGATTCGAACCCAGGATTTGAGATAGTGGGCAGGGAGCGCTCTACCACTTGAGCCATGCCCTCAATTTTGGTTTACTCTTCATGTTGATTAATCAAATAGGTTTTAATCGTTTTGGGATGCCACATGCAAACAAGATTTCACGTGCATGTCTTTGTGCATGCCATAAAGCATGGAAGTCCTTCCTTTAGCCCATCGGAAATTATCACTGGTCCTCCTTAAGCTATGCCAAAATGACACCTCCACACAGAACCCTGATGGACAACCCCCCTCGATGTCATGCCCCCTGAAACTTTTGAAGGAGTGTGGACGGGAGTGCGTGTAACCATAAACATCCGAGTGGACGTTAATTTTCAGCTTCTCTTCTCTTAGTCGAGACCCTTTGCCTGCCAATCGCCCTTCTCGGGAATGTGCCGCGCCTACTAGTCAGACGATTAACTTTCATGCACTCTTGAACTTGATAGCACATGCTCGTACTTCAGTTTGTATAAGGCCCAAGATTGCCTTATTCTCTTGGTAGGCACCAGTAATTTCTAGGATAGAGTAGCAACTACTTTGCATACCCTTCTCTTGGATTTACACTCATCTGCTCATGCAACTTCAGGCATACAAGCAAGTGAAGTGCTTTTCGGGAGAGCATTAAGCAAGGATTGGGCTGCTTCCCGACTTAAGGAGTGACGTGCCTCTTCTTGCGATTATATCATAGCAAACTTAGGATGGGGTATGAGATTCTGTAGCATGGCTTTCTTGGGTCGACTAAGGAATTCTGCACTTATGTTAGAGAAGAGAGTCTCATTCCTGGACCATGAACCAGATTTATCTACCTGCACTTTACTGGATGCATGTTGGAATCCCAATGATGACCATTCCTGGTCAAAGAAATGTCTCAGTTGTGCATAGGATTGATTAATCGGCTAGGTGCAGTCAGGGGACGCTGGACTCTTTAGTTACGATAGAGTGTGCATGTGAGACTTATCTCATAAACTGGATCGGGACCATGGGTTTATAGGAGCATATGTGTATGAGCTTGGCGATTTCAACCCAAGATTAACTGCTAAAATCACATGCCTACATTTCCTTAAACGCTACCCTAATTGGGCTCAGTGAACTTGATGAAGGCAGGATAATCACCAACACATGATTATGATGGGACCGAAGCAAATTCGCATGGACTTCTGTCGTCCCCCATACATGTGAAACAAGTCTTCTCTTTCGTAGTAGAAAACGACCAAGGTGAGTAGACTCATCCATGAAAATACCAGAGTAACATGAATGGAAACGATCTCTTTCGAATACCAAGAATTAACCTTTGATTTTAATGTACAAACTCACGTGTGAGGGCCTTGTATTTACATTCTCTCCCAATATATGGGTCTCCTTGGTCAGTGGTGTAGAGCATCACGACCTCCTAGCACAAGGATGGGTATCCGTAGGTAGAATGGTTTGCTAGAGATGTGACTTTGAAGGACCACCCTTTTGGAGGACCACGCCTATACCTGTGATGATGGCTTAGCGTATGGATGGTCTCTCCTACGTGAATCCAGATTGGCGTGGACGTAGGGATCACCAAAACAACATCAACTTTTTGGCTCATTGCATAAGTGATAGAGCTCACGTGGCAGATTGTTCAGAGGCGCCGTCATGATAGCAAACTTAGACATGGGATTCACCGAAGTGGTTTGAGAGCCTGATTCGTCTAGTGGTAGATTTAATGTCATCTATGAGTCAACGCTCGAGCCATAAATCAGGTAGACAACAGTGGCCATCCATGGAAAGCATCAACTAACAGCCGTAGAGATTACCTTTAGCTGGCAAACACCCTCTTCTGATTAAAATCAAATCCATCGACTAAGTGATAGTGGCAGCAGTGAACATATGATCAGTAGGCCTGTACGGATGTGGATTTCAACTCACCCAAACCCAAACTATGAGTAAGAAAATAGGTACCACCCATGTTGTAAAGGAGTTCCTCTCATTCATTACTAAACCTGCCATCTCGATCTCAAGTTATTACTTCCCAGAATCAAGAACCTCATTGCACGTGGGCGTAGCTCACCATACAGAATCAAGACTACTCTGTTTTCGTAGTATTGGGCAAAGGATAATGAGTGATTTTCTGTCATATAATTGACCCGGCTGTGTTGATAGCATGGTTTCATGCTAATTTGCTTAACCACACGTCGACTCCATATTAGACCTCCCATAAAGATTCAACAATCATCACAAAAAATGAATTCTATGCATATTCACCAAGCAGATAGGATTTGATTCAAATATATCTATCTTGCTATTCGAAACTTAGTTTTATCCCAGAGATCGAGGCTTAATACATTCCCTGTTTTCTCATTACCAGCTAAGATATAATTGTCAACTAAGCACAACAACAAGTATTAAAGAATCGTATTGACATAAACACATAAATCAAATAATATAATTGCGTTGACCTGGACAATGTGGATCTTGAATGATACAAAGATTCTTGTGGACAGAGAATTGGATCCGATCGGAGGCGAGCCTGATTTCCAGAGGCTTCTCGTTATCCTCGAGGCATCAAGAACCAAAAACCTCGAAAATCGAAGCAAGAGACTCTTCTCCCTAACTTCTGGATCCCCTCAGTAAGGTCCAGAGAATCTAAGAAGACGTTTTCCCTGCTAGAAGAAGCAATCCGGTTCCCTTGATCCTCCTCTCTGTAGCCCCTCCTTCCCCTTTTTTCTTGGTAGGAGCTCCCTTAATCTTTTTGTTAATTCTTCCTCCTCTCTCTCTGTTGGTTCCCCCGCACCCCTTTTTCTTTGCTTTTTTCTTTTAATCTTTTCTCCCTTTTTTTATTATTTCTGTTAAGAAATTCTTTATATGCTTTTTTTTGTTTTATTATTTTCGTTTTTTCTGTTTTCTTATTCAAAACCGTTTTCAGTTTTGTTTTTTTTTTGTTTTTTAATAATTTTTTCAGTTTTTTTAATTTCCATAATGTTTGATTTATTTTCCAAATTTTCTTTCCCCCTTTTTTTATTGTTTTTCTTTTCTTTTGTTAAATTTTTCTTTAGATTTATTTATTTTTATTTTTTTTTTTCAGGTTTATCTTATATCTTTTATTATTATTATTTTTAGTTTCAGATTTTTTTTTTAATTTCTGTTTTTGTATTTTATGAATTCTGTTATATATATATTTTTTATTATTCCAGATTTTGCTTTATTATATATTTTTTTATTTCTAATTTTTCCAAATTTTTATTTTTTCCAAAAAACTCTTTTCTGATTTTTTCTTATTTATTATTGTTTTTTGTGTTAATTCCCTTTTTTTTTATTTCTATTTACTTCTTTTTTGTATTTTTCAGTTTTTTCTTGTTTATTAAATGTTCTTTTATTGTTTCTTTTTAATTTTTGGTTTTAATGTTTATTTATTTATTTTAGTCATTTTGTTGTTTTTCTATTTATTATTTATGTATTTTTGTGATTTTTTCAGATTTTGGTGTTTTTAATTTTATTATTATTTTTATTTTTCTTTTTCTTTTGTTTTGTCATTATTTATTATATATTTTATTTATTGTCTATTTTTCTATTTATTTTGTTTCTATTTATTATTTAAATTAGTATTAGTTTCTTTATTAATTTTATGATTGGGGGCCTCAGACATAATTGGGTGTTTACATAGCGCAGTTGTGCCCTCGTTTTCATGATCATGCACACTCCATGCATTGTGTTTTTAGCACGGTTGTGTCCCCCTGTCTACATGGATGTTCAAATTTGTTAGCTTTCTATAGGTTGCACAATCGTGCCCTTAATTTGATTGTTGTTCTTGTTCATTAAATAAACAGGTTCATAATGACACGGTCATGCCATTGATGTTTGGTATTTCCATTCTGGGGAGGTATACATTCTTTCATATATGCATGACCATGCCAAAATTTTACTGGTCTAACTTGAATTTTTATTCTTTTTGTAGATAAATGCCTCTCTGTTCACAAAACAGAAGTAAAACTTCCAACTCTGATGAGGACGAGCCTCCACAAGACTTGGCTTAGCATACAGTCACCTATGTTATTGCTGGAATGTAGTCCTGTCTAGAGAGGCTGCTTGATTTCACATTCATCCCAACTCGTAACTTGAAGTAGGAAACTTTATAGCTGCTGAACGTAGAACACCAGATGATAAATACCTGGATAGACTAAGGGTGGAAGGCACTACTTTCATCCAGGAGCCTACATACAAGGAACCTACATACAAGGAGCCTACCTTAGAGTTCCTATGTTTCCTTAGTTGCTTTCCCCTATCGGATGACATGCCTACTTACATCGTCCAGTACCATCTTGGAGGGTAGTGCTTTGAGGAGATCCTTGCGGATTTCAATGTCATGTTGGGATTCATAACACCTTAGGACATGCTATCTCCAAAGTACTTAGAGACTTTAATAGACCTACTGGAGGAGTTGGTCGAAGGGACCTTCTGGTTCAAGATCTCAAGGGTCATACACTTACAGCCCTAGGATCTTGAAATCCACTACCATCAGAGATCATCCACTGATGGTTTACCTCCGAAATCCTTACTAGGAACAACAACATTAGAGTTGTTTAAGGATACATCAATTCCTTTTATGGACCACTATTAGAAGGAGAAGGGTTGAACTTGGACATTTTTTCATCATGTCCTACTAGGGGATCAGCCAACACCATTAGGCAGGGTTGTCTACTTACATTGGCACAAGATCCTATTTGACTTTGCTATGTTACTACTATCAGATGCTTCCACCTGTTGCTATCTTGGTCCAACTAATTATCAAGCTTGGCATGGATACCTAGCAGCACATAGGAGTGGCTCAGCAAGGACCCATGATACCTTTGTCCTTGTACCCTAGCAGTTGCCACCACAATTTTCAGCCTCTTTCACCATCATCACCATCGCAACAACACCAACCAGAGAAGGAAGGAGACATGTATGAAGTTGAGCCTACACTAGTCCTCTCCCTCTCCAATTACCTTGACCATCTCTGGCTACGAGTGGTTAGGCTCTATGATCACTTGGATGTGTAGGTCACCATATACTAGACTTGGATGACATCGTAGGAGGAAGCGTTAGCATAGATGGAAACCTCTCAGGATGCGGCCTTTGTGAGAATGGACACCCAGTTCGCCTCACTTCTACATTTGCTGTAGGGCTAAATAGGTCCTCTATCACCTTGGTAGCTTATGTCTTTATTTCTACAATTATGTTATTCTATTATACTTAATCCATTAATAAGAACTAACTAATTCTACTAATCTATTAGTTGGTTGGGAGGTTATATGATCGTACCACTCCTAATTGATGGAACTATAGGATGATCGAACCTATGAGGATTAATCGAGAACCTATGTTTCTAACCAATTGATTGTTTTACATGTAGTTAACACCCACTTAATATTTATGCCTTTTATTTATTTATCTCACAGAATCGAGGAGGATAGTATTTAGAAGGAAGATTACTATGACTACCGGATCTAGAAGGAGTAGTAGAATTAGAGTAGGTGGTTAGCAATTGAATAAAGGGGAAGGGGGATAAGGGCTGAAAACAAGTAAATTCACAAGGGTACTCAAAGCCCTATAAATTTTTCATAATTTGCATCGATTCTTTTATTTACCAAAAAAAAAAAAATCTTATTTTTATTTATTTTTTCTTTGACTATTTTAATTATTTTCAAAAACCACTCTTTTCTTACTACTTTCATAAAATGACCATTCTCTTGGTTAGCTCAAAAATTAGAATTCAAGTTTCATACATAAGTTGCTGGGTCTATGGGATCGATACTGAGGGTCTTAATTATCCTTTCTCTACATCGACAAGTATACTTGTTTGCTAGTAAAACTTGGCAAAAGTTTTACAGTCACGTTTTTCTTGCAACACTTATTCTGATAAAAATAATATTTTAAGAGAAAAACAAACTCCTAAAATAAAGTTATTGTGAGAACACATTCAACAATGAAATCCTAAATTACTCCGAATCCAAAATTAACGAGTAGAAAATATCCCTAAACAATTACAATCCATATTTGACTTATTGATATTGTAAGACCCATATTAATACCAATAAAATTAAGACTCGTTGCGCATCATTTAGTCTTCCAAAGTTTCAATTAAGTAGACCTAAATTGTTTCATTTAGTCTTCACGATTAGATTTTCATGAACCTTAGCAACTAGATTGTACATAATGTTGTTAAGTCCCTTTTCTTGAGATTTTTTCAATGGACCTCCATGCAAAACTTGTATTTTGTTTTTTTATCAACTTAATCTCCATCATTGTTGGTCTAAAATTAAAATGTGAAACATGATGCCTTTTGTTGTTCCTTTTTTTTTTCGCTAAAACTTGTTATATTATAATTGCCTGAAAATGATTAATAGCTCATTAATATGAACTGAGATTGATATTATGAATTATGATAATTGATATGCCCATTTTTTTATTTGGAATTTATAATTTTTTTATTAGATTAGAGTACAAAGGATAAATATGTGTGGACTAGATATATGACTTAGACATATTCAATGTGAATAGGCTATAAGAAGCTACAAATACATCAACAGTAGAACCAACATAACATAATAATGGGTGTGGAAAATATTTTCAGTGCTACGGAAGATGAAAGTCTCGAAATAGTATCCATATTAGCATGGAAAGTGTCATACAACTGGATTTTAATGAGAGTAAATCTAAGCAGATGAAGTGTAACTTTGGATTCAAGCTACTTTATATGTAAACAAGCCTAGGAGATGTCTAGCCACCTATTCGAAGAATGAAATTACATCCAACAATTATGGAAGAATGTATTTAGGTGATATGTTGAGATTTTATTCATTCAAGTCCCACATCGAACAACTCAATAAAAGAGAAGGTAGAAAACTCTTATATTTATGATGATTTTGTATCAATTTTATCATCACAATCACAATGATTTGAACTTGGATTATTGGGTGTCATAACAATGTAGTCCTTTGGCTATACTTGGATCTTGGTTAGTTGTGGATTGAAAATTGTAAGTAGTGATGAATATTTTTGAGGTGTTCCACGATGTAAGCAGATAATGTTGAACCATTTTAAACTTGTATGTTCTTATACTTTCTCACATTTTATGTGACAAAAATGTGGAGGATCTTTTATGATCTTCCATACCTTTGATGGGTTATCTTTTGTTGCTCAACATAGGTTGGGATGAAACAGTCCCTAGAAACATAAGAGAGACGTTTTGTGCTTTTAAAAAGATAATATTGAACAATGAAAGAAATAATCTTACACTAATAATATGAACCTTAATAATTAGGAATATCTAGATAATTAGAAACTCAATATTATTCAAAGAGCAAAGATGGGACATGATGGAATACTTGGAAAGGATTAAAGAAAGTTCATGGCAGTGATTTAGAATATGTGGAGTCCAAAAGAATTCATATGAATTTTTCAACTGGTGCATTAACCTAGTAACTTGTATAAAAGTAGTAGTTAAATGATGTAATTGAGAGGTAGTATCCCTAGTGCATAATTGACTTAATAACATATTAATTTTTCCTTTCAAGAAAAATGTTTTGACTGTGATACATTGTTTCAACGGAGTGCTTTATTAAGAAGTTATATTATATTAGGTTAACTGAATACCATGTTTAATTTTTTTTAATTATTATTTTTGTGTAAGGTAAACTCTTATGAGATTATGGATCCTCCATTAGTTTATGTAAACTCTAAAGTTTAAGAACCTTGCTAATGCATATATAGTAGAAAGAAGTTGGATATTTATGCTAAGATCATTATATAATTGGTTGTCCAACTGTATTTATTATTACAAAAAACCTTTATAAATCTTGTTGGTTCTACATTATGCGTACTTGTAACAATGCTAGGAAATATTTATGCATAACATGGTGTGGAGTCCTTAATGTAGGTAATCTTGCAATTATTTACTACTTCAAGTAAACTTTTGTGGTGGCTCGTACTAAAATTTTGTTTACCTCACTTTTATTTGATATTGTAGTTGGATATGCTTCATTTTAAAATGCCAACAATAGATATTGGATATTACATTAATGTTTTGATTGTTAAGTATATGTTTTATTGAAAAGGAAATTAAGAACAGAAAGATCTCATTTTTTTTAAGGTCTTTCTGACAAATGGTTAAGGAATACAAAGTGAAAAGTTTTTTATTAAAAATTTTTAGCATACATTAGAAATCGTAGTGGTTATGCATTAATAATATTTTTATAAAAAAATCTTAGTTTTGGTTTCTTTACCATCCATGATTTCATCTAAAATCCTACATGTTATATTTTATCCATTGAGTTTGTATAGTAGAAGTGAATTTGTTCAAGTGTGTTTTCCCTTGATAATTAATGTTTGAATTTTTCATTAATTTTTTTTTTGTTACATAAATGCATCGCTTGTCATTTTTTCTTATCTCATGTTTGGACAGGATAATTTTAAACTATATTATATGTATTTGGATTATAAAAAAAAAGTATTTTATTTGAATATTTTTATATTAAATAGAAGATATTTGAAAGTGACACATATAAATAAGATTTCAATTATCTTTTAATATTACTAGTTCTTTTTGTGTTATTATTTAATACTTTTGTTATACTACATTCTTCTCTTAATGTTCAATCAATTTTTATTTAATAATTTTTAAAATTCTAAAATTTTCCATCTAAAAGTAAAGATAAATAATTTGCTAACTTTCATCGGATAACTTGTAACAAAACATAGATGTGTTTTGAAGGCTCTAGATCAAGCCGAACTAGATCCGGAGATATCAAAGAAAACGTCATACAACAGATCCTTCAAACAGATTGTTTGTTATGTTTATACTTAATGAGTCTTGCAACAATTTTTAACAAGTGTTTTTCTTTTATGTGTATTTTATAATAATACTTATGTTTGAAAAATTTGTACTGGATTGTAAGGCCTCAAGGATTTAAGAGTTAACTTATATTCATAAAGTTTAAACATGACGGGGAAGATGTTTTGCTTCTTTTTCACTATACAAATACCAACCAAGGATTTGATATTCCATGTTTATAAAATGTTCCACATGCTTTTGGACTGTTCATACTGGGCAAAAGGAATGCTAAGCCTATTTTTGCAAACTACCCCAGAAGCTTGTAATTTATTCATAAAAAAGAAGATACAAATACATGATAAACAACCATTAAAATTAGTTATTAATGTGTACAATTGTCTATCATACAAATATTATATATTTTATATCTGTATTTGGGCTTACATGTCAACATATCTTCCTTTTATTCTAAATTGTTTATGATGATAGTTTAAAATTGAAAGTTAGAGATGTGGATAATCTTTGTTAGTGTTTGTTGGATTATAGACAAGGTATAAGACCATGTAACATTATTTTATGGATTGCTGTTAAAATTCATTGTGTTTAGTCGTGAATGAGTTTCAATCATGAAGAAATCTCAATTTATGTTGGTTTATAATAGAAAAATGAAACAGAGAAATAAAGAGATAGTGTGTTGAAATTGTTAGGAAAAAGGAAAACTAGGATTTGTTTGCTTATTTCATTCAATCATTAACATTACATTTATAATAATTTAGATAAGATAAAGTAATCATATAACTAATATTTTATCAGATATGGATAACAAAACTACTTACTCTTAATGTTTAGGAACTATTTATTGACTAAACTTAAACAACGAAAAAACGAACTAAGAATAGTTACACAAACATATGTATAACATTCCTCCTTGATTTGGCATCGCAAGCTCCAATTTTCTACCTTAAAAGTTCAAATTTTCTTATAGGAAATGACTTTGTAAATATGTCAGCTAACTGATCTTCATCCTTGCATTAAACTAAGTTTTCTTCTCCACTTTGTTACATTTCTTCTAAAAGATAAAGCTTGAGTTAAAATGTTTAGTCTTTTCATGATATACTGGATCATTTGCAAGTGAAATTGCTACTTGGTTGTCAATAAAAATCTCTATTTTATTCTTCTGTTCCATGTGTATATCACATGAAACATTCTTTAACCATAATACTTGATTTACAACTGATGTTGCTTCTATGAATTTAGCCACTGCGGTAGATTGTGTCAAAATCTCTTGTTTCTTTGAGCACCATGAGATAAGTCCTAAACAGGGGAAAAAAAATAATATCCTAAAGTACTCTTCATGTTATCAATGGATCCAACCCAATTACTATAGGAAAATCCAGACAATCTGAATTCTTGACACTTCTCAAATTTGATAATATAATTAATAATGCCTTTGATGTACCTCAATATTTTTTTTATTGTGCTTAAGTATATTTCACTAGCATACTGCATAAATGGAAATAAGAGAATTATAAAAAAATAGAATGTTTGATCTTATTGCAGGGAGATACATTAGACATTCAATCAAGCTCCTATAATATCATTTATCAACTTTATCAGCACCATCTTGCTTAGTTAGCTTTTTTTTTATTCGTTGGTGTGTTAATTACTTTACATTCATTCATTAGAATTTCCTTTACATAATTTCATTGATAAATAAACACTGCATTTTTACTTTTGTTTAATTTTAATTCTAAGAAAATAAGTTATAACACCAATATCTATCATTTCAAAAGCTAGAATAATTTCTTGTTTGAAAGCTTGAATCAGTTTGGTATCATCTTTGGTCATTGAGAGATCATCAACATAAAAGGAAACTATGAGAAATTTGTTTCTCTTATATTTCACATAAAGAGTGAAATTAGATAAGCTTTTTGCATAGCATATGCTCAATAGGTGATCATTTATATGGCTGTACCAGGCTTTTGGTGCTTGTTTTAAGCCATAGATGGATTTTGTGAGTAGATAGAATTTATCTTTCTCACCTTGTTTAATAAACTCCTCTAACTACTCCACATATGTTTTTTCTTATAGAAATCTATTTAAAATGATGATTTAACATCTAATTAGAATATTTTCCAACCCTTTTGTGCAACTATTATTAGCACTAATCTAATTATATCTAATCTAGAGACACGAGAAAGTGTTAGAATAATCAACGTCAAAAATTTGGGCATACCCTTTAACTATGAATTTGGTCTTGTATTTTTTGATTGGGTAATATGCATTAATCTTTGTATTGAAAATGCATTTAACTGCAATTACTTTTATATCTGTAGGCCTATTAACCAACTCCCATGTTTTGTTTTATTTTGAATTGTAACCATTTCCTCCATTTTTTCAATTTGGATCTTTTAGTGCTTCCTCATAGCTAGCAAGTTCACATATTGTTACATTAGGTCTTTGCTAAATGTTTAACATCAGTGTTGTACCTCATATTAATGGTTCATCTCTTATTTTTTTCTCAAGATGATTTTTATCAATATTGTGAAGGAATACAGTTGTTCTTTGTGAGTTCTTCAACTTTCATTATTGATCTTCATTATAATGTACATCTCTATGATAGTAACCTTTTCAATTTGAAGATGATACATTTTGTAGGCTTTTGAAATTGAACTGTAGCCAACGAAGATACCTGGAATTTCCTTCTTGTTGAGTTTGTCACACTTAACTTATGGGACATGTGTAAAACAAACAAAATTAAACATTTTAAGAAAGGTTAGTGAAGGCTTAAATCCATACCAAGCCTTAAATGGAGTTTTATCTTTCAAAGCTTTGGTTGGAAGTCAATTTTACAAAGAAGGAAAACTTGTTGTATTAGCTGCCTTTACCCAAAATATTTTAGGTAGCTTCTTCTCATGCAACATACACCTAACCATCTCCATTACTGATCTATTTCTTCTTTTACCAATCCCATTTTTCTCTAGAGCGTAAGGATTTATAAGTTAATGTTCAATGATAGCATCTTTACAAAATAGATTTAATTGTGCTGAGGTATACTTCTTCCCATTGTTAGATTTAGAAATTCAATGTTACAACCACTTTGAGTCTATACCATTTTCTTAAACTTCATAAATACTCCAGTCACTTCATGCTTGAACTTCAAGAAAAAAATCAATGATATTCTTGCATAATCATTTATGAAAAGAATAATGTGAAATGAGTAACATTGATAAGAGATTAATGCTCATGAAATGAAATGCGGGAAAAGTTGTAAAGGACCTTATTTTAGTTTGTCTAATTCTATACCTTTTGTTTCGGAGGACTCACTAGGAGCCTTTAACTTATTGTTGTCTGTGTGTGGTATTACCTATATAATTAATAACGCAAATATTGTTTTGGAAATGAATGTATAATAAGACAAGTAAGTGAATGAGAGTTTTCAAAATAAACGTGAGTGATGACATCTTAACATTCATTATTTACTACGTTGATTACTACAACGAGACTCGCATTTTCAATAAATGTTTCAAAAAAAAGTTATATCACATTTTTTCCATTTCCATACCATGAAGTAACTAACTAATAATGAATTTGCAATACAACTTAAGCATAGGACCAGTATCATTATTAGTGTCATAGCTCCAAATTACCTACATTCTCTTAACATTACTCACACATTATTCCTTACATACACGTACTAGTTATGGAATAATTACATTGATGATGTTCCTCAAATCATACATATATCTGAATAAACAAACTTTTTATAGATACGAACACACACCCACACACACACACACATACACACACACACACACACACACACACACACACACACACACACACACACACTTCTTTATCCAAGATACATTAGTTTCGCACTTCCAAAATATAAGTAATCTAGAGTACTATGACTGAGATGACAAGATAGGTACATACAAAATTAAGTTATTCTACTTAAACTAAAGACTACAAGATTCACTTCTATTCTTCAAACCGGTACTCTTTCCTCGTAGTTGTTGCTGGTGGTCAAGGAGTGAGAGATCCACTATCTATCCTCGACGTTAACGGTCTTCTAAACGTCGAGTAGAAGGTGGTCCATGTTTTAGGCTCACTATAGAATGATAGTTACATACTGAGAAATATAATAGAAGGGAATGAGACATTTTATTCAAGTAAAAGGATAAAAGTTGTATATTATATCATACTTTAATCTGAAGAAAAAAATAAGTTTTTTTTCCCTCAAAGAACTAGCAGAAAACAGTTATCATATGTAAGGCATGAATGAGATTACTCTATCATCTTCTTTATATGTTCCTATGATGACAAACTCATGACTAAGTTGGGATCTACTGCGTCCTATACCATAATAATTCTCCCTAATTTGGAGTTGATCATCCTTCTAATATGTAAATGCATGTGGACCCAAATATCATCACCACTTTATCAAAACAATGGGGTAACAAGATCCAATTTTAAACCATAACATGCCTTTGGCAACACTCAAATCATTATCATCATCATCATCATTTCGCAACATCTTGAAATTGTTCAATCGGTAATGATAATCTTTAGGATCTCGTCATGGTGGCATAGTCCAATCAAAGAAGTTCCAGCTACAAGGAGCAACCCTAGGCCAATTGGAGGCTCAAACCTGGCTCACGTACCCCTCGGCTTGGAAGTTCGCATTATCATGAACTCTAGTCTACTTTCATGTGAGCCAACCCTTAGATTTCTCAGCTCTCTTTCATAAAAGGGCTCACAGATTATCTATCATTACCATTTACAAAACATTTTTATGTACATGATGCATGTTAAATAATTATTCTAATTCTCATTTCTACTTCACTTGAAGGCCTTTCCTTCTTCTCAAGGTTCAAGATCTTATGGTCCTCATTCAATTATCTCATATTCAACTCAATATCTTTTTAAGATTTAATTAAGTACTTTTATAATAAATCAAACGAGATCCCCGACCTCTAATAACCATTTCATTAATTCAAAACCAACACATTAGGATTAGTCTAATAAGACTTTCATCCTTCAATAATTTATACAGTATATTTTTTAAATTTTGGACCAAAATTTTATAGAAATTATTCTTAAAAGTCTAGAATTAAATTGAATTTTCTTTCTAATTTTATTAGGAAATCTTTTAGAGAGAATAAAAATTAATTATTCTAACCTTATGCAGTCATAAGATAATTTGATAGGTTAACTTGTAACAATTTTATAAAATAATTACTAATATCATGGTTTTGAAAACCGGAGTAATTAGATCGGGAACCAATTACTTCTCCGGGTTTGAACCACAAAACTGTTTTAGTAAAAACCCGATAATGAACAGGTCGAACCAGTCAAAAATCGGTTCTATATAAATAATATTATTTTAATATTTTTTTTAAAAAAATAAATTTTTATTTTATTTGTAAAATTTAAATTTAAAAAATTAAATATATATAATTTTTTAATTTTTAATTATGTAAAATTATGATTTTGATGTATTTTATTATTATTATTATTCTATATATATTTTATATACTTTTAATACAATATGTATTATACATATTTTAAAAATAATATTTAATTAATATCAGTTCGACCACGGTTAGACCATTGAACCTTGAACAAGTGGCTTAACCGGTTCAATGATTGGTCCGGTTTTTAAAACCTTGACTAATATAAACTACTTCAACATTTTCATATTTTATCCTTATATATTAAGATTTAGATATAAAGTATTTTATATACATACAACAAATTAATCAAATGATAACTATATTTTTTATAAAAATTAGGAATATATTGAAGGGAAAAAGAAATGACTATTATAAAGTATTAGACTTTAAACATTTTATAAAATAATAAATAATTTTTTTTCACAAAACTTTTTAAACTTTCTTATATCTACTATGTGAATATATATATATATATATATATATATATATATATATATATGTATAATTTAAAAGCTATTAAATGAGGTTCTCTATTAGAAATTTTTTCTAATAGCTCTACATTTAAGTATTGTAATTTCTAAAATTTATAATACCTACAAAGATTTATGGACATAGTCCAAAAATACATGTCATTGAGCACTAAAAATTTTATATTCACAATCTCACCTTTAAGTGAGAATCCCACAAGTAAAATTCATAGTTTTAATATACTATCTCACACTTAGATAATTGTCGTAACCGTAATTATAACAAAATGACGAACTTGTTAAAAATTTTAGAAAGAATTTTATAGATTGTGGAGCTGCCACCAAATTTTATTTTTAAAGGAAAAACATTTGTAAAAACCATAACTTGAGGAAAAGTTCTAAGTTCAAGAGTTGGTTACATGTAGGGGAAGGTATTAAGCACATTACTCGCTCGTTCCAAAGAACAGTACCCTTAAACTGAGTGTATAATTTTGATATTTTTGAAAATTGTTTGATCCCTTGAAATAGAATAGAAATAAATAGGTTTTGTGGAAAATTGCCTAACATAATTTGATCCTGCTCCTACATATTCCCTGGTGTAATGAGAAATTCAAGGCTGCGTAGTTCTAATTGAAGACTTGATCTTCAGAGGTAATTAAGAAATTGAGGTTTGTATCAAATCGAGAGAGAAGTAGAAAATGTTTTGAATGTACTAGGACCCATATTCTTAACCCTCATATGCACAAGGCGCAAGACAAACAAGGGTTGTACTAGGACCCATATGATTTTTAAATACCAAACAGTAAGGTTTGCTACCAGTTCGCATCTAGAACTTATCGCGTGAGATTTAGAATCTTAAAGTGATTTGAAAGTATGTTTTTAAATTTTGATTTTTGGATGTTTTCCTGGATCCACATATGCATAAAGTCTAAGACAAACAAGGGTTGCATTGAGAATCATATGATTTCTAAATGTTGAACAATAAGGTATGCTACCAGTTCACATCTAAAGCTCATCGCGTGAAATCTTGGATTATTTTAAAATTATAGACGTAGTTTGAAATCTTGGTTTCTAAATATTTTCCTGGATTCACACATGCACAGAGTCTGAGACAAACGAGGGTTGCACTGAGACTTATATGATTTCTTAATGTACAGATCCACATATGCATAGAGTCTGAGACAAGCAAGGGTTATAATGAGATTCATATGATTTCTAAATGTTGAACAGTAGGGTATGCTACTAGTTCACATCTAGAGCTCATTGTGTGAAATCCGAGATGTTTAGAATTGCAAACATATTTTGAAATCTTGACTTTCAAATACTTTCCCGGATCCACATATGCACAGAGTCTGAGGCAAACAACGGTTGTATTGAGATACATATGATTTCTAAATGTTGAATAGTAGGGTGTGCTACCATTTCACATCTAGAGCTCATTGTGTAAAATCAAGGATTTTCAGAATCGTAGACGTAATTTGAAATCTTCATATTCAAATATTTTTCTAGATCCACATATGCAGAGTCTAAGGCAAGCAAGGATAGCAGTGAGACTGATATGAATTCTAAATGTTGAACAGTAGGGTATGTTACCAATTCATATCTAGAGATCGTTATGTGAAATCCAAGATTTTTATACCCTAAACCCTAAAATCGCACACATATTTTGAAATCTTGATTTTCAAATATTTTCCCGGACCCACATATGCACAGAGTCTAAGGCAAACGAGGGTTGCATTGAGACTCTTGATTTCTAAATGTTAAACAGTAAGGTATGCTACCAGTTCACATCTAGAGCTCATTGCGTTAAATCCAGGATTTTTAGAATTGCAAACGTATTTTGAAATCTTGATTTTCAAATATTTCCTCGGACCCATATATGCATAGAGTCTGAGGCAAATGGGGGTTGCACTGAGACTCATGATTTCTAAATGTTGAACAGTAAGGTATTCTGCTAGTTCACATCTAGAGCTCATTGCGTGAAACCTAGGATTTTTTTAGAATCGCATATGTATTTTGAAATGTTGATTTTCAAATATTTTCCCAGACCTATGTATACATAGAGTTTGACACAAACGAGGGTTGCACTGAGACTCATATGATTTCTAAATGTTGAACAGTAGGGTATACTACCAGTTCACATCTAAAGCTCATTAGGTGAAATCTAGGATTGTTAGAATCACAGGCATATTTTGAAATCTTGATTTTCAAATATTTTCCCGGATCCATATATGCACGGAGTTTGAGCACAACGAGGGTTGCATTAAGACTCATATGATTTCTAAATGTTGAACAATAGGGTATATTACTAGTTGACATCTAGAGCTCATTGCCTGAAATCTAGGATTTTTAAATACACAATCTGAAATTTAATTTGTTGTTATGGAAAGTCTAAAGTTATGGTTCAGACACTGAAACTGACCCTACTGCTGCTTCAGGTTTGAATTTTTTGTAACTGATATGACTTGTTTTTGTTAGTTAGGAACATTTTTTCTACTGAACTAATGATCCTGATGTTTGTATATCTTGCAGGTTGTGAAGACTTATAAGAGAAAGTTGCTGATGCAGAAACTTGATGGTGAACTCAACAGGTACCAGTTGTTGGTGATGGATACTAAACTGATACAGGGGAATCAATGGCAGAATACAAAACTGGTATAAGGAAGATGGTAACATGGAATTATTATCAGGCCTATCTTTAACCCCATTGTGAACACTCAATTATGTCTGAGGCCCCAATTGTTAAAATTAATCAAGAAACCAATACTAATTTAAGTAATAATTAAAAAAAATAGAAAATAAAAAAAAGAAGAGAAATAAAGAAAAGAAGAGGAAAAAGAAAAAGATGAAAAAATAAGAAAAGAGAAAAAGGAATCTCACACCAAATAAAATAAGAATTCCAAAAAAGGAAAGAAAAAGAAAAATTCTCCTATGTGGGAAAGAAGTCCCACATTGGACAAGGAGAACCTGTTTAATCCCTCCTCCTTCTATATAAGAAGAGGTCCTTCACCAAAATGAAGGGAGGAAGAGGAGCACTTGGAGTCTTAGGAAGGATTTTCAGAATTTCCGAAGGGAGGACCTAGGAAACTCTCTACCTCTACCTCGAATTCAGCCCTTGGCCTCCATGGAACCAGTTCTTCATCACCTTCCAATGGAGGTTAGATCCGACTTTTATTCCTCTTAAGTTTCTTGTTTCTTCTCGGATTTCCAAGTTCATTTTCGTCTCTGTTTTTCGTTTTCATTTTCGATCAGCCAAATGATCTTCGATTTTGGTGATTTTTGTTGCTTTTTCTTCGTCTTTCTCTCTAGTTTCTGAAATGATATTATTTGTCCAATTTGGATCTGAAATTAAATTTATATCGCCTGATTACCGAAACATGTTCATCCTGTTGCGCAAGTTAACCTAGCTTGTTTGATTTGTGCATAACTTGCTCATTTATGGTTGGATTTATGTCAAACTTGTTTTGTTTGATTCCTATAATCCGTATATTTCAATTTATTGGTTTTTATTTTTAAGATCTACCAAAAAATATTTTCGAAAAATTCTGAGATTTGAATTCAAATTTTGGCGCCAAAATCTTGTGTGTTCTTGAGGTTGATCTTCGTCTCTATTTTTCGTTTCATTTTTTATCAGCTAAATGATCTCCAATTTTGGTTATTTTTGTTGCGTTTTCTTTTTCTTTCTCTCTAGTTTCTGGAATGATATTATTTGTCCAATTTGGATCTGAAATGAAATTTATATCGCCTGATTACCGAAACATGTTCATCTTGGTGCGCCAATTAATCTAGCTTGTTTGATTTGTGCATATCTTGCTCATTTCTGATTGGATTTATGTCAAACTTGTTTTCATTGATTCCTATAATCCTTATCTTTCAATTTATTGGTTTTAATTTTTCATATCTACCAAAAAATATTTTCTAAAAATTTTGAGATTTGAATTCAAATTTTGGCACAAAAAACTTTGAGTTCTTGTGGTTCATCTTCGTTTCTGTTTTTCATTTTCGTTTTAATTGATCAAATGATCTCTGATATCTGTGATTTTTGTTGTGTTCTCTTTTTATTTCTCTCTAGTTTCTGTAATGATATTATTTATCTAATTTGGATCTGAAATGAAATTTCTATCGCTTGATTACTGAAACATGTCCACAATTCTTTTCCTTAATTTCAAATCAAGTCAAGTTTATTTCAAATCAAGCCCGATTCAAGACGAAAATTCAAATCAAGTTTATTTTATTTTAAATCAAGTCCAATTTTATTTCATCAAATTCAAATCAAGTTTATTTTATTTTAAATAAAGTCTAATTTTATTTCATCAAATTCAAATCAAATTCATTTTGTTTTAAATCAAGTCCCATCGTGCATTCCTTAATCTCATGCAACGAGCTCTAAAAATGAACTGGTAGCTTTTTCTGCTGTTCCTTGTTTAGAGAATCGTATAGGTCCAAGTGCAGTCGTAGTTGTTTTAGGCCCTGTGCATATATGGATTGGGGATTGCCCTTCCCTTTTGAAAAAAATAAAAATATCGTTTTTCATTCCTTAATTTCACGCAACGAGCTCTAAAAACGGACTGGTAGCTTTTTCTGCTGTTTGCTGTTTAGAGAATCGTATGGGTCCAAGTGCAGCTGTAGTTGTCTTGGGCCTTGTGCATATGTGGATTGAGGATTGCCCTTCCCTTTTGAAACAAATAAAATGTCGTTTTGCATTCCTTAATCTCACGCGATGAGCTCTAAAACCGAACTGGTAGTTTTTTCTGTTGTTCGCTGTTTAGAGATTCGTATGGGTCCAAGTGCAGCCGTAGTTATCTTAGGCCCTGTGCATAGGTGGATTGGGATCGCACCCTTAAAATATTTTCAAAAAGGACAACAATGCATTCGCTTTTCAATTCAAACACCTTTCGAAGGTCAAGCCTTCAACTCAAACCAGAACTACGTAAGCCTTGAGTTTCCCATTGCACCGGGAAATACGTAGGAGCAGGATCAAGTCCTGTCAAGCTAACCTCCATCAAGCTATGTATTTTCACATTAATTAAGGGATCAAACATTTTCAAAACTCACACTCAATTCAAGGGTACCGTTCTTTGGAACGGGTGAGTGGGGTGCCTAACATCTTCTCCATTCGTAACCGACTCCCGAACTTAGAATCTTATCCTCTAGTTAGGGTTTTTCCAAACCTTTTCCCTTAAATAAAAATTTGGTGGCGACTCCACACAAATCAAATAAATCTAGTTTTGAAATTTTAGCGAGTTCGCCGTCTTGTCGGAATTACGGTTGCGACACCCATTATCATATCTGCATGACAACTGCTGTCTGGGGTAAGTTTCAGATGCCCTTTTTATATGGAAATGATCCTATATGTTATGTAAAGGAAACTTGCAGCATGACCCAAATCAATAGCCTCAAACATTGTTTTCTAATTAGGCTTTGATTATTTTCCAGCTTCTGCTTTAAGATATTTCTTGGGTTGATCTGCTTCTGGTGCAGTTTAGGGACTCTTAAGGCGTAATGTTGAACCAAATGCGATTGTAGGCCATCAGATCTTGGGCTATGTACAAGGTCATTGGGATCTGACAACTGTTGTGAACCTTCTAATGATTGGAAACTGTTGCTGCTATGACAAAAACTAACCAAAGAATTATGGTGAAACTGGAGCTATTGTTTCTTATTGTTAAGAAACCTTCTTTTTACAAACATAGCTAGTTTCCTATTTTCCTAAAAGGATGGAGATCTTAGGATTTGAACCTGAATTTGCTACTAGGACTGGTCTAAGAACCACTGCAGTCATCTATCTATGCTCTAGGTTGGGGTTGCTAACTTAATGAGCTTGATGGCTTGGTATTGCAGCAGGCTGACTTATATATGCTGTTCATTTTTCTAGTTTTTTGTTGGGTTAGATCATGCAGTAGAGCAGGAGTTCATGCCACAATCCATACACAACATGATAGTATCTGCTTTAATTGTTGAACAGCTACTTGAGAATTTGCAAAATCCTACATCTGAGCTCTGTCAAGCAATGCAGCTGATGAACCAACTAAATCAGGATGGCAGAGACAAAAGAGAACCAGATACCACTCTTCGGTTATAACTTTTCCTTATTTTGGTGGTTTTCTCACATTTCTTTTCCTGTTATATGAAATTCCATCTAAGACATTGGGGACAATGTCTTGGATAGGTTGGGGGGAGGATGGTCCGATAAAAAAAATTAGGTTAGATTCATAAACTTGTTTTGAGTAAGATGGCTGAGTAAGGAGTTACACTTGACTCTTGATACGCATCTTATGAATAAAAAAAATTTTGAAATGTGGAAGCATGTTGTTCTTTAGATTTCATAAAATAATTAATTGAAGCAAAATGATTTACATTTCAAGATTAATTAGTTTGGCAACACAAATTTGAACTGGATAGATTAGATTTGATAAATATATTACTTTTGAGATTTTGAGCCTTATTAATTACTTTTTTTCTTATGCGATTTTTATCCATGGAATATGTTACTTCAGAACTTGCATTGATTCTTTTTGAAGCTACATTTTCACATGAATTGTACAAAAATGATTGAGGCATTGTTTTTCTTGAGCAAACCACTTAGCCAAATAACCAACCCATACAATTTTATCCTTCGATCAGCCCTTTGAGCCGATTAACCTTTTCTTCTTTTTAGCTCACCACAAAAAAAAACTTTGTTTGACCATAGAAGGTGAAGAACATTGGATTTATCATACCATAAGTGTTTCAATAAGTGTGGAGGAGATTATTGTTGTGTTCATCGATATGATGGTTGAAAAGAAAAAAAAAGGAAAAAACTGAAGAAATAAATAAATAAATAAACTATTACATTGAAAAAAATAAGTGATATCTGTTTCTCACACTTGCACTTGGATTCAGTTCTCAATCCTCACCCTTTTCCTTGGTCTAATATTGTATCTCTTTAATATATGATTTCATCTTTCTAATCCCGTTATAACAAAAATAAAGACCTCTTGATTTGTGCATTGCATGTGTACATAGTAGTAGAGAAGTAGAAGATATGCAAGCCTATGATAGTTCATCTTTCATTGATTGAATTTGAGAGAAACACTTACCAAATCAAACACTTGAGAGATTCAGAGTATATCATGTGAGGTTTTATCTTTCTCAATCTATGTTTTTCAAATTAAAGTTGCCTTTATAATTAATTTCAAAAATGTGATGAAAGAATGTTTCATGAATTTTTGTAAATTCTTGAGAAATCAACTCAAAGCTTTGGTGTTCTTTCATTAAAAAAAAACAAAAAATTGAGTCACCAATCTTTAGCTTAAGTTTGCCTGAGACGTGCAAAAGATAAGTATGAGAAAATTTGATAAGCATAAATTTCATAAATAATTATTGCTCATTTGTAGCTCATTAATACTTCTTATATGTTCAATTAAGTGGTATTTTTCATATTTTATGAGTTTAGGTTCATATGGAGTTTAATTGAATTTCTTTACTTAACTAATTAAAATGACACTATTATAGTATTTTGAGCATAATAGGAGTTTTAGACATCAGAAACTCATGAAATCTATCTTGAGTGAAAGATTAAATAAGTTTCCACAGTTACAAAGCAAGATCAGACTCTAAATAGGATATATAGGACTCTAAAATTATCTCAAAAGATGAGATAGTGTTGCTGTCGCTGAACCTGGACAGTGTAAAAAGATCTGGCCATATCTTGAGATACAGAAGTCATATTGAGATGAAATCAGATCTGTTGGAAAGATAAAATCTAGGGCTACAAATTTTGTTCAAATCTAAAGCTCTAATTCAGACACGTGAGTATCCAAAATTGCACTTCAATTAACGTCAAAATTGTTGTGCTAATTGGTGACAAAAAGTCAAAAGTGTTTTTCCTTTCCAACAAAGCCCATGTGAAAGCAATAAAAGGATGGAAAAGTAAAAAGCTGGTTGGGGACCTTCTGAAGATGATACCTCAAAAATCCTCTATAAATAGAATGGTTTACAAGAGGAGAAAAACACACCTTGGATATTAACTCCAATACCATTTTCTATCTTTCTTTCTTTGTTAGTTTCCCTCCTTGATAGAAGGCTAAGTTTTTCTTTGTTGTTAGTTTGCCTCCTTCATGGAAGGCTAAGTTTGTAATTTCAATTCAAGTATTCAAGCTATTTTCATTTTAACTTTGAGTTCTTGATCTTTATTTACATGCTTATTAAGTTATTTCTACTCTGCTTTACTATATTCTTCAATTTTATTCTTTTAATCAAAGTTTGTTCGGTTGACGTATTTTAATCAATACATAATTGATTTCTAATTAGTTTTTGATTGGTTAATCATTTTCCAAAAGTTTGAAGAGTAGAAATTAAGTAATTGAATTGAAGGTTTTCATTTTATTACTTACTTCAACTGAATTCTGATTATGAAATTGGTTTAGATCTAATGAAAGATTAAGTGGCTACTAAATCTTGTTGATCATAATGAATTGAATCCTGAGAGTTTTCTCTGTAGAGAATTGAAGGATCGTTTTAGGGGTTCCAGATGATCCTGGGTTGATAAACATAATGCATGATTTTAGTGATAAATGATTAGTTAAGAAAATAGTCTCTCAATTCCTTGAGTTAATAATCGTTAAGTCAAATTAATTTCATTCTATATTTTGTATTTAGAACTTAATATCACTTCTTTACAAAATCTCCTTGTTCTAACTTTCTCCTAATTTGCTCAAGAATCTAAAATGGTCTTTGGGAGATGACCTAGGTTGTACCTTATACTATACCAGTAGTTGGGAAAAATCTAGAAATTATTTTTGAGCGTTTGCGACGAGCGTGTCAATGGCTCAATCACTGACCTCACTACCATGGCTGATTTGGAGGTGCAAATTAAGAACCTTATTCTTGAAACATGATCTGTCTAGTTATGGGGTTATCAAATTCCTAGATCTGTGAATTAGATACTTGTTATAACTCTTATGCCTCAATACGAGGTTTCTGAATTTGCCTCAAACCTCCTCTTAGGCTTTTCACCTTGGCCTCCCTTCTATTCAAGCTTAAGGGCCTGTAACCATCCTTCCAATATCAGACCAGGAAAAATAACTCAAACACCTATCTAGCTTAAGAAATAGAATCTGAAACTGTTCTGAGCCCAAGGTAAGGTCCCTAATTTCCTGTTAGGTGCAGACTATCAGCTTGATGCTATTACAGGCTATTAGGCCTTAAGCTATGCCTCAAACTAAACCTAGAGACAATCTTGTATAACTTCCTCTGCACCAAATTCATTAGATTATGCATTGGTTTAATACTGATTTTTCTACTGTAACAGGTTTAGGGAATGTGACCTGGGGCAGCCATTTGCTTATACTTTAAACTAGGGTTACTAGCCTACCAAACCATGGGTATTTTTGCCATTATGATCCATTTTAATCCTTATTTCACTCAAGGTTTTTATGCTGAAACGTCTACAGGGGAAAGGCTAGTTGTGTCATACCTATAAGATGGTTCCTGATCAATTATGTGTAACACAAGGGGCAGGATATCAGAGACTCACCATTCCTACACATTATTGACACAAGTGAAGCAATTATCACAACCTATAGGTCTCAAAATTGAAACTGCTACCATGGACAAATCCCAACTTGTCCCTAACCCAACTCACATTACCTAGTGAGACCAAAGTGTACTCTAAGATAGCGTTAGACCTTGGATCCTGATTCTATCAATCAGAACTTGAGATAGGATCCTAATCTAGCCTAGTTTCTAATCAGCATTAAGACATTGGTTGGTGTCCATGATTAGCACCTAATCCTAGACATGGTCCTTATTGTATCAGTTTTAAGACCTGGAATCCTAAGTATCAGGTATAACACACCCCCAAATGCTAACACCAAAACCATGTATGCTAGATTCCTAGTAAATTAACCCCTCTCCCTTTTTCTATTTTTTTTGAATTAGTTTCTATTCTTCACCCAGGATGAGTCTTGATTTTGCCTCTCATCCAATCTGCATAGCCTAGCCTTGTGTGGCTGTTAACTAAGGTATACTCAGGAATGGTACTAGACCTTCAATTTTGTTCCTGCTAACTAGAGCTTGAATAGGCTCATTCTCTAATTAAGAGCTCACTATTTCTATCTAGCCTAGAGTATGGAGCCTAGAATCAGAACTGATGTCGTGGCCAATCTGAGATTACCCTCGTTTTCCATCATGTACTTCAGCTAATACTATTTGCCTACTGTACCAGAAACATTTCTACTAACCGGACCAAGGCCTCTTTTATATCAGCTCCTGCTTAGCTAGGGCTTTGTATCATTCATGGCCTAAGACTTACAGTATATAGGTTTATAGTTTATGAACCAAGGATATGTGAGCTTACATACCAATCTATTGATATTAACCTAATCCTGGCTG
The DNA here is from genome assembly GCA_037954105.1 of Canavalia gladiata. NCBI lineage: Eukaryota > Viridiplantae > Streptophyta > Magnoliopsida > Fabales > Fabaceae > Canavalia > Canavalia gladiata. The sequence continues at coordinate 33,380,602 of CM075658.1, read as the reverse complement.
ATTGGTTCTTAGTTAGTATGTGACTAAGGATTTTTCTGAGCTAACTTTAATCCTGTCTGCTATAACCCCCACAGATTTCCAAAATCTCAATTGCTTTATTAGTCAAAACAAACATCCAGCCTCTTCTCCTAAAACTATTTTTCAAACCAGTTTATTTCTTGTTTAATCTACTGCCACTAAGATACTGTGTCTAAGAACTAAAATTGCTATTGTAATTGCCTTGAGATCATTACAACCATCATTCTAAATTCCTACTGGTATCACTATACTTATGGGGCCAGAGGCCTTTCGGCTAACTTGAAAAAAACCAAATTGGACCTATGTTGCTGGCTGCTGTGAGATTACCTTAATATCCAGCCTACGTTTCAAATTGATGTTACTAGTTTCATGCCTCAAGACCTTTTCCTAATTCACTAAACAAACTTCAGCTCTTAGGCTTAGGCTTCTATAGGCTGCCTGGTCCTTGTTTGGCCAAGAATGGACAGTAGGTTATAACTTATGACTAAACTAAATGCTGCTACAGAAACTAGACAACAATCTTAGTATCTTCCAGCCTTGTATATTTCAAATTTTAAGCCATAAGCCTAGGGAATATAACTAGCCTAAACCAGCCATGATTTGCTTTATGGAAGTCTTCCTCTTATATCGTTTACTGATTTAGTCAATTGGGAGCACAGGTTGAGGTAAACCTAGATGATGAAAACATGCTGTTATGGTTGGCCTATGACTAATTTATTTTCTGCATTGGCCAAGGATCTTGTAACATCTCAATCACAGGCTAATTAGGGATCACCCTTTGATTTGGTCTACTAGTCATTGCTTCAAGAGAAACTGGCCCCTAGGGGCCTAGGGTAACATATGACCTTGTGATCTTTGATGTCACAGACCTTGAGGCATGAGTCAGTCACCTATCTAATTTTCAGACCTCATATCAATGACTTTCTAAGTAAAAGAACTTCTAGTTCTCTGACTTGGGTTTCCTAAGACTGATTTGCTCTCTATTCGACCAGGTACAATAACAGGGGTAGCCTGAGGCTGAATTTACTACCATCACATAATTAAGAGTGTGATTCCAGCATTTACCTGACTTTTAAAGATCACAGAATCGAGCTACAACTTTGTAACAAGAGGAGCATCTTTTCTTTTAAACTTGGACTCTACTTAATGACCGTTGATATGATTTCTATGATTTATGCCGCTGTGATTTAGCGCATTGCTAACTATTACCGTAATTGCTAAATATTGATCCCTAACAGAGGTATTACAACTGACCTATTACACCTAGGTTCCTGATAATTTGCTTCATTATTTTTTCTAAACAACCTTTACAGCTGATTATAATTCCTGAACTGTACTCACATAATCCTGAACTATGATCATGAGACATAGACAAGTTTCAAAACTCAAACATCGTCAAGGATTGCTTGTTAAGATACATACCTACATATGATAATTGAAGAAAGTAGGGCAATCCTTTCCAAGAATTATGGTTTATGGTGGAATATTCAAGTTCTCCGTAGCATCTACACTATTCCTAAGCAAAGAACATCATATTCCTGTCTAGCTACATGCCGCTGTTGCAAATAAGCATGCTTCCTACTAAAGGAATAAAAAATTCTGAAGAAACCAAATCCAAATTAAGCATTTGAGCAAGTATTATCAATTGAAATTTTCATGCCGAGGTGGAGATAATAGCAAATATATTTTAGTTTCTCTCAAAGCTCCTTCTCAAATATATGTTAGAATAATGATAATAAAATGGAAGAGAAATATTTATAAAGAATCCAACCTGTGTGAAGCTAAGCCATAAGGAGTACAAGAACATCTTCTTCGCTAAAGTGAAGTTGAGACAGGTCCTGAATGAAAGTTTTCAAGATCACAAACGCTTTTCCTCTCCTAAGGAAAACTGGAACAGGTTCTGAAGATGCGGGAGACATGAAGATTTTCCGCTCTTACTCAAGCCAGAATGGAACACAAACGTCGAAACCAATTTGAATCGAAAGCACTAGAAAAATCTTTAGAGAGAATTTTCGAGAGCTTCCAAAACCATCCCCAGAGTTTTTCCCCACTCAGCCAAAGTAACTGCTCCTTTGAAAATGAATTTCCATTTATACCCTTCTCTTAACTGTGGTAGCATTAACCCAACCCCTAGTTACTTCCTAACCCTGGTTGTAACAGATTAACTAACCTCTAACAAAATCCAAAATCAGTTGTAGTTGTTTTTTATTCCCTCTCTTTTGGTGCTCCCATTGTACCTATTATTAATTTAAATTTTTGAAACTTCTTATCCCCTTGTTTTTTTTGAACGAAATTTGGTGATTTGGGCTTTTGAGCCCAAAAATACATCTTCTTTTTCTTTTTTATTTAATTTATTATTGTAATTTAAATTAAAATCTTTCGGACAAGAATTGGTGTTCACAATAATTTATCAATTTAATCTTTAATCAATCCAATCACCAATCAATAATCATATAAAATTTTATCCAAAATTAAATTCAAATATAATTAAATAGAAATTTTAAACTATTAAACAATTAGTAATTTTATCCTAGAGCAAGGAAGCTCTAAAACTACTTCTATAAATAATTAAGTTTTATCCAAAATTAAATTAAGATATAATTAAACATAAATTTTATAATTTTATAATAATTAATAAATTTCTTTCTAGAGCAAAGAAACTCTAGAATTACTCTTATACTCTACTTGAGTCTCCTCCCTTTACTTGGAATTGGAGTTTGGTGTAGCCTTTATCCTCTAAAGTATCCCTACCCAGTTTAGTTTCTACTTCATACTCCTACATCCCTTCAAATAGCCGCTTGAGATTTTGCAAAGTTGAGTTTTGGTGTGTGATTTTATATCTAAAGGTAACAGAGGTAAGAGGGTAGAAGAAAGACGAAAGTAGCAAAGCAAGAAACTAGGCTCAATTTAATGATTTCTTAACAATTATCTTTGAATGTGTTTTATTCATTTGATATATTGCTTCTACATGTGTGTGGAAACGTGGCGAAAGGAAGAAAAAATTTGGTGGATTGAAATTTTTGGTGCTATCAACTTAGTTGATTTTTGTGAAAATGAGGTGATTACAATTAGGGTGTTAAAAATACTCATCCTAAGCTTGCCTTAATATATCACTTACAATAACTTTATTATTATATAAATATTTTATAAAATTAGTTAGATTAAAAGAGTAATAAAATATATAAATTTTAAAATATATAATAATCTAATAAACTATGATATAATTAGAATGAAAATATTAAAAAAAGGATGAGTGTTAGGCAAGTTTCCTTAATCCTAATTGGAGATGGGAATGTGATTTAATTTTTCAACCCTAATGAGGATGGGGATCATGTGTTTAACAACACCCAGATTACTTAAATTCAATAGACCTCGTATAATATTTCTTAAATATGCATGTATTTCATACATATATAATCATCCTCATCAAAGATGCCTCATCATCATTATACAAGAGTTCCTCAATATTTGAATGTAAAATTCTAAGGTGCTACAATTGAGATAACAAGGGAATATATATGTACCTATACAAGGGCCAAGTCATCCTTCTTAAGTTAAGGACCACAGGATTCTTTTTCTCCAAACTTTTATTCTTCCAATTAGTACTATTATCTTATAGTGGCTATTATTAGTCACCAAGCATGAGACTTATCCTCCAAGTTGATGCTTTCCTTTATGTCTTGATGGGAAGTTCTGCATCATAGATCTATTAGAAAATAATTTCACATACAAGAAAATATCATAAGAGAGTGAGACATTTTATTCAAGTACAGTTTATTTATACATCTTTATTAACATCATATATATATATATATACACACACACACACACACATATATATATATATATATATATATATATATATATATATATATATATATATATATATATATAAACCTCATACACAAACTCATAAATCTCACTATCTAATATGGTTCAAATGAATGCAATGGGTTCTTACAAAATTATTCTACATTCTCTTCTTAAGTTCTTATGATGATAGACATAGGATTAGGTTGAAGTCTATTACTTCCCATACCACAATAATCCTCATTAATCCAGATATGGTTATCCTTAAAATATGCATGCATGTTAACCCAAATTATCATCATCTCACATTTATCAAAAATAATGAAAAGACTCGACCAATAATAATAGTGTTCAAGGTCCCATCAAGGCAGCTAACACTAACCAAAGTAGTCATGACTACAAGGAGCAACCCCGGGTCGTTGAAAGACTCAAACTTATCTCACGTATTTGCTAGGCTTGGAAGTTACCATTATTATGAATTTTGATCTAATTTCATATAGATTGATCCTTATATTTTCCATCTTCCTTTTATAAAAAGACTTGCAAATTATCCCCCACTAATGATTTACAAAATAAAATTTTGTAGAAATTATTATTTTTAAAAGTATAGAACTGAACTACTATTATTTCTAAATTTTTAGAAAAATTAGTTCACGAGAATATAATGACATAGTCATACATTATCTAGTTATAGGACAACCTAATAAATTAACTTATAAAAATATTATAAAATAAATTCTAATATAAAAATATTCCAACTATTTCATATTTTATCCTCATATTTAAAGGTTCAAATATATATATATATATATATATATATATATATAAAAGATAGGTTGATTAAATGTTAAATATATATTTTTTAAATATTATAAAAATATTGAAAAGAAAAAGGAATGATTTTTGTAAAGTAATGGATTTCAAATATTTTTATAAAATAGAAGTAATTTGGATTTTAACAAAACTTTTAAATTATACTTCATTATATTTATTATATAAAAATATATTTGTATAATTTAAAAACTATTAAATAATAGTCTTTTTAAGTACTTTTCTAACTTTAAAATTTACAGGTTATAAGTTTAAAAATTTATATAAAATTGTACAAATGTCTATTGTGTATGAAACTTTATGGATGCTATCCATAAATATACATCATCAAATAGCTAAAATTTATATTCAAAATCTCACCTATGAGCGAGAAACACAAAATTTAAATCCATACTTTTAGTATACTATTTTACATCAATTTAAATAATTCATTAATCTACTTTTATCTTCATACCTCCATCTCTAAATCAATCAACAACTATACAAATTTAATCTAACAATTAAATTTAAACATAACTAAATATAATTTTCTAAATTTTTAAGTAATAAATAAATTTTTTCCTAAAGCTATGAAACTCTAGAAGCACTACACTCTATTTATGTAACACTCTAATAATAATACACATCTTAGGTTTAAATTGTATCGTGGATCTACTACTAGTTTATTACTTCATGATACAAAACTCTTTTAAAAATTGCTTTTACAGAAAATAGGATACAATTTATTTAAAAAAAAAAACACTAATATGAAAATATGAGCCTTGTCGTAGTATATAAACTTAAAGGTAAATAAACTTTGCGGACATTATTGCTCATGTTAAGTTTGAAAATTAGTATGAACATACCCATAATATTATACATTCATTTAGTTAAGTAGTACTCACTATATACACTATAACGAAATAGAGAGGAAAATCATGCATAAGACTCACAATGATCCTTTCATATAGAACCAGGGCATTAGTACCCTTAGTTATTACAGTCACCTATAGATAGTCCTAAAACATATACAATGCAGAAGCTAGCTATTAATCCTTCTTTGGTACTTCACGGAGCAACCCATTTCACACTTTGCCCCCTTGGGCTCTTCTTACTCCTCTTCCGTGTGCTCCAAAAACTTCACTCCATATTATTCATTTCTAGATAGACCATTGTAATTGTGAAAGCATGGTCAAGCTCCGGAAAAGAATAGAGAGTAAGGAATGAGAATCTAAATTTCTTCGTAGCTTTCTACCTAGTTGATGATAACATTCTTAACCCAACCACTTTAGTTTATTTATGAAATTGTGATGAGCATACAAGTTTATTTTATACTTTGCAAAGCATCTTTATCTTTGAAGTAGTTATTCTAGATCTAAATAAATATCATTCTCATTCTTTAGCCATCATCTCAATGACAATTTAATATATGAAACAAAATTATTAAATTTATTCAAGCAATATATTTTCACTTTCCACATGCTCCACCTTTTATAGGATATGAGCTCATTCTCGATGGTTGTTACTATTGTAACTTGAAGTCCTATGACTTCTAAATGGAAAGTCATCGACTTCCATATGTGCACAAGTCCCCGACTTGACATAATAAGAGTAATGTATTATAAGTTTTCACATAGGGTTTTCTTCTTAACTTATCAGGTTCTATTATAAATCTTCGTAATAGGATGCATGCTCAGTATTCATCCAAAATGATATGCACATATAGTATCCAATTCATCCAATATCACCTAAACATTAAACATCGACACATGAAACCATATATTTATACACAAGTCATTGTGTCACTCAAGAGATCACTTAAAAAATTTACACATAAGTAAACCTACTCAAGCACAACCTTAATAACTAGGATAATAATATTTATCCAAAACCTTACATACTTAGTGAAACCTTTTATTTAATCAAAGTCCTTAAATTATGGAACATGCATTCAATTTCTAAAATTGTTCAAGTTGATCTTATTTTTAATGTTTTATGATATGTTTCTCATGTAAAATCTACACCACTCATTCTTACTAAGTTTCTCTCAACTTTCCTTTTCTCAAAGATTTATTGATATTTTTCTCATCATTTTATTTATGTTAGCTGGATAGCCTTTTTACCTTTTAAGTGAACTTTTATTCTTCTAAATCATATAACATTTTTGTTTCTAAAAATCCATTTTAAGTAAGATAGATAATTAAATTTTTAACCATTAATCTTTAATTTTTCTCTTTTCATCTTCTATTGGTCCAATAACGTTACTTAGTTTCATTAACATTTATGTTTATTTTCTAAATATTTATAGCCAATTCTTTGAGTTTAATATCTATTTAAGCAGTATCCTATGATCTTTTTTATTTCCTAATTTATTAACTTGCTTGCCAATATCTTAGTCCAATATCATCTCCATAAATGATAATGAAGTGTAAAACAATCAATAATCAAATAAAAAATAACCCGTGATAATATAATAAACAATCTTATATAAATTAGTTCACTTATCAATAGATCAAGATATTGAATCAACAGATCATTCATCATTGGTTGAATTAATAAATTATTAATTAAATTATTATATATCAAAAAATCTAACATTATCTACTATAATATTTCTATATTTTAAATTTAATTATCAAAATAATTAATATCATATAAATATATCAAATTAAAATAATTAAAAAAAATTTAATATAAAAAAATGTTACAAATCAAACTAAAAAATAAATTTTAAATATAATTAAATAATTAAAATTCTATATAATATATGATAAAATTATAAAATATGCTTAAATTTATAAATTTTTTAATATACGGTTAAATTAATTTTAAGTTTAATATATAAATTTTTGTAAAATAAAATTTACAGCGCTAATTTTAAAATATTAATAAATATATTATAGATTAATTTTAATCTATTTATTTTAAATTACTTGTCCTAAGATAATTAAGAAAGCAGTGTAGGGAAATCGAAATCTGCAGATTCATTGATGTTGACCAACTTAGTTAAACAAGAAAAAGTACCCCTTTGCCAAACCTCAAAAGCTTTTAAAAATCTCTTTACTTGTACGTAAATTGTTATTTTTTTAAAAAAATGTTCAACTCGACCGGTTTAATAAAGCTTATGAGTGACTGATTTTAGTAGAAAGCCGCAATTTGTTCCGATTTAAAACAGCTACTATATTTCCGATCTGATTAATGGCTGGAACCGTTCATATAACGGGTTTCCAGTTTTCCAGTTAAAACGATTCAACCCGTCGATTCGAAACATGTTTTACAACCCTGATACACCTATTGTCCGATAAAAAAAAAATTAAGGAGAAAAAAAATTATTTTTAAAATTGGAATGAATTTTATTTTTTTTAGTTTTGTTGTATCTGTATTTTTTTATATTAAAGAAAAGAATTAAATTTGATAAAATCTGTGGAAGCAATTTTTTTTATTTTTTATTTTAAATTATTAAAATTATTAAATATTTTACAAAATAAAAAATTATAAATAAAATTATACTATTAATTTTTTTTTAGTTTCTCATATCATAAGTTTTAATTAAATATATTGATGGTGTACTATCTCAAATCTTAATTTAAAATAGAATTTATATATATATATATAAATAGAATAATATATTTATTTATATTTAAATATAGATGATTAAATCAATTTAATTAAAAAAATTATTAATTATTAAATAAAAAATATATATAAATTTTTTTAACTTTTTTATTTTTCTATATATTTTTTTTACATATAAAAGAGAATCGTGACATATTTTTTTTCTTTGTTTTAAGCACTAGACCTATGCAGGAGATCTCCTGGCCGTGTGAAAATGGTTACTAAAGCCGAGGAGTCCATTTCCCTTCTTTTCAGACATTCTCAAACTGAAGGGTCCTCAGACCTGCCAAGCATTGGGTTGCTATTAAGAATGTGATACAGTCCCTCGGATTACAAACAATAATTTTAAAAGAAATATTATTGTTAAATAGATGAATTATAGTGAAAGAAAAAAATAATAAAAAGAACTATAAAAAAGTAAAATATATTAAAATAACAAAAATCCATTTAAAAAATTTCCTATATAATAACAATACCAAGATAATGATAATAAAGGGAGGGGAGGAAACCTACTTCAACCTACTTTTGACTAATGTCATAAATTTATAAAATTTCTGCTTAGTTTCTGAAATTATAAATCAATTAACCTTTACAATTATAAAATATTATTTAAATTTTTAAAATTATAAAAAAAACTGAACTAACTATTATTTAATAATTTTAAAGACTAAAACGATATTCTTGTAATATTATAAACTAAACTATCCAACGTACTTAATTTTATAGACTAATTTAATCTGCCGTGTGACTGTGACCATTAGGTCTAAGGACTCGAGAAGCTTCTTGTGTTTTGACTTCACACACCCACTTCGCTTTGAATAGAAAACTGAGTTATGTGCTACTCCGAATCACTGTCCGAGTCTTTCATTCCTTTCAAGCCTCTCAGCTTTTGCTGCATATATATCCAAGACAATCCCCACAACATAGTAAGATCAGATTTTGTATATTCTTAATAAAAAAAACATATAATAATAAATGTGTGTGGGCACGCATGCATGCGTAAGAAAGAAAGATCAATTTTTTATATTTTTTTAATGCCCGCCATTCCAACTCAAATACAAAGCAAGAATGTATAGAGAGAGATAAAAAGAAATATAAAAGATTAAATGTGATATATAATATGATAAGAGAAGAGATATTAAAAGAAAAATAAAATGCATTTGAATATAAATATTGGTTACATATGATGATAAATTTCCTTTACCTTCTTCCCAAACTTCTTTTCCTTAACCTCATATCTTGTCTTTGTTAGTCTTGATAGCCACATCCCTGGGAAGAAGAACTGTAAATGAATAATAATAATAATAATATCATGAGAAACGAATTTGTCACTTGTTGTGGTTTATGAATTAGAGAAGCATAAAAAAAAGTCTGAGACAGTTATAATTTTTATTTGGGTAATACCTGTAGTATTCTGTCAATTTTCTTTGTTCTCTTCTTTGGTCTTTTGAGGGATTGTTGTCCCTTGCATAGAAAGATAGTCATCTTCTTTTTCCTTTCTTGAGAGAGGAATGCATATTCTTGGCCACTGATTGACCTCAATAGTAACCTTGTCTCCATCAACAACACGTGACGATGTAGCAGGCTGTTCAGATTGCATCCTTCGGTTACTTCTTTCCATACCTGAAGAAGACTCACTTCCAAGAACTGAGGGATCTTATTCCAAATTTCTTGAAGGTTTAGCAGTAAAGAGATCAACACCAGAATCTATTTATATTGGTTCATTTTTAAAATTATGAGTTAGATATTAAAAATTTGTATAATCTTTCTCTCAATTAAAAATTTGTCGAATAAATTTTTAATAAATAGTAAATTGATCAATTATGTAATAATTATTTAAAAATGCAATGTTACAAAATATAATAGAAATAAAAAATTAGGAAACTATAATGAAATCATATATAATATAATCCTACTGAGAAAATAGGAATCAAATCTAAATTAAATATATACAAATCCTATCAAATTTTAAAATAAAATGTTACCGGATTTCAAAATGAAAATCAATTGAAATCCTAATTACATTTTACTATAAATTAATAAGATTTCTAATTATATTTATGAAGAAAATAACAAATCTTCTCATAACCCTTGCACAACCGCATTGAATGATTCTTTGATCTTCTTAGCTTGTACTCTTATTATTGGACCGATCTGAATGAAAGAAAGTGAACTTATATATTTAAATAGGATTCTCATGGATAATTATAACCCAAATGAATAAAAATGATGAAAATCCAGTTAGTTGGATGTGCATGGATAAAAAGGAATGAAAACGAATTTGGTCATTTTTAAAATATATAAATTACTTTGGTTGTTCTAAATAAAAATGTGTATATATATATATATATATTAATTTTTTAAAAAAATTATTATGCTAATAAACTATTTTACTCCAATTTTTTTTTTCAATTTTTATGAGATCTTTATCAATTAAAGTAACTTGTAGTTTTTAAAATACAATATAATGGCTTTTTTTTTTATAATTTTACCCCTACTTTCCAAAAAAAAAAACAATTAAAAATTATCATAAAATAATAAACTATTCAAATTAATTTGATAGCCTTTAAATTCAAATTCTCCCTTTCTCTATGTTAATTTCAATAGATTAAAAGTATAATCTTATTTATAGTTCACTAAGACCGAAAAGAAAGGGTGTTACACTAGATGCTTGAATTCCAACTTTTCAGCTATGAAAATGTCAACTTTCTACTACTTGGCAAATCATATACAAGCTCAATGGACTAAGTTATAGGATATTATTCTGGGTTTGTACCATTTGGTCATCGCTTATAGAATCCATTTCTAAATGCTTAAATCCATAGCTATTATGCAAATTGGGTTTGACAACATTCAAGATTTAGTTATATTTGCTAGTGGAAAAATTACATTTTATAACAGAAATTTATATTGATTGTTTAGAAACTTATGTAAATAAAAATGTGGTGGTATTTTTGTAAATAAATCTAAATTTTTTATTCGGTTGTTTTGAGAATCGATGTAAAAAGTAGATTTTTTTTTATAATTCTCTATATTAGTTCTGAAAATAACCGCTGTAAAAAGTCAATTTTTTATATTAATTTTTGACATCGTTTTTTAGAGAACTGTGTACAAAGTTGGCAATGACATTTTTGTAAATAAAATAACAAAAATTCTACATCAGTCATTATTTTAACTGATATAGTAAGTCATTTCTACATCGGTTTTGAGAAACAACCAAGATAGAATGTTTTCTTCTATCACTTTTTTTTCGACGTTAGTCGTCTTTAACCTCATTCTCCAAAACTCCAGTTTCTCGTTTTGAGCTGTTCTCTCTTTTTCGTTTACGTTTTAGTCATTGCCGCCATCGCTGTTGTTCGTCGTTGCATTCCGTCCTTACGTTTGTGGTCGTCGTCTCCGTTGTGACCATTGCCTCCATTCAAATTCGTCGTCGCGCACCCTAAGGTATGAGCAACACCATCGTCTTTGTCATTATTTATCCATATCCTTCTATTATTATAGTTTAAATTTACATTTATTTTAGTTGTATTCTATAATTTGCAAGCTTTTTTATTTGACTACCGTTGTACCTTCGTTCGAAAATTGTTGTGCCTTTGCTCGGACACTGCTTGGCCACCGCTCTACCATTGTTGTGTTGCGTTGAATGTGAGGTATTTTCTGTGCATCTCTACTTTGTCATTGTAGATGTGAAAATTTGCTTGTATAAGCTTGAACAAATAATTCTTTGCACCTTTGCTTTGTTAGGTGATATGTATGTTATAGTATTGATTTCGTTTTAAATATAGGCAACACTTAAGTGTATGAACCTGGTTTTGAGTTTAAATATGTTAGTTTCTTTTCTTGAGTTCAAATATGAGCATACCCTTAATTTCCCGTTCAAGGTTGAATACAATGAGTATATTACTAAATAAGTAAATCATTCATTGTATTAAATCTTGAATTGTCCAAGTTGGACAATTTGGGACTAAGTTTTTTATTCAGTGGTTAATAATTTCTCCTTAAATCTTGTAAATTGTACTTGATGAAAGTTTGGTTTAGTTCATTTTGCATTCTCTTTGGATACATGCTTGATTATGGTAAATGAAACCACAGTCAAGTTATGTACTTGGAGATTGATGCAAAATGCTGTCGAAATTTCACCAAGTATAATATTCAAGATTTTAGAAGTCTGTTAATCGATGAATAATTTTTTTTTCTCGAATGGAATAGGGCCTTACCAATAGTGACTATGATTCTTATATAGTATGTATTATAGTTGGATAAATGCTAAATGAACGAGTGATGAGTACGAGAATATGGTCGAAGAGTTTTTGAAATTTGCACAAACAAATCTACTTCGGAGTAATGGATAGTTTTACTGTCTGTGTGTTAATTGTCTAAATGAGAGACAATTGATTGTTGATCAAATTAAAGAGCATGTTCTTTGTGATGGGTTATGCAAAAGTTATACAAAATGGACATGGCATGGTGAATTATTAGACATGCCAAGTGTGTCACAGATGGTGAAGGTTAATATAAATATGGAAGATCGGGTAGAGGATATGATTAGTGATATAGGGCATGCGTCGTTTGAGCGGGCAAATATGTATGGTAGCTTGTCTACTAATTCGAAGAAACCTTTGTATCCTGGATGCACTACGTTTACACGATTATCAGCATTATTAAGATTATTCAATTCGAAGGCAAGAAATGAATGGAGTGATAAAAGTTTCACATAATTACTTGAACTATTGGTAGAGATGCTTCTGGAAGGTAATACATTACTAGAGCGTAATTATGAGGCGAAGAAGATGTTATGTCCGATGGGTATGCAGTATAAGAAAATACATGCCTGCCCCAATGATTGCATACTATATAGGAATGAGTTTGAAGGATTACGTGAATGCCCTATATGTCAAGTTTCACGGTTATAAACCGAAGGATGGTAATTCTTGTTACAATGAAAGCACAAAGCGGTCTCCAGCCAAACTGTTGTGGTATCTTCCAATAATTCCAAGGTTCAAATGATTGTTTTGTCATAAACATGATGCAAAGAACCTTAGATGATATGTAGATGAAGATAGATTGATGGAAGACTTTGTCATCTAGCTGATGGTTTGCAATGGAAGATGGTTGATCAACTATATCTGGATTTTGGGAATGAGCCAAGAAACCTAAGGCTTGGACTTGCAACAGATGGAATGAATCTGTGTGCTAATTTAAGTAGTAAGCATAGTTCATGACATGTACTTTTGACAATTTACAACCTTTCTCCAGAGTTGTGCATGAAACGTAAATACATCATGTTGTCTATGATGATTTTAGGTCCACAACAACTTGGAAATGACATAGACGTTTATCTTGCTCCATTGCTTGAAGACTTGCGAAATATATGGAAAGAAGGTGTGGATGTGTTTGATGGGTATGGTAATGAAAATTTTAAGATGCAGGAATGTTTTTCTGCACTATTAATGACTTTCCAGCATATGGAAATTTATCTGGATACAGTATTAAGGGGCACAAAGCATGTCCTATATGTGAAGAAGGCACAAGTTACCATCAACTGCATCATGGAAGGAAGACAGTTTATCTTGGTCATTGGAAATTTCTCAGGATTAATCACCCTTATCGTAGATTAAGGAAAGCTTTTAATGGGTTGTCAAAACATGATGTTGTTCCAAAAGTCTTAACTAAACAACAAGTTTATAAACAGGTTAAAAACATCAAAAAAAATTTTGGAAAGACTCAAAAGAAGGTCACCTAGATAAGGATATGGAAGAAAAGATCAATATTTTTTTATCTTCCATACTGGTGCAATCTTGATGTTAGACATTGTATTGATGTGATGCATGGGAAAAAAATGTGTGTGATAGCATCATTGGAACACTTCTGAATATACAGGGTAAGACTTAAGATGGTGTCAATTCTCAACTGGATTTGGTTCAGATGGGTATACGACATCAGTTAGCTCCATAGTCTGTAGGAAAGCGGACATATTTTCCCCTGACATGTCATATATTGTTTAAAAAAGAGAAAATAAGTTTATGTGAGTGCCCACATGGGATTAAAGTGCCACAAGGTTATTCTTCAAATTTTAAAAGACTTGTCTCTATGAAATATTTAAAGTTAGTTAGGTTGAAGTCTCATGATTGTCATGTGTTAATGCAACAACTACTTCAGTGGTTATTCGTGACATTTAGCCTAAAAAAGTTAGACATACCATAAGTAGGTTGTGCTTCTTTTTCAATACAATATGTAGCAAAGTCATTGACCCTCTAAAATTGGAGGAGTTGGAACATGAAGCTTTTACTGTCTTATGCCAATTGGATATGTATTTTCCTCCATCATTTTTTGACATTATGGTTCACTTGGTTGTTCATATAGTGAGGGAGATCAGATTATGTGGTCCAATTTATCTAAGGTGGATGTATCTAATTGAACGATACATGAAAATATTAAAAGGGTATGTGAAGAATCCACACCGTCCCGAGACATCTATGATTGAAAGATACATTGCAGAAGAGATAATTGAGTTTTTTACAGAGTATTTGTTAGAAGTGGAACCCATAGGAGTTCCTAAGTCTCGTCATGAGGGAAGACACGGAGGTAAAGATACATGAGGTATAACTGTGAAAAGCATGGGTCGTGCGAAAGTCCTTCAAGCACATTTGTATATTTTGAATAATACCGATGAGGTTCAACCTTACTTATCTACTCACAAAACCATGATAAGGGAAGAGAATGTTTGAATGATTGAAAAATGGTTGTTGAATAAGCATAACAAAATGTTCTTAAACTGGTTTGATGAAACAATTTAGAAGGATGATGGTGCCTCTGATACATTGAAGTGGCTAGCAAATGACCCAAACTTTGATGTCATATATTGGACTGGATACAATATCAATCATTTTTTATTTTACACAAAATCTCAAGATGATAAAAGTACCATGCAAAATAGTGGGGTTGTGATGGTAACAGAGTCGATGCATTTTGCAAGTTCCAAAGATAAAAATCCTGTAATGGGTTCCATATCTTACTTTGTAGTGATTCAAGAGATTTGAGAGATTGATTACACCAAATTTAGAGTGTTTGTTTTCAAATGCAGGTGGGTTGATAGTAATAGTGGTGTGCAAGTTAATGAATTGGGATTTACATTGGTTGACCTTCAGAAAGTAGCTTATAAGGATGATCCTTTTATCATGACCCACCATGCAAAACAAGTGTTTTATGTTCAAGATCCTTCTAACAAAAGGTGGTCAGTCGTTCTTTAAGGAAAAACGACAATCGCTAGTGATGACACTAATAATCTTTCAAATATTGATATTTCTCAAACTCCCT
Organism: Canavalia gladiata; assembly: GCA_037954105.1. NCBI lineage: Eukaryota > Viridiplantae > Streptophyta > Magnoliopsida > Fabales > Fabaceae > Canavalia > Canavalia gladiata. Next base: position 33,365,032 of record CM075658.1, on the reverse strand, counting down.
TATCATAAACGATATCTAGTATCAATAAAGAAAATGAAATTGATGGTATACATACTATTTGAGATGATCATCATGAAGGAATATGGGAAAATATTACTACATGATACAAGTTAGTTATTTATTTGATTATATCATCATTCTGTATTTATTTTTTTAACTTATTTTAAAGTATTTATTACATCTTTCATATTTAATATAATTTTTAACATTTTTTTTCTCTCATTTCAACATGTAAATGGATGATTAGTACATTTTCTTTAACTTTCAACACTTGTTTGACATAATTTTAAGTTATTTTATTTATAAATTAAAATTTGATAATAAATAATAATGCATTTAGTTTACATATATAGATTATGTAAATTTTGCATTATCTGTCTGGTCATTCTGGGTATATATGCAGGTATTGTGAATAAATAATATGATAATATGTAACAAACATTTTAAAAAAAATTTCTATATCGGTTGAGAGTTGAGAGTATAACTAATGTAAGAAGTACACTTTCTACGTTGATGAGAAAAAACAATATAGAAAATATACTTTTTACATCGGTTCGAAAATTAATATAAAAAATTTTATTTTTTATATCACCAAAACTCATTTTTCACTCATTACTTGACTTTACATGCGTACTTGATGTTCGTAGAAATCATTTCCAAGGCACTCGTCTCCCATGCCAATTATTATAAACTATTTAACGATTATTGTCTCTATTACCACCCTAAATGTACCGTGAGTATACTTTTTTATCTTAGCAGTATTTTACATGCATCCAAACCCTATATAAAGGTAGAAAAATGTTTCTCTAATAAGATATTCATTTCTATACCATTACTCTGTTAGAACTTTATTCAAGTGTCGAAGTGTTATTGTAATTAACTCTAATCTCTATTATTCAAAGCTCTAGCATATTACAAAATTAGCACACACTTAAAGATTTTGGATCTAGTTTGTAAACCTTACATTTGGAACTGTGCTAGACTGTATATAAAAATAAACATAAATTTTTATTTATAAAAAGTATATAATTTATTAACAATTTTCATTACGGTAAATAAACAACAAATGTATAATAAAATATCTTGCAAACAATTTGCATAAGGAAGCAAATGAAAAAAAAAATACACGGTTTTTTTGAAAAAAAATTGTAAAAGCGGCTAAAAGGATTCATGTTGAGATTTCAATCTCATAAAAAAAATAATTTCTTTTAATGAGAGTTTTAAAAAATAAATAATAATTTTATATTTTATTAATTTTTTTAATAAATTTATATTCATAAAAATTATTCATTATAAATTTTTTTAACAGTACGATTAGTATTACCATCAAAATTAAATATAAATTTTATCAATTTAATATTTTTTTTATTAATTTATACAACCATTAAAAAAATTTATTTTTTTAGTATATATAAATAAATTCTTCATATTTTAATCAGGTGAATTATCTAATGAAACTAATTTTAGCTAAAAGAATAACATAATATTCCAGTATTAACACTATAACCTTCCTTAATTATTAAATGGAAGCATGAGACGAGTTAGTTATAGTTAGCCAAAATATTTTTTAGGTATATCATGATTAATTGTATTCTAATATTTTAATTTATTTGATATTTGAGCAGGAATTGTTACAAACACACAAGTTTAAGATAGTTAAGATGTAAGGTGCAAAAACATGTTTTGAGAGTTTTAAGAAATCTAAAAAATTGTCTTAATTTTTAAATTACTTTTTTTTTAACTTTTATTTTCCAACAATAATAAATATTAAGTTTAAGTATATTTCATATTTAAATATAGTTATAATAGTGATGTTGGATATTATAGTATTATTTAAATTTTTTTAATATAATTTAAGATTTTAAAAATTGTTAGTATATATTTTGATATAAATTTTTGTTCTTAGTATTATTTTTTAGATATTTTTCAATTATTTTAGTAAATAATAATAATAAATAAATGACAATAATTAATCATAGTCTAAATTGTTGGAATATAAAAATATTAGTAAATATGCATTGTGATTATAAAAAATTTAACAAAATTTTCCATAATTTTGAACAAAAGTAATAAGGGTTTAAACTCTTAAAAAATATAAAATAATTAGTAAAGATTTTTTATAACTATAGATAATTAAAAAATATTTTAACCGTTGAAAATCTTTTAAAATTTAGTAAAAATTATAATAAAATATAGATAAATTTTAAAATTTTTAATTGAATTTATCTATACTTACTTAAAATCTTTGTTAATTAATTTATCACATACAATTTTTTAACGGTTTGATAAAAATCTTAGGTAAATAATATAAATAAAAATTTAAATTTTTAATAAAATTAAAAATAATCATTGTTAAAAATTAAATTTTTTATAGTTACATCACAAGATAAAATATCGTATATAATTCAGAAGTTTGTGAAAATATATGAAAAGAAGAACTATTTGATTATAAATTTTTTTATTTAAAATTAATAAACTTTTGATACAAACAATTATGAGAATGAGTAATTATAATTTAATAATTTGTTATATCATCAAAAAATTATAGTTTATCTATAGTTATAAGCAATATAATTACGTTAGTGTAACTTAAGTAGTATAATCTGATTACTTCAAATTTTGACATGGTTAAATAAGATATTAAATTACGCTGATTTTGACATGTTTGTGATGCTTACATTACACTCTTCTCCTCTCATATTTTAAAATACACACTTTTCTCTTCTAATATATATATATATATATATATATATATATATATATATATATATATATATATATATATATATATTACACTTCAATCTGTTTTAGTATTAAATATGTCTTCTAATAATATTGTATTCTGTTATCATTATTAGTGTTTCCAACAAAACCATTTGATTTAAAGTTTAGTATAATTAATTTTGACAAAATTGATTTGCATCGTTGAATATAATTGGGAATAATAAAATAAATCTTAATCAAATATTTTTATTGGAATGCGTCTTTTTATTGGATAGTTCTAGAATTAATTTTCTAATAATCTAACCAAAAAAAATAAATAATTTTGAACATTTTATTATTTATTTTAGTGTTTTAAAAGGTAAAATGATCTTTTAAATACTTTTATTATTATTTTTAAATTTTTGTCTAAATTATTTATTTCATCTTTTAAAGTTAGAAAACTAATATTAGATGTTCAAAATTATTTGTTGAACATGTTGAGAACCATAATAATTGAAATCATTTCTCTAAAAAACTTATTTACATTAATATATATTCATCTTTTAAGGGAAGGAGGTATATTTTCAAAACAAGAAGGAAAATAAGTGTGATATAAGCATGCCTTAGGGGAGAAAAATATAATTTAATCTAAATATTTTAAATAAGAAAAAAATAAAATGTTTAATCTAAGAAAAGTCATGTGGCATAATAAAGACAAAAGTTGTTACTAAAATTATTCTCGTTTGAGAACGAAAGCTCTAATTTATATTATAATGATAGATTATGAAACTAAATTAGTAAAATTAAAACATATCATCTTTATTGATATAGTACATTAAAATTTAATATTTTAAAAATAACTTGTTCTTGTTAAATATTTAAAAATTAAATTTTTAATTGAGATTAATTAAAATTAGAATAATTTTAAATTTTGGGTTTTTTTAAAGTAAAATTATATCATTAACTTCATATAGTATATAAAGGTTTAAAATTTGAAGGGAATAAAATCTAAAAAAATAAAATAAAATGTTTAATTAAAAAATAAAGCCACCTGCCTTAATGAGATTCAAAATTGTTCCTAAAGATATTTTTATTTAAAAATGAAGATTCTAATTTACAATAATATAGAGATAGATTACGGAAACAAATTAGTAAACTCATTAGAAATAAAATAAATTTAAATTAATTTATATGCTTAATGAGATTTCTAATTATGTTGATTTTAACATATTTAAGTTAATGTATCAAATAATTTGAAATTAATTTTAAAATTTTCGAACATAATCATGATAAAAATATATAATATAATGATTTATTTATAAATAAAATCAACTAATATAAAAATTAATTAACAGTGTATCATGTAATCCTCTTTCATTTTGGCGTGATGCAACTTTAAATTCAAATTAAGATTAATTAAAATTTTAATAATTTAAAATTTTACTTTATCTTTAAAAATTTTCTTCAATTTTGTTAAAGTATATCAATATTTATATTTAATTTATATCAAATTAATATTTAAAAAAATAAATTTATAAATAAAAATAAGATTAAATGATTAAGATAGAAAATGTCACGGTAATTTAATAAAAATAAAAATAGTTTTTAAAAATATTTTAATAAGAATAAAGATTGAGAATCACATAAATAAAGACAAATATAATATTTTATATCACAATCAATTAAGTTAAAGTTGACTAAATTTTAATATAAATATTTGAAAAAAATAAAAGTAATTGAAGGATAAAAATATAATATTTTTGATAAAATTAAAAAGATTATGTAATACATTAAAAAAATAGATTAAAAAATTTTTAATATAAAAAATAAACATTTAAATTTAATATATATATTTAACATAAAAATTTAAAATTCGATTCTCATCACTTTATAAATTATAAAAAAAAATTTAACATAAATAAATTCATAAAAATAAAATAAAATACATAACTCAATAAAAAATTTAAGATTCTATTTATAGTAGATCAAGTTATATAATGGTCAAATCCTATCATACCTTTATATTAAAAGATTTTATGCAAATTTTGTTACAACTCTAATTATAACTAGATAATAAACTTGCTAAAAATTTAAAAATTGGAATTTAATTTGATTGTGCAGCCACCATCAAATTTTTATTTAAAGAAAAAATGTTTGAAAAGATCCTAACTTGAGGAATAAATATAAGTTCGGGAGTCGATTACGAGTAGCGAAGGTATTAGGCACACTACTCGCTCGTTCTAAAGAACGGTACCTTTAAAATAAGTGTGTGATTTTGATATCTTTGGAAACTGTTTAATCCTTTTGAATAGAGTAGAAAATAAATAAGTTTTTGAAAAATGGCCTGACAGGACTTGATCCTGCTCCTACGTATTTTCTGGTACAATGGAAGACTCAAGGCTGCGTAGTTCTGGTTAAGGATATGGTCCCTAAGAAATTTTGTAAAGAAGATGAAGTTTGTATTGAATAGTTGCATTTGGGGCTCATTTAAATTTTAAAATCTATTTATAAAGTTGATTTTTTTAAAAGGGTGGAAAAGATATCTTCGATCCAGATGCACAGAGCCGGAGGCAAACGAGGGCTGCAATGCGACTCATAATTCTCCGAATTTTGAAAGATAGGGTATGTTGCACTTTCAAATTCGAAACTCATTGCGCGAGATCTAGGATTACTTAAAACTTTGAAAAGTGTTTGGTAGAATTGCATTTTTGAATATTTGATTTAAAAAGGAGGACCTTGGACCACATGCACAGAGTCGGAGGCAAACGAAGGTTGTACTGCAACTCATATGACTCTCTGAACATTGAAAGACAAGGTATGTTGCACTTTCAACTTTGAAGCTCATTGCGTGAGATCTAGGATCTCTTACAAGAAAAGTGTTTTTAGAAAAACTAAATTTTTGAAGATTTGATTTAGAATGGAGCATCTTTGACCCATATGCACAAAGTATTGCGACTCATATGACTCTCCGAACATTGAAAGACAAGGTATGCTTCACTTTCAACTGCGAATCTCATTGTGTGAGATCTAAGATAGCCTAAATCTTTGAAAAGTGTTTTAGAAAAACTAAATTTTTCGAAGATTTGATTTAGAAAGGAGGACCTTCGACCCACATGCATAAAGTCGGAGGCAAAAAAGGTTGCACTGAGACTCATACGACTCTCCGAACATTGAAAGATAGGGCATGCTGCACTTTCAAATTGAAAGCTCATTGCGTGAGATCTAGGATCACTTAAAGCTTTGAAAAGTGTTTTAGAAAAACTAAGTTTTTGAGGATTTGATTTTTAAAAAAGAGGACCTTTGAGCCACATGCACAAAGTCGAAGGCAAACGAAGGTTGCATTGAGACTCATATGACTCTCCGAACATTGAAATACAAGGTATGTTGCAATTTCAACTTCGAAGCTCATTGCGTGAGATCTAGGATCGTCATCTTTGAAAGTTTTAAAAATCTAATTTTAAATGTTCCACTTAATAGATCATGTGTGAGCAAAGAGCATATTATACTAAATTTTTCGAAAATATTTTTGGGTAGATCTAAAAAATTAATACCAATCAATTGAAATATATGGATTATAGGAATCAAACAAAATAAGTTTGAAAAATATTAGACCAGAAATGAGCAAGTTATGCACAAATCAAACAAGCTAGGTTCATTTGCGCACCAAGATGAACATACTTCAATAATCAAGTGATAGAAACTTCATTTCAGATCCAAATTAGACAAATAATATCGTTCTAGAAACTAGAGAGAAAGACAAAGAGAACGCAATAAAAATCACTAAAATTGGAGATCATTTGACCGATCAAAAATGAAAACAAAAAATAGAGATGAAGATGAACTTGGAAATCCGAGATGAAGGAAGAAAATTAAGCAGAATAAAAGTTGGATCTAACCTCCATTGATGTTCCTTATTCAATTGTCTCTAATCCAGCTTAGGTCATATGGTCCAAAGGTAAGAATTAAGTGCTTTTTAATTTGATTCAAGCATACACTTAACTCTTTAGGTTTAATGACTTAATCATGCATGACTTAAGTTAGACTTAGCATATAGGATGCATGCACATGGTCATGCACTCTTAGAAATTTGTTTCAAAGGAGGATATACAAATACAAACAAATCAGAAAGGAATACATATAGAAGGATCAACACATGAAAAATAATACCTAAACAAGGTTTAAAGAACAAGATCTACATAAGAACTTCAAGAACACAAGAGATTTTGACGCCAAAATTTGAATTCAAATCTTAGAAATTTTTCAAAAATATTTTTTGGTAGATCTAAAAAATTAATACCAATCAATTGAAAGATATGGATCATAGGAATCAAACAAAACAAGTTTGACAAAGATCAGACCAGAAATGAGCAAGTTATGCACAAATCAAACAAGCTAGATTCTTTTGCGTGCCAAGATGAACATACTTCGGTAATCAAGCGATAGAAACTTTATTTCAGATCAAAATTAGACAAATAATATCATTCTAGAAACTAAAGAGAAAGAAGAAGAAAATGCAACAAAAATCACTGAAAATTCTGAATTCCCTTAATGACTCAAAGTGCTCATCTCCTTCCCTCCAATTTATAAGGGGGACATCTCCTTATATAGGAGGAAGAGGGATTGAAGAAATATCCCATGTCCAATGTGGGACTTCTTTCCCATATAGGAGAATTTTTCCTTTTTTCTTTCCTTTTTTATAATTCTTATTTTATTTGGTATGGGATTTCTTTTTCTCTTTTCTTATTTTTACTTTTTTTTATTCTTGTTATTATTTCTACTCTTTTCCTTTTTCTCTTTTCTTTACCTTTTCCTTGCTTAAAAATTGGCCTTGGAAATAATTGAGTGTTTACAATTTGCCCCTCTTTACTCATTTTTTTTTACCAAATAATATGAGAAATAATTTTTCTAGATTATCATGGTAGGAAATGAGTAAAGACATGAACAAGTTATGTCCGAGATAAAGATAAAAACTGGCATGAGTGCAAGACTTATTGGTCAGGTTTAAAGATGTCAGGAAGATATGAGAGTTGAATGATGCTTCAAGAGTACTGGGAAAGTCCCGACTTATGAGTGCTTTCCATGATAAAATGGAGGATGGTAGTTTAAATATGGAAATTTGAATGAGCTTTGCAAGCCTTGCGCAATGAGCTAAAGAAGTTTAAATATGCAACGCCTGATATGGTAGGCCAAAATGCGAAAATTGGAATGCAGAGCCTGATTAGGCTAGGAATGAAAAATAATGGCCTGTTAAGATAGGAAAAGAAGAAATGACTTGTTAAGACAGGCGAAGTGAAATGAAAAGGACCTGTTAAGACATGCAAAGAGAAATGAAAAAGACCTATTAAGATAGAAATGGAAAAGACTAGCCTGTTAAGACAGGAAAAGATGGAAAAGACCTAATAAGACAGGAAGATGGAATTTAAACATGCAGGGCCTAGTGTGATAGGCCAAAATGCAAAAATTAAAATGCAAAGCTTTATGTGATAGGTTGACAAAATTTAAACGTGCAGGGGCTTGATGTGATAAGCCAACATACAAAAATTTAAACGTGCTAGGGGCCTTGTGATAGGCCAAGATGTAGAAATTTAAACATGTTGGGGCCTTATATGATAGGCCAAGATGCAAAAAATTAAACGTGCTGGGCCTTATGTAATAGGCCAAGGTGCAGAAATTTAAACGTTCTAGGACCTGATAGTATAGGCCAAAATGCAGAAAATTAAACATGCTAGGTCGAATGTGATAGGCCAAAATGCATAAAATTAAACGTGATGGGGCCTGATGTGATAGGCCAAAATGCAGCAATTTAAACGTGCTGAGGCCTGATGTGATAGGAAAAAATGCAGAAAATTAAACGTGCTGGGCCTGATGTGATAAGCCAAGATGCTGAAAATTAAACGTGCTGGGGCCTAATGTGATAGGCTAAAATTCAGAAAATTAAATGTTCTGGGCCTGCTGTGATAAGTCAAGATGTAGAAAATTAAACGTGTTGGGGCCTTGTGTGATAGGCCCCAAAATGTAGAAAATTAAACATGTTGCGTCTGATGTGATAGGACAAGATGTAGAAAATTAAATGTACTAGGACCTTGTGTGATAGGTCAAAATGTAGGAATTTAAACGTGTTGGGGCCTTATGTGATAGGCTAAGATGCAAAAATGTAAACGTGTTGGGTTTGATGTGATAGGAAAAGATGCAGAAAATTAAACGTACTAGGGCCTTGTGTGATAGGTCAAAATGTAGGAATTTAAACATGTTGGGGCTTGATGTGATAGGCCGAGATGCAGAAATTTAAACGTGTTGGGGCCTTATGTGATAGGCTAAGATGCATAAATTTAAATGTGTTGGGTCCTGACAGTATAGGCCAAAATGAAAAAATTTAAACGCGCTGGACCTAGTGTGATAGGCCAAGATGCAGAAAATTAAACATGTTGTGGCCTTGTGTGATAGGCCAAGATGCCGAAATTTAAACGTGTTGGGGTCTGATGTGATAGGCCAAAATGCAGGAATTTAAACGTATTGGGGCCTGATGTGATAGGTAAAATGCAGATGATGTCCTGTTGTTAACAGGAAAAATGCAAGTCTACTAAGACAAGCGGACATAATTTAAACGTGCAAATGAGGTCCTGTTGTTGACAGGAAAAATGCAAACTTGTTAAGACAACTAAAATGCAGATGATGTCCTATTGTTGATAGAAAAATTGCAAGCCTATTAAGACAGGCGAACAAAATTTAAATATGCAGATGAGGTCCTGTTGTTGACAAGAAAAATGCAAACCTGTTAAGGCAGGTAAAATGCAGATGATGTCCTGTTGTTGACAGAAAAAACGCAAGCCTATTAAGGCAGGAAAAGTAGAAATGGTCTGTTAAGACAGACAAAGTGAAATGGAAATGGCCTGTTAAGACTGGTAAATCAAAAAAGTCTTGTTAAGACAGGCGAGAAAAAGGAAAAAAGCTTGTTAAGGCAAGGAAAGAAAAAAAGGCCTATTAAGATAGGCACGGTGAAGTGAAAGCGACCTGTAAGACAGGTGAAGCAGAAATGGCTTGTTAAGACAAGCGGGATAAATTGGAAAAGTACCTGTTAAGATAGGCAGGAAAAAAGTGAAAAAGGACCTGTAATAACTGGAAGGAATGGTCTGTTAAGACAAGCAAAGAAAGAAATGGAAAAGATTCATAATAACTGGATAGGATAGCCTGTTAAGACACGTAAAAAGATGACTTGTTAAGACAGGCAAGGAAATGGATGACCTGTTAAGACAGGCAGTAGAAGAATGGCCTATTAAGACAAGCAAAATATAAAAGACTTGTTAAGACAGGTAAAGTAGAAATGGCTTGTTAAGACAGACAAAGTTAAATGAAAAAGACCTATTAAAATAGTGAAAGCAGAAATGGCCTATTAAGACAGGTAAAGTGAAATGGAAAAGATCTGTTAAGACAGGTAAAGTAGAATTGATCTGTTAAGCCAAGTAAAGTGAAATGAAAATGACCTACAATAATTGGAAGGGATGGCTTGTTAAGACAAGGAAAGGAAGATGACCTATTAAGAAAAACAAGGAAATGAGTGACCTGTTAAGATAGGCAGAGAAAAATGGCCTATTAAGCAGGAAAAGTGAAAAAGAAAAGACCTATTAAGACAGGTAAAGAAGAAATGGACTGTTAAGACAGGAAAAGTTAAATGAAAAAGACCTGTTAAGATAGCCATGCAAAACTGGCCTGTTAAGACAGGAAAAGTGAAATGGAAAAGACCTGTTAAGACAGGTAAAGTAGAAATGGCCTGTTAAGATAGACAATGTTAATGAAAATAACCTATTAAGATAGGAATGAGAGAGATGACCTGTAAAGACAGGTGAGATGAACCGGAAAAAGCATGGTAACAATATGGAAAATGATATGAGAATGCTAACAAATTCTTTGTTAGGACAATGATGTGTCCCAAAGATGTAGGCATATTGCCTAATGCTTGACCAGGTGAGGAGGGAATACAGGTTCTTTTGTTAGATGTTTTGAGTTATTTGAAGCAATTTAGTTATCTTTAATTAATTTAAACAATTGACCAATTGCCTTATTTTGAGTGGTTTGGGCAATAATTTTGCCTCAATTTTGAATATTTTTAAGCAATTGATAATTACTTTCTCTTGAATAAATCCGGGCAAAAAAAATTTTCCCCAGTTTGAATTTTGATTTTTTGAAATTGGGGATTGCCCCGCTTTGAATTTTTCCAGGAAAACGTTTGCCCCAATTTGAATCTTTAATTTTCAGAAATCAGGGATTGCCCTAATTTGAATTTTTCTTGGCAAACGTTTTCCCCAGTTTGGATTTTGTTTTTTGGGGCAAATGTTTACCCCAGTTTGAATTTTCTTTTTCAGAAATCGGGGATTGCTACAAATTTGAGTTTTTCTGGGAAAATGTTTGCCCCAGTTTGGATTTTCTTTTTCAGAAATCGGCGATTGCCCCAATTTGAGTTTTTTTGGGAAAATGTCTGCTCCAGTTTGGATTTCAGTTTTTCAGAAATCGAGGATTTCCCCAAATTGAATTTTTCTGGGAAGATGTTTGCCCCAGTTTGAATTTTATTTTTCTGGGCAAATGTTTGCCCCAGTTTGAGGTTTTCATCAATTTTCAAATTATGATTAGCTTGGGTAATTGACAACCTACGTCAGTTTTAACATTTTTAGGAAAAAGTTTGAAATGAATTATGCAATGCTTGAATTAATGTGAGATGACGAGATGCTTTAACTTATTTATTGCTTTTCCATTAAAAATTGACTATGCTTGAAATGATTATTTGATCATGGAATGAATGTCATGGGAGGAATGTATGCCATGAGATGCTTTAAAAACTTTTGTTCCACTTGATATTTGACATTTTTCTTTTCTCGACAACCTCATAGTATGCGGAATCAAGATTCCGGATGAGTTAGAATGGCATTCCTTCTTTAATTTTTGGTCAGCATTGAAATTCTCGCTTTCAGTATCCTTACAAGACCCAGCGGAGATCAGAGTTCTTGAATAAGATACACTCATTTTGTTTTGGTGGCTTTGTGGCTAGCAGGAGGATGATTCTTTGGAAATAATCATGCCATGTTGCGATGGTTGGGGATTCATCCAATTTATCGTGACTTTTCAAAATTAATCTTTTATTTTTACATTTTTCACCTTTCTTTTTGGCATGTGTACCATTGAGGTATGCAAAGTGATCTTGGATAGTCAATGGGAGGGGATGGAGACTTTTACATTGTCGCTACCGTAATCTGACGAGACGACGAACTTGCTAAAATTTTAAAAAAGTAGATTTTGATGATGTGGAGTCGCCACCAAATTTTTATTTAAGGGAAAAAGATTTGGAAAAACCCTAGATGAGATTTAGATTCGGGAGTCGGTTACGAGTGGGGAAGGTATTAGGCACCCCACTCGCCTGTTCCGAAGAATAGTACCCTTAAATTGAGTGTGTGATTATTTGAAAATTGTTTGATCCCTTTAATTAGTGAGAAAATAAATACTTGATGGAGGTTAGCCTGACTAGACTTGATCTTGCTCCTACGTATTCCCCGGTGCAATGGGAAACTCAAGGCTTACGTAGTTCTAGTTTGATTTGAAGGCTTGACCTTCGAAAGTGTTTAAAAGGAATGTTTGAAAAGCTTGAAGGCTTGACCTTCGGGGCTACTTGGAAAGTAACATTTGAAAATGGCTTGATTTTTTAAGAATATTTCAGAAAAGCAATCCTCATCCACATATGCACAGGGCCCAAGACAACTACGGCTGCACCTGGACCCATACGAATCTCTAAACAACGAACAGCAGAAAAAGCTACCAGTTCGTGCTTAGAGCTCGTCGCGTGAGATTTAGGAATTCTAAAATGAAGTTTTTATTTGAAATTTTACAAAAGGATCCTCAGTCCACATATGCACAAGGCCCAAGACAACTACGACTGCACTTGGGACCCATATGAATTCCTAGGAAGCGAACAGCAGAAAAAGCTACCAGTTCGTCCCTAGGATCCATTTGCGTGAAACCTGGAACCAATGAACTTGCAAAAAAGGGATTGATCTTGATTGATTTAAAACGAATTTGATTTTATGTGAAAGAAAGAATCTTGGGTTTATTTTGAGGATTTGATGGAAAGAGTTATATAGAATGATGGGGAAATTCTTTTGGGGTTAGTTTTGTAACTATTAGGAATTTTGGGGTAATTTGATAATTATTAGGAATTTTGGGACAATTTGATAATTAGTAGAAATTTCAATATTTATTTAGCAATTATGGAATTTTTATAAATTTAATTAGCAATTTTGGAATTTTTATGAATTTATTTGGTAAGGCTTGAGGAATATATCTGAAATTATTGGAAAAGGTTAGGGGTAGTTTGGTAATTGTACTAGCAGGGGCATGTTGGGAATTATTGGAAAAGGTTAGGAGTTGTTTGGTAATTGTACTGGCAGGGCAGTTTGGGAATTACTGGAAAAGGTTAGGGGTAGTTTGGTAATTGTACTGGCAGGGCAGTTTGGGAATTACTGGAAAAGGTTAAGGGTAGTTTGGTAATTGTACTGGCAGGGCATGCTGGGAATTACTGGAAAAGGTTAGGGCATTTATGTAATTTGGACATTTTGGGCCAGAGTAGGAATTTGTGGAAATGGTTAAGGGTAGAATGGTAATTTGTGGTCCTAGGGGGTTATTGAATTAAATAGGCAAAAGGTTGCATGTGGGGTTCGAAGGCGGGTCACAAAGGTGATCTAGCAGCACCCCAACCACTAGGCTAAGCGCCTGGTTAGGTCTATTGTGTCCTGGTTTTAATTTAAACCATGCCCGAGCAGTATTAAATTAAATCAACAAAAATTGGGAGCGGGGATTCGAAGGCGAGTCACAGAGGTGGTCTAGCAGCGCCCCAACCACTAGGCTAAGCGCCTGGTTGGGTCTATTGTGTCCTGGTTTTAATTTAAACCATGTCTGAGCAGTATTAAGATAAATCAACAGAAATTGGGAGCGGGGATTCGAAACCTGGACTTGGGAGTGTGGCAGCGTGCGCTCAACCACTTGACCAATCTCTTGGTTGAGTCTAGTGGTCTTGATTTTGCTATTAATATTTCAACTCCCACCTACAGCCAAGGATCGTGCAGAATTGCCTCCAGACACCAATGCACCTTTTACATTAGCTGTCCTAGGACCTTGATTCTGCTCGTTAAGCTAATTATTAACCTTGTTTCTCAGTTTCAAACTTGCCAGTACTAACCCAGCTCTTTGTATTTGCCTTCACATTAATAAGTTGTTTGGACAGAGGAATCCACTCTTCCCTTGATTGTATGCAAGAAACATGGCGATAGGCAAACAACTCTTTGCCACTGTATCTAAATGAAAGATGGAGCCAGGGGGTAGACATTATACTCCAGGACCTGCAATTATGCAAATATTACTTTCACTGCTTGGGTTCTGTAACCTCTTCTCCTGTAATTTCCAAATCTTTTCAAACAAAACTGAACTTGCTGTCATGGTTGTTTTATGACACTGTGACCACCCATCTATATTCCCGCATTAGGGGTAGCTGATTTGCTTGATCATGTATTTTCCAATTTTAATTCTCTCCAAGTAAGTTGCTTCTTGAAGCATATTTTTGCTGCTATTTAAATGACTTACTGCAGGGATTCTTGTTGTAAGGAAAAGGCCAAGACCAAATCAGAAAAGACATACTGAGATTTTCCCTATGTCGAATGGATTGATGCAGATTTGCAGCTATTTAGTAAAGATCCCCTGTACATTCTTTAATTAATGAAGTGTCACATACCCTCTATCATTATAATTGAAGTAACCCTGGCCTAATTCAGATCAATTGTAGTTCAATACAGGCAGTCTTGGGCTCTTGTGGTGCAAAGCAGTCTAATACTTGTCGTTTCAAGCGGAGACATTACCACTTTGGAGTTGTTATACTAAGCAACCAGCGCATAGCCTTTTGACCAAAGATGGGTGCATGGCACCAAGTCCAACTAATCTGGAGGCTATTTCATTATACATAGATTTTAGGTGTAGGAGCACAGCACCAGGTGGAGAATTGGACTATCTTTCCTGATCTTGCTATAACAGACCCTCATGGCATAAATCAGGGAAACAGTTGTATGTAAATCTTGATTGAACATTCACTGTTCCAGCCATTGGTAGTATGTCTAATTATGCAAATTGATTTGGCTAAGCATTATATGAACGAGTACTAACAGAACTGTGAGAATCTAATTGTATTTTTGAAATTCATATACCATTTCTGTGAAAGCCTATTAAAGAAATGCTCCACTCCTAATCTAACTATTGAAAACCAAAATGATGTCATGTTGACCCTTCAGTATATTCCTTTTAGTTTCTGGTATTCATCCGCTTAGGATCC
The DNA here is from genome assembly GCA_037954105.1 of Canavalia gladiata. NCBI lineage: Eukaryota > Viridiplantae > Streptophyta > Magnoliopsida > Fabales > Fabaceae > Canavalia > Canavalia gladiata. The sequence goes on along the minus strand of CM075658.1, from coordinate 33,349,971 downwards.
ACTTGAGTGAGGATTTAGCTTTATCATGCCTTATTCATGTGGTTATTAAATTAAGAAACTGAGTTGGAGCACTGACCTGAAGAGTATTGGTAAGAGTCAGAACCTTATCCTAGTCTCTTATCAAGGCTGAATGGACATTGATGGAGATCCTTCTCAAGATCAGTGAGGTCTCCTTCTTCTCTGATTCTCCTGAGGCTCGAGGAACGCTCCTATCAGAATCCCTTCACCATATCACTCTTGAAGGCGGCCAAGATCACTCCTGCAAATCTTGATCGAATACTTCAGGCTTAAGATCAGAGATTGTGATTGCTGCCCCTGAATATGAAGCTAAATCCAAGAATCGCTAACTTGACCTGGTGTGGTGCTGCTTCTTTGCAGAATGATCAATGATCCTGAGTTGAGCTAGCTTCCCTGCACACAGAATCTCTTCCAACTGAAATCAAACCTCCAAGAAGTAGAGACCTCTGTTATGTCTCCTTCCCAAGCTCAAAAAATCCAAAACCAAGAAGAAAAAACCCCCATGCTGTTATCCCTTTTTCTTTATATTCTATTTTCCTTTTTAACCAAATGGTTTTTAGTTTTTTCTTGTTTTTCCCTTTTTCTGAAAAAAAAAATTCTCACTTTCTGTTTTTATTTTATTTATATATTTATGTTTTAATTTTCAAAAGTTTTTATTTATGTATTTATTATTATTATTTTTTATTTTCTATTGATTTTATTTTATTTTTGTTTTGTTTCTTTTTATTTTTAAGATTTTTTATTTTCCTGTTTTCATTTACTTTACTGTTCTATACACAATTTTTATTTTGATTTTTCTGTTTTAATTTTTGTATTTCAAAAAAAAAATTATTTTTATTTTTTTCAGATTTATCTTGTATATTTATTTATTTATTTTGTTTACTTTTGTTTTGAGTAATTCCTTTTTTAATTTTGAGATTTCTATTTTTACTTTTAGGTCTTATTTTTTTTATTTCCTTTGTAATTTTTGTTTGCTCTATTTTCTATTTATCTGCTTTTCTACTTTCTGCATTTCTTGTTGTCTGTTTATTTATTTATTATTTTTATGTTCAGTTTTTTTGATTAATTTTGCTAATTGGGGGGGGGGGGGGGGAGCTCGGACATAATTGGGTGTTTACAGTTTTCCCCTCTTTACTCATTTTCCTACCCGATAATGTGAGAAATGATTCTCTGAATTATCGAGGTAGGAAATGAGTAAAGACATGAACACCTTATGTCCGAGGTGATTTTTGAAGAAATCCGAGCAGCACCAGAAGCCTTGAGCTTAAAGTGGACCCCCCGGATGCCGGAGGAGCGGTGGTTGAATGACTTTACCGGCTTCGTGTGCCGATAGGGTATAAATATACAAAGCTAGATGGCATAACCTAAGTAAGCTGAAATGAATGAAGGCTTGTTAGGACATGCGTGGAATGCAATGGGATTGCTTGTTAGGACAAGCGAAATGAAATGAAAATAGCCTGTTAAAATGGGCAAAGTAGAAGAGAATGGCCTGTTAAGACAAGCTCAGTGGAGTGGAAAGGGCCTGTTTGAGGCAGGGAAGCTTGCAAGAACTAAAAAGTAAGGTATGTACAAGGTGGCCTGACACTATAGGCCGGAGTGCAGAAAAGAAAACTTGAATGTGCAGAAAGGGAAACTTGATGGTGGCCTGACACTATAGGCCGTGATGCAGAAAACTAAACTTCATGAGGCCTGACAACATAGGCCATGATGCAGAAATGTAAACTTGATGGTGACCTGACACTATAGGCCATGATGCAGAAATTTAAACTTGATGGTGGCCTGACAACATAGGCCATAATGCAGAAGTTTAAACTTGATGGGAATCCCGTTGTTGACGGAAAAATGCAAATGAAATCCTGCTGTTTCCAGGATGAATGCAAACCTGCTTGACAGGTGAACGGAAATTAAACATGTTTGAGGTCCTGTTGTTGATAGGAGAATGCAAATGAGGTCCCGTTGTTGCCGGGAAGATGCAAATGAAATCCTGTTGTTGCCAGGATAAATGCAAACCTGCTTGACAGGTGGACAGAAAAATAAATGTGCTTGAAGTCCTGTTGTTGACAGGAGAATGCAAATGGGGTCCCGCTGTTGCCGGGAAAAATAAAGTTTGATGAGGCCTGACAACATAGGTCATGACGCAAAAAAAAAATAAAAAAATTAAAAGTTGATGACGGCCTGACAACATAGGCCTAAAAGCAGTAAATCTAAACTAGAAGGTGGCCTGACAACATAGGCCTGAAAGCATTAAATCTGAACTAGATGGTGGCCTGACAACATAGGCCTGAAAGAAGTAAATCTAAACTACAGGGTGGCCTGACAACATAGGCCTGAAAGCAGTAAATCTAAGATAGGGTGGCCTGACAACATAGGCCTGAAAGTAGTAAATCTAAACTACAGCGGCCTGACAACATAGGCCTGAAAACAGTAAATCTAAATTACAGGGTCGCCTGACAACATAGGCCTGAAAGCAGTAAATCTAAACTACAGTGGCCTGACAACATAGGCCTAAAAGCAGTAAATCCAAGATAGGGTGGCCTGACAACATAGGCCTGAAAGCAGTAAATCTAAACTACAGCAGCCTGACAACATAGGCCTGAAAGCAGTAAATCTAAGCTACAGCGGCCTGACAACATAGGCCTGAAAGGAGTAAATCTAAGCTACAGGGTGGCCTGACAACATAGGCCTGAAAGCAGTAAATCTAAGATAGGGTGGCCTGACAACATAGGCCTGAAAGCAGTAAATCTAAACTACAGCAGCCTGACAACATAGGTCTGAAAGCAGTAAATCTAAGCTACAGCGGCCTGACAACATAGGCCTGAAAGCAGTAAATCTAAACTACAGGGTGGCCTGACAACGTAGGCCTGAAAGCGGTAAATCTAAGCTACAGCGGCCTGACAACATAGGCCTGAAAGCAGTAAATCTAAACTACAAGGTGGCCTGACAACATAGGCCAGTGAGCAAGAATGTAAAGATGCAGTGCTATGGCCTGACAACATAGGCCAGTGAGCAGGAATGTAAAGATACAATGCTATGGCCTAACAACATAGGCCAGTGAGCAGGAATGTAAAGATGCAATGCTATGACCTGACAACATAGACCAGTGAGCAAGAATGTAAAGATGCAATGCTATGGCCTGACAACATAGGCCAGTGAGCAGGAATGTAAAGATACAATGCTATGGCCTGACAACATAGGCCAGTGAGCAGGAATGTAAAGATGCAATGCTATGGCCTGACAACATAGGCCAGTGAGCAAGAATGTAAAGATGTAATGCTATGGCCTGACAACATAGGCCAGTGAGCAAGAGTGCAAAGATGCAATGCTATGGTCTGACAACATAGGCCACGAATGAATGATGCATTCTACCTTGCACTTGAAGGTTTTTTGGCACTTGATGATTATTTTTTAGGCGGCTTGGGCAACCATTTTGCCCCAGTTTGGAAATTTCTTGATAACTGAGAGATGTCTTGCTCTGAAAGAATTTCGGGCCAACGTTTTGCCCCAGTTTGGAAGGTCTTTGGTAGTCGAGGAATGCCTTAACTTGAAGGGATTTTGAGCAAGCGTCTGCCCAACGTTTTGCAATTCTAGAATTGAGGATTGCCTCAACCTGAGTTTCCTTGGACACCTGTTTGCCTTATCTTGAATTTGGAATTGAGGATTGCCTCAACCTGAGTTTTCTGGGCGCATGTTCGCCCTAGTTTGTTCCATGATCTTAAATTGTGTTTGAGGGTAACCTCAAATTAAATCTTTTGTGGGCAAGCGTTTTCCCCAGCGTGAGCTTGACTCAGAATTTGAGGATAACCCCCAATTGAATTCGTGTGGGCAAGCATTTGCCCCAATTTGAACTTGTTTTAGAATCCGAGGATGGCCTCAAATTGAATTTTTTGGGCGCATGTTCGCCTTATCTTGAATTTGGAATTTTGGAATTGAGGATTGCCTCAACTTGAATTTTCTAGGCGCATGTTCGCCCTAGTTTGTTCCATGACCTTAAATTGTGTTTGAGGGTGACCTCAAATTAAATCTTTTGTGGGCAAGCGTTTGCCCCAGCTTGAGCTTGACTCAGAATTTGAGGATAACCCCCAATTGAATTCGTGTGGGTAAGCATTTGCCCCAGTTTGAACTTGTTTTAGAATCCGAGGATGGCCTCAAATTGAATTTTTTGGGCGCATGTTCGCCTTATCTTGAATTTGGAAATTTGGAATTGAGGATTGCCTCAACTTGAATTTTCTAGGCGCATGTTCGCCCTAGTTTGTTCCATGACCTTAAATTGTCTTTGAGGGTGACCTCAAATTGAATTGTGTGGGCAAGCATTTGCCCCAGTTTGGGCTTGACCTAGAATTTGAGGATAACCCCCAATTGAATTCGTGTGGGCAAGCATTTTCCCCAGTTTGATTTTCTGACGTTGAGGAATTGAGGATTGCCTCATCTTGGACTTTCTAGGCAAACGCTTGCCCCATTTTTGTTCTTGGTTCCGAATTTGAGGATGGCCTCAAATTAGAGCTTTTGTGGGCAAGCATGTGCCCTAGTTTGAACTTGATTTTGATCTCAAAATGTATTTTTGTGTGGGCAAGTGTTTGCTCCAGTTTTGTTCTTGGTTTAGAATTTGAGGATAGCCTCAAATTAGAGCTTTTTGTGGGCAAGCGTTTGCCCTAGTTTGAACTTGATTTTGATCTTAAGTTGTATTTTTGTGTGGGCAAGCATTTGCCCCAATTTGAGTTGATTCAGAACTTGAGGATGACCTCAAATTGACACCCCCTTTTTTTGTGTGGGCAGGCGTTTGCCCCAGTTTGGAAGTCTTTTAATTATGATCGATTTAGGCAATTTTACCCAGGTCTTAATTAGTTTTTGAAAAATGAGTTATGAAATGCTTGAATGAAAAAATGCTTATGTGCTGTTTGAGTAAATGACGAGAATGGAATAATGATGTGGGGTTCTTATTTCGATGCTTGAAATATGTAAAATGATGCAGGATTTTTATTTTGATGCTTGAAATCCTTATTTGATGAAACAGATGCTATTGAATGCAAACCACGAAATGGTGTAAAATTTTTGTTTCTCTTGATTTTTGATTTTTCTGACACATCTTCCTCGACAACTCCATAGTGGGTGTGAAAAGAATCAAGAATCAGGACGAGTTGGATTGACTCGATTTCGGAGTTTTCTTGGTCAATTCTGTAAATTTGCTTTTGTCAGGATCTTTGAGATCCCACAATGGTCAGTAGTATTGAATAAGGCACACTCCTTCTTGGTGGCATCATGGCTGGTAGGAAGACGAATCTTTGGGAAATAGTCATGTCGTGCCGCGGTGGTCGAGGATTCGTCCGACTTGTCATGACTTTTCAAAATTAATCCCTTTTTTATTCTTTTTACATTTTTCTTTTACTTGTGGCACGTGTATTTTGAGGTGTGCAAAGTGATTTTGGATGGTCAATAGAAAAGAAAAGAGAATTTTGAGGCTGTATGTTTTAAGGTAGTGTACTTGAAAGGGAAGAGATGATGAAAGGGGTGGGTTCAATTGCCCAAATGGCATCTTTTGATGAAAAATACCAATGCTGCTTTTCATAATCTTGATTGTCAAATTAACCAAACTTTGAGAAATGGAAAAATTTTGCCCTAGTTTTAGGAACATATGAGGTGCAGAAACGTCATGTTGTCTTGGGATTTCTGGATTGACCTTAATTTTTGCCTGGGTTGTTCTTTTGAGTTTTCAACCCAGCAGGTCTTTCGTTTCGCCCTAACTTTTGCCTAGGTCGCCCTTACGAGTTTTCGACCTAACGGGCTTTTGTTTGATTATGCCCTAACTTTTTCCTAGGTCTCTTTTGAAGATTTTCGACCCAGCGGGCCTTCTGCTTGATTGCGCCCTAACTTTTGCCTAGGCTGCCCTTACGGGTTTACGACCTAGCGGACCTTTTGCTTGGTTGTGCCCTAACTTTTGCCTAGGTCGCCCTTACGGGTTTTCGACCTAGCGGGCCTTCTGCTTGATTGTGCCCTAACTTTTGCCTAGGTCGCCCTTACGGGTTTTCGACCTAGCGGTTAGCGGGCTTTTGTTTGATCGTGCCCTAATTTTTGCCTAGCTCTCTTTTGAAGATTGTCGACCTAGCGGGCCTTCTGCTTGATTGCGCCCTAGCTTTTGCCTAGGTCGCCCTTACGGGTTTTCGACCTAGCGGGCCTTCTGCTTAATTGTCCCCTAACTTTTGCCTAGGTCTTCTTTGACGATTGTCGACCTAGCGGGCTCTTATTCGATCATGATTTTTCCTGAATTGCTTTTGGAACCCAGCAAGACCTTTCCTGACCATGACTTTGTCGATTCATCTTTTGAATTTTAACCCTACTTTTGCCTGGATTATTTTTGGCTTTTAATCCAGCGGGCTTCTCTTCTTCTTGAATTTTATGTTTTGACCTTGATTTTGCCTGGATTATTTTTTACTTTAATCCAGCGGGTCTTCTCTTTTTTCTTGAATTTTGTGTAGTTGAATATTGATCTTGCCGGGATCATTTAAGGCTTCCAATTCAGCGGATCTTTTCTTCCATCCCTAATTTTTCCTGGATTTAAACTTGGTTCCAGCGGGATATTTTTGTTTGACAATACACCTTGAATGGTGATCTAGAATCCCTTGTTGTTTATTTTACTTCCTCATTGGGCTTTTCTCTTTCAAGCTTAATTAATTAGACGTTCAAGATTATTTATTACAGCACTTGCATCCTCACCAATTGGTATTTATTGTTTTGGTATAGGAATAAGAAGTGGGCTAAGTGATGAAAAGGAAGGGTAAAAATTTTTTAGAAGTAAAGCCAAAGATGTAAAGCATGTGCTCAAGAAACATGAAAAATGTAAATTTTTATTATTCATTGAAATTTATTTACAAAAGATTGATTTTGAAAAGTACGACAATTTTCGGATGAATATCCTCAATTTGTACAAAGAGACTCGTTGTGTTATTCCCATCTCGGTCAGCTGGTCGATGGGCTCTCGTAATTTGGCAACGGATTGCTTTCTGTGTTAGGAGCGAGCCTCCCGAAATCCAGCCATTTTTCGTCAATCAGGCTTTGTACCTTTTGCTTCAACGCTAGGCAATCCTCAGTAGAATGACCAATAAATCCTGCATGGTAATCGCATCTGGCGTTAGCATCGTACCATTTAGGATATGGCGGCTCTTGAGGTTTCAGAGGATAAGGAACCACTAGAGAGTTCTCGATTAGCCGAGGTAGCAGCTCGGTGTAGGTCATTGGAATGGGATCAAACTAGACAGGATCCTTCTCCTTCTTTTGGTTTTGGCTAGAATTTGAGCTCATGGCTTGTGTTCGGACCGTGTATGGTGTGGGCGGTCGGACTTGTGTCGGATAGTTGTAAGTAGGAGGGTATGGTGTTTGGTATGTAGCTGCAATGTAAGGATATGGTGTGTAAGGTGTGTATGGTGTATATGGTGGTGGTCGGAAGCCAGTTGGACCATACTGTGCCATTTGAGGAATGTATTGGCCTTGATTAGAAGCCACATTGCAGGTCTCTCTTGTCTTTTTCTTCCCAGACCAATTGGAAGCATTGACTGTCCTCGTGGGCTTTTGTGCGATCTTTCCCCGGCGCATGCCACCTTCGATTCTTTCTCCAATGATGACGACATCGGAGAAGCTAGAAGTTATACTGTCGACCATCTTGTCATAGAAAGGATCTTGGAGTGTGTCCATGAACATGCTGACCAATTCCCTTTCGGATAAGGGAGGTTGTACTTGAGCGGCCAACTCTCGCCAGCGTTGGGCATACTGCTTGAAGGACTCTTCTCCTTTCTTCGCCATATTCTGGAGCTGAGTCCGATCAGGGGCCATCTCTGTATTGTACTGATATTGTTTCGTGAAAGCCTCAGCAAGGTCCCTCCATGAACAGATGCGTGTCCGCTCCAGTTTAGTGTACCAGTTTGCAGCTGCCCCTGTTAAGCAGTCTTGAAAGAAATGGATGAGCAGCTTCTCATCGTAGGTACATGCAGACATTTTCCTGTAGTACATAGTCAGGTGTTTCTTTGGACAGCTGGTTCCTTGATATTTCTCGAATTCAGGAACCTTGAATTTTGGAGGGATGACCACGTCGGGAACCAGGCACAGATCGGCTGCGTCTGTGGCTTCATAAGCGTTTCCCTCAATTGCCCGGATCCTGTCCTCTAGACCCTTCCATTTTTCTGTATCTTCACTTGAAGGATGGTTTGGGTTTTCCTCTGACATGTCGTGATGGTGAGAAGACGGTATGTATACAGGGCGAGGTCCTTGGGTGAACATAGGGTGCGTTCCTCCAACGGCTGCTTGGTAGGCTTGTGAGGTGGTGTTTGGAATGGCATAGGGGATGCCTGTGGTGTTAGAGGGTAGGTTGTGTGTTTGGGTTTGTATTTGGGCTTGTGTTTGGGTTTGTGTTTGGTTGTATGAGGGTGCATACCCATGAGGAAATCCATAATGAACCCCTTTGGTTTGCGGAGGTAAGGTCAATGGTGGGGTGAAGCTAGGAGGATGTATTGGGTCAGTTGGTTCTCTCGGTAGAGATTCCCTTTCCTCTTTTTGTTTGGATAGTTGCATGGCCTCCGTCAGCTTGGTCATCTGCTCTTTTAGAGTCTTGACCTCACTTCTCAACTCCTCGTTTTGTCTCTCCAGCTCATCCATGATCCTTGATTGTGCACGAGTCTTATAAGGATGTCGAGAAAATTGTCTTTTTCTAATTTTTCTGTTAAAGTTAAAAATTAATTTTTTGAGAAATAATTTGAATGCAAAAATCGTGAATGATAAAGATGTTAATGCAAATGAGTATGATGTGTAGAAAGAGTGTATGAGGTGATTTTGAAACTTTTCTTTTGATGATAAATTTATGAATGGAAAAATGCATGGATGCTATGTGCAAATAATTTTAGAAATTGGAATAATTGAAAGTTGCTCTTTTCAATTCTTAGTAGTTTTGTATTTTTTGGTATTTTCATTTTGCTAGAAAACCCTTGGTTTTGTTTAGAAAGACTCTTTAGTTTTGCTAGAAAAAAATTTTTAGGTTTTCAAAATTTTATTTTCTATCTATTGAATCTTTTTATTTTTTTAGTATTTCCAAAAGATTATTTTCTAATTTCTCCTATTTCTAAAACATCCTTTTTAAGTTTTCTTTTTTATATTTTCAAAATATTTTTCTAATTTTTCCTAGGAATTTTTTCCTTCTATTTTGGTTTTCTTGATGTTTATCTTGATTTGATTTTTGTATCTCTCCAATTGTAGCCTTCAAATTCCTTGTATCTTGAGAGGGGTGTGTGTGCCCTCTTTGCTTCTCATGCGGGTTACCTGTCCTAGGGATCTATGGCCTTTTATATGAACCTGTCAAAGGTGGTATGTAATCCTGGGGTGTAGAGGTCACTAGAGCCAAGTTCCAGTCTGCAATGCTTGCCACAACAGCAGAAAAAGCTACCAATTGTGGGGCATTACAAATAGGACGCACTCTAGCCGGAATTTTCGTGATAGTCAAACAGGACGTAAGCCCCAAAGTGACACCACTAGATCCCTCTATTCCTAGGTTGCACTCAGACCTGGGTATAGGGCCCCACTCATGATAAATGCATATGTAATGTATGAGGGCACACAAGTAATTGGGATATCTGCAATTGGGGAAATGTACAGATATATATTGCAATTTATGATTCATCTATCCTAGGGTTATACAAAGAATAGACAAACATATAAATCAAATAGATAAAAAGTAAACAAGTTGTGCAAAAAAAATACTAGAAAGAAATCGTGCAAATAAGCAAGAAAGGGATCAATTATGACACACTCAAATGAACGGGCTTGACTCTCTAAGTGTCCCCAGTGGAGTCGCCATCTGTCACAACCGTAATCCGACGAGACGACGAACTCACTAAAATTTTAAAAAAGTAGCTTTTTCTGTTGTTCGCTTCCTAGGAATTCATATGGGTCCCAAGTGCAGCCGTAGTTGTCTTGGGCCTTGTGCATATGTGGACTGAGGATCCTTTTGTAAAATTTCAAATAAAAACTTCATTTTAGAATTCCTAAATCTCACGCGACGAGCTCTAAGCACGAACTGGTAGTTTTTTCTGCTGTTCGTTGTTTAGAGATTCGTATGGGTCCAGGTGCAGCTGTAGTTGTCTTGGGCCCTGTGCATATGTGGATGAGGATTGCTTTTCTGAAATATTCTTAAAAAATCAAGCCATTTTCAAATGTTACTTTCCAAGTAGCCTCGAAGGTCAAGCCTTCAAGCTTTTCAAACATTCCTTTTAAACACTTTCGAAGGTCAAGCCTTCAAATCAAAACCAGAACTACGTAAGCCTTGAGTTTCCCATTGCACCGGGGAATACGTAGGAGCAGGATCAAGTCCTGTCAGGCTAACCTCCATCAAGTATTTATTTTCTCACTAATTAAAGGTATCAAACAATTTTCAAATAATCACACACTCAATTTAAGGGTACTATTCTTCGGAACAGGCGAGTGGGGTGCCTAACATCTTCCCCACTCGTAACCGACTCCCGAATCTAAATCTCATCCAGGGTTTTTCCAAATCTTTTTCCCTTAAATAAAAATTTGGTGGCGACTCCACATATCAAAATCTACTTTTTTAAAATTTTAGCGAGTTCGTCGTCTCGTCGGATTATGGTTGCGACATACATATGATGTTTTGATTGACCTGGATTGTTCCTTTGAGTTTTCAGCCCAGCACGTCTTTTGTTTGCCCTAACTTTTGCCTAGGTCGCCTTTGCAGGTTTTCGACCTAGCAGGCTCTTTGTCTTGATTGTGCCCTAACTTTTTCCTAGGCCACCTTTGTAAGTTTTCAATCTAGCGGGCCTTTTTTATTTGTGGCCATAACTTTTTCCTCGGTCACCTTTACAGGATTTTCTACCTAGCGGGCTTTTTATTTATGGCCCTAACTTTTTCCTAGGTCGCCTTTGCAGGTTTTTGACCTAGCAGACTCTTTGTCTTGATTGTGCCCTAACTATTTCATAGGCCGCCTTTGCAGGTTTTCGACCTAGCAGACCTTTTTTATTTGTGACCTTAACTTTTTCCTAGGTCGCGTTTGCAGGGTTTTCTACCTAGCAGGCTCTTTGTCTTGATTGTGCTCTAACTTTTTCCTAGGCCGCCCTTGTGCGTTTCCGACCTAGCGGGCTTTTGTCTTTGTGCCCTAATTTTTGCCTAGGCTGCCCTTGTGGGTTTTCGACCTAGCGGGCTTTTGTTTTGATCCTAATTTTTGCCTGAATTGTTTTTTGGAGTTCAATTCAGCAAGACCACTTTTGACCATGACTTGGTTCTTTTGAATCTTGCCTGGATTCTTTTCTAGATTTTAATCTAGCAGGTTTCTTCTTTTTTTATTCTTCCCCCTTTTTTTATGGATTTTGATCCTAATCTATCCTGGATTATTTCTTTGACTTTAATCCAGCGGGTTTCCTTTTTTTTTTTTTGCTTGGTCTGATCTTCTACTTGGTCCTGCTTCGATTATTCTTGATTCTTAATTCAGCAGATCTTTTTCCATCCCTAAATTTTTCCTAGATTTGAACTTTTGATCGAGCGGGATTTTTATTATTTCTTATGTTAGACAAGATATTCCTTGAGAGGAATTATGATGGATGGTGATTTGGAATCCCTGGTTAGATTTAGACCTTTCTTATTTTGCTTCCTCATTTAATTTTTCTTTTAATTTGATTAATAAGATGTTCAAAATTATTTATTACAGCAATGACATTGTCACCAATAGGTATTTATTATTTTGATATAGGATGAGTGGTGGGAATAATGAAAAGAAAGGAAAATTCAAGAGATAAAGTCAATTTTGTGAGGTACATGCCCTAAAACATGAAAAATATAATTTGTATTTCTTATTGAGATTCATTACAAAAGATTGATTTTGAAAAGAAAGAAAATTCTAGATGATTTTCTTCACTATATGGATCTGGTTCTCTCAATGCACCATCTTGACCCAATTTCTTTCAGCTAGCTGATGAGCTCTTGTGGTTTGGCCATGGATTATTGCCCATACTAGGATCAAAGTTCTCAAAATACAACCATTTCGCATCAATTAGGCTTTGCACCTTACATTTCAGAACCTGGTAATTTTCGGTTGAATGTCCAATGTATCCTGCATGGTAGTCGCATTTGGCATTTGCATCATACCATTTAGGATATGGTGCTTCTTGAGGTTTCAAAAGATAAGGAGCAACTAGAGAGCTTTAGACCAAGTGGGAAAGTAGCTCAACATAGGTCATTGGGATATGATCAATTTTGACAGGTTTTTTCTCTGTTTTTTAGCCTTGGTTAGGATTTTGGCTTATGGCTTATGTTTGGGCTGTGAATAGTATTGGTGGTTGGATTTGCATAGGATAGTTATGAACTAGAGGGTAAGGAGTTTGGTAGGTTGTGGCAGTATAGGGATACGGTGTATAGTGAGTATAAGGTGGTGGTTGGAAACCAGTTGGTCCATAATGCGCCATCTGAGAAGTGTATTGACCTTGATCAAAAGCCACATTATGAGTATCTTCTGTCTTCTTCTTTCCAAACCCAACAGATGTATTAACTGTCCCTGCAGACTTGTGCATAATCTTTCCATTGTGCATGCCACGTTCAATCCTTTCTCCTATGATGACAACATCAGAGAAATTGACAGTCATGTTGCCGATCATCTTGTCATAAAAAGGGTTTTGGAGTGTATCTATGAACATGTTGACTAATTCTTTTTCAGATAATGGGGGTTGCACTTGAGTAGCTAACTCCTACCATCGTTGGGCATATTGTTTAAAGGTCTCATCTCCTTTCTTAACCATATTTTGAAACTGTGTTCTGTCTGGAGCCATCTCCAGGTTGTACTTGTACTACTTCAAAAATGCATCAGCCAGGTTTCTCCATGAACAGGTATGCATCCGTTCCAGCTGGGTATACCAGTTTGCAGCTGCCCCAGTTAAGCTGTCTTGGAAAAAGTGGATGAGCAACTTATCATCATGAGCATTTGCAGCCATCCTCCTGCAATACATGATTAGGTGGTTCCTCAAACAACCAGTTCCTTGATATTTCTCAAATTCTGGAGCCTTGAATTTGGGAGGAATGACCACATCCGTGACTAGACACAAATGAGATGTGTCTCCGATATCATAAGCACTTCCCTCGATTGCCCAGATTCTTCCTTCCAAGACTTTCCACTTTTCAGCACCCTCAAAAGGATGTTCTCTTGTCATGTTATGAGGATGAGAAGTTGATATGCGTATAGGATGAAGTCCTTGGGTGCATATGGGATTCATCCCCCCAGTGTTTATTTGGTGAGCTTGGACAGATTCTTGTGTGGTAGTGTTTGGGTTTATGCATGTCTCATGAAGGAGGGTGCATGCCCACGGGGAAACCCATAGTGAACCTATTCACCTTGTGTAGGCATGGTTGATGGTAAAGAGTTTTGTGGACTGTAGCTCGAAGGATATAATGGGCCAACTGGTTCTTCTGGAAGGGATCTCGTCTTGCCTCTTTTTCTAAAAGTTGTATGGCCTCTATTAATTTGTCCATTTGTTCCTTTAATGTTTTCACCTTAATTTTCCATTCCTCGTTTTTTCGTTCCAACTCATCCATGATTCTTGATTGTGAACGAGTCTTATAAGGGTGCTGAGAAAGTTGTCTTTCTTCAATTTTTCTATTAAATTTGAAATTAATTTTGATAAGCTAATGAATGCATGCATATCAATGCAAAAGATAAATAAATTTATTTAATGAATTAATGAATGTAATGTTTGAAATGCATAAATAATTAAAGATTTGAAAATAATTGAATGATCTGTTGCTTTATTATTTGGCTTCTTTTTTTTTTTTTTGGATTTTTAGTATTTTTTTTTTGGATTTTTAGCAATTTTAGTTTTGCTAAAAAAATCTTTTAGCTTTTCTCAATTTTTTCTAGGTTTTCTTTTAATCATTTCATAAAAATACTTTTTTAAATTTTCTTTGAAAGTTATTTTCTTTCTTTTTTGAATCTTTTTATATTTTCTATATTTTCAAAATTATTTTTCATTTTTATAATTTTCTCCCTAAAATTTTTTATCTTCTTCTATTCTTTTTTGATTTTTTTCTGATTTGTATATTTTTTTTTGTTTTTATTTCTTTTTCCCTTTCGATTTTCTTTACCTCCCAAACTTTCAAATTTCATCCCCTCTCTGCCACTTTGGATGATTCTAATCGAATAAGTGCCTGTGAGTAGCATATAAACCCTATAGCATGAAAGGGATGTGTGCCCTCCTTGCGTCCTATATGGGTAATTTTTCCTATGGATCTATGGCCTTTAATGGATGAACCTCTCTGAAGATGGTCAGTAGTCTTGAGGTATAAGAGGTCACTAGAGCCAAGTTCTAGTTCATAATGCTTGCTGCAACAGTAGGGAATGCTACCAGTTGCTAGACACATGAATAGAACGCACTCTAGCTGGGGTTTTCGTGATAGTCAAACAGGATGTGCATCCAAAGTGACACCACTAGACCCCTCTATCCTAGGCTTCACTCAAACCCGGGTACAAGGCCCCACTCACGAGATGAATGCATTGGTGTGGTGTGTGAAGGGCACACAAATGATTGGGTTTCTTGCAATGGGGGAAATCGCAACAAGTATATATAGAGGAAAAATTTAAATTCATTTATCCTAGGGTTGAGCAATAAATAAACAGATAAATAAGCAGAAAGGGGATCAATACAATACACACTTAATTATAAACAAGCCTGACTCTCTAAGGTCCTCACTGGAATCGTCATCTGTCGCAACCATAATTACAACGAGATGACGAACTCGCTAAAAAATTTAAAAAGGAATTTAATTTGATTGTGGAGCTGCCATTAAATTTTTATTTAAATGGAAAATATTTGGAAAAACCTAACTTGAGGAAGAAATCTAGGGTTAGGGAGTCAGTTATGAGTAGGGAAGGTATTAGGCGCCCTACTCGCCCGTTCCAAGGAACGATATCCTTCAACTGAGTGTGTGATTTTGATATCCTTGAAAACTATTTGATCCTTTTAAATAGAGTAGAAATAAATAGGTTTGTGGAAAACAGCCTGACAAGAATTGATCTTGCTCCTACGTATTCCCGGGTGCAGTGGGAAATTCAAGGCTAATTTTTTTAGGATTTTATTTTTAAAAAGAAGGACCTTTGAAAGGACAAACGAAGGCTTCACTGTGACTCATATGACTCTCCGAACATTGAAATACAGGGTATGCTGCACTTTCAACTTCGAAGCGCATTGCGTGAGATCTAGGATCGCCTAAAGCTTTGAAAATTGTTTTAGAAAAACTAAATTTTTTAAAGATTTGATTTAAAAAGGAGGACGTTCGACCCACATGCACAGAGTCGGAGGTAAACGAAGGCTACACTGCGACTCATATGACTCTTCAAACATTGAAGGACAAGGTATGCTTCACGTTCAACTTCGAAACAGATTGCGTGAGATCTAGGATCGCTTAAAGCTTTGAAAAGTGTTTTTAGAAAAACTAAATTTTTGAAGATTTGATTTAGAAAGGAGGATCTTTGACCCAAATGCATAGGGTCGGAGGCAAACGAAGTCTGCATAGCGACTCATATGACTCTCCGAACATTGAAAGATAGGGTATTCTGCACTTTCAACTTCGAAGCTCATTGTGTGAGACCTAGGATCGCCTAAAGCTTTCAAAAGTGTTTTAGAAAAACTAAATTGTTTAACGATTTGATTTAGAAAGGAGGACCTTCGACCCACATGTATAGAGTTAGAGGAAAACGAAGCCTGCACTGCGACTCATATGACTCTCTGAACATTGAACGATAGGGTATGCTACACTTTCAAGTTCAAAGCTCGCTGCGTGAGATCTAGGATTGTTTAAAGCTTTGAAAACTGTTTTAGAAAAACTAAGATTTTGAAGATTTGATTTTTAAAAAGGAGGACCTTTGACATACATGCACAGAGTTGGAGGCAAACGAAGGCTGCACTGCAACTCATATGACTCTTCGATCATTGAAAGACAAGGTATGCTGCACTTTCAACTTTGAAGCTCATTGTGTGAGATCTAGGATCGTCATCTTTGAAGGTTTTTAAAATCTGATTTTCAAGGTTGTGCTTAATAAATCATATATGGGAAAAAAACATATTATACTCAATTTTTTGAAAATATTTTTTGGTGGATCTGAAAAATTAATACCATTCAATTGAACGATATGGAACATAAGAATCAAACAAAACAAGTTTTACAAAGATCAGACCAGAAATGAGCAACTTATGCACAAATCAAACAAGCTAGGTTCATTTGCGCGCCACGAGAAACATACTTCAATAATCAAGCGATAGAAACTTCATTTCAAATCTAAATTAAAGAAATAATATCATTCCAAAAGTTAGAGAAAAAAATGAAGAGAACGCAACAAAAACAACCAAAATCGGAAATCATTTGACCGATCAAAAATCAAAACGAAAAATAGAGACGAAGATGAACTCGAAAATCCGAGAAGAAACAAGAAAATTAAGTGGAATAAAAGCTGGATCTATCCTCCATTGATGTGCTCTAAATGCCACTTGATAGCACCTTGGAAGGAGATGATGAACTGGTTCAATGAAGGCCAAGGAGATGCTGAATTGGATGCAGAAGTAGAGAGTATCTTAGGCACCACTCCTAGAAAATTCTGAATTTGCTTAATGACTCAAAGTGTCCATCTCCCTCCCTCCAATTTAGAAGGAGGACATCTCCTTATTTAGGAGGAAGAGGGATTGATGAAGTACCTCTTGTCCAATGTGGGACTTCTTTCCGATATAGGAGAATTTTTTCTTTTTTTCTTTCCTTTTTGGAATTCTTATTTTATTTGGTATGAGATTTCTTTTTTTTTTATTATTTTTACTCTTTTTATTTTTATTCTTTTCTATTCTTGTTATTATTATTTATTATTTCTACTCTTTTCCTTTTTCTCTTTTCTTTACCTTTTCCTTATTTAAAAATTGGCCTTAGACATAAGTGAGTGTTCACAAACTTTTTTAAAAATTTTATCTCATTTAAAGCTTTGACTTCAGATTATTAAAAAAAATTGAAGTTTAATAAAAAGTTTATTTAGTAAATTAAAATTATTTTAATTTTGTTATTATTATAATATTATATTTTTATTATAATATTTCATATTATATAATTGTTGGCCTATTTAAAGATTTTGTCTCCAATTTACATAAAAAATATAAATTCATTGATAAATTTAGAAATCTATTTAAATGGTTTTATTACAGAGAAAAATATTAAACATATTTTAAAGTTAAGACATTCTTTTAAAAAATAAAATGAAACATCACAACAATTTATATTAAGTAAATAAATTAAGCTTAAGTCATAGATTCAGAAATTAAATCAAGATTATTTAAGATAAAATTTAATTTAACTTAATTTACTTTTACTTCTAAACACTGTCAAATACATTTTGAATCTCCTTACAAATTAAAAAAATATAAGAAACAAAAATTCTATAAAAATAATAGTTGAACACAAACTATAATTCTTTTAATCTAATTAACTATTTAAAATCAAGCATCATAAGAGACCTTTCCATGACTACCATTTATTCATAGTTTATTTTAACTATGAGTGAACTGAAGAAAGATATTTTTATTTTTTATTATATTTTATATGTATATCTAAGGTAACATTTAAGGTATCACATATACATTTTTTTTTAGTACACAAAGGTTACAATGTCAATACATGAAAGAAGTAAACGAGCATATAAAAAACAAGTTTGAATTGTATATTTAGAAGATTTTTCAAAAATTAAAAAAAATATTTTTCAAATCAATTGCTGAAATTTTGAAAATACAAATAACAATTTAATTATCCTTACAAATTTATCATATAATATTTAAAGATAACATCAAAAATATTTTTTATTAAAATAAAGATATTTTTATAGATCTTATAACATAATTCTATCTAATTATAGATATATAAAAGAATTAAGAAAAAAAATAATATAAATAAAAATATTTATTTTGATTCACTTTCAAAGTGAGAAAGAGCTATGTTTAGCCCTTATTACATGAAACAATATTTTTATTTTGATAATGTACAAAGGTACAAGTTTATATTTCCCAAATCTAAGTATTCTTTATGTTAATTTTTTGAGGCTCAAACCTAAGCATTCTTTCTTTACAAAAATTTTCAAATTCTATTTCAAAATAAAAATGTCAAATTTTATAGAACTATCTCGAAACATACAAATAATGTCCAAAGATAAGAGTCTCTAAAATATAAACAAAGCGTTTAAATAAAGAACATAATATTTTCACAAAAAAAGTATAAGAGAATGATGTAGAGTATTTTTTTTAATGAATTGTCTATATTTTTTTGTTTTTAAAGACTCCTTGTTATATAATTGATGAGAATTAAGAAATAACAATGATAATGAAGGAAGGAAATAAAGAAAATGATGTACTACAAGGGCTTGACGATCGCATGACAGGTAAAAAATGAATAAAGCCAAAAAAACTTTAAATCAAATAGTTACAACTATTTCAAGAAAATCCAAAACACGAAATAAAAGAATTCAATATTGGTCCGTTGTATTCAAACTGAAGATTTAGAATAATAAGGTCAATTTTAAATTGTTAATTCAATCCTAATTTCACTTGTATCTTAAGTTACAATATTATGTTTTTTTTTTGGGTTTGTTTCGTTTCTTTTATTATGTTAATAAGTTAAACCATAATGGATACTAAGTACTTAGGATTTTATTTTGATTATAAATAATCATGCAAGACTCATTAAGTAGACAACTTTGATGTTAATAAGAATTAAAGGTTGGATCATTAAGAGAACTTTGGGTGCCTCTTAGGATTCTTAAAAAGAACCTTACTTAGGTATTATCATGAATTTCTCACACTCTTTTGATGAATCTACATCAAATTTATCACTCTTCTTTCTTTGTAGAATTAAGAGTGTGACACTTTCGTCATTCCTTTTCTTTTCCATATTTGACTTGTGCATTGTCAAAATCCTATTTTTGATAAATTTATCTCAGATTATTAACTTTTATTCTTTATCTAAGTAAACCAACTCAAGAAAAGATCTATTCAATTCACATCATGTGGTAATGAAAGCTTGAATCTTAGAGCTTGGTAGTGAACTTATTTTTATTATTTTACACAATTATGTTGCATATTTTTCCTTTTCTCATTTATCTTTGTTTGGAAATGTTTTTGGGCAAAAAAAGATTAAAGAATGGAGAAAAAGAAGATTAAAGAGAAAAAAACACAAAAATATATTTATGTATAATTTAAAATTTAAGGTTATGCGACTTGTTTTACAACAAGTGATTAATTCTTTAGAATTTTATTGTTAATCCTTCACAAAAATATAATCTGTGATAAAAGAAACTTCTCAATTCTTCCTCTCCTTTGATTATCTTATTTGGAATTCTCCTTTTATATGACCTTCCTTTAAGATCAAAGATGATGGATCTAGGTATGAAGGAAAAGCAAAATATAGCCACAACAATAATACATGCATTCAGATTTAAACATAGTAAAATAGCATTGAAATTGAAATAGAAAAATAAAAGTATAAAAAGGGAATGTTTTAAGTGTTAAGCACAATAAGTGTTTATGAAAGGAACATTTGATAAGCTTCCATTTACACTACAATGATGGAAACTTCCATTGATAAGGAGAGCTTGGAAATTGACTCAAAATTTAAAGCTTCAAAGATGAAGCTAGAGAGACAATTTGATCCCTAGAAAAACTTCACAAATGAGTGAAATGTATATTATGACTAATAATGATTTTTATAGAGAAGAGATCTATTTATATACCAAGGAGGATGAGAGCAAGCTACCTTAAGCTACCCTACATATGATCCCAAATTGGGCCTTGCAAGGCTTAAACCTAAGAACCTATCGTACATGTTTAAAATGAAGGAGAAAGGTACAAAATTAACTGGTATCCTTAACCTATACACATAAGGCACCCTAAATTTATTACTTTAAAAATTCCTAACTAATTTCATATGAAAGAGGTCAAGAACTTGAGAGTCCCTCTTAGTGACCTCTGCATCATTTTCTCCCGCTTCGAAAACACATCCTAGAATATAAAAACCATTATGATTTTTAAAATCAAAGGAAATAATTAAGATATGAAGAGAAGAACTATTAATCATGATAAAATGATAACCTCTTTAACTCTCCAAGTATTTTAAGATCATATAAAGTGTTTATAAGAATTAAAAGGTTAATACTACTAGGAAGCTTATTTTTATCAATAAAAGTAACACATTTAAATTTGTATGCTTTAGTTGTTTTTCCCTCTAAAGAAGTTTCATTCCTATATCTTAAGGCATATTCCACATGGCGTAAGATTGTACTTAAATGATTTATTCTTCGAAGCTGCTTGGACAATAAAATATTTCAATGTATGATTGAGTCAATAGTGGCACCTCATTATGTGATAAAGGATGATGGAACAATGAAACAATATCACATCATAAAGATTTAGATATCTTAAACATGCTAATATGTGAAAGGATGTTAGATATACACATGATACCAATATGTGAAGGCATGCAAAGCATTCAAATCATCTCATCATATGGAAAAAAAATTAATGACATGTTAGGCACAACAAGACTAAAAACATCCTTATTTACAAGCAAATTAAGGTGGTGTTTGGTTTCAGGGAATGTTTTTTATTTTCTATTTTTAACATTTTGTACAAAACACAATGACAACAAAAAAAATAGTTGTTTTTTGTTTTTTCTTTTCACTAAAAATTTTGAAAATAGAGAAAATGAAAACAAAATGATATTTTTGTAAATAAAAGTGAAAATAGAAATTTTTTTCTCAAACCAAACGACACCTAAGTATCTTAGATGCATTATTATAGAACAAGGACTTATGCATATGAGTTATAAGGAAAAAATTCTCAATAAGTAAAGATGTACTAACGCTGTGAAGCATATAAAGAAAAGATAAAGATTTATGCATATGAGTTATACCAACAAGTGAATGATTTGATCTTGGCATATAATTCACACCATTAAGTGTAACAAAAGTGCTCCAAATATGAAAGATTGAACTATAAGACTTAGGTTCTACCAATACCATCTTTTGATCATTCTTTTTAAAGGATGTCACTTCAGCTCTTAAGTCATGTGAAAGAGATTAAGAAACACCAGGGACTATTTCAAGATTAATGTTCAAGTTATATTAGCATTAAGATATGTAAATAGGTTTCATAGTTGAGAGAATTCCTTGAACCTCACTTTTTATCACAAAAGAGTTGGAAGCTACTTTCTCCCCCTCACTTTTCTTTCTTTTTTTATTTTTATCATTTTCATTTTCCTTTATTCATTTTATTTCTTGCTCCCTATTCTTCCTTATCCTAAGTTGATTCTTATACACGGAGAAAGAGGAACCAAAGTTATCTTGTAGGAATTAAAGAGAAATGAGTATCTATTGCTATGGCTATCATGAAAGACGTTTCTACCAAATTTTCACAGCCTTCCCAAGAGCACATGGATTGCCTTCATAGGTACTACATCACAAACTATCTTATCTCTATATCTACCTATTGAAAAAGAAACTAAATGATAGTCTTGACCTATACAAGTAAGGCATGATAAATTTATTAGTTTCAACAAGTCCTAATTGATTTCATGTAAGAGAGGCCAAAAGCTTGTATGTGTTTCTTTTTTATGGATCAACTTTAGTTTGATTTAAGAACTTGAACATTTACTTGAATGATAAAATCAAGAGTTAATATTACATAATAGTATGATTTGAGAGAAACATACGAATTAACTAAAATTTAAGAGTATAAAAAGATGAGTTGAAAGTTGAGACCTTTATTTTTGCTAACTTAATTTTCTCTTGTTTCCATATCATGAAAGAGAATTATAGGTGGGGAGAACACTCTTGGTTCCCCAAGATCAGAGGATCCGAGGCTACCAAAGCAAGCCTTAACTTAACACTTGAAAAGAATGTTAGAAAGACAAAATAAGAAGTTGAATCATAGAATTGGTCAACCATGGAAGGGATTCTAACATAATGGCTTGTCTCACAAGGATAATCACTTCTATGATTCTCCAAGATAAATGAAAGAAAAAAGGAGGCATGAAAGAAGGGGAAGACAAGACAAAGGAAGAAAAAACTATGGAAAAGAATGAACTTGGTGTAAAAATCAAGGTACCTTTATTCTAAGGAAAAAAACAACACTAAAGCTTAAATTGAATGGAAAATAAAGATTGCATAAGTTTTCTGATGTCACAAATACAATGATAAGGAGAAAGTGAATGTAGTGACCTTGATTTCTTCAAATATGCCTTAATTTGAATGGAATCATGCATAACAAGGAAAAAGAAGATTTAGAAAACATCTTATCAATGCTTAGGATAAGATGAAGATATGATGAAAAGAAGATATTCACCTTCTCACTATCATAAAGGATTATACAATAAATAACAAAGACTTACATAAGAGAGTAAAAGCACGGATGAATTTTATAGGAAGATAAAGGTAGCTTTGATTAAAGCCAACATTGTGGAGGATAGGGAGGCAATCATGGGTTGATTTTTCAATGCACCCTAAACTGAGATATTTGAGATATTGTGAAGTTACAACATTATATAGAGCTTGAAAATTTATTTCATCAATCCATGAAGATGGAAAAATAATTAAAGAGAAAGGTTCTATAAAAAAAATCATTTTCTTCTAACTATTCTTTAAGTTGGAAGGATAACTAAAATAAGGGGAGTACTTTTCTAACCCTAATAAGGAAAACAATACTAATAAGCTTATCCTTACTTATACCTTTTATAAAAGTAAGGATGTAAAACACTTCAAGTATTTAGGGAGGGGCATATTTCATCCCAATATTAAAAAAAAGTATGGTGATGGGAAATAATGAGAATGTAACTAGTGAATATTCTAATTCTTCTCTATGTTCTTCAAGTGAAGAGGAAAAATGATGGAATAATCTATTGAAAATATGGAGATCTATTTATGATGAGGAGATTATTAGAAAGTAAAGCTAAGGAGAATAAGAAAAACTAATGGGAAAATATCTTCCATACCCCTTACCTCGTTCAAGGAAAGGTATCATTTATGATCGTTGATGGAGATTATTGCACCAATGTGGAAAGTACTAGATTGGTCACTAAACTAAACCTAAAGACCACCACATCCCATGTCATATAAGTTCCAATGACTAATAAATAATTATGAGCTCATGATGAATCAACAAGTTATGGTTAATATTTCAATTAGAAAGTATAAAGATCAAGTCCTTTGTGATGTTGTTTCCATGGAGGCTGACCACATTCTAATTGAATGACCTTGACAGTTTAATAAGTGTATACAACATGATGAACTTTTCAACAAATTCTTTTTTGTTCATAATTCCTACAAAGTAACGCTTGTACCATCATCTAATAAAGAAGTTTATAAGGATTGTTGTGCATTTACTATGTGAATAAACTTTTACCCACGGGCAAGTGCACCTGTCGGTATAGAAAGGGCATTTAAAACCCTTCGTATCGTTCCTACAGAGACTATTTCAACAATCCTAAAGAATGATTAAATCCTAATTTTTAAGCTCACTAGGAAAGAGTTTGTTTAGAAATATTCAAAGTAAATGTAAAAAAGAAACAAAATATGAATAGGAAATTTAAAGGAAAAAGAACACATATATGAATTCAATTATGAAAAGGCATAAGACTTTGGTTTCTGTTATAACTTTATCCAATTTTACCTCAACTCCTTTATGAATGATTTAAAGTCAATTGCTAACCATCCGTTCTCATTTCATTACTACCCAATGATCATGCAATAGCAATATTCTTTCCCTTAAGTTACTACCTCCAATGATCATGCAAGGTATATAATTAAGAGAAGCATAAAAAACATTCGGACTTGTTAAATTAATAACCGATTAGAAATCAAGAATTCCGATTGATCCTCCAAAACCTTTATATTCAGTTTACCTTGTAGTTCCGTTAATTAGACAATGGTACGATCTCTTATCCCCAATTAACTTAGTAATTAATAAGAGAGATTAATTCTTACTAATTAATTAAGCATAATAAGAAAAATACAATTTAATAAAAATATATAATCATTCATAGAAAGAAAAAATGATTCAATTAGTTACATTATAAGTTTTACTAAAACCCCATGATATAAGGATTAGTTACAGATTGAGATAAGACAAATAAAAGAATACTAATCCAACAAAACAATCCATAATCCTGATTCTATAAAGAGAATGACAAAGTCGTAATGCCAACAAAGTTGGCAATAAGACTGTGAGTACTAATTTTAGTCCGAGACTTTTTCAGTTAAATCAAATAAAAATTAAAAATTAAAAAAAAAATATATATATATATATATAAAATAAAAAAATAAAAATATAATAATAATAATAAAAATTAAAAAAAAAGAAAGAAGAAAAAGGAGATAATAACAAGAATACATAATAACAATAATAATAATAATAATAGCAAGAAATAATCAAATTAATAAATAATAAATAAGAAAAGAAAGAAAGAAATAATGAAAATTTTGAAATTTCTATTAAAAGGTAGTTAATAACTGGTTATAATACAGTTAAAAAGTAACTACGGTTAAGTAAATTAAACTGAAGTCTAGAATTAAATAATTGTGCCTATAAATAAGAGAAGAGGGAAGAAATGTGGAGTCAACGGAGAAAGGTTCCAAAGAAGCATATTTTAAGCTACTCCATAGTCTCGTCTCTTTTCTCTGATATGGTTGCAGATTCGGCTCCACCTCCAACCAGTCCAAGGAGTATTCCCAGTGCATTCTAGAGTAAACCACATCCAAGTTTAATTCCTTACTATTTCTCCTCATGGTGTTTATCAAACGTTTGTATAGTGCGATTGTGATGTAATCTTCCCTGTAACTTGAACAAGTTGAAGAAAAGAACAAAGTCTATATTATCGCGATGAGATTTGGAAAGTAGAAAATTTCATCAAAAATAGAAACATGTCAGCTAATATTGTTTTGCTCCTTGTGTGTTTCTTGTATGTTCTCTTGCATATAAATCATCAACCTGAAGAGTTTGGTAAGTGATCTCAATTTCTTAATAGAAAATTTACTTCATTATAGGCCTTCCGTGTTTGATTAATATAACATATTCCAACGAGAACATAAATTCTCTGTTCAAACCTGCTCTGAAAGAACAATTTGCTTCTGTAACTGGAGTGTTACCAGAACGGCAACACTTGATTTGCCAAGGAAAAGTCCTAAAGGATGATTAGCTCCTGTCTACTTATCATGTTGAAACTAGTCATACCTTGCATCTGATTGTGAGGCAACCTGATCTACCACCACTTGAAGTGTGCTCAATCTTTCAATGACTGAATCGAACTCAAGCACAAGTCATGGTCACATTAGTTAAGTAGCCCTTGATGTATTTATTGAAACTTTCAATGTGTCTGTTCAGGGCGAAGGAGTTCCTCCTAAAATCAATAGGATTGTTTTTGCTATTCTAGGATCTATTGGACTTCCAAATTTTATGAGTGGTAGTGAAGGGATTGATGTGAGGGAGCATGATTCCCAAGGCTATGGAAGAACGGGTTCTAGTGGAATATTAGATTCACAATTTTTTTTTGGGCTAGTCCTTTTGGGCCTATTGGACCTATTCATAATTTTTTTGGGGGCCTAGTCCTTTTGGGCCTTCTTGCTGTGAAATAAGAATGCATACATAGCTAAGCCCCTTTTTGAAAATTATATACTATCCCACTTAAAATCACTTCCACCTTTACAAATTTCACCCAAAACATCTGTTTTCAAATTTTCTGAAATGTGTGTGACAAATTATAAAACGAACGAGTAGCATTCTCTATCGTTTTGTGTTTTAATCCGTAAAAATTCAAGCGCGGCTTATGTTAGTTTAGATTCGATGAACACGTAAATTTTAGAAAATTAAAGTTCCCATTAAACCCCACTTAAAACCACTTTTCACACAATCCCCAATATTTCAAAATTCTTCTATTTTTCTAGAGATCAAGTCTCTTTACCAGAACTACGTAGCCTTGAGTTTTTCACTATACTAGGAAATACGTAGGAGCAGGATCAAGTCTTGTCAGGCTATTTTCGATAAAGCTATTTATTTCTATTCTATTTAAGGGATCAAATAATATTCAAAATATCAAAATCGTATACTCAACTTAAGGGTACCGTTCTTCGGAATAAGCAAGCAGGGTGTTAATACCTTCCCTACTCGTAATCGACTCCTGAACCTAGAACTCATCCTCTGTTAGGGTTTTTCCAAATGTTTTCCCTTTAAAATAATAAAATTTGGTGACGGATCCACAATAAATTTAAAATTCTTTCTAAAAATTTAAGGAGTTTTTCATTTCGTTGTAATTACAGTTACGATAAGGACATTGCAATTCACATTGCGAAAGAGCCTCAACCTTAAAGATCCTACAAAAGTTACTGAAAGAAAGATAAGAATGGAATGGTGTGTCTCCAGGGTAGTGATAGGCTTGTACCTCGGGGAGTGGTGTGGTCTTTGGGGCTTAGGGTGGTGTAGCAGAGCCTCCCTTTTATAGGTGTGGATTAAGGTTTAAATATGGCGGATTGGGCTTGACCTAGCCGCTTCCTTAGTTGTCACGACCATTCTACGTCATCTTGCAACACTATAAGGTTGGCGTGTTATTGTCGCAGATGTCTTATCTTTTTATGCTCCTTTTACCCTATTTTTGGTCCAAAACTTGTCTATTTTCGAATTCTTTTCTTGTGTGACTATTCCTGTAAAAATAAAGTAAATTGGGTAGAATTACAATTAAATAATCATAAATTATATTATAATTATAGCTAAATTTATTCACATAAATCAACATAATGGTGGTTTATAGAGGATAAAATAAAAATGAAAACAAAAAGAGAACAAGAGAATCAAGAGCTTAGTGGAAGATAGAAAAATATGAGAAAAGGAAAGTTCTTGATTTTAAAGGAAAAATTAAAAAGGAAGGTAAGGAAAAAAGAAAAAAAAAAGAATAAGGAAAATGGAGAGAAATGAAAAACCTATTTGCTAATAAAAATGAGGTGAACATAACTTCTTTGGTTAAATATCTATTTCTTTTCCAATGGAAGGATTCATACTTGAATTCTAACACTAGCTCTACCTAGAGATGTTGCTATTTTTTCAATATTCAATGATGTTTTTACGAAGAAGGTGTCTCGTGATTTGCCATAAATAAGGGAGATAGAACATTAAATAAACCTTATTCGTAATGTTCCTCTATCCAATAGATATGTATATAAGAGCAATCCTCAAGAAATAAAGGAGATTCAAAAATAAGTGGAAGAGTTTTTAAAAATGGATGGGTTCAATAGAGTGAAAATTCCTTATGAAATATTTGTAGTTTTGGTGCCTACAAAGGATGGAGCATAGAGGATGTGCACTGATTGTAAGACCATTAACAACATCACAGTTAAGTATAGATACCGTATCCCAAGAATTAATGATTTAGTTGATGAACTACATGACTATTGTTCTTTCTCTAAGATTGATGTAAAAGTGAGTACCATCAAATTAGGATAAGAGAACAGGATGAATTGAAAACTACCCTCAAGCCTAATATGGATTGTATGAGTGGTTGGTAACACCTTTTGATTTAACTAATTTACCTAACACATTTATAAGGATTATAAATCATGTACTGCATGAATTTCTTGGAAATGTGTGATTGTATACTTTGATTTATTTCAAGAGTTTTGAAAAACATGTTGAATAATACGTACTGTATGTGCATAGGGAACAAAAATGATATGCTAACTTGGATAAGTGTACTTTTTGCATTAATCATGTAGTTTTTCTTTATTTTGAGATAAACTCAAAAGAAGTACAGGTTCATGAATAAAATATTAAGGCTATTAGAGATTAGAAAACTCCTAATTTGTGAGTGATGTTAATAGTTTTCATAGAATTGTAGAATTTTATAGAAGATTTTTAAGGGATTTTAGCATATTGACTGCATCCTTCAATAAAATTGAAAAGAAAAATATAAGGTTTAAGCAAGGATGAAGATCAAGAAAATGAATTTCAAGTAATTAAAGACAAACTCACACATGAGTCCATTCTTTCCTTACCTAACTTTTCCAAGTCATTTGAGATTAATTGTGATTCATATAATGTGGTATTGGAATTATTTTATAAGAGGATCTTTCCATTATATATTTTAGTGAGAAATTAACTAATGATACTCTTAGTTACCAAACTTATGATAAAGAATTATATGCATTGATGAAGTAAGGGTTGCTCAGATGGCTCAAGGATACCTATCTCTACTGGGTCTATCACTAGAGCAAAGGCAAGAAGATTATAGGAGACGGTACAAGCCTTGTTTAACATGCCTATAGGTCAAGGGTAATTAGTATAGGACTTTTAATTATAATTAGGTTTAGGATACCCTGTTTGTGTAGGTCAAATGTATCATTTCCTTTTGTACGCTTCCCTTCATTTTTAGCATGTAAACCTAGTCTTTAGGTTTGGATCTTAGAAGGACCAATTTAGGGGCATGAAAGGGGAAAATTTGAAAAACTTGGTCAAATCCCCCTTAGCCTATAAATAGGCCTCACTTTTTGTATTTTTCACACTTTAAATCATAATTCATTTGCATAATTCTTTTAGTGAGATTTGAGAGCCAAACTCCCTTTATAACTTCTGTTTAAGCTCCAGGTCTTAATTCTCAAGCACTTCTTATCAATAAAGGATTTTACCACTACAATGAAGATTGAATCTTATAAAATGTTTCTTTCATAAGCATTTATAGTTCTTGCAAATCCACACATCTTCTTCCTTTTTAGCTGATTTTTTATTCAATTTCTATCTTAGTTTCATGCTTAAATCCAAATTGAATATGGTTTTCATGTGGTTGCTTTTGAGCTCTTCCAATCTTAGATACTTCATCAAGTGATCTTCATAGAAGACCATTTTAAAGTGGTATCTAAGCTTTGGTGGTTTGAAGGTAGCATCTTACACTTTTTCCTTTCAAATTCATCTAAGTTTATTCTTTCTATTCCTTTTTTTTTCACATTTTTAATGTCACCTTCAAGATGAAATTTATATGGTGTTTTACTAGATTTGGCTATTTATGATTGATATATGTTGCATCTTGTTTGGATCTACCATTTAACCGACATATTTTACTAAAATTCACCTTAAAATTTAAATTTAGTGTTTATCTCATTTTGATGCCAAGAACAAGTTCAAATTTCAAAAAAAAATTGAAAATTTTGCTTTAATATTGTTCATTTGATATTCAAATTTCTCTCCAATTTTGTCTTGATGCAAATCCTAAGATCTAAGATAATTTAAATGGAATTTGGTGATTTTGTAAGAGAATAAAATGTGTTAAATGATGATAACACAATTTAATCAATTTATATTTTGAAATTCCACCCTAGTTTGCATGAGTTCTTCCATAATCATGCATATTCTTAATGCATAAATGTTTGATCCAAGTGAAATTTAAGTTATGATCCAAATATGTTATGTGAATGTACAATGGAAATCTTGAAAAAGTATATTTCTATGTTCCAAAGAAGTTTGATCTAATTCTCAAATGATTTTATACAAATTAAAGGCTAAAGTAACATGTTCAAAGAAGAAAAGTCAACTTTAGTGCATAGGAATTTCTTTTTGAAAACTTGTGTAAAGAAAAAAAAAAGTAAAAATAAAAATCCAATTTGTGTAAAAATAAAAGATAAGGTTAGTATTCCAAAAGCCTTTTTAGAAAAGAAAAGAAAGGATCAAATAGCAAAATTTCAAAGTTTAAAGGCTAAAATATAATTTTTTTAAATTATATTAAAAAGGCATAAGCACACAAGTGGCTCCTCGATTTCATTTTTGTAATTGTAAAGATATGCTTTATTGATTGCTCGTATTTGAGATCATACTTTATGAATCAAAGATATGCATGCACTTAGGGTTTTAGGTTAAAAAAGATTTAACATTTGTGTTTAACATAACTTTAAGAGGCACTTCATTTCTCTTATACTCCTTTTGAGTTCTTTCAAAGGTGATTAATTGTTACTTGTCTTTTTTCTTCCATTTAATTTTGTCGCATAAAACTCTACTTTAAGTTTAGCATTCTTTTTTGAGCTTTTCTTGCTTGTCTTCTAAATTATTTGGTTTTCATCTTTAATTGTTCCTTTTATTGCCTTCTTTTTGGTAAACTTGTTCTCTTCCACAGTAGTTGTATCAAGGAATTCACATTAGTTAAGTTAAGAACTTTTAGAATTCATTCAACACTTGAAAGTTAAAAAATAAGCAGTAGAAGGAAAAAGTGAATTCATAAAGTCTAAATATCTTGGCAAGTGTGAAGCATGATGACCCATAAATGCATAAATCTATCATGTAATAAAATGTTAACATATCCATAGTGATTGCATTATTCAATATTATTAGTTTGCAATCTAATTATATAGATTAATCAATTTAATTAGAATATAATTAAATAAAAATGAAATGTAAATTAAAAATAGATATGTTGATTCAAAAAAGAAGGTTAGCAAGAAGAGAATATTTTTAAGATTTAAATTCATTGTAAGTTACGGATGACACAATAAGTCTCCGTCTCTTGAAAATAAACCATCCTACTTTAGTTATTAGTTCCTTTCAAAATCACAATAACATACCTAATTGAAACAAACTTTACTTTCATGGTTTTTATGTCCAATTAAACTCCTTAATTTTCATGATGACTTAGTTTAATTCCTTGGAGGATTAAAAATACTTTCATGATTAAAACACTACGTTCAATTTTGAAGAGTTAATACCAGAATTCACCTTTCAATTCCTCTACTAGTATTTGAAATTAATGAAGGCTATTTCCAAAACCCAACAAATCCTTTTGCACATTCAAAAATTTAATCAAGAATGAAAGAATATCAATAAAAAGAGAAATTCAAGATTAAAACACAGTCTTAATTCATAAATTATAATTAGTCCAAAATCCTTTAACAATAAAATTGATCAATCATAATATTAAAAACATAATACAACAATTATGATGAATTAGGAAATTAAATAAAACCGTAAAGATGAGCAGAAGCAAAGAAAGAAGAGTGTTACATGAAAAATGTGAGTATAAAACTCCTTCCCAAGTTTTACCCACAGGCGAGCTTACTTACCGATGTAGAAAGGAGGTATTTAAGACCTCCAGTATTGATCACACAAAAACCATGTCAACAATCTATAAGAGAAGTTGAAGTCCTAACTTTTAAACTCACTAAAAGAAGGTTTTTGTGTGCAAGTTGAGAAATCAAGTAAGTTCAAAGAAAATGGAAAATAAAAGACACAAGTGCAAGTTGTGGAAAAACATGGGACTTTGGACTTCTATGACTTTACTTACTTTTACCCCTAATTTTCTTTATGAGTAAATTAGAATATCAATTGAAAAATACCTACTCTAGTGCTATTACTACCCAATGATCATGCAATAGTAATAACTATTTAGGTAATTAATTATTTAGTACTATTACTGTTAAGTAATTAACTGTTCAGAAACCTAGGATTTTGATGTATCCTACAAAATCCTTAGATTCACTTACCTTATAGTTTCATTGATCAACAGATGATATGATCATCTACCTCTTGATAAACTACCACTCTATCAATTTATTAGAAGGAATTTAGGCATAATTATTGCATAATTCATGATTATTCACTCATAATTATGCTTAATTTTCCTTGTTGTTATAAAAATGGTCATGCAAGAAAAGAATCAGAAAACAAACAAATTTTGGACCAAAAAGAGGGTAAAAAGGGCATCAAAGATAAAGTAAAAATAGAGGGACGAAAATTCCCCTTAACATGTCCCATAATAAAACCAGGAATCCAGCATGGTATGCATACCTAAGCACTACTATGTCAATTGGACGTAGAACAGTTGTGCCAAGACTGGGAAGCACCAAATAAGCAGCCATATCAGCCCTACTGATGCAGAAGAGAATGCAGTTAGCCCTAACAATGTTGCAGAAGACCTAGAATGATCATGATGGCTGAAGAAGCAATTAGGTCAACCTAGTTCATAATAAATGAAGCCCTAATATATGCCTGTAAAAGGAAGGCTCTTAGGAGAGACTAACACATAGGTGAATAAACTCTACCTTACCTCCATTTTCATGTTTAATCTCTCCATTATGGGTTCTTACTTCGGTGTCCTCCCATAGGATCTTGGTGAAAGGAATCCTTTCATGGTATAATCGCAGAGTTGATTTCTGCCCTTGCTAGCAACTCAGTTTTGTATCTCTTATCTTAGGACTTGGTTACAAATGTTTTTGAGTTAATCTTTATCATGTGTAACTAATCCCTAATTCATCGGACTTTGGTAATCTTGTGATGTAATTGCTTGAACCCTATTTTTTCCCATAAATAATTATTATGTCAGTAAGTTGTTGAATGGTGGTATTTGTGATTATTCAATTATGTGTCATTACATTGTTGAACGGTGATAGTGTGGTTACTAAATTATGTTTCCTTATTAAGCTCAATCCATTAATAGGAATTAGCCACTCTTGTTAATCTTTGAGTTCGTTAGGGGTAGGAGATTGTACCTCCTTGATTGACAGATCATAAGGTAATTGAATCTAAGGCTTTGTTGGAATCCTAGGTTTCTAACTAGTTAATTGGTTGAATAGTATTTGATAGCCTTTTACACTTTATACTTCTTTTATCTATATGTCTTGCATGATCATTCGAGTTAGCATTTAGGGAAAATATTATTACAATTGCATGATCATTGGGTATTAATAACCTTGGAGTAAGTGGTTAGAAATTGATGATTGGGGAAAAATTATGGGTAAAAGTAAGTAAAGTCATAAGGGAATTCAAAGTCCCATGTCTTTTCCGTAACTTACATTTTTTTCTTTTATTTACCATCTAATTTTTCTTTTAAAAACTTACTCTCATTTTAAACTTGCAAGGGCACAATTCTCTTTTGGTAAGCTCAAAAGTTAGGATTCAAATTTCTATTACTAATCTACTGCATAGTCTATGGAATCGATAAACACCCCCTTTCTACACCAATGGGTATACTTGATCGTGGATAAAACCTGGCAAAAGAGTTTTACACTCATGTTTTTCGTGCAACAAGTTTTTAGTGTCATTGTCGAGGACTATTCCCCAACAGTCTTGGGAATTTGAAAATTCTGATTGCTTGAGACTTGTATATATATAATTTTTTCATTTTTTTTATTTTTCTTTAATTTCTATTATATCTATTGCTTGTGTTAAAATATATAAAAAAAATTCTAAAATACCCTTGCATATTACTCTATTGTATATGCTAATCCCCTCTCAAGTTTTCAACTTGCAATTTAACCTTGAAATATAGATAACAACTTGAAGGTTGAGGCGAGAAACTAGAGTGATGAAGATGACCATGCAAGGGGGAAGAATGTTTCTCGATTGCACAGCCTCTACTGATGAGAGCCTAAGAAGAAATATATTCATTCTAGCATTGGAATATGTTTTGATCAAGTTGAAGCTAACTCTTATCAATATGATCCAAAGTTTACTTCAATTTGGAAGAACAACTTCATATGACCCATATCTCTGCATCGAAAAAATTTTGAGGTTGACAAACCCTATCAAGATGAATGGCATCTCATAGGACGTCATTAGATTATTGTTGCTTCCCTTCTTCATCACTAAGAAGGTGAATGACTGGCTGAATTCTTTTCCAAAAGGATCCATTACAACCTAGGATCAATTACAACATCTCTTCTTAACATAATACTTTCTATAATCTATGCAATCCCAGATTAGTGAAGATCACTAGCTTCACACAATTTAAGAATGAGTCCCTATATGAAGCATGGGATCAGTTCCAAAATCTTCTTTTAAAGTTCTCACACCATGGGTAACAGACACCCCATCTTATGCAAATCTTATATAACAATCTCTCACCAACAGAGTTGTAATAAACATAACCTCTAGAAGAGGTATTCAACATAACCCCCTTGAGGATACATGAATGATCATAGGGAACTTGGCTGCTAATAGAAACTAGTAGAGATATATTGATAGACACGTGAAAAAGAAGGATCCCCAACTAGATGAAATGTACCAAGTGGACCACAATGCCTTGCTGACCTATCAGATAGAGGCCCTAAGAAAAGAAGATCAAGGTGTTTATGCAAGTAAAGACATAACCTACTTCGCTTGTTCATACTTAGGCCACACTTGAGCCTAGCCCCTACAATATTTATGGCTCCATAAGCTACGATGTTAAAGGATATGTAATTGAAGCCCACATGTATCAACAAATGAGGAGGACAACTTCGTGAGGAATACCTATAACCCCATCTAGAAGAATCGTCCTAATCTTTCTTGGGGAGAAAGTCAAGGTAATAATTTTAACAACGAGTTAAAAGTTTATAAGCTTCACCATGCGTTGAATCAAGGTGGCTATAGGAAAGAGAGAAAGGAGCCAACCCTCACGTAATTAAGATTCCATAATGTGGAGGCACATCTTTAGAATATAAAGGTGTAATTTTCCCGATTTTAGAATATGAAGGAGCATATGGGAAAGATACTCAACCTCCTAGGAAAACAAACACCTGGCACACTGCCTAGCCAGCCTGAGGTGAGCCCGAAGAAATAAGAGAATGTAATCACTTTTTGGAGTAAGATAGAGGTACAAACACCTGCATAAGAAGAGAAAAAGAAGAAGGACACGATCACCAAGTTACCACCAATGTTTAAAAACCTAGGGAGTTTCACTATACCCTATACTGTAAATGATTCCAAAGAGTCCAAGCCTACCACTATCTCTTTGCAACTTGTAGACAAGACCATCACATATCCAAGAGAAATAATGAAGGATATGTTACTAAAGGTGGGAAAGTTCACCTTTCTTACTAATTTCTTTTTTCTTGACATAGAGGAATATGAGAATGTCCCACTAATCTTAGTAGAGCTATGATTAATGTATAGTAAGGGGACCTTACACTAAGGCAGGGTGATAAAAGAGTGGTGTTCAAAATCAACCACTCAATGGAACACCTAAACATCCATGCCCCCATTGATTCCATACAATCTCTTCTCCTGGACCTACCCTCTAGGTAGAGGAAATCCAAGATAAGGGCATACAAGTACCCAAAGCTCCATAAGGAAAATAGTAGGCACCACAAACATACTCAGAGATGTGAGTTTCGAATAGATAAGAGATTTCTAATTTGTAACTCACAATTTCGAGTATTTTCAAGAAAACATCAATTTATGGGAAGTATCCCTCATAAAGTAAGTAAGGCACACCCCCAAGATAAGCTAAATAAAACAATCTTTAAAAGGAAGAAAGTTCAAAATTATGAAGAAGGTGCGTTTAAGGAAAACATCGAACAAATTCTAAGGAAATCATTACAAGTAACTGCCTATGGCTTTCTTAGCCATAGGGTGCATGTACATTAAGCTCATCACATAAAATAAGCACTTACATAAGATAACCTAGTCTATTTTTTTTTTATTTCTTAAAAATAGAATAGGAGAAAGTGAGCACAGTCATGTGAGGTGCTAAGCATGGTTGTGCTGACCTTCGAATAACTTTAAATAGTAAGAAAGAAAACTTTACATGTCACTCAATTAAAAATTTTCACAAATTCATTTTGACTCCTGTAAATTTTCTTTGACTTCCCTCTAACTCATCTCTCTCTCTCCTTTAATCAAGTATACCATGTTCCTTAAATCTAGCCTTTCAATTCTTGATTTCTACACGGATGTGTTGAATTTTGGCACACTTAACATGATTTGATCCAACTTTAGGCTAGAAACCATGTTTTGATGTGTTAATTAGTGACAAAATCTAATTTAGTAGGTTGTGCCCCTACTTTCATGGTCATGCAAATTCATAATAATAGGTTAGACATGAGTTTAGCATAATTGTTCAATGTATTTCACACGTGTTCGTTTAAAATTGAACATTTGTGCTCGTGAGCACGACTGTACCCCTGCTACGTGGTCGTATAAATTCAAATAATTTCTAAATATTTTCATAAGCACGATCATGCCTAATCTACATGAACATGAAATTTCATGCATATTGGACTTAAACATAAACAAGATCATGGCCCCTATTTGGC
This sequence comes from Canavalia gladiata, assembly GCA_037954105.1. Classification (NCBI taxonomy): domain Eukaryota; kingdom Viridiplantae; phylum Streptophyta; class Magnoliopsida; order Fabales; family Fabaceae; genus Canavalia; species Canavalia gladiata. The sequence continues at coordinate 33,313,883 of CM075658.1, read as the reverse complement.
ATGACTATGCAAAACATACAATTAGAAGGATTTATGCCCAACATGACTGTGCATCCTGCTTAACATGGTCGTGCATTTTTTTAATCCATGAAGTGTGTGAATCAGCACTGTTATGCCCTCATTTGTGCGATCTTGCCAAAATATGGAGGTAAACTTGATTTAATTAAGCACGGTCACGTTTGTTTTTTTGCACGATCGTGCTAATATTTCTAAACTAATTTGAAAAGTTTTATTTTGCAAAAAATGGATCCATATATGCAGTAACAATGTTCCTTCACCACTGATGAACTAGGACCCTCATAAAATCCGGCCTACCCTATCTTCATGAACTGTATTCCTGGTATGCAATCATGCCTCAAGAGGCTATGTTCATTCATGTTCAACTCCATGAAGAGCCTCAAGAAGGGAGTCGTTGTAAATTCTACGAGTGGAGGCACAAATTAAGACCTACTTGGATGCCCTAGGCTAGCAGAGGATTGCCTTCATTCAAACACTACCTATCAAGATCCCACCTAGGAGGTCCTTGCCTTTATCGTCCTCTCCCCTCCTATACAAGAGATGTCAATTCATACTGTCAAGTATTAGCTTGGTGGGCAGCATCATCAACTAACTCTGGCAAACTTCAATGTTTTCTTGGGGTTTGAGACTCTGGATAGAATCTTTGTTGAGGAGTACTTGACTGCCCTCACAAATATGCTCGAGGAATTTGTGAAGGGATCCTTCTGGTATGCGAGCACGAGATAATCCTCCAAAATGTTTCGTAATTATTTGTATCCTGCAATAACCCCATATTTTCTAAATTGTTGGTTGGTTTTAGGTTCAAAAAATTTTTAGTTTTTGTAACATACATTAATTGAACTTAATAAATACATAGGGACTTTTAATGTAAATAAGTTATAATTAGTCATGTTCCTTATCATCTTATTTCACATTAGAGTAGCCTTAGCAAAAGGATTAAGCCTAATTAAGGTTGTACCCAACCTCTTTCTTCTATTGAGTGGTTCCCCTCTAGCTTGTACACTTTAGAATTTTTCTTGCAAAGTCATCAAGGTTTTTATAAGTTTGCTGCATAACTGAGAAAATGATAAAGGCAAATTAGGTTTTATTGCATGAACATAGACCTAGATTATCACTTAGTGCCCCCTTTGGGCTTAAAAGATTGAAAGTTGTTTTTCTTGGTATCCATAAATTGCTATAATTTTAGGTATCCTTAGAAGAAATCAAAAATAAATACTTAGGAAAAAAAAGTGATTAAAAAAGAGAAAAAGAAAAAGTGAAAAAAAAACTTAGGAACATAAAAGTTTGAAATTCAAATAGCTCAAGTAAATGAGCTAAACGGTCTAACAGTATAAGAATGCTAAGAGATTTATAAAAACAAAAAAATACCTTTTGTGTTTCCTTCCCTTCTTTTATCTAACCTAATGATGTGATTTTCCTTAGTCATGTTTCAACCCATTTTAAAGACCTTTTGATGCCGTGTATGATTTAACTTTTTAATAGATACTTTGAGGTTTATAGGTAAGCCTATAACTGTGAAATTACGATGGATAAGTAAAAAAGATTAATACCCTTATACAGGAAAGATGGTGAGTAGAGTGATCACCTTTAAATATAAGAATTAATTTCAGGAAATTAAAAGACTCTAATTGGATTATTGTTAAATGTTCCTATGATGGTAACTATGTGATGCAAAGGTCCCAGCTGTAGAGGATTCCATATGCAAAGCCACTAGACCTATAGGGCCTCACAATACTAGAATAGGACTTAGCCCCTTTTTTTATTGTACTATAGGATTTTAGATGGGCCAATTATGTATAGGTTTGGGCTCCATTTCCCTGTATTTTTGGCATAGGATTTTTGGGCCTACTCTAGGCTAACTTGAGGCTATAAGGAGGAAGGAAGAAGACACTATATTGAGCTTGAAATCCTAACCCAAAACCTTTCTCTTAGCCGAATCCAAAGCTGCATGGTTTGTTCCTTCACCTAAGCACCACTTTTGACTTATAAATAAGCATCACTATATGTAAAATTTTTTGAATCATAATTCAGAATTCAATTGAGTGATTGAGAGTTTTATCTCCTCTTTTCCTCTTTTCTCTAAGTTAGAGTGGTGGTGCATTCCTTATCCTTAGCTCCTTCAAGGCGACAGAAGTGGTTTAGGCTTATCCTATTTTGGTGGCACTTTCTTTATTTCCTTCTTCAATCTGATTTAAGTGCTTCTTCTTCATCCCTTATAATTGCCAGCATTGACGAGAGAATTTCCTTTAACATGCTTCTACATCAACTAATATTATAGCTTCTCATGGAAGTATGATTCGTAACCACAAACTCCTTTTATTTCCATGAATAACCTCATGTTCTACTTTATCTTCCTTCTTTAATTTAATCGATAAAATGACCTCTAGTTTGAGTGATTTTTGTTCTTGTGAATTTTTTTGGGTGTCTAATTTATATATTTGTATTTTGTGTTATTTTGTTTGGTTAATCTTTTGCAATTTTCTAATCTGTGCATACTACTCTATTTTGATGCCAAATAGTACCTAGCCTGATTATTTTGGTCATATCTTAATTATAATTCAAATTTTTTCAAACTTGTTTTGATTATTAGATATGAGTATCAAATTAATTTTAATTAGTTTTAATTGTTCATATCATTGAAAATAAATTGAAATTTTAATATAAGTTTTGGTGATAAGAATGAGCGAATTTGAGTTTAAATTTTTTATCTGAATTTGATAGTAATTGTATAGGCTTGATTCAATTATATGTTAATTAGAGATGAACATTGAATATTTTCTATCTTTATTTAATAATATTTTTTATAAAATTGACATGTTAATATTTACGTAAAACGATGAACAAGTAAGAACAAAACTTGTAAAAGTAAGTATTTTTAGTTCATATGTAATTATTTTAACTTTAGTTTTGTATTTATTTTTTTTAATTACATATTGATTTAGGTGCAGAGGGGAATGATACGGTATTTGGATTATAAATTGAAAATTTGACTAAAGTCTTATTAACATCATTTAATATATATTTTTTATTGCTTTTATCAGAGGATGTTTCATTCATAAGATGATTTATTAAATTGGCCTTGACTTGTGGGAAGCAATAATGGATTTTGTATTGTCATTATTATATTAGACAGTGGAAATATTAGGCAAAAGATAATGTTAGTATTAGGCTGTCAAAAGAGTGTAAAGTATATACAATATAATGATAAACTAGTGCTAAGATTATTAGAACTAAAAAATGTGAGTGTCATTTCAAATTAAGAGGAAGGTCCATAAGAAATGATGAAGGTTGGAAGTTTAATGTTGTATGTTGATTTTACAACCATGAGTGGTTGAAACATTAAAGGATCATACATATATTGGTCATCTAAGTGACGATGAGATGTCTATACTTGGTAATATGACAAAGAATATGATTAAGAAGAAAGATATGTTTTTGACATTAAAATATCATGATGAGCATAATGTGACTACTATCAAGGAAATTAATAATGCTTGGTAAGCTTTTCAAATAGTAGAAAGAGGTCCTAAAACAAAACTTCAACATTTGATGTAGTTAATGGAACATGATAAATATGTGTATCGACATAAAAGGATTGAAATGTCTAATGTTGTGAAAGATATATTATGTACACATCTATATGTCATTAAATTGTTGATTGAATTCTATATTGTCTTGATCATTGACAATGCATACAGTATCAACATATATCATTTTTTATTACTTAAGATTGTTAAATTACCCTTAACAAAATTGACATTCTCTATGACTTTTTCTTATTTGAAGTTTGAACAAAGAGATGACTTCAATTGCACATTACAAAAGCTAGGATAATTGTTTTCAAGAGATGAAGCAAAACCTTAAGTCATTGTGATGGATGGGGACATTGCCTTGACGAATGTTGTTCATAGTATTTCCATTTTTAACACATTGATTATGTCAAATTTATGTATCTAAAAATGTGGAGACAAAATTCAAGTTACTTGTTTTTTTACCATTTTTAACACATTGATTATGTCAAATTTATGTATCTAAAAATGTGGAGACAAAATTCAAGTTACTTGTTTTTTTAGAGCTGAATGGAATTGTATAATGGATACATGAGTTAGTGTTATGGATTCTTCTACAAAAGGTAACCATGAAGATTGTTTGAGTAAATTGAAGGATATTTGTTCATAATTTTCTATGTTTTTGAACTATATGAATAAAATATGGTTGATTTCTCATAAGAAATTTTTTTAAAGTTGTTAGATAGATACAATGATGAATCTTAAAAATATAATAAGTAATAGGTATTTTTAAAATTTAATTATTTCTTGCATTGTATATTAACAAGTAAGGCAAGTTCTTATTTCTTTTTTGTTGATTTTTATAGGGTTAAGGATGCGTAGAAATGCTAAATAGGTTTCTTAAAGATAGCGGGGTAAACCCGTGTTCATGTTAGGATGCCTAAATAATATGACCATATCATAACATGGTGAAATAAAGATGTCATTTCAAAAGAACATAATGATAATAGAGCACAAGCTCAATAAGAATTTCTATGGCAAGTTATTGGGGTTTGTATAAAAAATACTCTAGGCGACATTGTTATTGAGTATGAATAAGTTAAATTTGTTTGAGCTAATAGTTTGATTTATGGTTACACTTTTTTAACAAGGTATAGTATGATGGTTAAATATTACATCTCCAAATACTATCATCCATAATTATTACATCAACTATAAGTATGAGTCTTCTTCCTTCTTTTGATAAGTAATAGTATCCTGAATGTCCATGTGTGCTATGTTCAACGTCTCACATGTCATCTCTGCTCCTTATGTTCCTTCTAGTATGTTCTTCAAACCAATATTCCTTCTAATATGTTCTTCAAACCAAATACTACTTGAAGTAATTCAACTATCCTCTCAAACCTAGTCTTCGAAGAAACATTCAACTATCGTCTTGTACAGAACTAGCAATGTGATCACATTATGACCACAAAAAAAAATGAATCTTACACAATAACATCAGTATGGATAGGATCAACACTCACATCGACACCCTAAATAATATCATCAACTTGTTGTTGAGATGGTACTGTCCTTCCATGAAGAAGTTACAAACTAGGTGCATTCTTGAGATCCTCTTTCCCTCATACAACCTCCTATTTGTAAGGAACCTTTTCTAATTTATATCATACCTATAATTATAATAAAAATCTAATGTCACTAAAAAAAATACATTAATATAATAAAAATTCATAAAAAATATCTATTTCAAAAATAAAATTTTAAAATACACATAATCATTCCATAATTATAATTTTAAAACATATATTTTTAATTTCAAATATATGTTTCAACTCTAGAATTAAAATTTCAAAATGTAAAATATATATTCTAAAATTTTACAAAATTGATAAAATTAATTTTAGAAGTAAAATTTCAGATTACAAAATTTACATTCTACAATTTTATTTCTAAATATTCCATAATTATAATTCTAAAATTAAAGTCATCAATTTCGGAACCTAACTATTTAACTAAAAAATCAAGTTCCTAAATTAAAATTCTAAAATAGATTGAAACCATGAAACCAAGGTTGAACCAGAGACAATGACTACACATCTCACCCTTGCCAAAGATGATGATGATGTACAAGGAAGAAGCAATTCGAGGCTTATATTGAAACACAAAAGACAATCTAATCAGGATGAAGAAAAGAAGATGAAGTGAACACAGAATATGGATAATTTTGAAATAAATTTTTCAAAAAAAAAAAAGAAAGGTGTAAAAAGTTAAAGAGAACATGCCAAAAATTTAACCTATCTCTATTCAATTTCAATTTAAATTGGTCAAATATTTAATATAATATAAAATTAATATCGATGGTCCAAGACTAAGAAAACATTCACCAAATAAAATAAATTTATTATCTTTCTAATGCTAACTTATTATTTGTCAAAATCAAATTGGACTAGTTTATTCAATTTGTTGGACCAAAAACTGTTTCAAGTAATCAACGTGGATAACCCCTAAAAATCCGCAAGCTAAAGAACTAGATAAAACTGATCAAAATCAAATAAAAACTAATGACAAAAAAACCAGTTTGAATCAATATTCTAAAAAGATTTTTTTTCAAATTTTCATAAATTTTTTTTAAAATAAATTAAAGCTGCATATGAAGTTTATTATAAATTGTTAACTTGACTATCTATTATAAATTTATCTTGTAGAATATAAATTATAACTTATGTTAATTAATTTAAAATTTTGTCCAAATCTTGGTTTTACTTAAGAAATCAAAATTAAAAATAAAATTATTAAAAATTATATTGAAATACATTAAAAAAAATATGGTATTAATATATTGATAATATTTTTAAGACAGTTTTTTAGTTCCATTCTTAAGATACTTATTAGCATTTTTGAAAGAAAAATAATTATAATTTTCATAATAAGAATTAACAAACAACAATAAATTCTTTTGATTTTGGCAATGAATTTTCAAAACAGGTCTCGTTTTACAAGATTCCTCCTTGGATGAGGTGACAGCAATTTTACCTTCAAAAATTATGTATTCAAATGAATATATAGCTGTATTGAACATTATGATTAGACGAGTTTAAGTTCAAACAAATCGACAATAACATGTACAAGGCTAGTTTATGTTCAAACATTCAAACAAATCAACAATGACATGTACAAGACGAGTTTATATCCCATTTCAACTCTTACAGAGATGAATATGTACCCAAAAAATAAAAAATGTAGAGTTCCCCTACACTCGATGATCTAAGCTACTGCACAGAATTAAGTTTGCAAGTTTTTGCTTCACACGCGGATTTTGCTCTCCAATTTACAGGCATAGATAAAATTAACCAGACCCAAATGGTTAACCTCTTCGATTCTGTTCACGGTACCAAAATTACAATTGCAACGAATTTGCTCTCCAGGCTTCCGAAAGCTGACTTACTGCACAGAGCATTTAAGGCAAAACCCTTTTTTTTGTATGATTAGAAATTTTGTTGGCTTTTATAACCTGGCAGTGAATAGATAACGATAGGAGTTAGAGAATGTTCCAACTGCATCGTCCAACTCAGTCTTCAGCAACTTCAGCTCAATCACACTAAACTAATGCCTCATGTTACATTGATAAATCACAATATAGATAGCTTCCTCCTTTTTGGGTTTGTCTTGCCAGAAGAATCGCCAGAATCTCTTCTTTTCTTGGAGTTGTTTTTCTTGTCGTCAGTGTTATCATTAGGGTTAACAGCTGTGCCCCCATCAACCTTTTCTTGCTCTTCTAGTGCATCTTTTACAAAAGCCTTTACCCTCCATAGAGTGTAGTCACTCTGTATTAATGGTAAAAACATCATGTGTAACTAGAAATATGCTAAACAGAAATATTTCCTAAATAGGAAATATGAGGGTAACCGTTAACAATAAACATTATTAACTAGAAAACAATTGACATTACAGACCTGAGCATCTAAGTCGAGGTCCACCTCATCAGCAGAAGGTTGGAAGCTTGGGTTAGTCTCAGCAACTATCTCCAATGCCCTGTAGAGGTTTTCAGCAGACAATCTGGTGAGAGCTGTCCCAAGCATTTTCTTCTCTTGAGTAGACAGTTTCCTACAATGTCATCAGCAACAGTTAGTGCAAAATATCCATAATCCACACAATATCAGCATGACAAAAGAAAAAAAAAAATGACATCACAAAACAAGTCAGGCATTTAGAGCAGCAAACTGTGAAATATAATATTTCTGGACTAAATATTGCCATTTGCACATTTCCGAGTGACTTTTATAGCAGTAGCAATCCAACACTTTCCAATTCCCCACCCTAAAAAGGAGACTCTGGGAGGACAGAACACCCTAACCAACTGATATACAGGATACAAGGTCAATTATAATTGAACGTTAAATTGCTACGTTATACATGTCACCGCTCACTATGGTACAGCAATTACTCTTAACATTACTGTAACAATTTATTGTAGCAATGTTGGACCTACCTGTTTGTATTTAGTTCCTTTCGGTTATAGTAATCTAAGATTGTAAGACAGTAACAAATTTTATATTCCATTGAAGGCTTAGGATTTCATTTCAATTACAGTCTCTATCCTACATATAGGGTATTTGAAGATTGCAGCAGGATTATCCAGAATTCCGTAATAAAAGAAGCTTCTTTCTTATTTCCCAGATTGTTGTCCAGAAGAAAGATCAGCCCTCTATTGACTGTATTGTTTCAGACCTATAAACTCCTGTTCTTTCCAAATATCTTGAGACTGTTAATGCTATTACCTTTACTTCATCCAATTCTAATGCTTCGCTTCAGTTCCAATTAATCTCTTAACGTGCAAAGAAATCACAAGACATCCAGTTTTAGTGACCAATTATAATGAAGGTAAGAAAATGTCCACACTCATCACTGAATGACAATATGGAAGTACATAACAACTGCACGGACTATGCTTCCCAAAGAACCATTTCATCTATCTACAAATCAACATAAATTGAAGATACAAGCCACTGGACCAGTATACTAACACTTTTCAAGGGAAACTCGAAATGCAGAAAATGCTAGCTAAATGCAATTTCCAAAAGTAAAATTATTTTGTAAGGCTATGTTAGGGAATAAAAATTCAAAAAAGGAAACATAATTGGTTGGACAATAAAAATGAGGCTTAGAAGTTTCGGTGATTAACCATAACCCCAAGTAGGGGTGGGGGAAATTTCAGAACTCCCTCTAGTTTCCCTATTTCACCATGAAGAACCACTTTTTTTACCACATCCTGACATTGGTAGTGTGGTCAAAAATTCATGCCAACTCATTGGATTGCAAGATTCTAGTAGTAACCATAGAATATCAAAAAATCATAACGGTTTCTTAATTATCATTATTTGTAATCATGTATAATTATTCTAAAGGCTCTATAAATACTACGAGTGTGATCTGCTTTAGACACATAACACATTCATAAAATCTCTTTCTCTTATATGGTATCAAAGCTAAAAAGATCCATTGTTCTCTTTTCTTCTTCATTTTTTCTGCGCTACTGTAGCCGTGAACAGTAGCAGCACCTCCGATGGCCATTTTCTTCGCCGTCACTACCCCCTTTCGCTGGTGTTATACTTCGACCAGCATCGGATATCGCCGACAAAGCTGCTCTGGTTGCCACCTCACCAGAAACCTACACACGCGCCATCACTGTTCCAACGCAAGCACTCTGTTCTACCACCTTTTTCGTCGGAACTTCTACTCACATACCCACCTCTTTACGCTTTTGTTTGGATACTCCAACTTCGTTTTCCGTAATGTCTTCCAGTAACACATCCGATTCAGCCACTGCAATTGAGTTTCACCAACGTCCCTCTCATTCCTTGTGAAAAACTACTTGGTTCTTCTAATATACCTCATGGGCTGCTGAGGTTGAGCTCTGGTTCCAAGGACAAGGACGTTCTGATCATCTCACTAAACAACTCAGATATTCCTCGAAAGGACCAAGATCGTTGGAAACAAATTGATGCTTCTTTATGCAGTGTTCTTTAGTATTCTATTGATTCCAAATTACAGGTTACATATCGTGCTTACAGAACATGCTATGACGTATGGCACAAAGCCAAGAAGATTTACTCTAATGATATCAATCGCCTATACACAATTGTCAACAATCTTATTCATTTGAAGAAAAAGGACTTGGACATAGAAACTTATTTGGGTAAGCTTGACAATCTCATTGCTGACTTTAATAGTCACTTGCCTTTCATTGACAATGCAGATACCCATGCGGAGCAACGTAGTAGATTCTTCATGACTCGCTTTGGTTGGTCTCCCACCCGAGCTTGATTCTGTACGGAATCAAATCCTATCCAATCCTTCAATACCATCTTATGATATTGGTCAGTGAACAATGGTTGCACATTTCTCAGGCATCTGCTCTGCCTCCCTCTGTCACTATTGACTCCTCCGCTCTTGCTTTCAACTTTGCTCGAGGAGGCCGTGTAAATCATAATCGGCCTCGTCCACGTTGCACCTACTGTAACCGCTATGGTCACACTGAAGACATATGTCGTACAAAAGCTCATGCTCAGAATAAATTTGTCAATCTTGCTACAATCACATATTCTGCTCCTTCTAATGAGGTGACTCTCTCTAATGCTAAATATAATGAGTATGTTCAATGGAAAGCAGCCAAGCAATCCTCCACTCCAATTGCCCCTGCTTACACAGATAATCCTTTTGCTTTTATCTCTCAATCCTCATCTATTGGACCTTCGATCCTTGACCCAGGTGCTTCAGATCATCTATTTGGTAATAAATCTCTTTTCTCTACATTCTCTCACATGGCTCATTTACCCCATGTCACTTTAGCAAATGGCTCCCAAACTAAAGTTGCCAACATTAGAGATGCTTCTCCACTTCCCACTCTTGCTTTGAAGTCTATGCTCTATGTACCTGGATGCCCATTCAACCTTATCTCCATTAGCAAACTTACTAAAACAATGCCATATTATGTTATCTTTGGTAATAATTCTGTTTTGATTCAGGACCAACGGAGTGGAGAGACGATTGGAACCAGTCATGAGTCTGAAGGATTGTATCACCTTTTTTCTCCAAAAGCTTGCCTCACCTCCAAGTCATCAGAAGTCATTCATCAATGATTGGGTCATCCAAGTCTTCCAAAGCTACGACTAATGGTTCCTCATCTTAACGTTTCTACTCTTGAGTGTGAGTTTTGCCAATTGGAGAAAAACTTTCAAAACACATTTCCTATTAGAGAAAATAAACGAGTTGCATCTCCATTTAAGTTAGTCCATTTTGATATTTGGGGTCCTAGTCGTGTCATATCCACTTTAGGCGGCTATAAATATTTTGTCACTTTCATAGATGATTTTTCTTATTGTACTTGGCTATTCCTATTACGAAACAGGTCTAAGCTATTTTCAATTTGGCAAAACTTTTACTCAAATTTGTAATCAATTGGTGTTTGTATCAAAATTCTTCGTAGTGATAATGCTTGCGAATACCTATCTTCCACATTTCAAGATTTTCTTTGCTCACACGGCATTATCCATCAAACATCATGTCCACATACATCACAGCAAAATGGTGTTGCCAAACACAAAAATCATCACTTGGTTGAGACAACTCGGACAATGCTTCTTCATTACCAGCTTCCACAATCTTTCTGGGACGATGTTGTCATCATTGCCTGTTATCTCATCAACCGCATGCTCTCCACAGTTTTGGACAACAAAGTTTCATATTTTATGCTATTTCCAAAATAACAATTGTACTTTCTTCCACTTTGCATATTTAATTGTACCTGTTTTGTACATGATCTCACTCCAGGCAAAGACAAGTTGAACGCTAAGTCTCTAAAGTGTTTGTTTCTTGGATACTCGTACACAAAAGGGCTATTGGTGCTATTCTCCTGACCTCAGACGATATTTTGTCTTACCTGATGTTAGTTTCTTTGAGACTCGCCCTTTCTTCTCCTCATCAAATTGTTCGTCTACTCTTGAGACTTTTTCACCACCAAAAAGTTCCACTGCTCCTACCCCGGTTAGTGTTCCTCCGGTGACACCACCTCCTTTGATCACATATCAACATCGTCTTCGACCTCCTGAGTCTGTGCCTGTTATACAAGCTCCTCCAGACTCATCACCTATTCCAGTAGCTACTCCAGCTCCATCTCCTGAAGCACTTGCTCTATGCAAAGATACCAGGTCCTTTCAAAACTCTAAACCTCTCTATGTTTGTACTTTCTCTTACCATCGTTTATCACCTTCATATTATGCATTTGTTTCATCCTTGGATTCCGTCACAATTCCTAAGACTCCAGGTAAGGCCCTATCTAATCCCGAGTGGCACCAGACAATAATTGATGAAATGACCGCTATGCACTCTAACAACACCTGGGACCTTGTTTCTTTACCTTTAGGGAAGACCATTGTTGGTTGTAGATGGATATATACAATCAAAATTGGCCCTGATGGTACCATTAGTCGACTGAAGGCAAGTCTAGTTGCTAAAGGCTACACTCAAATTTTTGGTTTGGATTAATGAGACACCTTTTCCCCTGTAGCGAAAATGACGTCAATTTGTCTCTTCCTGGCATTAGCTGCTATCCACCAGTGGCATTTACACTAACTTGACATTAAAAATGCATTCTTACATGGTGAACTGCAAGAAGTTTATATGGCCCAACCCCCAGGTTTTGTTGCTTGCGATGCTCCTCATCATGTATGTAGACTTCGTCGCTCCATCTACAGCCTAAAACAATCTCCTCATGCTTGGTTTGGCGGTTTAGTGTCGTATTAAAAAAGTTTGGCATGACTCAACGTGAAGCAGATCATTCTGTACTTTTTCTCCACTCATCTCCTACTACTTGTCTTTATCTGGTGGTCTATGTAGAAGATATTGTTATCACCGGCAGTGATCATAACGGCATTAATCGACTCAAAGTCTATCTGTCTCACCAATTTCAAACCAAGGATTTAGGTCCTCTCAAATATTTTTTGGGGATTGAAGTTGCACAATCTGCTACGGGTATTGTTCTTGGTCAACGCAAATATGCTCTTGACATTCTAGAAGAAGCTGACATGCGCAATTGTAAACCATGTGACACCCATGGATCCCAACATAAAACTACTCTCGGGTCAAGAGAAGGCATTGAAAGACCCGGAGAGATATCGATGATTGGTTGGCAGACCTAACTATCTTACAGTCACTAGACCTGACATTACCTTTGCAATAAGTGTGGTAAGTCAGTTTCTTAATGCTCCGTGTGATGTCCATTAGGATGCAGCAATCCGCATTCTCAAATTCATTAAAAACTCTCCTGATGCTGATTGGGCTGGTTCACCGTCGGATAGAAGATCCACATCAGGGTATTGCGTACTCTTTGGAGGAAACTTAATTTCATGGAGAAGCAAGAAACAAAATATAGTTGCTCAAAGCAGTGCAAAAGCAGAATATTGTGCAATGGCCGCCACAACTTGCGAGCTAACTTGGCTCCGGCAGTTGCTTCAACAACTAAAACTCGGAGACACCAAGGAGATGAAGTTGATTTGTGACAACCAAGTTGCACTTCATATTGCCTCCAATCTAGTCTTTCATGAGAAGACCAAGCTGACATATTTACCAATTCTCTTAAAGGGACTCGAGTTGAATTTATTTGTAACAAGTTTGGTGCATACAATCTATATGCTCCAGCTTGAAAGGGAGTGTTAGTAACCATAGAATATCAAAGAATCGTAATGGTTTCTTAATTATCATTATTTGTCATTATTTGTAATCATGTGTAATTATTCTAATGGCTCTATAAATACTATGAGTGTGATCTGCTTTAGACACACAACACATTCATAAAATCTCTTTCTCTTATAGATTCAATGTCTTTTCAATCCTAGCCAAGTGAAGTACCATTCGGTTCCCTTCATGGATTGCTCCTGATTGTCATGCTAAAGTGCTGAATCATTGTAGTGGCACTCCCAAATCATCCTGTTGGTGCAAATCAAGCTGGGACAGGTCAAGCAAACCGTCTGGAAAAAAGCCTATTCGTCCATTTTGGTTGGCCAAATGCTGCACAACCTTTTCTCCACACTTGCGCCACTCTCTCTGCCTCTAGTTCCCCCACCCCACCCCTCTTCCTATGTGGTTCTCCACCCTCTACCCTAACCAACTTAGACCCTCTCTTTCCTCTCCATTCAATGTTGTTTTTGTTGTTGTGTGCTCCATTCTCCTGACTGTTAGGTACGTGGGATTGCTGCATGCTTTGTTGCTCTTTGTTCCCTCTTTGATTTACATTATCTTCCCTCCCTGTTGAGCATTGTTGCCTCTCTTTTCTTCCCTGGTTCTCTTTGGCTTGTTGCTACATGCTCTATTGTTGGATACTTGACTTTTATTTTCCATTTTCTTTTATGCTTTCATTAAATGAGCTACTTATGAACTGTCAAAAACTTACAGGACTTGTGATTTATATAAGATCTTATGAATCTTCAATTTAAATGTAATTAAATGTTCGATGAAATTTAGAGATTATTTTTCTCATATGTTATTTTTCATTTATATGACATTAGATGTTACAACTTACGTTAAATAACACCTTCAATAACTTTTTAAGTAAATTGAACCAATCTAACCATTGATTTATGCCAAATCAGTTATAGATAGAAAATCAACCTCAAGTCTGGTATGACTATGTTCATTGGTGAAATTTTGGAGACATGGAGAAGCAATAAGCAAAATGTAGTTACAAGTTCAAGTACAAAAGTAGAATTTTGGACTATGCAAAGAGTTTGAGTTGCTATGGATGAATACCATACTTGACAACCTCAAAATAAAGTGTGAAGTTCTTATGAAGCTTGTCTACAACAGTAAAACTGTCATCCACATTGCACATTATCCAGTGCTTCAAAACATTACCAGAATAAACACAGTACCTCTTTACATGTTTAGAATAGATTATTTTGTTTTTGAAACAACTTATAATCAAAATTGTTGAGATCCCACATCGACAATAGATATGACTAAAGTACAACTTATAAATGATTTGACAATCCTCACATCATAACCTAACATTTTGAGTTAAGCCTAACCCAAAATTATGCCGGTACCAGGGCCTATTGAAAATCTAGTATTGAGCCACCTTCAACCATACAAAAATGAATTTGGCCCCACAAATTTCTAGTGCAATGTATTTGACCCCATAGTCTTCCTAATACAATCAATCTACTAGGACCTGCAACTTTCCTAGTGCAATATATATTAAAAAAATAGTTCTACAACTGCCATGCTCTAGAGGGCCAGTCCTAAGCATAAAGGGTGTGTGTAAGATTCCACATTGACTACAGATATGGCTAGAATAAAACTTGTATAGGGCTTCCACAATTTTCACCTCATTAGTTAACTTTTGGAGTAAAGTTATAACCTAAACCCAAATTTAAGAAAAGCATTCTGAGATGTTACTTCATGAAAAGAAATCTTCGAGGAAGCTTTGGAAAAAAACAATTCCAAAAATTTAAGCTAATCAAAACATGCATTTAGATCATTGGGTTAACAATTGAAAATATGGTCTTGAAACAAAATAAAGGGATTTTTCATATCTTCATGTTCCATCACTAGGAAAACTGAAAATAGGACACATTTAAGAAAGTATCAGATGATATTTAGCCCAATGAGGGAAAGCATTAATGTAATGGAAGAATGTGAGCAAGTAAAATAGGCATTATGCCTGGGATGAAATGGGTCTAGGTGTTGGTGGTTTCTAAAAGGCAATGCGCTAGAAATAGATGACATAGTTTTACTGTAACTACTACACGAGTGCAGTGGATAGATTGAAAGTGAACAGAGCAGGAAGCAACGAAAAAACAAAGAATCACAACCATCAGCCAAATCAGTACCTAAAGAACACAATCATTTACTTAAAAGTTTAGTTGAAATGTATGAATAACCTTTAAACTCTGACAAACTTGGAAAGACATTTTTCAACATACTTTATCTTTCATCACAACAGCTTGCATTTTAGTAATTAAGTAAATAAACCCCTTCAATTCAATGTATTTATTCTTCAAAGAGACTACAAAATGGATGATGCCTAATTAATACGAGATGTTTTATTTTCCAATGTAAATAATGCACATAAAAACAAAATTAAAACTACATAGGCAATAGAAGTTTCTTAAAAATACTAAGCAATCATTTGGCAGAGGATAAAAAGGAAAGAAAACTATCGATAGAAAAAATGGATTACAAGGCATTCTCTTTTGTTTCGTTACAGCAGGAAATGGAAGAGAGAGAAAAGAAGAGTAGAGCCCACTTTTTTTCTCCCCAATACTGGAAAGAAAATGGCAGAGAAATTGTGGGAAGCTGTGCACATGTCTTGATTTGTAGAAATTTTCATTTTTATCCATATCTTCCTTGTTACACAAAAATAAAATAAAAAATTAAGGGTAGTTTAGAGACATGTTTATGTACATCTGATTTTCTACTATACCAAACAAGAGAAGAGAAAATATTTTCTGTTTTCATTTTTATTTACAAAAAATGCTACCTTGGGTGAACCTTCAACATATTACTCGTATGATATAAATTTCATAGTCAAAAACTAAATGACATAGAATTTTATAATAGACAGTTGTTTTAAGATTATTTCATGAGAAAAGAACTTTTGGTTTTCAAAAGGAATTATTTCTCCACTGTCTTAGTTGCTTATTTAAGATTCTGAAAAAATCAAATCTTTTTATTATTTCAAAATGCTTTTTGAATAGTTCTCCAAAATAACTGAAATTATAACTATCTTTAAAAATAAAAAGTGTTTTCCATCATTGTAAACAAACAAATATAACTTCTACTTTTTGATAAAATTTCTAAAATATAAATCACTATTTTTAAAAGCTTAACCAAACAAGTCCATACTAAGGCAAAGAAATGCCAGTGTGTGATTGCAATACTTGAAATACGATGGAGGTTTTCATTTTCCATTTCTTATTGAACCCACTTTTCAATAAAATCAAAATATGCTTTACATTTTCATCAATCCTAACTGGAGCAGTCAGCAACTTTTCATAAATTTAATCACTTTTTGAATTTAACATCAATCATATTTTTCACCAGAGTAAGACATCAATAGCATTATATTATGATGGTACTAGGAAAAAGAGTGAAAAGAATCTGTGTTTATTCAAGAAAAGAGTTTCTAGCCTAATCCCAATGGCTAAGCTAGGCAGAAAGCAGACACAATGTCAAGAGCAATTCAAGAGGCTCCCTTCTCTCCTCAACTAGGTGACTTCTCATCTAACTAACTTCTCCCCTTTCCCTGTACAAATAATCACTTTCCCAACTAACTAACAGCTGTACCTATCAGTTGGGCCCTTCTACTTGAGGCCCATTTCCTCTATATCTCCTAGTGTATGCTCTTTTAATTATTCACCTGCTATCACATTTAAACCTCAATAATAGTGATAGGACACAAATCATATACAATAACAAATTTCCACTCCAACTCGACATTGGTAGTAAGGAAAAACAATGAATGATTTTTACACAAACCTGCATTTTTGAATCACCATTTCTTTGAGACTCTTCAAATGCATGTCAACCTCATAAAGCTGAAAAAAAAGGGTAATTGATAGCATAAAAATTTTTATATACTCCTATGAGACATGAAACAAATCATTTGCATAAAAAACACAAGACTAGCAACAATAACCAACCTCAGTGCTTATGTCCTTAGCCTTATTGGCATAAGAGGTTTCCTGAGCAAGCTGAATGTCTAGTTGTGCCTGTACTTCTTCCTCTAATTGTCTCTTCTCCTAAAAGAAGAAAAAATATAAATATGACCAAAATCAGAGCTGTTATGAGTTCAGCCTTTCAAATTGTACATAAGAAATTTATTTTGGTTCATGTTATTTATTTATTGATAAATGAAGAATTTCATCAAAGTAAATGATGAAGAATACACAGATATGAGGATTGAGGATCCTCATTAGAAAACAAAAAACAAAGAAGCAAAGCTATCTTGTCCCTTAACAAATCTATAAGCAAGTTTGTTAAACTCTTAGATCCTGCATAGGATCAGAAAAGGGGAGTTAATCATAAAATCTCTTCCTCTGTCTCTCTCTCTCTCCTATATACAGTTCAATTTGGATTGGTTTCTTGCTTATAGTAGCTTTATAATTGTAAAACCTTATTGTTAAGACCTTTTTTAAGAATGCTTAGCTCTATTAAGTTTATAAGTGCTTATAGAGTAGTTAAAAGATAGGAACAGACCTCCCATTAGGAAAGTGTATAAGAGGAGGAGCAAAGTTGGGAGCAGATAAACATAGTAACAAATTGTTAATCAGTTAGTTAGTTAAGACAGTCAATCAGTTAGTTAGTTAAGAAAATTTAGTGAAGAAAAAAAGGATGAGAATGAACAGAAAAGGGGTTATGTTTTTTGAAAATCATTGGGAGTAGGCTGAGCTACTCGAATTAATCTCAGCAAGGGTTTTCTTGTGACATTCACATTCACAGTCTTGATATTTTCTGTAAGAGTGACCAGTTCTATTCTTGTTCTTATTCTTCTAATTAAACTTCTTGCTATTCTTTCCCTGACACCAGTCCTATCATTAAAAGAGGAAGCCTTAGAAAACATTAAGGTGCATAAGTTAATTTTGACTTCTGTGAAAAATTTAATCCATTCTACTTCCTTCATTTATTTTCTTTTCTTTTCCTATAAATACTTGTTAGGAAGGTTTTCTACAAAAACACATGCATACATAGTTTTGCTAACCTTTACCTTGTGTTTGGATGAGGTATTTTAAGGTGGGAAAGTAATTTTTGAGAGAATTTAAAATTCTAACAATTGAAATATCTTGTTTGGATATTATTTTGCAAGGAATTTCAACTCCTATGAATTTTAAGAGAGTATTTTAACCAACTAAAATGAGAAAATTTTAAATTCCTCCAAAATAGGTGAAATTTAAAATTCCTCCAAATCTCTCAACTCATTCTCATGAACAACACTTGTCTCTACGTATTAATTTCTCTCTCATTGTTCTCTATTCGTGCTATTTTCTCTCGTTATTCTTTGTTTGTGTTACTTTCTCTCTCGTCATTCTCCTATTGCTCTCTCACATCTTTTTCTCTCATCTCTTTTATCTCTGGACACAATAGTTTTAATATCAAATGATATAATCATATTTTGCTATCATTTTAGTTATGTACATTTGTTGGATTATTATGTTGCACAATAAAAATATTTGTATATCTAAATTTTTCGGTGAACAAAAACAGTAGGAGCAAAATTAAGGAGAACTTATCAATATTTAAATGTAAAATTTTGTATATAATGAAAATTAAATTATTTAATCTAAATAAAAAATTTAAAATACAAGAATTTAAAATTTAATGAACTTAAAATTCACCATCCAAATAAAGAATTTTAAAAATAATAAATTTAAAATCCTTTATCCAAACAATATATTTTTGAAATGAAAGTAGTTAAATTAAAAGCATTTAAATTTTTAAGTATTTCAAATTCCTTGAAATGTTAAAATGTTCCATCCAAACATAAGGTTAGGGAAATTGTTAAATTAATAAAAAAAAAAAAAAAAGCTTTTGCATTAGTAATGTTAAAAATTAATTTGGACCAAGGTCTGTGACCCATAGTCTAATATCTCACTAAAACAACAAATAAATAAAGATGAGAGTTCAGAATTGCATGCATGTTTCCCATGCCTTCCCATTGTCAACACTAATATATCCGCAAGTATCACAACAGCAAGAGACCAAAACAATCAGTTAAAGATCAGAGCAACCCATTGAAAATTACACACACAGCAATATCAGATTTTAATAGCAAATTTCAGTTACAGCAAGGTCACAGTAGACAGGGATTTTTGGTTAGTTTCAGGTTGATAAGTTTTCTGTTCAGGATGGGTATATTCTGAACTTTGGCCACTCATCCAAGTGCATTTTTGTGGCTAAGGTGGGTTGAACCTGATTGTATGATTCTTCTAATTCTAGGTGCTGAGTCGTGATTCCAGCATGATCAAAGTAGAAACAAGTTTGTCCTGGGATTGGGATTGTCCCATCCCATCCTGCCATACTTGTGGGATATTAATTTTAACAAGCATGTTTATAGGACAAACCCCTTCAAAATGACAATGGGTTTTACACCCAGTCCCTTAACATATCTGTAAGAAAGCTTCATTTCCAAGATAAAGGAAACTGTATTGGAAAACAATTTACCTCTTCAGCAACTTTAGGTAAAAGTTGCAGCCATTTTTCCTCAAATTTTTCCAGCAAGGTCTTTGCCATAACATGGACATCATTTTTTTCATCGTTGTATTTCATTGCATTCTTGAATATCAACCTTACATCTGCATATATCTCCCGGACATTATTATATCCAGTCTCATCCTTAGCTTCCATTTTACTTTTTATTGTACTGAAATCCATGGGCTTATCAATAACCTAGGGCAGAAATTAAACAAATTTTCAGATATATTATCAAAGGCAAATAGTAAACAAATAACAGTGTTGTAAAAGATAGATGGTCAACTAGTGAAATCAGTGCTACCAATGCAGAAAAGTGGAACACAGATCAAACCAATACATAAACCTTTGTTCAATAAAGCACGTTCAAGAATATGTTGTAGGCAGAACCAAGAGAAAGCTTTGAAACTAAAAAATATTACCTCATAATAGTCATGAAGCCCAAGACCTTCTACATCTACAGGCTCCATGAAAGGCCAAGCCCATTTATGCTGAGTGATCTGAGAAAATTCAAATATATTCTATCAATTTTTCATAGGAAACTAGGTAGGGTCGATATATTTAACCAAAAAATGAGAGGTCGTTTATTTAAACAATGGAAAAGAAAAACTGGGTTTTAAGAATTTAAGATTGACTCTTAAGAAGATAAAAACAAACAAGACCAAGTCTCCCATCACTGAGTGGGGCCTGCTACATGGATTACAAAATAAAAAATAAGGCATTGCAGACTCATAAACGATGAAATGTGAATTTGATTGTAGTGAAACAGAGTTAAACAATGAAATGCAAGTAAACCTAATCCCCATACCTATCCATAATTGATTCTTGTGAGTTTTGTGAATTTGACCCTATCTTTCCTCAATTTGATTACATTTAGCACAATTCCATAAATCTCACCTTTGATTGTTCAGATAGCATAGATACTAGCAAATCCAGTAATTGCAACTTATTCTCTACAAAATCTATTCTTGAAACCTTGTTCAAAGATTACTCATACGCCAAGGTGCACTTTCCCTTAGATGCATCTTGCACACATCACTGGGAAGGTAAAAGATATAGTGTAATAGAGGAAATCCTAATTACAACTAATCAGTCAAATACTCACTCAGGTGCAGGCAAGCTTATACATGCATTATAGGAGGTAGCATGATGTTAGAGTCCCACAATAACTAGATATATAGCCAACCAACTATATAAAAGGTGAGAACAATCCTATGCGTGAGGAGGATGTGTTAGAGTCTTGCATTAACTAAAGATATGACCAACCAAATATATATAAGATGAAGACAATCCTCACCCTACAAGCTATCTTATAGGGTTGAGTTAGACTCAAGTCCAATTTTCAACACATGACAAGCATTTATGGGTGAACTGAATTTATGTTTTGTTTGGATGTGAAAAAAGATAATTGAGGAACATAAGCATGGATAACAATATTTTTTTTTTGCTTGGTTGGAAAGAAAATGAAGACAAAAAGGAGAGAACATTTAACTTTTAGGAGGAGGGAATTCAATTTTTTCTCTCCTATTTTCTCTTGAATTCAAATTTCAATTTTTTCTTTGCCCACTAATTTTTGTTTCCTTTGAACCAAATACAGGGATAGCCTAGCACAGCCATACATAAAAACCAAATCTTTTCTCAGAGTGGGATCAGGTACATGATCAAATGATGTCATCATGTTCTTTTGTAAACTTTGACCCTTATGCTTTGTTTGGATGACACAGAAAATAGGAAGGAAAAAATAAAAGGGAAAAATAGGATTAAAATGGAGTGAAAATAGGATGGAAAAATTAGCTCTTTGGATGGATAGAAATAGAAGAGAAAAAAAATGAAAAAATTCTCTTCTCATATTTGGATGGATGAAAAAGAGAGTGGAAAAAAATATATTATTAATATAAATTTTATTTTATATAAATTAAAATTTAATTTAAACTTAAAAATTCTTTTAATTATATTATTATTTTATTTTAAAAAATTAATAACTAAAATACTAAAATCCAAAAAAAAATACTTCCCCCTCAATTCTCAGCTCATGTGGGTGGGTGGGGGGGGTGTTAAAATAGTGATATCGCAGAAAATTAATTATTTCCTATCATACAAGACAAATTGATCCAAACAAGGAAAAAAAATTTATTCCATCTTTTTTCCTACCCCTACTAATTCCCCCTTTATTCCCCCCCCCCCCCCCCAATCCAAACATACAATTAGTGTTAAAAGGTAATTTGATGGTAAAAAAGTAGGGATTATGAGTTCCTGTACAAGATATTAAAAATGTTCAGTACCTTTCAAAAGGCAAGCTCAAAACAAAGTAACTTTTTGGCATATCATCAACTCGAATTCATAAAACATTTTCTAGTAGAACAACAAAATCTCAAGTTCCATTCATGATTTAAGCTAAGATGATCAAATCCAAATCTAAGGAGACTCAGGAGAAAAGTGCATTCATATATATCATTGAAAAAAGCTACAAGTATTTGCACTTGCCTGGCGCAATATTGTGGAAAACTGGCGCATGAGATCTTGCATTCTCTTTGCAGCAGCAGCTTCCATATGTAATGCATCTTGCAGTGGCTTTTTAGTGACAATAAGAAGCTTCTCCCGGCCTTTCTCTTTTACAACTGAGCCACCTCTAGAATTATTACCTTGAACATTATCAGTGGATTCATAGAACTGTTCAACTTCAGTCACGAGCTTCTCCAGCTGTACAGGGAACTACAGGATTACTTTTCAACTCAGAAATCTATACTTCAAACTTAGAATGACCAATAAATCCACCATAAGTGCATGGTAGCAAATTTTCACTTAGCACCAAATATTTGAAAATAAACTACCTAGACCTTCAAACATTGATGAAAAATCTACTTATTCTTTCATTTACATGCTAGCTAAAAAGTAATGGATGTATGATACAGAGAAAGAACAGAGACATCAACTTCTTCAAAACATTATGGTTAAGGCTAGGGAAAATTGCAGCAAGAATGAAGGCAAAGGGTTCTAAGGCTATCAAACAAATTGGCTCTAGAAATATATTGTATGACAGATGAAAACAAAGTCCTGATTCAAACTAGATTAAGTGGATGCAGTTACTATATACCCAAACCCAAATAAATAGATCCCATCTATATAAGGGCGATACCATTAGCCTTAAAAGGACACATACTGGTCATTTGATACCCAATTCAATAAAAACTGCGTTAAAATTAAAACATAAGGGAAATGATAAAACTACTAATAAAAAGAACAGAGTAGAGTTGGGGATATTTCCAACGAAAAAAGCATGTCTGTATTCCTCCTCCCCCCCCCCCCCGAAAACCCCCTTTAATCAATGAAAGATCCAACTACTATATTTTATTTATGATGGTTTACATTTTTTCTTATGATGAAAAAGAAATTCATTGAGAATATACATTTCAAATGCTTCATAAGATGATGATCTATACAATATTTTATATTAAGAATCTACAATTTGGTCCTCTAAAGATTTAGGTCACCAAATTAATCCCTCAAGATCGAAATCTTTACCACATCAGTCCTTCAAAAAAAATTGTTACCAAAATTAGTCTTCCAAAGATTTAATTTGTCACCAAATTAGTTCTTTAATGATCTGCACCATATTAGTCCATATAAAGGATTAAATTGACGAAACTAAAATCTTTAAGAGTTTAACTTGGTGGTAAATTAAAATCTTTGAGGGAAAAGATTTAAAATTTCACCAAATTAATCCTTAGGAGGACTAAAGTAATGACAAAAGGACAAATTTAATGACAAAAACTTTGAAGAAATAATATAACAATTTAAATTTTTGAAGGATTGATATGATGGCTCAAATCTTTGGAAGATCTATTTGGTGACACTTTCCTCACTCGAGGATCAAATTGTAGGTTTTTTCATATTTTACATGTATGCTGTATCATTCCTTCCATACCAATATCTACATATAAAGTTTGTTCGAGAGAAATTATTTTATATACACATATCGTATCTTATTTCCAGTACAAGAGCATTTGTAAAAGAGTTAATTGAGGATTAATTACACAATATAGTTCATTATTATTCTTACATAGGCTGGTGTATATATACCAATACTCTAACAAGGCTAATTTCAAGCCCTAAATCAACTCATATCTATTAAAAAAATCGAAGGATCAAATCATTACTTGCTTTTCCACTAATAAACTTACTATAGTAGCTATGATTTGTAAAGACAAGAAATAATAATAATAGTAGTACTGGTAATAATAATAATAATAATAATATATATTTATATATATATATATATATATATATATATATATACTCCCCTCTCTTGAATGTAGCATTAAGCTACCCTCCCTTATTATTTAAAAAATACACCTTATTTAACTTAGCACCATTACAAATATTCTTTAAAAGATTCCAAACTATCCTTTCTTAAAATCTTATTTTTATTTGGATGCCCTAGATCCTACACCCATTCATGCTGTCTTTCTCTTTGAAAATGTTGAATTTGGGACCGGTGTAATCCAAGTATTAGCCACTGATATTATCATTATAGTAATTGGCATTTACCACCAACCAGCCCCCCAAAAAAGTACGGTGCCAAAATTGAAAATTTTACTAATCACCATATTAGTACAGTACCATTCCAACCACAGTGTTATTAATCAATAGACGTCTAATTCTCTATTACACATATGCTTCACTTCTCCAAGAACTTGTCGTTTCACCTTTCACAAGTGCATTCACAGGAACAAGAAGCTCATGGTAGCACAAACTCAGTACAAAATGCTCATGGTATAAGGAACATGTTCTAGGCAGAAATCAGTTAACATAGGTACACACACAAACGTCACTATAATTGATAATGCCCCAAAATCCTAGAAGCAAAAATAAGCAGAACCAAAAATTTTCAAGTCACGACAAGTTGTCACCTCTAGCATGTTGGAACCAGGATGTCAGGTAGCTTGAATATTTTGGTTAACAGAATTGTAAACAAATCTTAATGAGACAACTTTTCAAAAATGAATCAAAGTGAAATACATTCTTATAAATATTTAAAGTTGAGTAAAATTAATTTAATAGAATTAATTTTCAATCATTAAACATGCCTCAAAGTGGAAAAATTTAGAATCGTGTTATCCATAGAACCAATTTATATACCACACTTTTTTCTCTATTTCTTTCATCACATCTTACACTTCTCTCACTTTCTCACGCTGCTGTAAAAATTGTTGTACCAAACGGAAGTACAAACATTTCTAAAAAATTTAATTGTGTATTTGCCAAACAAGCAGATTAATAGTTTAAAACAGAGAAGAGCATCTCAATATGAGCAAGTGTATAATAATAGGAATAAGAAACAGATCGCAAACACCAGGTTATTATCTTTTAGTAAAATTTCTGCGGCGAGCTCATTCACATGAAGAGTCCTAATAAAAAATGGAAAAAATAAAAAACTAGTCAAAATCAAACACTATTGCTGCTAAACTAACTAAATTTTCGAAATTGAGAAGCTCATAAGATAGGACCATTGAAGGAAAAAGAAGAAGACATAAAGCAGAAAACAAGTATAAAGACAATGAAGAAAGAATTGAGCACCTTGTTAACTCGGGTAAAAATTTGACGGACCGAAATCCTGAAAGGTTCCAAATCATCGTCAGGCTGGGGCTGAGTAGGATCGGCTTTCAGTGAGTCCATCCCAGACGGTGAAACTGAAATAGTTGAGAGTTGAAAGAGAGGGAGAAAGTAAGTGAGTTGAATTTGTGTCGTGCGATTAGCGTTTCACCGTAATTCTTCGATATCAGGTCTCCGATTCTTCCTCCACGTTTTTATGTTTGGTTTCTTGACTTCCCTTTTATTTATTTATCATGAAAAGAATATTGAGCCTGAGATTTTTCGTAAAAAAATTTTTAAAAAAAAAATTATTTTTAGAATACTGAGTGTATCTATTTAGGTTCTTTTAAAAATTATTGCCAGAAAAAGTTAAATTTTTATCATTTAAAAATATTTTAAATATTTTTTTAAAGTAACGGTGATATAATTATTTCTTAAAATAAAAAGTATTTTAATAAATTAAATGAAAATTTAATTTTTAATCATAAAAATAAATTATTTTTATACTTTTTAAAATTAATTTTAAAAATATAAATAAAATATTTGTTAGTCTCTTTTTATTTGATTTACTTTTAAAAATTTATTGTTTTGGTTTTTAAATATTTTTTTAATAAATATAATTATTATATTTTAAAAGAATCTTTCAAAACATGCATTGAATAAACTTAAATTTGACCATTTTGATCATGGTTTATTTATCTTCATCAACCATGCACTACACAACACGTGGAGGAGAATGAATTTCATGTTTTCCATTTTTATTTTTAGCCTAAATCTCATCTTCGTCAAGATCGGAGACTTATCTCTTTTGTCGTATTTTAATATTTCTATTTAATTATTTTATAATTTATTAAATTATTTTATTATCGTACCCATCCTCACTTTCAAAAATAGAGTTTTACTCGAACCCATCCTCAATCTTGATCGACTCGATTTTTTGTATCAAAATCAGGATAGAATAGATACATATAGGAATGGATATATTTGTTATTCTATCTAATATGAATAATCATTAGAGAAAGCAACGAAGTAATATTATTCCAATCGAAGAGTTTATATTACACAATTTGTTAAATTGTTGGCTTCATCAAGGATAAAAATAAAAATCACACCTTTCTATGCTTTGTTTGGATGAGGTATTAAGGGAGGTAGGAATAGGACCGGAAATCGGGCGGGTTTGGGTTACAAGATACCAATCCAAGAGAAACCGATTCATCTTTAAACGTTATTCATTTCCACCTATTATGTTGAACGGGTTAGTTGGGTAATGGGTTCTATGGGTTGAAGTTGGGTCGGGATGGTAGCATTAGGTTGGACCTGTAATTTGGGCCTTACATTTTGTTATAGATTTAATTTTTTTAATTTGGTAGACTTTTCTTATTTTTATTATTTATGATATATGATTACAAAACATTTTTATTAATGGTAACTAATAACATAAATTTGGATTAAGCAATTTTTTTGTAAATAGTTACATAATTTGATAAATTTCTATACTTAACTAATGACAAGTCTTATTCCTTACATCTTAAATATGAATTTACCAATTCATGTAAAACTTTGCATAATATATATTTGACAAATTTTTATGTCTACTAAAGGCTCATCTTAAGTTGTCCTCAATATTATCCAACATATAATTACAGTATGAACAAATAAAAAATATATATATATTAGATAAATATGAAATTACATTATTTAAAATTTTACATAATCATGAAATTACAATCACATTCATTTCAAAAATAATATATCATAAGTCCATGAGCATCCAATACCACCGCCTAGATTATGATCATATCCCTGAATAATGAAAGTAGATAATTAAAATATAAATTAAAAAATGGAAAAGAAGTTGCTCACTGTCCAAGTTTGGTTGCTATTCAAAAATAAAAATCCAACCCTATAAAATGTTAACAAGAAGTAAAAATTATTATACAATATTAGAAGAAAAATAAATAAATTTGGGTAATTAATTTTAAGAGAATCCTAAATTTATACAACTTAACAACATTTGCATCAGTTAAGATTCCAAATAGTTGATGAACATGAGCATCTAGCACCATTGCCCAAATTATGATCCTATCCCTGGACGATGAAAATAGATAATTAAAATATGAATTAAAAAATGGGAAAAAAGTTGCTTAGTTTCCAAATTTGGTTACTATTCAAAAATAGAAATCTATCCCTATAAAATGCTAACAAGAAACAAGTAAAAATTATTATATAATACTTAGGGAAAAAATAAATAAATTTAGATAATTAACTTTAAGAAAATTCTAAGTTCACCTAACCTAATAGCACACTTACATTAGTTTAGACTCCAAACAATTCACAATTCACATTTCACAACAACATATCAGAATTCGAAATAAGTCTCATAACATTTTAAGACTTCAAAAAGTTGACTACAACAACTTAAACTTCAAAATATGAGTCTCACGACATAGAAGAGACTCCAAAAAAATTGGTAATCATCATTTATCACCATGCACAGTAAGAATGAGTAAAGGTGTTAAACAATTTTTAATTAATTAAAAGTTATTTTTTTATAAATAAACCATTTTACCGTTTATTCTTAGCCAATATACATTGGTTGTGACTATGAAGTTGGACTATGTGATGGTCCTCCAACTCCAATTCCAGATTTAGACCCAACAATTGGAGCACTTCCAACATTTGACATTTCTTATAGTCAATCAAACAAGGAACAAATTTAGGTTATATATATTAATGCATAAAATAAGTAAGTGTAAACTGTATAGAAATAATTACCATTTTCTCCATTGTTCCTAGTCATAAGGATGATACCATAAGTAAGCAAGTAGAAGAAATTTTAAGGGAATAAGGCATTAGAAATGTGTTTCGCATCACCATTGACAATACTTCTTCTAATGATGTTGTTATGTCTTATTTGAAAAAGAAAATGAATTCTCTTAATGCATTGGTCTTAAATAGTGAGTTCTTCCACATGAGGTGTTGTGCTCACATTTTAAATTTGATTGTTAATGATGGATTGAAAGACATGCATGCATCTATAGTCAGCATCAGAAATGTTGTTAGATATGTAAGGTCATTTCCACAAAGGTTAGCTAAGTTCAAAGAACACTTAACATACTCCAAAATCACATGTAAAAAGTTAGTTTGCTTTTATGTTCCCACTAGATGAAACTCTATTTATCACATGTTAGAGGCTACTAAAAAATATTAAGATGCCTTTGAAAAGTTGGACTTTGAGGACCTTAACTTTAGGCAGTTCTTTGTATAAGCATCTGTTCCATCCATTTTTTATTGGGAGAATGTCAGGATTTTCCTAAAATTCCTAAAGATGTTTTATGATGCAACCAAATTTTTTTCCTCATCAACTCATACGGCCATCCATGCTACATTTCATGAACTTGCCATAATTTATTGTGAGCTAAACCAAGCATCAATGAATCTTAATACAATTTTGGCAACAATGAATCATAAAATAAAGAAGAAGTATGGCAAAGATTGGTGTCACATGATTAATATGAATTAGCTTCTTTATTTTGGGGTCATTCTGGATCCTTGATTTTAATTGAAATATATGCATTGGTCCTTTACTGGTATGTATAAGCATGATGAGGACTCTTCGAATGAATTATTATTTAGTGTGAAACTCAATTTATCAAGATTATATCAATGGTATGTTGTTAGACATGAACAACAAAATTTGGTTTCCTAGTTTAGCCAATTATCATCTCAAGAGAGTTTTAATAAAACATCAACTCCTGAATTTTCTTCTCATTTAGCAAGGGCTATTGGTTTTAAACAACATTTAGGAGAGAAAAATTTTATTGATGAAAAGAATGAACTTGAGAGATATTTGGCTAAGTCTTGCATTGATGGTGATAAAAAATTTGATATACTTATATGGTGAAAACAAAACCCTTCTCATTTCCTAATACACCCGTTTCTATTGTTGCATTTAGCACTAGGGGAAGGATGCTAGATATATTCAGGAGTTTCATAACCCTTGAAATGACTGAAGCACTGATTTGTACATAAAATTGGTTAAGACCTTCTCTTTACTAATTTAAGGAATTCATCATTGGTGAGGACTTGGAAATTTCTAAGAAAGTTTTAATGATTTAAATTTTGGATAAAAGCCCAACAATCAGTTGTGAGGGAAATCTTTTTGGTGTTTGACTTAAAGAAGCTCTTCAACCTATTTTTTTCATCTAAATATAGTTCAAAACAATCCTTGGCTAATGTTTTTCTAGAAGAAGGAGAAAATTTCAATTGTATTTGTTTACATAATATTTTGGACCCTTCCTCTTCTACAATTTTGAATGATTGTTCAACTAGTATAACAAACATACCTAATGCTTTTCTACTAGCTTCTAAATTAAACATTTGACCAATAGCTTGCATTGAACTACCTTCTCCATTCTTACCCAACCCAAAACTCAAAATTCTTTGGTTAGGATCAATGCTAATGACATGAGTGTATTTGGCACATCGAATTAAATGAGATGACATGATTGATGTGCCATGAATCTTTGGGTGGTAGAAAGATATCTTTTTACAATAATTACAAGTTGTTTAGGTATGACACCTTCAACAATAGGTAATCTTTTAAAATGGTCCCACACATGCGATGCGATGTTGTTTAGGATCCACTTGAATTTAGCTTCTTTTTTCTAACAAGTTCAAGAATTGGAGGAGGAAGATTAGATACATCATCTCCAGCTGATGGAATAGATGAGAGGTTACAACCCTTTCATTCTCTATTATAGATGATTGTTGGCAATTAGAAGGTGCAGGGTTTAGGTTGGGCTACTTCGTACTGTTAGAATAAAGAAGTTAGAGTCAACCAGCTCCTTACTATAACTAACTATAAACAATGTATTGAATACTTTTATTTTAGGTGCTATGGTAATCCTATGGCTAACCCAAACCTAAGACTATAATCTATGTCGAGTATACATAACCCAATCAGTACTTCAAAATAATCTCAATGCTTGTATAGAGAATTAAATGACAGAGCAAAACTAGTGGACTAAAAGAAGATGATGACAAATTTACAAAAAAGAATAGGAGAGAGAATAAGGTGGTTTTAAAATAGTATTTCAGATTTACATCATAGAACAAAGTATGTTTTTATTAAAAAATCACATAGAAGAAGATAAGATAAGAGGAAATATTTAAAAGAGTATCTCAGATTTACATCATTGAACAAAAGAAGCATGCTTTTATTAAAAAATTACAAAGAAGAAGAAAAGAGAATAGGACAGATTTAAACTATATCTAAAGTATACATAATTGAACAAAATATGTTTTTATTAAAAAAAATCACATAGAAAAGAAGAGAAGAAAGCATACTTAAAAGAGTATTTTAGATATACATCATAGAATAAAAAAAAAATTATTACAAAATATGGAGAATAAGAGAAAAAAAGAAGGCAAATTTAAAACAATAACTTAGATTTACATCATTGAACAAAGAAAACATGCTTTTATTAAAAAATAACAGAGAAGAAGAGAAGAGAAGAGGGAAATTTTAAAACAGTAACTCAAATTTACATCACTGAACAAAGAAAGCATGCTTTTATTAAAAAATCATAGAGAATAATAGAAGTGAAAAGGATGTACTTAAAAGAGTATCTCATATATACATCATAAAACAAAGCATTCTTTTATTAAAAAAAATTATGAAGAAGAAGAAAACAAAAAAGAGAAAAATTAAAATAATAACTCAGATTTTTATCATTGAACAAATAAAGCATATTTTTATTAAAAATTCACAAAGAAGAATAGAAGAGAAGAGGAGAGGAGAAATTTAAAAGAATATCTCAAATTTACATCATTGGCCAATACATGTTAAGCATAAAGGACATCATAATCATAGTCACATATATCCAAAAAAAATTAAGGAGGAGGGATAATTTTTTAGTCTCATATTTATATCATTGACATCTACATTTCAATCAACTCATTTTGATAACATACAAGAGGGGAAAAGAAGAGTTCACAACATAAGATCATAGTATAAGATGAACATATATCATTAAAATTTTGGGGGCCGAGAGGGGCAGAGTTTATCGCAGAAAAACATGCATTGATTCAACAAAATACATTGTAGTATTATGGGAAACATGTAACTCAAGATTAGAGTTTCATCTCAATCACGTTAACAACATTAAATACATATTATACAATAATACCCTAATCAATTCAAAAAAATAATAAAAGAACCTGACTGAGAGAGTTATAATATATGTTTTTCAATCCCTTGAAACTTTAAACTTTGCCACAAAAACAAGTCCACTACTTCTCAAAAATTTCCCTCACTTCAATAATAGAAATCACCCTTAATCAATAAGCAAATCATGTTAGAGAAATTATATAGTAAAGTGAAAAAAATCCTAAAAAGTAAAGAATCAAGGTTTACAAAAAACAAAAATCATCAATTCTCAGTAGTAATACAAATCAAGTAAAAATCTATGTAGCATTATAAAAAAAATTATACAATCTTAAAGAATGAGTCACTTTTACTTTTATCACATAAGTAGGTCCACCAGTCCATACCTCCCTCACTTTAATCATAGAAATGTATCTCAAATCAACAAGGAGATAACAAATTTAAAAAATATATTAGTAAAATCAATAATGAGTAAACCTTAAAAAGTATAGAATAATGGTTTACAAAAAAATAAATAAAGAGATTATTAGAATAAACAAATAATTAAAAAATTCATAGATAAACCTTAAAATGAGTCTTACCCTTATCCAAATCATGAAGAATACATGCAAAGAAAATGGGATACAAAAAATATCCCTACCCCAAAAATAAAACCCTAGGGATCTAATAAAATTGTATAAAGTGGAACACAATAATTTTCGAAGCAGTCATTCTAATTTTTGAGAAGGTAGAAACAAAATTGGGGGTATAATGCCAAAATAAAAACACTACAAAGTGAAAATCCTTTTAAAGACAAAGCAGGATCAAAGGGAGATGGTAGTTTGCTTCATGGGTGATAAATGATACTAGAGTAGTGGAGTATATAGTTGAGATAAGAGTGAAAAAAGAAACTCAAGTAACAAAGAATGATATGTCAAGAAGAAGGAGACAACGAGACTTGAGAGAGAACTGAGAGTGAGACTTGAGACAGAGAAGAGAACTGAGAAGAAAACGTTTCAAAAATGAAAGAAAATGAGACCTATAAGTGAGACTCTGAGAATGTATAGCTAAAAATCCAATAAACCTTAATTTTCAATTGAATTGGACTATAGAGTGAAAACTATATTGGACTATAAGGGTATACATTTTTTTTACTATATGATATATATATATATATATATATCAGGTTGGGTAGGATAAGATATAATCCACCCGTTTTTGCTCGAATATACCCATCCTTAATTGTAAAATTTGATTTGGTATACTCGTCATTGACCCAACTAAGTCGAGCTACCACTTTGGGCCATCGGTTACATCATTTTTCGAGCCAGTCATGAATTTCTCACCCATCCTTCATAGGAATTAGGAGGTACGAAAAATGATGAAATAATGATCAATTTGTTTTATAAAAAAAATTATTTTTCGTGAGACTCACATTCTTTTAATTCTTTTCTATGATAAAAGAATTGAGGAGAAGTGTTTTTCTTTCTCTAAAAAATGTTTAGTGTTTTAATTGTTAATATTTCAAAAATATAAAATATTAATATCATAAAATTTAGGATTTTTTAGTTTAAATTAGATTTTTAATTTGTAAAATAAAATTTAAATATTAATTTATTTATTTTTACTTTTTTTTCTTTCATTCAAACCTGAGAATAAAAATAAATTTTGTTCCATTTATCTATTCAAACAATTCATTTTTCATTTCTAACCCTTATTTTCCTATTTCTTTTCCTCCGCTTTACCTCCTTCCTATTTCACACATCATCTGAACAAAATATTATCCTTTTTTTATTATTATACAATTGATAATGTAGAGAATAAAAGGATGCACCTCCTCTTGGATCAAAATCACTCCTAACACCCTCATAAATGCCAATCTAGGAATGCACTCATCTTACTTCTTAGGAATGAAAATTGATATACTTATGGTACCAGGGTAGACAAAAGTGAATTTTATGTTCTCAGTTCCTATTTTTTATGGTCTAAAAAAGCGAGTTTTATGTTCTCAGTTCCTATTTTTTATGGTCTAAACCTCATCCTTGTTAAGATCGAGAGACCTGCCCCACACCCATTGTTGTTTTCTTAATATTTTTATTTTAATTATTTTATAATATATTAAATTTTTATATATTTTATTACTCTTTTATCCTAACTAATTTTATAGTATATTTATACAAAATAAGGACATTGATGTAATTTAGTATATCAAAACAAGTTCAAGGGTAGGGTGGAGATAGATATCTTTGTCCCATACCTGTGCTCATTTTTTAAAATTAAGTTTTACTTGAACTTGTTCTTAATTTTGGTCAACTTGAATTTTTTTCCATCAAACTGATGACGAGATGAATACCCACAGATATGGATATCTTTGTCATGTTTATCTAGTATGAATAATGCAGTAGAGAAAACAACAAAGTAATATTATTCCAATCAAAGAGTTTATATTTCACAATTTGTTTGATTGTTGGATTCATCAAGAATGAAAAAATCACATCCCTATGCCATGTTTGGATAAGGTATTAAGGAAAATAGAAAAACAATAAAATAATGATCAATTTGTTCTATATGATGGAAAAGAATTATTTTCCATGGAATTCACTTTGTTTTAATCTCTTCCCATGAGCAAGGAATTGAAAAGAAGCGTTTTTTATTTTTTAAATTTTAGTGTTTTAATTGTTAAATTTTTTAAAATAAAAAATAGTAATATAAAAAATTAAATTATTTTAAGTTTTAATTATATTTTTTAATTTAAATATTCTTATAATATTAATTTTTTTTTATTATTTTTCATTCATTAAAAAAAACTTCTTTTCTTTCACTCTATTTTTCTCCATTCCTATTTCACACATTGTCTAAACAAAATATTACACTTTATTTGCTATTTTACAATTGGTAATGCAAAGAATGAAAAGGTGCTTGTCTAGGATCAAAATCACTCCTAACACCCTCACAAATGTGAGTCTAAGGATTCACTCATTTTATTTATTAGGAATGAAAATTGATAAAGTATTTATATAAGATATATAAGCTTGTACTTGGAGCATTTATATTGAAAGCTAATTATATGGATCTTAAAGTTATGCAAGAGTTGCTTAACTTATTTTATTATTGAAGCTAGCTAAGTTGGAACAAATTTTATGTTATAACTACTTAAATAATCAACTGGTTCGTGTCCACAAAGGTGAATCCATTTGTATGGATTCAAGCAGAAACCCAAACAAAATCAAGCAATAAGAGAAAAAATTCTACAAGAAGGAGATGCATTGATAGGATCAAAATTTCACACAAGAGGAAATTCCAGATTCAAGCAACATAATCAAAAAAATTTCTATAGAACCGAAGGAGGTCCAAGAAATAAAACCTAGATTGAAGGAGCTTTCAGGAGCAAAGAACACCCATGGGGAAGAGGAGAGGATTGAAGAAGAGGACTTCAATGGAAAATAAGAGAATGTCGAAGAAGAGAGGAAAGAAAAGAAAGTTGAAGAAGAAAACACCCATGGAGAAGAAGAAAAGACTGGGAAAGAAAGGGCCACAGGGAATGAGAAGAAGTAACAAGAAAGAACCAGTTGAAAGCATCAAGAAATCAAAATAATGAGAACAAAAAATAAAAAAAAAATTAGGAACCAAAAATTGGTAATCCGAAAAAGACAACAAATAAATAGGAACCCAAAAATATCAATTGTAAAATTAACAAGGTAAAATGGACAAAAATGGTAAATTGAATGTTGGACCTGGTAAAATTTCAATGTTCTATTTTAAGCATCTATATAAATCTAATAGTTTATGTATATCTTACAACAATTTTTTCTCTTAAAAAAATAAAAAAATTCAATTTTTTTTAAATATTTTGTTTTTAAGTTTAAATTATTTTTCAAATATTTTATTTTTAAATTGAAATTATTTTTCAATGGAATTTCAATCAATTCAATTTAAATGTCTTACTAAATTTTATGTTAATCGTTGAATTTTTTATCAGTCAATCTTGTTTAATTTATCCATTAACATTAATGTTACAAAAAATTATAATAAAAGAAAAATAAAAAGAATGTAGAATAAGACACAATCTTTATTATTTCTTAAAGACTTTATTAATCAATCGAGTTTAAAATTAGATAAAGGAATTTTTATAATTTAGAAGTAAAAATAAAATATAGATTGAAGCGAAAATTAACTTAACAATATTAAAAGACAACTAATTCAGTATTTCAATTTTTAAGTAGGATTATCATGAGTTCAACATGATAATTCCAAAAATAATTTTAATTTTTGTTTAGTATAAATTTAAGTAATCATGTATTAATTAAACTTGTGATTTTTTACTAAATTAATCTTATATAATTCAAATTAATTTATGTTCAAATAATTAAACATTATCAAAGTTTCTAAATTAATTTTAAAAAATCGAAATTATCAAATCATATAAGAAAATCTTATAATCCCTGTAACATCCCACGAAAACAACATAAGACTTAGAAGTGGATACACTAGGGGAAAAAACACTTTGTACATCAGTTGTTTTGGACATTTTACATGTAACATTATAGATACAACTAGTATAGAAAGTATTGACTTTTTACACCGGTTAAATAATTGTTGTAAAAAATTAACCTTTTACATCGATTCGGAAATATACTGTTGTAGAAAGTCAAGTTTTTACACTAGTTCATAAATCAATCACTATAAAAAGTTAACTTTCTACATCAGTTAAGGTATGAACCGGTGTAGAAACTTGACTTTTTATAACGGTTAAGGTACGAATCGATGTAAAAGGTTAATTTTTTATAGCAGTTAATGTTTCAACCGACGAAAAGTAGTTTGCTTTTTAAAATTCAAAATTTGTTTTTTTTTTGTGATCTACTAGAAAAAAAAAACAGACATCATAAACCCGGATAAACTTTCAAAACAAACTGAATATGCACAACTAATTATTCAATGAAGTAATTACCAATCAACATTACATACTACACATGTTTATGAAGGTCATATTACAAATAGTTTAAGATTGTAAATTACAAGTTGGCTGCCTCTAACAATTGTTTTGCCCAATAATCTCTCACATCATCAATTTCCTCTTCAACATATTTTGCTCAACCTTACAAAGATATTTTGCTCAACCTTACAAAGATACCCGCTATTATCCATGTGTCCATCAAAAGCAAAAGAAGAATCTTATCAATATATTTTCCTTTAAAATATTTTTTTATAATTAGTTTATTTTTTTTAAAATTAAAATATTATTTAAAAATAAATATTTTATAAAATAGTTTTTTATTTTTAAAAAAATTGATCAATGGTATAATAAAATATATGTGAAATGTATTTTTGAAAACAAAAATAAAGAGAGAATTAATAACGGAGGTAAACAATTATGGTGGTGGAAGGAATAGATACATCATTATCTTTAAAAGCAGACAAGCACCAGAAGATACAACTTTTGAACAATCAACACAGTTTTTTTTTTTTAAGTATATTTATTGGATGTATATTTCTAATTTTTATTTGATAATTAATTAAAATGTTAATATTTTTTAGAAAAGGAAAGAATGCTATAAGGTTAATCAAGTTTTATTGAGGAAGGAGTAAGATTTGTTTGCTCAAGGGTTGACATGAAAATGAGGAAATATTGATTATGTTATGGGTTTCGAAAAAGAGGTAAGGCCCCTTTGTGGGCAATCTCGGTCTGTTCTTTCTTTTTTTTTTCTTTTTTTTTTATGGTTTTAATTCTTTGACTAAAAACAATTATAACCATCTATTTTCTATGGGAGGTCTCGTGGAGGATTTTTTTAATTAATAATTTATTTTGAAAAATGAAAAGAAGGTTCTTTATTTTTGAATATATGTGATAAGCGAAACATGCATAACTGGTTCAAGGCTAAAGAGAGACCATTGGCTAAAGTTTTTTCTAATTAATAATTTATTTTGAAAATGAAAAGAGTGTTTTCATTTTTTTTAAATATATGTGATGATATATGCAGAACTTGCTCAATGTATAGATAGGTGTGACCATTGCCTAAGGCCTCATTTTATTATCTTTTTGGAAGGTCCTCAAAAATTTATTTACATACGTAAACATTAAATTAAGAATATTTAACAGAAAATATATTAAAATTTTAAGAACTTATATATTTTTAGGATTTTAAATATATAATTTTTATCTACTTTTTAAGAAAATAATTGGTAATTAATTATTAGATTTTGAACATTATATTTTAAATAAAATACAATATTATTAACTTGGTAATTATATATTTATTTAAATAACATCATTATTTAAAAAATTATAATCAAACTTCAAAATCAACGGTTTTTATAAACTTAAGAACAAATCCATAAAAAATAACAAAAATTATATGAGATTTTTTTAAAAATTAAAAATGTTTTAACCTTTAAAAAATTTGATCAATCATAAAAATTGAACCACTCACTTCCTTTATTTCTAGCATATCTTCTGCTATATAAGTATTCGTAAATATAATAACTAAAGTATCGAAAAAATACTATAAATTATTATTTTATCTAAATCAAATAGTTAGAATAAACATTTTATCATTGAATTCAAATATAAAATTATTATTTTATCTACATTAAAAAATTTCAAACAACCCATCAAAATTATTTATTATTAAAATAAAAAAATTACCAAAATTTGTACGCACACATATTGCTCTAGTGGAAAATTATAGGTGATGAGAGTTTAGGTAGTAATCGATTTCAGTTGCCTTTTTGGACCATTAAAAAGAATAATAAAAAAAACAACTGTCTTTAGAACCAAATAATCTAAGAATTGAAATCATAATGTTAAATTGAAGTACAAGGTATTTGAGTTTGTACATGTGTTTTCACTTATTAATATTCTACTGCATTTCACCAGCCTAACGATTATTAATAACAACCATTCAATAGCTTTAATATTTGGCCCACTAAAAATGTCATGTGAGTTTTACCTATATTTCTCAATTTATATACATAGGACTATTTTAGACTTGTTTAATTGGTATGAATCTTAATTTGTCTTAGTATGATATTTCAATTTCACAGAAAAATAGGTGATTAAAAATCATCACAAATTTCTAACACATCTAGTTAATTTATTGCAAATAATATGCTAAAGTTAATCTAAAATAATTCTGTTCAGATAGTTCAATTTTTTTAAATTTGATCAACAACTCAATTAAGATTATACAGAGTCAAACTTTCTCTTGCATAAGAAAAAACAATTTTAAAGCTATTGATTAGTTTTCATGTTCTTAACATATTTATGGTTAATATATATATATATATATATATATATATATATATATATATATATATATTCTTGATGAGTAAGATCTTTAATAAGATAAGTCAAGGAACATTATTATTTATAATGCATGTTGTTGATGAATGTCAAAAGTTCCATACTAGTTCGGACATGTAATTATACATATGAGTAGGTAAAACTTATATTTGTTGCTTGTTTTAGATTAAATATAAACAAGAAAATCTGTACCTTAGTTTAGCAGCGTAGAATTTTGTCTCAAAGTTTATAAATTTACTTGCCGGTGTCCTTTCTCTTCTTAGATGAGATGAGTTTTGTGAATTGTATGTCTTTTCATTTTTTTTTCTTTATCAAGGTTATCAAAAAGGATGGTTAAGAAACACTGATACGATTGTACCTACATCTTAATACTCTTGCAAATGCTACAGAACAACATTGTCAAGTAGATTTTTCTAACAAAGCCTTAATGATAAGTAGAATCAACTTGGAACTTTGTGAATGCAAAGATAATAACCAGACCTTAAAAATAAGAAATATCTACGCAGGTATTGTTTGCACTGCATGACAACATGGACCAATCAATTACTTTTAGGTGGTTATAGAAAAATGGAGTGGTCACTGCAGATGCATCTAAATTGAATGGATTAACACAAACTCCGAGGGAACTTTTTCGAACAAAAAGTTCAGCTCACAATGATGGCTTTGATGCACTTATTGAGTGCATGATGATTTGAAGTCTAAACTAATGAGCATCCTTGGAATTGAGGCACCCAATTTTTATCATTGGTATTGGCATTGGGTTACTTGACTTGAGCATTAATATATGGAAGGAATAGATCAACCTCCTTTATAAGTATTTCGGAAGAATGTAATTGATGGATATTAAGCCATGAATACCATAAAGACATAGGTTTTTCCGGAATAGATCAACCTCCTTTATAAGTACTTTGGAAGAATGTAATTGATGGATATTAAGCCATGAATACCATAAAGACATAGGTTTTTAAGGAAAGGATACACTCTAATAATGAACAAACCCCTTTACAAAACAAAAATAACTCATATTTTAAAAATTGTTATAAGAGAGACATAATCAATTACAAAAAAAATATGACTACTTTGAGAACCACAATGAAAGATGGTGATATACATGAGAGTCTTAAGATTGATTATACTCATTGTGATGTTGCAAGCTCAAATGATTCTGATTTATTTGAAATGGGTAGTTCTAATCCTATAAGTTTCAATGGAGATAACCAAAGCAAAGAGGTAGTGGAATCTCATTCATCATTACAACACAAGATAAATAATAATTTTAAGACTATCTAAATAATATATAGTAGATATTCCTAGGAAGGAATAATCATGTTAGAGTAGGGTGAAACACATAACGTTAGTAGCTTAAGTGAGCAGTGAATGGAAAAAAATCTGTTGAAGTTCTGAGGATTTTGCTTGCAAAAGATGCACCAGTAATTCAGAGGGTTTGCAATCATAATTCTTAAAAAAATGGGAGCCAATATTATTGTCGTAAATGATGGATAACAGACCGTGGTTTTGAATGGCATACTTTGTGTAGAAGATTGTAGAAGAGAGTTTCTAAAGAAGGAAAGACACAAAATCATTTTAAACTGAGATTCTCAGTAGTCTTCCATACGACTTAATCCTATTGGATCGTCAGTGTCATAACCGTAATTATAACAAAATGACAAACTCGATAAAAATTTTAGAAATTAATTATTTTGATCTGTGGAGCCGTCACCAAATTTTATTTTAAGGAAAAATATTTGAAAAAATCCTAACTTGAAGACTGAGTTCTAGGTTCAGGAGCCGGTTACAAATAAGGAAGGTATTAGACACCCTACTCGCCCGTTCCAAAGAACGGTACCCTTAAACTGAGCGTGTGATTTTGATATTTTTGAAACTGTTTGATCCCTTTAGTTTAGAATAAAAATAAATAGGTTGGTAGAAAATAGCCTGACAAGACTTGATCCTGCTCCTACGTATTTTCCCTGGTGCAATGAGAAACTTAAGGCTACGTAGTTCTGGTTAAGGACTTGATCCTTAAGAAATTTTGTAAAGAAGATGAAGTCTGTATTGAATAGAAAAATTCGAGGTGTTTTAGTCATTTTAATTTTGAAAACTTTTTATAAAGTTGACCTTTTTTGAAAAGACGGAAAAGATATCTTCGATCTATATATGCACAGAGCCTGAGGCAAACGAGGGTTGCACTGAGACTTGTATGACTCTCTGAATGTCGGACAGTAGGGTATGCTACCAGTTCGCATTCAGAATTCATTGTGTGAGATCTAGGATTATTAAAACAAACAGACGTATTTTGAAAACTTTATTTTTAGATATTTCTCGGATCCACATATGCATAGAGCCTGAGGCAAGCAAGGATTGCACTGAGAGTCGTATGACTCTCTGAATGTCGAACAATAAGGTATGCTACCATTTCGCATTCAGAGTTTATTGCGTGAGATCTAGGATTTACACAATAGACATATTTTGAAAACTTAATTTTTAGATGTTTCCTGGATCCACATATATACAGTGCCTGAGGCAAGCGAAGATTGCATTGAGACTTGTATGACTCTCTGAATGTCAAACAGTAGGGTATGCTACCAGTTCGCATTTA
This sequence comes from Canavalia gladiata, assembly GCA_037954105.1. Lineage (NCBI taxonomy): Eukaryota > Viridiplantae > Streptophyta > Magnoliopsida > Fabales > Fabaceae > Canavalia > Canavalia gladiata. The sequence continues at coordinate 33,272,472 of CM075658.1, read as the reverse complement.
GAGTTTATTGTGAGATCTAGGATTATTAAAACAATGGACATATTTTAAAAACTTGATTTTTAGATGTTTCCTGGATCCGCATATGTACAGAGCCTGAGGCAAGTGAGGGTTGCACTAAGATGCGTATGATTTAGTTCTCATTTAGAGTTCATTGCGTGAGATTTAAAATTATTAAAACAATGGACGTATTTTGAAAAATTGATTTTTTGATGTTTCTCGGATCCACATATGCACAGAGCTTGAGGCAAGCGAAGATTGCACTAAGACTTGTATGATTCTTTGATGTCGAATAGTAGGGTATGCTACCAGTTCGCATTCAGAATTCATTGCGTAAGATCTAGGATTCTTAAAATAATGGACGTATTTTGAAAACTTGATTTTTAGTAGTAGAAAAATGGTTGAATATATCCTCCCCTGTTTCCTTTTGATAGAGATTCTAAAGGATTGTTGTCCCTCCAAATGCAGAGAGGAGAAAGATTCATCCAAGTTTGGTTTCTTATTTATGTAAGCACCTCTAAATTTGAGGAAGAAAGAGAACCAGGAACTGAAAACTTATGTTATATATCAAGTATTTGGAGTCATTGTCAAGAGGAAGCAAAACAAGCTGATGATCCATATCCTGGAATGATATCTTAGCAGGAACTTTCAGTTCAATACTTTACCCTTGGCTCAAGAATTTGCCTAATTGTGCTTCTTACTAGTCTCCTGCCTAATCTGGTTTCATATGTAAGAATTTGCCTAATTGTGCTTCTTACTAGTCTCCTGCCTAATCTGGTTTCATATGTAAGACAAATGTTGTAGGTGGAAGGGAATCATCAACTGCACCATATGCCTCTAGCCCCCAGGTGACTCAGCTCCAGTTTGCTGTGAAACTCCTTCCAGCAAATCACTCACAAAATCTAAGAAGCAACATCATGAGCGGCATCTTTGAGAAACAACCAGGAGCAATATCTGTTACTGATATTGGATAACTTTCCATGATCTCTTGAAAAGGAGAAACCACAACAGGACCTGTTAATTGGCCCTTATTTTCAAATGCTATAATGTACCCAGTTTCAGCACCTGACCTTTATTTATTTCCCTTGGTCTTGCATGCTTTCATTAGTCTAGAGAAGGAAGCCAGATTCTACATCTGTGCTGATCTGTGAGTGGGGAGATATGACTAACCCTTGTAATTGCTTCCTACTGCTCTTGTACCAGATTACATTGGCTGGGTCCTTTCCAAACTTTTGCAATATCTACCATAATTATAGCCACTGCTTAATTACAAACCATAACCAGATTCATCAATCATGCACAAGACCCATGGTTTGATATTGCATTTGGTGGACCTGATTGAGTGGTAACAGGTTCACAACAGTAGATGCACCACTTAGCTTATTAGTCTCATATGCCAAAATCAGCAGTGATGCTTAAGCTAGCTTAATTCTTATCCTAAGTAGTTTCTCCTAAATCGGCGCCTTTATGGCTAAGTGGCAATAGGCAGCCTAGGATCTTGTGATTATTGACTTACCAAGCTAGAGTTTGGGGTCTTACTGTTGATACAGAAACCTTAGAACTAGGTTGCTGGTATTAACCTGTTCTTGACCATGCTTCCCTGCTGATAGAAATTCGACCCTAGCAGGCACCAACGTTGACATGATAGATCCTGGTTGATGGGCCAATTCCTGGTCTAAGGCTTGGTGGAGTCACAATGAAGCTAACGTTTCTAGGTTCGTTAGCAGGTTGGGTACTATGAGGTGATGAGTTCATCAAAGCAATATTTTACAGATATTGGCTTACTGCTTGATTGAATCCTAGTATTTGGAACTTTTGTTGAAATGCTTATAATAATGGGTATGTAAGTAACCCAGATTATCATCAAGCAGATTAAGAAAACGTGAACTTTCCTGACTTATCTTTCTTCTATTTAGCTTATGGTCCTTGGGGTATAAAATCTGGAACTGCTCTGATTACTAAGACAAATACTAAGATTCCTTCAACCATCTGCTGGTGCCGTTCTCTAACTGACCAGAATCAGACTTATCCGCTCCATTTCACATCTTGATGGTCATTCTTCCGCAAAGTGCATATAATCTATAACTTTCGAGTTTTTGTACCAATACAACACCTCCTAGTACGCATTACTGCCAGGAATCATAGATGATTTTGTTTGTATAGCCACGCAAGTCGTTGCCTCAGATTTGAGTTCAGGGGCCTTGGTGATGGGACTTCCACCATAAGAGAGCTTGCTGGCCCTGCAACCTGGCTCGAGAGAGCCATCCCTTGATGTGAAGTATCCGAGCTCTTTATTGGTTAATTTGTAAGGCACCGAATCTGATTCTCTACCAAATTTAGCTTGAATACTACTTGGCAGCCTCACTATTTGATTGGAGTAGCAGGTTTTAAGGTCATAATCCAAATATGAACCTAACTAAAGTTTTGAGCATATGCAATTCCAATAACCCCCTCTCATAAATTCTACCCACAGTTCATTTCTTCTCTTATTTTAGTGTTTGTTCTGATAGAATTCATGGTCAGTTCCTCCTTGTTCATGCCAGGGATCTTATAAAACTGATTTTGCTGTTATTTATCCTAATCCTAAATTCAGCATCAGGTGCATCAGTTTGCATAATCCTGCAAATTAGAATGGAAGGGTTAATCATTATGATGAACCCAAAGGATTCCTTGAAGTTATCCTGTACACGCTGTTAGCTTTTGTTGATTTTGTGGTACTAGAACGGACTGGTACCAACTTTTTCCATTTCCAGTTTTGAGGTATTAAGGGTGTAGTACCATGCTAAGATCAAACCTCAAGGTACAACAACTATGCTCACAGGATTTCCTAACCTGCCCCACCTACTCATAATTTCTTACTCTTACCTTATTAGGCTGGTTTGTGTCCTATTCAGTCTAAGGACCTGAAATGGAATTTGTTGCTATGGCAAGGTTGGAGATTTGTGGTCCATACTTTAAAACTGACTCTGATGTTATGTCAAGTTTGAATTCATGACTTACATGTTTGCCTAGCTTATACATGCATCGACTTTTAGCACGCTGATCTGGTTTTGATTATTGGGAGAGGAAGTCAAATTGCCAAGGCTTAACAACAACTCTCTTGTCATCTCGCTCTTTATTTTATTTTCACATACTGTTTGCACATTTTGGAACACCTCAACAATGCATTTAGCAACCAGACTAGAACAGGTACTGACTAAGGCTCCTAGTTGGCTTGCAAAACAAGCAGCTATTTACTTCCTCTAAGGCCTTGCAGATGATGCTATTTCCTCCACCTTATTTGGTTTCCTGCATAACTCTTTTGGATACGACTAATTGCAGCACTTCGTTTAGTTACCTCTTCCATCAAAAATTTCTTCACTCGGTAAGCATGGATACTAATTCTATAGACTTTGACTAGTAGATCTAAACTACTGAACTAAACTACTGGAGCTAAAGCACTTTTTTCAGGTTCACATTATTTGGTTGACATCCGCTTGCAAAATTCAAAATTCCAGTTACATGAACAGTGGGATTCTAACTTCATTTCTGAACTGAATTTTTTGGGAGAGTCTTCTTATGTAATCTTACTTTAACAGATAGATTCACATTTAAATTTTCCTAAGCTATCTATCATTTGGTGGAGAATCTTTGGATTTAGATTCAAGTGAAAAATCAACAGAACACCTAGATTATCTCTTTGCTAATCTTATTGTAATACCAGATTTGCATTCATGCTTTCGTAACTACCTAATTCAGTTCATGCAGGTTATCTGAAAATCCTAAATCGAAGTTTGACATGAACATTGGATTCGCTTATACATTCATTTCTTCTTATCATCCAATAGTATTTAATCTCTAAATAAGCAAGGCAAACATGAGAGGAGAGGTACTGATTTAAACACATGGATTATGTGAGAGCACTGACTTAAGTGAAGCTAAGTTCAAGGAATGCAGAGCTCTTTCCGATTGAGGCTAAAACCGGTTAAATGTGGGATTGATCCTGTGCAAGTGTGGCAAGTTGTCGTATTTGCGCTAGTGAGAACCTGAAGAAGAGGAATCGGAATAGCAAACACCGTGAGGAGTGCTTCGGTATTCTTCTGAGAAGTGAGTGAGCAACGGAGGATTTAGAGGAGGATGCAAGGGATTGATAGAAACCAAAGAGGGATCCAAGATGGTGGAGAGAAATTTGGTGAAGCTTCAGGAAGTAGAAAGGAGTTTCGGAAAGCAGAGATACCAAGAACAATAGGGGTGAATCGAAAGGAGTAGAGAAGTTCTCTGCGCTTGTGGAGTTTTTCAGAAAATGACCCCAAAAAAAACCGCTCTGCAGAGCCTCCTTCTCCTTATTTATATCTTTTTTAGTGGATTACCTCATATTAATTAATAGCATTTTTGCTCTTAACTGATTAACTAACCTTTAACGGTTTCTTTAACAGCCTTCACTTGCTTCTTCCCTCTTGGCTCGAAGTGTTTTTTTTTGCTGTTGCTTTTTTATTTTTCTTATATTTATTTATTTGTTTTTTTTTGGAAATTATTATTATTTTTTGTTTAGATTAATTTAAAGAGATCTCAAACTAAAATTGGTTGTATGAACTAAAAGAAAAAGTATGTTATATTAGTAATACTTTAATTTAAATAAAATATAGCCTTATGAGAAAAACCTTAAGCAATTGCCATCATAAAATGCAATTCACCAAAAATAGTGCTAAAGAATAGAATCTCTAATATATTAAATGGTTCTTTTCTAAAAAAGATAAATATCGCTGTTGATGTTTCAATTCCTTTTGTTTTTTAGAATAAAATAGATGCCAAAAATAGATGTCTATGAGGTAACAAAAGCAATCAGGAAATTAGAAGTAAGAACTAACTTACACATTCCTACTATTGCTCTTACAACTCATGTAATATCATATGATGAAGCCAAATGCTTTAAGGTTGGCATGGATACTTATTTAACAAAACTAATTGACTTCAAATTGATGGAGTTCACTATTCTTTCCCTCACAAGAAGGATATCCTGACTTTTGACACTGATAAAGCTACTAAAGGATTGGCTTAGACATCCTAGAAATGTATAGAAGTTTACCAAATATTAACATCAGGAAACATGACTTAATAGAATTATATAAATATAATCCAATTTTTCTAAATTAACTTAGAGGGGCAGGGCAAACAAAGATCTTGGGGCAGGGAGTAGATAAGATGGAAGTTAAATAAATGTTTGAGACAATTACATTAAAGGTCAATAACTTGTTTTCTTGAAGCACAACTTACATTATTTGAAAATGATATCTTAAAATAAGTAACTTGACTCCACGAAGTAAGTTTTTAAATGAACACAACAAAAATAACTGTCACAAAATCACAAAAGAAACTTAGATAACACACAATAAAAGAAGTGCATGAAAATTTAGATTTGGACATCAACATCAAAGGCTAAAGCTGAGTAATAGAATTATAACAGTGTCACAAGGATAGGTAGTTAGTCCTATAGAGCAATATTGATTAATTATAACTAGATTATGTTTTAATGCAAAACTTTTTTGCTATTAAGAATACATCATCAGAAGTTTAGTGTAAGAATTAAGGGGTTCCCATTAGAAAAGTATTTGTCAATGATATCATATTATGGTTGTTGAATTCCTCATTTTTTTCTTTATTTAGCATTCCAACCATATGTGAAATTAATATTCTTTCTCCTTCATGAATAAAGCACATCTCTCCTTAAATGCCTTTTTGCAAATAATAACTAAGCAACATATCAATAAAACTATAAATGTTCCTCTTCCTCTTAATCTTCCCTCTACTACTAATACGTGTTTTGTATTAAGATTATTACCTTTTTTATATAATCAAATAATAAAAAATTAAAATATGAAGTACAAAACATTTTTCATACCAGTTGAAGTCGCAGAATCGATTTTTTTTTTTAAAAATCTTCTCCTCCAACTTAAAGGTAAAACTTATCCAATAACAAATTAAAGTCAAAACCTAGTAATTTAAAATGAAAACTTATGCAATAATAAATGTTGTATGAACAAAAAATAAATTGAGCTAAAAGAAGAGCAAAATTCTCCAAACTTATATGAACACGATGTTAGCAATAACGTCAATGGAATAAGAAATCACGTCAAAGGTTTCACAATGATGATGAAATCGAAAGGAGAAAATTTTCAATGTATATGTTTGGAGTCCTAAAACAAAGAAAAAAAAACAACTTCTTTACATTTACAGTCTCCAATAGAAGCAATATAACAAAAACAAAAACAATTTATATCAGTTATTAAATTGGTTAAATATATAATCAAAGTAAAAATAAATATTAAATCAATTATTTCATAGTTAATCTAGTAAATTTTATTTTTAATTATAAAATTATCATTGTATAAATTTTTACATCGATTTTTTAATAATCGATGTAAAAAGTTGTGATAAAATTTTAAATTTATATTTATAATACCTTAAATTAAACATATAAAAAAGAAAATAAATTATCTTAAAATTATATATATATATATATATATATATATATATATATTATCTAGATATCTATATGACTTAGATAATTACTTATAAGGTCTAGACAAGTAGAGCAAAATAAAGAATTATAACTATAAAGCTTAAGTTTTGTGTGTAATACTGTAAAAAATAGAATTAAAATAAATCCATAACTCAATAATTAATTTAAGAATTTAGAAAATTAAAAAATATTTATTTAAAGTATTCCAAAAATAAAAGTTAGCTTAAAATTAATAAATTAATATTTAAGCATAAAGATACCAATTAAACAATAAAACTATTAGAAAATTCCGTTTTTAAATAATTTATGGTACAAACTGATGAAATTTTATTTTGTAAATTTTATCCTACATAAAAAAATATGTTAGAAGTAAAAATTAGATTATATGAATTTTTAAAATTTTAAAGGATAAAATTACGAAAAATAATAGATAAAATAGTGAAAATAGATAAACTTAATCTATTTTCATAAAAGAAGAATTATATGTTATAAATTATCCTATATTTTTTATTTTAATAATATGACTTTTAATTATCGAGAAAATTCACAGAATAAATATAATAAAAATAATTTGTTCACAAAATACTTTAAAAGGAAGTTAAGTTTATTATGAATTATCTTGAAATATAATTATGAAAAGTTTCATGATTTTAATACTCTAATTGACTTATTTAGAAAACATACAAGAATAGCTAAGAAAATTTAGAAGAAAATGTCTAAAACTAGTACCATTTAGCTTAGAATTTTGCCTATTTACAATCAACAATTTATTGAGACAATTATTCTTTTAGGGTATGACTATGAGAAATATTGTTCATGTGATACACATAAAAATACTAAAGAAATAAATTAAATTTGAAGAAAAATAATATCCAAAAATGTAAGAAGAATTGCATATGAAACAAACCTTAAAATTAGATGTTTTCCAACCTAGTTTAGTATATTCTTAGGAAGTATAGAACTTTTCAAGCATTTACAGAATTAAAAAAATATTAAGAACAAGTAGGAAGGCTTATGCTTGTATAAAAATACAATAAAATATGACAAACTAAAACGGAAGAAAACTAGAATTCAACCTAGTTAGAAGAGTAGCTAGAATCCAACCATGTAATTACTATTAACCTACTTGGGATGCAAGTAAAGAGGATGAGTAAAAAGGTTAAACAAGGCTGGAACAAGGATCTAGTGACACCTAAAATCTAAATTAAGAGGTTAAGAAAAACCAAGAAATTTGGGCGGTACAATGGTGGTCAGAAGTAGTCATTACATGGACAAAAATCTAAGTAGATATTTCACGTTTTGGCCTGATTTTTAGGGAGACCAGAATGCTTAAAATATAGGTTGATATTTTGGATGAATCATGGAGCTTCTTCCACCTCGTGCTTGGATGAAAATTAGAGAAAACAAAATAGGAAAAACCAGGCGGTGATTAGGGAAAATTTAAGCAAAAACTAGGAAGAAATTCATAGATTAAAACATGAAGGAAGTAAGTTTGCCACAACTCAAATTGTTGATACAATAGTCGCATTCTAATGTTCAAAATAGTGAGGTTACCAAGCCACCTGATAATTCTAAATAAATATGATAAACAAAACCAAAATCCTGTCTAAGTGTAAAAGAACCTCAAAATTTACTATTCTAGCAGCCGAGATAAATGACTTTTTATATTGGTGTTAGGAATTATATAAAATTTTTCTGGACCCATATTCTTGAAATAGACATAAAATAAAAGTAGGTAAATTTTAAATAATGTCATTCCAAGGACTGCGTGAAAAATGATAAATCTCCGAAGTTGACTAAAAGCATAACTAGAAATCCTGTTAGTAGACGAAAAATACTGAAAAAATAATTAATTATAATAAAATTATGTAGGTAAAATTCAGAATTTTTCATATCATTATACAAAGGATTTAATCCTTTAAATTTAAGGAAAAAACCCATTTAAAAATTCATTATATACTAGGAGAAATAAATATAATAAAAAAAAGATAGGTATTAGATTTTTCTAACTATTCATCCTTGGTAAAAAATGATTTACTCACATCGACTGGAAGGTTGGTTAGAAGCCTAAAAACTTACCAAATATACCCTCAAGCCATGCTATAAACAAGGTCTTTCAAATTACAAAACAAAAAGAATCCATTATCTCAAAATATAGTGAAATAACAAAGTAAGTTTAAGACGAACAAAGATTCAATTCTCAATGTACGTAAATTATGGTATTTTCCAAGTCAAGATTTTCAAGATTTTTTTATCATTTTTTTAATAACACTGGATCTAAATTCTAAATTTAATCTCAAATTCAACCAAATTCTTATATTAATCTATGATTTTTATCCTTCTAAAATTTAAAATTTTCTTTACACTTTCCAAGTTGATAAGTCATTTTTTTAATCTTTTAATCATAAAGATTCAACCTTTAACTTTTTAAATTTAATCTTTGTATCTTACGCTTTAAATTTTTGGGTTTATGTTCATAAAACTCTAGATCTAAGTCTTTTAAGCATTAAAGATCGAGACTTTAACTTACCAAAAGAAAAATTACAAGCTTGAACTCTTAGAAAAAATAAGACAATACATAAACCAATTTAACTCAAAATAAAGCAAGGATTTCAAGTTTTTCTCAAGATCTAGATTCATCATCACTTGAGTATATTTCAAAACTTTCTAAACTTGTTAAAATTGACCCAAAATATTTAAAAATTATTTTCAAGAAGATTTAACCTATTAAAACTCCAATAAGCATTTTAAGTCATTATGGCTTCAATTTGAGCTCTAAATATTATTTTAAAATTATTAAGGCTTATTTGAAGAGCCTAGGGTAGTTTAAACAAAAAATAAATAAATTCAAAGACGTTGGATCTTGATGTTTAGATAAAAGATCCACAAAGATGAAGAAGATTAGACAAAAACACTTAAAAAAATTTAGGAGTAGAAAATAGTACTTACTAAAGCCTTAAAATAGAAACATGGTGGATTTAGGGATGGAGACTTAGCCCATTGATGGTCCCATACGAAATTTCTTGAAGGGAAAAACAGGAGTTTGCCTTGCTTAGTGTTTAAGCTTAAGCTTCAAAGATGGAAGCTTAAAATTTGTTAGATTTTGACTTAGGGAAGTTTAGAGATGAAAACTTGATCTTAGAGAGTTTGATAAGTATTTAAATAAGTATTTTTTTGTAATTAAAATGACTAGAACCTTATTAAGTTTCATCCACTCATGGTTGATCACTTAGGGATTGAATTTTTAACTAAGGGTAAAATGGTCTTTTCACTAATAATTCCTATTTTCAAATTTAATTGTAACATATGAGTAGTTATCCTTAAAGAATAATCATTGTTTTATTTACCGTAATTTGTTTAACCTAATCAGGTTAATTTTTAACTTAACCATGGTTATTTTAACTTAACCATAGTTACTTTTATCTCTCTTCATAAATGTTTTTGTCCCTTGTGCCATTATGGCATGATAACTCATTGTGTTGAGTTATTTCCTCATTTAAAACATATGAATTTTCGTACATGATGATAGACTCCAAGTTATAGGTCTCTCCTTAACAATTTTTGGCCCTCTAAGGATTCTAGGAACACTTTGGTTATTTTTTGAAAAATTTTCAAAAAAATTTCTAAATAATTTTATTAATATTTTTAATTCTTATTAACTTGTTCCCCACTTGTTTCTAAGTCATTTTCTATTTATTTGGGAACAATTTATCCCTTACAGAAGTCAAGGTTCTATAGGATCGTTTTGAGCGTTCTCAATGGTGTTTTTGCTCTTTTTTCGACCCTAATTTTTCTTCATGATATTCTAACTCTTATTGATGAGTTCTAAGTTTCTCTAATTCTTTCATCTTTTTTATTTTGAATTGTTTTTCATTATCGGTTGTTGTCTCAATGTAGGGGTATTCTTTTTCATTTTACTGAAAAATTTCTACTTTCTCTACTTTTTTATTTCTATCTTTGTTTTCTTTTTTTCTAGAATGAATTCATGTTATTGGGTGACTATCATATAAATTTTCAGATATTACATTCACCATACACACACAAACACTAGAATAAAAATTACTATCTCAATCCTAATTGATATGTTGGAGACATTTTGCCAATCTCTCTTCTTAACCGTTACAATTATTTTCTTTCAACATTAGCGAGAACTTGATGTTTAGGCAAGAACATGTTTTTTTTTATGTTGACAAGCAGTTCAAATTCTTGAATGAATGAAGAATTAAGAATGGTGAAATTGAAAAGGAAGGTGAGATAAAGAAAGAGAACGGAGTAAGAACCTGAAACACCTCATAAGTAGAATTTGGAGCGACCTTCAAGAAGAATACTTAGAGATGATTAGTGGAATTTTCCTCCTTGAATTTGTTGAAAACCATATTTTTCACTTTTCATGTTCTCATTGTACTTTGATTTGAATTTACATGTTAATCTCACCGTACTCGAAGCATCTGTATCATCGTCTTCCTGATTCGGTACAACCAATTCATTTCTTCCTCCGAAAGCATTGTTGTTGAGTTTACTTTTGTTGAGTATCATCACACACATAAAAACACTAAATATCATAAATAACTTCTTCAATCCTAATTCACATGTCAAAGATTCTTCACCAACCTTTCTTTTTAATCCTCACCATTATGGCTAAGCCCTACTAACATCATTCTCATCCTCTACGACTCTCCTAAAATTCCTAATATTTTTTTTTCATTTTATTCATATTTTTTTGTGTTTTAGCTATAGAAAAAGAAATAAATGTTACTCATTTTCTCATCCTCTATGACTCTCCTAAAATTTTTAATATTTTTTTTTTCATTTTATTCATATTTTTTTTGTTTTAGCTATAGAAAAAGAAATAAATGTTACTCATTTAGCTTTTACATATTACATCCATCGCTAATACAACTCATAAAAAAGTTTCATACTTTTATATCAACTATATTAACAACTGGTGTAAAAGTATTTTTATATCATTAAAATTTAATTAATATAAAAAAAAAATTTATATTAATTATTTAATAACTAATGTAATATGTTCAACATTTAATTTCAAGAATATCATATTTTTTTTTAAATCTGTTGCAAACAACTCTTATAATAATTAGTTGTTAAATATATGTTTTTATTACTACATATCTAATTGATCTCCACCATGTGTGTTTGTTTTTTTTTTATCATGTATGATTCATATTTAGTTGGTCTACTGTTATTTTTATTTTTCACATGAGATTACCTTTATCTAATTCATGAAATAATGTGTTAAATATGTATAAATTTCTTCTAATTATTCACATTTGTTTTACTTGTAAATTTTTTTTAATGGTGTTTTTTAGATAACAAACAACAAATATACACTAATTAGTTTAGTTTATTTTTTATTTTATTGGGAAAAATAGTCATATTTTTACTTATTTTTTATTATAAGAATATAAAAAAATAATATTTTTAATATTTTTAAAAAGAAACAAGTTAAGAGAAATAATTATAAACATTAGATTTTGTTTATTATATTTATTTTTTTATTTTATAAAATATTTCATGGATTGAATTATTCCATTTTTTTACACTTTTTTATTTGTTTCTTTTTTATTTATCTAGTTCTTACATTTTATTCTATTTATTTTGTTTGTTTTATTTTTAATTCATTTCTTTATTGAAATATCCTATAAATGATAAAAAAAATTACAAACTTAAAAAATTTAAGAAAAAGATAATGAAAAAGATTTCAACAGGAACATTCATTTATCCAATTTTATCATATGTTTATTTATTTTTCTATTTTATAAATATATTTTTAATCTAAATATATTTACTCTATTCATTCAGGATTTTTTTCTCATATTTTAATAATAATAATAATAATAATAATTATTATTATTATTAATCTCTAATTTAATTTTAAATTTTTCTTAATCTTATTTTTATTTTATTTTTTAAAATATTAAATGAATGACAAAACTTAGAAACTAAAAATTTTGTCAATAATGAAAATGTAAAAATATTTAGAATCTTAATTTCTTATTTTATTTATTTATTTTTACTATTATGTAAATGTTTAAATATTTTTATAATTTACTTTCTTAATTTTTTTTTATTTATTACTTTCATCTTTCTTATCATTTCTTATCATTATCATTATCAATGTTATTATTATTATTTATTTATTAATTTATTATTGATTTTCTTTAGCCATAATTTGTCTATTTTTTATTTTTTTTACTTTCAATTTACATGTATTTTTATTTTTATCATAAATTTAGATGCATTTTTGTAATTTTTTAATTTATATATATATATATATATATATATATATATATAAATAAAGGAAGAGAGGTGGGATCAAATTACTTAAAAAGTATTCCGTTTAATAATTCTCATAAATGATTAAATTTCATTAATCCAATCATTAAATTAATAAATTATATTATATAGATTATTTTTACAAAATTTTGTAATATTTAAAAAAGATTTTATATTTTATTAAATAAATTCAAATTAACGAATATTATAGGAGGTATATTATCTGTTAATTTAAATTTATTTTTTAAATATCAAACCTTTTTAAAATTTTATAAAATTTAATAAAAATGATTTATATAATATAATATTAATTTAATGGTTATATTTATAAAATTTAATTATATATAAAAATTATTAAATAGAATAATTCTAACTAAAATTATTTTTTTAATGATCTGATCCTTTCTATCTATCTATATATGTATACTCCTATAATTTTACTAAAATAGCACAGGAAAGTAACTATTAAAGCAATGACACAGACAAATGATCATCTCGTTTTTTTTATAACAACAAAAAGTAACTATTAGAGAAATGAATTAAATTAATTTGAGATATTTATATTAATGAAGGTCATCGTTATGATGTTTTGAATTTTTTTGACCTTTGAACTTCAAAATTTATGATCTCCAAAGCTTATAATCTTGCTATGTTTATCTCTCTAACATCTTGAAACTTAAGAGTAAAACAATGAAAATATTACATTGCAACATGGGTTCTGAAACTAACTTCTTTAACTCTTCTTTCACCCCAAAACCAACCAAAAGATCCCTATAGGAAGATTGACACCACAGTATTCTATCACCAAAATACTAGCAAACTCTCTCTCTCTCTCTCCTTCCCCTGCCTCCGTTATTCCTCTCTTTCTTTCTTTTGCTATGTTAACCATAGACACAAGCTTTTAGTCACTTTTGATTAACTAGGCCAAACTATTTTCTTTTTCTTGTTTTTTCTTATATTCTTTTTATTAGTTTATTATCTAATTTAACAATAAAGAATATTAAATGTGATGGTTATAACTTTTTTTAGTCTATGTTTCATGTTAATAAAAGGATAGAGTGGAACATTAAATATGTTTTTGGAGCCTATTATCAAGAGTTATATACAACTAGTAGGTTATATATATATATATATATATATATATATATATATATATATATATATATATAAAAGCTATTATATATTATTTTAAATTAATGAAATTTTGTAAAAAAAAATAGTGAGATTTTATTTTTAAAATATATATGTATATTTATATATAAATGCAATAAGTTATATATCGTTTAACATTGATGAGATTTTGTAAAAAAAAAATTAGTGAGATATTTTTTTAAATATATATATATATAAAGTAGTTACATGCAATAATTTTTTTTTATCTATTTCATACATTTTTAATCTTTCTTTCCATTCATTTTTTATTATTAATTACCAATTACTTATTATTTAATGTTATTTTATATTATTTAATTATTATTGATTTTATTTTAATTAATTTCTATAATAATTACAAATTATTATATTTCCTCATTTATTATTACCTAATTATTTATTTTTATTATTATTATCTATTTTGTTTATTAACTTTTATCATTTTTTTTTATTTTCATATTTTTAAATATTTTAATCCTTCGTTTAATTTCATTTTTTTCTTAGTTTATCTATACTTTTCCTTATTATCTGATAGTATTGATTGGTGATTTTTATTCTCATTAGTTATTATAATTATTATAAATTGCTATATTTTTTAATTATTTTATTTAATTATTTAATTATTTAATTATTTAATTAATATTTATTATTTATTATTTTATTCATTTTTAAATATCATTTCTTTATTTATTTACTTAGTTAACTTTTTTTTATTATTAATATATCTATTCTTATTATTTGATATTATTGATGGATGATTTTATATTGATTGATTTCTATTATCATTATAATTTGCTATCAATTGTAATGTGTTGTTGGTTACTAATATTGTATTTATGATTAATATCATTATTACTAATATTTTTAATTTTATTATTATTATTATTAGTCATTATTTACTTGTTTTATTGTATTAATTAATATATTATTAAAATTTATTATTCCATTGTATTTAATTTTAATTTAAGAGTAACTAATTTTTTTATTTAATTTGTTCTCATTAATTATTATTATGTTATTTATTTATTTATTTTTATTATCCATATTTTCTCATCAATTATTATTATCTTCTTATTCTAATAGCTAGTAGTTAAGTATAAATTTTATTTATTTATTTATTATTTAATTATTATATTTTTATTGTATATTTTTTATTGTATAATTATTACTTTTTATTATTATTATTATTATTATTATTATTATTATGTTCATCATTCGCTTTTATTTTTTATAATTATTTTATTTTTCAGAAATAACAAAAATTTTATTTCAAAAATATTCAATTTAACTATGATTTTATTTATTTTATAAATAATTTAACTTTGTATAAAAATAATAATAATTTAGACGAGACATCTTATTAATTCTATATTTTAATTAGGAATGATTGAGTTGCGTTAGTTTGATGATCCTTAATTTAATTTTTTTTTATAAATAATTTAACTTAAAGAAACCTAATTTTCCTTTAACATCTTATTTGTGCAATCAACTTATAAAGTCATAACAAGGTTATAAGGTAAGTTCTAAAGTGTATAAGCTAGAGGGATACCACTCAAAGAGATAGAGAGGTTGGGTACAATCTTAATTAGACTCAATCATTTTTCTAAAGCTACACTAGTGTGAAATGAGATGACAAGGAACATGATTAATTATCAATTATTTACATTAAAATTTCTTATATCCTTATTAAGTTCAATTAGTGCTTGTTATAAAAACTATGAGATTTCTGAATCTAAGACCAATTAACAATCCAGAAAAATATAAAGTTATTTCAAGGTACAAATAATTCATAGAAAAAATGATGAGGGGTATCCCTCCTCAAACGTAATTATACATCACCTTCTCAATTTAATTAGAAAAATATGTTTATTAAGGCAGTAAGCAATAACGTGAGGAGGATGGATAAGTATTTTTTTTTTTGTATAAAGAGATTAGGAGGAAGAGGATCTCCCTTCTCAAACTTAAGCATTTACATGCACACAATCATTTACAAATAAAATGAAGAGGGAATTGAAATGGGACTTCTTTAAAGAGGAGAGAGAGGGTCTCTCTCCTCAAACTTAGAAGCCAACATTGCCTTCGATTTATTTTCCCCACCAGGTGCTAATGATTGGAATCAAGTTCTCTACAAAAGAAGAAAATAATACATCAAAGTTAAAATATACAATAATCTTAAGATAAAATCCTAAGAGAGAGAAAATAAAATAAAACAAAATAAAATAAGAAAAAAATATAAACAAGTCATTGAGGTGGTGGGTAGCTCATCTAACTTTGCAGCAACAGGAATGGCATAGTAAATTGAGTGTCCATCCTAGCAATGGTGGTATCCTATGAGTCAACTAACGCCTAGTGTGTGGTAGCTTGCGGATCTAAGCAATCGTAGATGTCATCCACCTATAACTATAAATGGTCAAGGAAATTGGAAAGGGAAAGGACCTGAGGTGCTCTTCACCCAGATCGAATTCCACATCCTCCTCCCTCACTTGTTACTCTTATCGATGCTACTGCAAAGGTCACAGTGGCTGTGGGTGAGGCTGTTGTTGCAGATGTTGTGGAGGTGAAAACATATAGGTGCCCTTGTTGGATCATCCTTATACACTTCCATGTGTCAATACACAGGGGTGCAATCCTATAAACCTGGATTGTTGTGTAAACACCCACTTATGTCCGAGGCCCCAATCGTTGAAATTAACCAAGAAACCGACATTAATAATAAAAATAAAAATACAAATACAAATAGCAAAAAGAAATAAAGCAGAAAATAAAATTAAAAAAAAATATAGAAAGAAAGATTAAATTAAAAAGAAAAAATAAATGAAAACAAATTAAAACAAAAAAAAGAGAATAAAAAATATATAAATAAAGAACTGAAGAATAATAGAAATAATAAAAATTAGAAACAAAAATAATAAACAAAGAAAAGAAAAACGGGAAAAATAAATAAAAAAGGTAAAACAGAAAACAAACGAAATAAAACACATCTGAAAAACAGAAAAACGATTTTAACAAAAAAATGAATTTGGAAAAGAAAAAGAAGGGTGGAAAGAAAAGAGGGCTCAGGGGACGACTCATTGGGTGTCAAAAGGCTCTCAAGACTTTGAAGGAAAAGCTCTACTCTTGGGACGGGGGGATAGAGGCTCATACTGACCATAAGAAAAGAGGAGGTGACATTTTCTTGAAGGGGGAATAGCATCTGATTCCAAAGGTTTGGTTCCAGTAGCAGTAGAGGAAAAAGGAGAGCTCTTCGGGTTTAGGTATACCAATCTAAGCTCGATCCTAATTCTGTGAGAATCCCCAGCATCAAGATGTCCCAAGGGTACATTCCCTTCGTCCATGGTTTATCGCAGCTTCAATCACCCGCAGGTTAGTGTCCAGATTCATTCCTTTTTTGTTTATGCAAAAATTTGTGACTTCTTCCTAATGACCCAAATGAAATATGGCACCAAGTCCATAAAAAATTCATCAAATCATGATTCCAAATCTAGATTGCGTTTATCGGTTGTGATTCATATACCTGTTTCTTGGATGCCATGTGAAGTAAATATAGAAGTTGAGCGTTCTGTTGTATTATCCATGTATAATCCACTTCACTATGTTCATTCATACAATGATGCAAGAAGGTAAATTTGGACTATAGTACATGAAGGTATGAGTATTAAAGGAAAAAACCGATCATTACCCCTATCAACAAGTGCAATGAGACTTAGCGATGTTCGGTTCTTAAAACCCATGCCTTCCTTGATATCCAAACAAAGATGAAGGCTGAAAAGGAGGCCTGAAATGACGTAGAATGGGGGGAGAACAGTCTTGGCCAACACGCTTTAGTCATTAGAGGTTACCAAAAAGGGGTGGGAGTCGATGGTACTCTCATTACAAAAGTTCACATGGATAAGTAATGTATAAGCCATGAGCGGGGTGATAGGTTAATATGTTGAATTCACTAATTAAATGCAAAAATGCAGAGAACCTAGTTGTGGTCGATAACTATACCCAAATTCCAGTTTGATTTTGACTTCCAAAAAAAAAAATCCAGTACGGCTATCACATGCATGCAAAATGAACGTTAGCCAAAGGCCCTTATGAGTATGTGAAGAACTTGAGGAGAGTGAATAATCTGTGGGGCCAAGCTCCGCATATCCTGGTGGACCCTTTGCATATCCACTCTGCTTCCCATTTTGTACAAGAAAGCCAACATGAATAAATGTTATTTTGGTTGCGGTACCGAGGCAAAGAGGAAGCTCAGTGCCATGCATTCTTCCCATGCATCAAGTTATAGTTCACGTGAACTACATTAGCCAAAAAAGAATAAAATTCTACAAAGTGATGAGCTAAGAGGCTGGCCACAATGGGACGACCCTGGTCAAGCACGAAATCCAGATGATCCAAAGTGCAGAACCCTGAACTCTTCATTGCACCCTTACTGCCCAACTAGGTCAAGCAGAATTGGCCTCTAAATATGCTGAAATCATGACATAAAGTGCTGATGGGTTGTTTGACAGAATCGAGAACCATATGCAATTTCGTGTTGATGGATACTCAAACATTGTGTCATATAGCTCGAGAAAACCGATCATACCTTCATGTCGGGTGATGCCCGTTTGGAACTTGGTGATCGGTTGATGACCAAGTTTACAAGATAAAGACATGCATGTGCAGGGCCAAGATTTCATGAATTGTTCAAGGATATATTCGAGCACCAGTGAGTGATTCAATCTTTCTATGATCCCCAAATGAAGATGGGCATATTCTTGGTTGCCAAAGTTTGCAAAGGGAAGCAGTTTATGGTCTGGGCATACGTGCATACTAGAAAACGAGCACCCGAGGCAGCATGCACACATGACCTTTAATCTTGGAGAAGGCGTGTGGGGGAGTGGGCAATGCAACTTACATGACTCCTCCAGATTTCAGCCAAAGTGAATGTTATGAAGTCCTTGCATGCATGGTGAAGACACAAGACCTGATACATGTGAAACTTCTCTCATGCAGTCCCCCAAGTCCTAAAGAAAAAAAAAATAGATTAAGTTCCAGTGGTTTTGGACATTTGGACGGAATGTTGTTGAGGCTATCTCTAAGAAAGTTGGAGGGGCTGCTAAGGCTACAAAATCTGCCAACAGTTTTAGCACCCAAAATTATACACCACAACCAGCCTCACCTACGTCTAATGACCGTTGTAGTTCCGTTAATTCTAGAGGAGGTTCTGTTGACCAGAATGTGATGGGCACTTTAAAGAATATTGGACACCCTGTGCTTGACCATATCCAGGTAATTGAATATGTTTTTCAACAAGACCGTGGCTAGGGGGCCTCATTAGGGAACCTATCTACGAATGCTTTTGTTGGCAAAGGGCAAGTTACTACCATGACTGCTCTCAAGGAGCTTCAGAAAATTAGCAATCTTTTGTCAGAGATATAGGGTGGATCAAGCCTCAATATTAAGAGATGATAAGCTTAGAGAATTACAAGGTGCTTTAATCATCTTGCTGCCATAGGTTCTGACCTCACCTTCCAGCAATCGATTTATATGGATACATGGGCATGAGGATAGGCCATTGCTTTTCGTACGTCTGCAACATGCATGGTATCACTACATACTAGGATCCATGCCAAAGTGTCATCTAATGGGAAATTGCACCCATATCAATCACGATGTTGTGGCAAATTTTTTTTAATCACATCAGTATAAATACTCAATTATGTCCAAGGCCCCCAATCATTAAAATTAACCAAAAATTAAGTTAATTAAAAATTTGAAAAGATATAAAATAGAAAGCAGAAAGAACAGAAAGCAGAAAATACAGAAAACAGAAAGCAGAAAAAACAAAGAGCAAAAGAAAAAAAAGAAAAAGAAATCCCACACCAAATAAAATAAGAATTCCAAAAAAGGAAAAATTCTCCTATGTGGGAAAAAATTCCCACATTGGACAAGGAGGACTTCTCTAATCCCTCCTCCTTCTATATAAGGAGAGGTCCTTCACCAAAATGAGGGGGGAGGAGGAACACTTAGAGTCTTAGGGAGGATTTTCCAAATTTTCGAAGGGAGGACCTAAGAGACTCTCTACCTCTGCCTTGAATCCAGCCCTTGGCCTCCATGGAACCAGTTCTTCATCACCTTCCAATGGAGGTTAGATTCGACTTTTATTCCTTTTAATTTTCTTGTTTCTTCTCAGATTTCCGAGTTCATTTTTGTCTCTTTTTTTTGTTTTCATTTTTTATCGGCCAAATGATCTCTGATTTTGGTGATTTTTGTTTCATTTTCTTCGTATTTCTTTCTAGTTTCTGGAATGATATTATTTGTCAAATTTGGATCTGAAATAAAATTTATATCTCCTGATTACCGAAGCATGTTCATCTTGGTGCCCAAATTAACCTAGCTTGTTTGATTTGTGCATAACTTGGTCATTTATGATTGGATTTATGTCAAAATAGTTTTGTTTCCTATGATCCACATCTTTCAATTTATTGGTTTTAATTTTTCAGATCTACCAAAATAATATTTTCTAAAAATTCTGAGATTTGAATTCAAATTTTGGCGCCAAAAACTCTTGTGTTCTTGTGGTTCATCTTCGTTTCTGTTTTTCATTTTTTTTTTAATTGATCAAATGATCTATGATTTCTATGATTTTTATTGTGTTCTCTTTGTCTTTCTCTCTAGTTTCTGGAATGATATTATTTGTCTAATTTGGATCTAAAATGAAATTTCTATCGCTTGATTACTAAAGCATGTTCGCAATTGTTTTCCTTAATTTCAAATCAAGCCCAATTCAAGCCCAAAATTCAAATCAAGTTTATTTTATTTTAAATCAAGTCCAATTTTATTTCATCAAATTCAAATCAAGTCCAATTTTATTTCATCAAATTCTAATCAAGTTCATTTTTTTTAAATCAAATCTTATTTTGCATTCCTTAATCTCACGCAACGAGCTCTAAAAACGAACTGGTAGCTTTTTCTGTTGTTCGCTGTTTAGAGATTCGTATAGGTCCAAGTGCAGTTGTATTTGTCTTAGGCCCTATGCATATGTGGATTAGGATTTCCTTTCCGCTTACAAGCAAATAAAAACTCATTTTGCATTCCTTAATCTCACGCAACGAGCTCTAAAAACGAACTGGTAGCTTTTTCTGCTATTCGCTGTTTAGAGATTCGTATGAGTCCAAGTGCAGCCGTAGTTGTCTTGGGCCCTGTTCATATGTGGATTGGGATTGCCTTTCCGCATTCAAGCAAATAAAATCTTGTTTTACATTCCTTAATCTCACTCAACGAGCTCTAAAAACGAATTGGTAGCTTTTTCTGTTGTTCGCTGTGTAGAAATTCGCATGGGTCCAAGTGCAGCCGTAGTTGTCTTGGGCTCTGTGCATATATGGATTGGGATTGCCTTTCCGCTTTCAAGCAAATAAAAATTCATTTTGCATTCCTTAATCTCATGCGACGAGCACTAAAAAATAACTGGTAGCTTTTTCTGTTGTTCGCTGTTCAGAGATTCGTATGGGTCCAAGTGTAGCCGTAGTTGTCTTGGACCCTGTGCGTATGTGGATTGGGATTGCCGTCCTCTCTTCTTTAAAAATAAAAATATTATTTTGCATTCCTTAATCTCACGCGACGAGCTCTAAAAACGAACTAGTAGCTTTTTCTGCTATTCGCTGTTTAGAGATTCGTATGGGTCCAAGTGCAGCCGTAGTTATCTTGGGCCTTGTGAATATATGGATTGGGATTGCACCCTTAAAATATTTTCAAAAAAGGCAACAATGCATTCACCTTTCAATTCAAACACCTTTCGAACTACATAAGCCTTGGAGTTTCCTATTGCACCAGGGAATACGTAGGAGCAGGATCAAGTCTTGTCAAGCTAACCTCCATCAAGTAATTTATTTCCATGCTAATTAAAGGATCAAACTATTTTCAAATAATCACACTCGATTTAAGGGTACCGTTCCTCGGAACGGGCGAATAGGGTGCCTAACACCTTCCCTATTCGTAACCGACTCCCGAACTTCGAATCTCTTCCTCGAGTCAGGGTTTTTCCAAATCTTTTCCCTTAAATAAAATTTGGTGGTGACTCCACAATCCAAATTAAATTCATTTTAAAATTTTAGCGAGTTCGTCGTCTCGTCAGAGATACGGTTGTGACAATCAGCAGCTTTGGAGTTTTGGGTCTTTAAAATGTATATGCCTTGTGGACCAATGACAATAATACGGATGTTGCAGGCATGAGATGCCAAGTCCAAGCAGCCCGCACGCAAGTCATGCACCCAAAGCATTGCTTTGAGATAAATGTTGAGCACTAGAACGTCAATCAGGAACTTAGCCTATTTGGTTGGCGGGCCATCCGCATTGCTCTAGGACCCGTCCTCGAACCCCTTCCTTGGAAAATTTATTTTAAACGTGCTATTGTTTGTGTACATCTAGGCCAGGCGAACCCCAAAATGGGTCAGCCGCATCATCCCTCAATTGGGCTACACTTTGGGCCATGGTAAGTCTTAAATTGAGCCATCAAATGGTAATCAAATCACGCTTCGACCAAAAATTGGGCTAGCTGCCGAATGTCCTTATACTTAGTTTGCTCAAGCCACGCCAATCCACAAAGGAGTCATTGGCTACATATTCGTCCCACTAAGCTACCCTTCAGCTCGGGCATTTGGGGTTATATTCTGATTCTTCCCCAAATGGGCCGCATTGGCTTCTTATCCCAACTGGGTCATGTCAATAGCCCCTGTACTCTCAATTATTCCAATTAAGTCCCTTGTGTTCCCAATTATTCCAATCCAGCTCATGTACTCTCCATTATTCCAATCCAGCCCCTATACTTCCCAGTATTTGAATCCAGCCCCTATACTTCCATTTATTCCAATTCAGCCCCTACACTTCCAATATTCCAATCCACCCCCTATACTTCCATTTATTCCAATTCAGCCCCTACACTTCCAATATTCCAATCCACCCCCTATACTTCCATTTATTCCAATTCAGCCCCTACACTTTCATTTATTCCAATCCAGCCCTTATACTTCCATTTATTCCAATCCAGCCCCTACATTCCTCATTATTCTAATCAAGCCCCCGCATTCCCCTTCACTCTAAACTAGGACCAATTCATTTTATTATCGTAAAATCTTTTAAAATATTTTTGGGAATCATAAGTCTCACGCAATGAGCTCTAAATGGGAAACTGGCGGTCTTCACTGTTGTTCGATATTTAGAGATTCATATGGATCCCAGTGTAGCTTATGTTTGTCTCAGATCCTGTGCATATGTGGACTAAGGATTCCTCCTGAAAATATTTTCAAAATACTCTGTTCCTTCTAAAGCAACCCGAAAGTTAAGCCTTCAAACCAGAACTATGTAAGCCTTGAGTTTCCTATTGCACCGGGGAATACGTAGGAGCAGGGTCAAGTCCTATCAGGCTAACCTCTATCAAGTTATTTATTTCAACTCTAATTAAAGGGATCAAACAATTTTTAAAAATCACACACCCAATTTAAGGGTACCGTTCTTCAGAACGGGCGAATAGGGTGCCTAACACTTTCCCTATTCGTAACCGACTCCCAAACTTCGAATCTCTTCCTCGAGTCAGGGTTTTTCCAAATCTTTTTCCCTTAAATAAAATTTGGTGGCGACTCAACATCACAAAAATAAAATTCTATTTTAAAATTTTAGCGAGTTTGTCGTCTCGTCGAAATTACGGTTGCGACATGTTGCAGATCAGGAGACTCCATGGTGGTGGTAAAGGGTGGTGATGTATGAGCCAATGCCAATATAACTTTTTTGCCTCGTTTGCTGCCAATGCCTTACCCCATGACAAGACATAAGGAAGAATCATCCTGGGTCAACCTTGTTTCCTTGTATTATAGCCCCCAATATAAACAAATGTATTCTTGAAACGACCCTATATTGTCATTCCGAGCAAATATATCAAGTGCCAACCATCTGTGCATAATCCTCAGTACTCAATCTTAGATGGTCGTGGACTTTGAGACATGGGGATTATATTAGTAATACCTTGTGATATCATGCTAAAAAGTTCCTTCCACAAACTCCTTTGGTACATTCGTGAGGGCAGTCAAGTACTCCTCAACAAAGATACGCTTTGGAGTCTCAAATCCCATAAAATGTTGAAGTTTACCAAGGTTAGTCGATGATGCTGCCAATCCAGCTGATATAAGACAATGTGAGTGAGCATATATTATGTAGGATGGGAGAGGACGAGTGATGCTAGGAACTCCAAGGTGGGCTCCTGGTATCGTGGTGCTCAGATGAAAGTGGTCTTCTACTAGCCCAAGGTATCCAAAAAGGTTTTCATCTGTGCCTCCACTCACAAGATCTAGAGGAACTCCATCTAAAGGCTCTTCATGAAGTTGAACAAAAATGAGCTCAGCCTTTTAAGTCACGGTTGCATACCTGGGATGTCATCCATGAAGATTGGGTAGGTTGGTGATGCAGAGGTGATTTTTATTGATTGATAGATGTTGCACTTTGGAGAAGGATGGAGGAGGAATAGAGTCAAATTCAAGCTTTACTTGGAAAAGTCACCTTTAGAGGAGGATAAGCTTATTCTCCACCACCATGTGCTGTCGTGGATGAGGAGGTTCTTCAACCTCAATTATGGTTCTAGAGGAGAAAAAGGGAGAGAAAAGCTCTCAAACTTCTGAGTGAAAAAACTCTCAATTTATTCCAATGAATCTTTCCAATCACTTAAGGGCGTAAGCCTTTCTTTGTTAAGCCTATCCCACCATATTATGACATAATCACTAAATTTTAAGGTAGCTAGTCTCACCTTATATCTTTCCCTAATGGCATGACTTGCAAAGATTTGTTTTATCTTAAGCTCTCAATCTAAGTATGCCTCAAGACTTGTTCCCTCCTTGGAACCTAGGCATTTTAATCTTAGGTAGTTCTATGGGTTTTAAGGTATCCCTACCCCTTGGATTTCTATTCTTACGGCTAACTCTGTCATCTAAGCTATCCTTAGAGGAACTCCTACTCATATGTTCTCTATACCTATGGGATCTACGCCTATGAGTCCTAGGCCTAGAAGGTTTCCTAGTCCTAGTTGCTTCTCTAAGCCCATGATCCCTTACTCTTTCTTCTCTTGGTGCATGGTCATTGAATGGTAGTGTCCTCCTTTGTGTGTATGGCCTATTTGTTGAAGAAGGCCTTTCCTTTTGAGGGAAGAGTCTTCTCCTTCCCCTATGACTCATGTATTCCCCAAAGAAGTTAACATCTTTACCAAATGTCTCCTCCTCACGATAATTATCTTCATTCCTAGACCTACTACTTTCAATTATTCTTTGATTTCTTGGTTGTTTTTTTATTTTCTTCTTCCTAGGTGATCTAGTCTTTGTTCTATGGCCATTGTTTGGGCTTAAAAAATCCTTTCTAATCTATTGGAAAATTGTTCCATTTGACTTCTAGGGGATAGTTCGTGGGTACTTATTTGCAAAATAGAAAATGCCTCTCAACACCTGGATTGCTTATGCTAAGAAATCAAGTCACATAAGTCAAAATACTTAGCACTCAATTTAAGCTTCTAAGGCACACACAAGCACAAAAGGGTTAAGTTATTCATCTATCTCCCTTGAACTTGCAAAAGAAGGCAAGGTTAGTGCTACCAAATAGTTCTAAGAAATTCAAGAAGCATTTGCACACAAACTAGGTCTAAAGCATACAAACACACAAGAAGTTATAACTTGACCTTAGATGAGTATCCTGCACCAAGATCTGAAAGTCCGAGTCCTTATTACACCCAACTTGCAAAGGTAAATCAGTATTATACCATAAATAGATTATACTACAATTTACTTGGATTTATAATTCATTCAATTTTAATTATAAAGGTTCAATCTAAAATTACAATTCAAAAACTGAATACACACATTAACAAAATGTCAGACTTTGGTCTTCAATTTGGGTTTTGCTCTTAGCCTTTCACTTTGGTCTTCAAGTTTAAGTTTCAAGTTTAGTTGGTGAAACAAAATTCATTTCAGATCTAAATTACACAAATGATATCATTCTAGAAACTAGAAAGAAAGATAAAGACTAAGATGAACTCAAAAATCTGAGAAGAAGCAAGAAAATTAAATCGAATAAAAGCTGGATCTAACCTCCATTAATAGAGTTTTGATACCAGTTGATGCAGAGGTGAAAGAAGGTGGTTCTTCTAGATCAATGGAGGTTGCACTTTGGAGAAGGATGAAGGAGAAATGGGGGTCGAATTCAAGCTTGACTTGAAAGAACCACCTCTAGAGGAGGATAAACTTATTCTCCGCCACCATGAGCTGCCATGGATGAGAAGGTTCATCAACCCTAAGTCTAGTTCTAGAGAAAAAAAAAGGAGAGAAAAGCTCTCAAAATTTTGAGTAAAAAAACTCTCAATTCATTCAAATGAATCTTCATATGTAAAATTATGCATTGAAGGCCTTATTCATAGGCAAGGGTGGTGCTTAGCGTGGGCCATCCTTGGGAATTCAAATTGGACCTCTCCATTGAGCCCAAAATGAGTCCTTTCTTATGTTCTAAGGAAGCCTATAAATTGGCCAAAGCAGGCCTAAAAAGCTCAGCAAAGAAATATAGGAAAATAGGTCCATTTTATACATGTCTTGGGCCTTTTACTTCTAAAATACCAAGAGTCCGAAAACCTAGTCTAAAATGTGTAGGGCTAATGAGGAGGTGCATTGAGCCTGTGGGTTAGTCTCCTAGAGGCCCAAGAAGATGTTCACCTTTTTCTGTAGCTTCTTGGTCCTATCCTTAGTAGTAGGCCCAATAAGCTTGAGGATCTTGCTTGGAGAATAAGAGTGCTCTGGTGTAGGTCCAAATGTCTCTAAGGATGCCTCTACATCAAGGATCTATATGATGGGGACATAGATTTTGGAAAATTCTATAAGGAAGATTGTGCTCACAAAGCATAAAATGAGTATTTTAGGCACTGAGATTTCCTCTTTAAACATAATCGTTTGTATCGAACTATTCCATGAGACATTTTTTTCTTGAGGAGTCTTATGAAGGGGGATTGATAGGACACTTTGCTACACAAAAAACCTTGACCATTTTGAAAGAAAATTTCTTCTAGTCTTATATGGATAAAGATGTGTAGAAATGTTGTCAAAGGTGCATCATCTACAAACATGCCAAATCTAATGCTAAACCCCATGGCCTATACACCCCCTACCTGTACCTGACTCCCCTTGGGTAGATATTAGTATGAACTTTATCCTAGGGCTACCCAAAAACTCTAGGAGGAATGGATTCCATCTTTATGGTAGTGGATCGTTTTAGTAAAATGACCTATTTCATTTCCTGCCATAAGGTGGATGATGCTAGTTTTGTAACTAAACTATTTTTCTAAGAAGTAGTAAGGTTACATGACATTCCTAAGAGTA
Source organism: Canavalia gladiata (assembly GCA_037954105.1). Taxonomy (NCBI): domain Eukaryota; kingdom Viridiplantae; phylum Streptophyta; class Magnoliopsida; order Fabales; family Fabaceae; genus Canavalia; species Canavalia gladiata. Next base: position 33,245,163 of record CM075658.1, on the reverse strand, counting down.
TTGCGTTTGATAGAGACAATAAATACCTCAACCATTTTTGGCGTATCCTTTGGGTAAAGTTGGAACTAGGGATGGAAGTAGGCCGAGCCGAGTTAGGGTTTGAGTGTTGAAGCTTGGCTTGTTTACAAATTTTGAGGCCTAAACCTAGGCTTATTACCTGTTAAAGGATTTTTTTCCTATTACGGTCTGACTTGATTTAAAGTCTACAAGGTCTACAAGCTTATTTAAAAGCCTATATTCCAAAAAGACCAATAAATCGACTTAAAGTTTATATAAGCGGTTGATTAAAAATGTTTGCAGTTGAAAGCCTGCAAGATAAAAAGGCTATTAAATAGGCCTAATATATATATATATATATATATATGTATGTATCACGTAAATAAAATATATTAAAATAAATAGTATACAAATATAATATATTAAATATATATATATATATATAATATAAAGATTAATAGGCTAAAAAGACTTATATGTAAGCCTATGCGTGGCTTGTTTATCTAAAAAGCTCTTTAAGAAGTCTAAGCCTATCTATTTATTAAACAAGCTGAGGCAAGCTAGGCTTTAAATGAATCGAGTCGTAGGCTCCTATCGGGCGGCCTTGTTCACTTCCATCCCCACTTGGAACTAAACTTATTTTCTCCACCACTTGTTATCCTCAAACTGATGGCCAAACTAAAATGGTGAATAGGATGCTATCCACCCTCCTTAGGGAAATGATGGGTAAGAATCTCAAAACCTAGGAGGAGTGTCTACCCCATGTTGAGTTTGCTTACAATAGGACACCATACTCTACCACTCAACACTCCCTTTTCGAGGTAGTGTATTGGTTTAACCCCCTTGCACCTATAAATATCTTACCTATCCTTAACCTAGCCAACTATCACAGTAGAGATGGAGCCCAAAAGGCTAAGTTTTTTCAAGAGCTCCATGCTAATGTCAAAGCCATTATAGAAAAGAAGATGACATATTATGTTAAGATAGCCAACAAGGGTAGAAAGTAAGTTCTAGTAGAGCTTTGTGACTGGGTTTGGTTGCACCTCCGTAGGAAAGATTCCTTCTCTTAGGAAATCTAAACTGCAACCATGGAGTGATGGCCTCTTCCAGGTTCTAGAAGGACTAGGCCCTAATGCTTATCGCCTTGATTTACTTGGAGATTATGGTGTGAGTGCTACATTTAATATTCTTATCTCTATCCTTTTACTGCAAGAACAAATGAAAGGATTCTCATTCAAGGATGAATGCATTCTAGGGGGAAGACTTGACGTAGAGGCATCCTTAGAGACATATAGACCTACACTAGAGCCCTCCTATTCTCTAAGCAAGATCATCAAGCCTATTAGGCTTATTACCAAGGCTAGGGCCAAGAAGCTGTAGATAGAGGTGGAGACCTTCTTGGGCCTCCAAGAGACTCACTGTTATGCCCAATCCACCTCCTTATTGGCCCTCCACATTTTAGACTAGATTTTAGGATTCTTTTTGTATTTTAGAAGTAGAAGGCCCAAGACATGTATAAAATGAGTCCATTTTCTTGTATTTCTTTGCCGAGATTTTTGACCTTGCTTTGGCCAATTTAGGCTATATTGGAACACAAGGAGAAACTTATTTTGGGCTCAATGGAGAGGCCCAATTAGAATTCTCATGGCTGCCCCATGCTAGGCACCACCCTTACCTATAAATAAGGCCTTCTATGTGTAATTTTGCATATGAAGATTCATTTGAATGAATTGAGAGTTTTTTTACATTGAATTTTGAGATCTTATCTCTCCATTTTTCTCTTCTAGAACCATACTTGGGGTTAAGGAACCTCCTCATCCATGGTAGCTCATGGTGGCAGAGAAGACGCTTATCCTTCTTTAAAGGTGTCGTTTTCAAGTCAAGCTTGAATCCCGCTCCATCCCTCCTCCATCCTTATCCAAAGTGAAACCTTCACTGATCTAGAAGAATCACCTCTTTCCACCTCTACATCAGTTAGGTTCTCCGTCCCCTTCCATCCTCACACACATATAAATAGTAACATACATCCATTTACACTCGAGCGAAAGTTATTGGATTTTTTTATTTTTTCTTTTATTTTATATTTGTTTTGTGTTAGATGAGAGGTATAGATATGTGTCGCAACTGTAATTCCGAAGAGACAACGAACTCGCTAAAATTTTTAAATAATTTTTTATTTATTAATGTGGAGTCGCCACCAAATTTTTATTTAAGGGAAAAGATTTGGAAAAACCCTGACTCAAGGAAGAGATTCAAAGTTCGGGAGTCGGTTACGAATAGGGAAGGTGTTAGGCACCCTATTCGCCCATTTCGAGGAACGGTACCCTTAAATCGAGTGTGTGATAGTTTGATCCCTTAGTTAACATGGAAATAAGTTGCTTGATGGAGGTTAGCTTGAGAGGACTTGATCCTACTCCTACGTATTCCCCGGTGCAATGGGAAACTCAAGGCTTACGTAGTTCTGGTTTGTGAAGGCTTGACCTTCGAAGAGTGTTTTAAAAGAATATTTGAAGATTTTATTTTGAGAAAGTTTCATCTTTGGGAGGGATCTTTGGTCCACTCATGCACAAGGCCCGAGGCGGCTAAGGCAGCACGGGGACCTATACGACTACTAAATGTTGAACAGCAGGTAAACCGCCAGTTCCCCATTTAGAGTTTATTGTGTGAGGCCTAGAATCCCAAAATATTTAGAAAAAGAGGTTTTTAAAGTCTTGAAGAGGACCTCAAGTCCACTCATGCACAAGGCCCGAGGCAGCTAAGGCAGCACAGGGACCTATACGAACTACTAAATGTTGAGCAGCAGGTAAACCGCCAGCTCCCCATTTAGAGTTCATTGCGTGAGACTTAAAAATCCCAAAACATTTGGAAAAAGATTTTTAAATTTTTTGAAAAGAAATAATCCTCAAGTGATATGGACCTTGAATTAAAAGAAAACTTGAATTTGATAGGAGGGTTTCATTTTTTAGTTTTGAAGTAATTGAAGTTGAAATGAGATTTTGGTGCAATTGGATAATTTTTATTAGAATATTTGGAATTTACCTAGCCATTATGAAGTTTTTATGAATTTCTTTTTAAACTATGAGATTTATGAATTATTAGAATTTTATGATTTTTATCAATTATTTAGGATTTAGAATTTCTACGAATTATTTAGTATTTATAGAATTTTTATGAATTATTTAGTATCTAAAAATATTTTTTTTTAGGAATTATTTATGAAATTTTGTGAATTTTTGGATTTTTATGGATTTTCTGGATCTTTATTAATTTTTCTGTATTTTTATTTTTTTATGGATTTTCTGAATTTTTATTAATTTTTCTGTATTTTTATTATTTTTATTAATTTTAATGGATTTTTATTATTTTTTCTAAATTTTTATGGAGGGCATAATGGTAATTTTCTCCTGTGGTACCTGTTGGGAATTATGGGATTTTCCCAAGGGCAAAGTGGTAATTCTGGACATAGTGTATGGCTGGTTTTATGAGAAACAATGTTAAGGAGGAGGAAAATGCCCCATGCAGGGTTCAAATCGTGGGCAGTAAATAGATATACTATAAGTGCATGGGAGAAATAAGACCATTTTTATGCACGTGGGCCATGCTGATGGGCCCCACCTCTGCTCTACACCTATCACCTCTCTGCATGTCTCTACTTAAGCTTGAAGACCCATTTCATGCAGAGACGCCCATTTCTCAAGTCCTGTTGCTCCAAACCTAATATTCTGGTGAACAACCACCTTTCGCCGCCCCACTTATAAACCTACCTCACATGGCCATATCTGAGGGTCATAGACTAATCTCGGCATCCTTACTAACCCTGCATAAATCTCTGCTAATATCAACATCACTCTCAATGGGTCATGGCAAGATTTCCTGGTGCACCCATGGTTAACCTAACAACAGAAAATGGAGGGGAGTTCAATTATCCTTAAAGACCCAAACCCCATTTTGTTCCTTGTGTTTGGAGGTCATAGTTATACCTCCTGGGATAACGTTCATACCATTAAAGAAACGAGGCTTGAGAACCCTTGACAAATTTGAACTTTGGGGCGCCTGCTTGGGGCTTACTTCAAATAGCCTTCAGCTGATCCTACAGGCTTCTCCTATCTAGACTATCGCTCACTTGACGCACATGTAGGAAGAGACCTGCATTTACTGACGATCTGGCACCCACTGGCCTAGAACAGGGGTAACCGAGGGTGTTGATATCTTGAAACAAGGAAGGGCTCCTACTTTCTAAACATCTGAGGCCATGCTTATCTCTACTCGTCTGTATGTCGTCCCTTGGGGCTGAAACCCCACCATTTTGTAGAATGATCCTCCATCCTCAGGGCAAAGGAGGATGAGAAGAGTATAATGATAGTGCTTAAATGTGGAAAGCAAGGCTCATGAAGGGGATATATCCCTAAAACCGAACCTAGGCTCCTTGTCGTAGTTGGTCTACAAGGAAGACCGAGACTGCTATAAGGTCTACACCTACTAACACCCCTCTTAGAGATATGAAGGTTAGGTGTCTAGCTACTCGTCACCCTTATGTGTCTTCTATTGAACTATTTAGGATAAGCTTGTTCACAGTGTATACTAGTCTTTTCCATCATTGGAGTAGGTTTTTAAGCTACTAAGTTGCAAGAAGTGCAAACTCCTCCTACCTCTGTTGAGCCAAATCATGTAAAAGGGCCCATGTTCTCTATTAGTGGCTTCACCATTTGGTGCTTGATCGATGACCCGATTATAGTACCTGAGACAACCCAATCCTCAATAGGCATTTCAAACGTTCTGACCAACGGGGTAGGGACATTATTTCCTTACTTGAAAACGTGGAAATAAAAGGGAGTTTGTAGGAAGCCTCGCATCTATGGTTTATTTTTTGAAATTTCCATGTATCGTAAGGGGAGGATTCTATCCTGTTCTTGCTAAGCTAGGAGAATTTTCGGTTAAATATAAAACCTGACATCAACTATAGCACCCCTATGATTAATGGTTCTTCAGCTCGAACCAAAATTGGCCAATGTTTCCTCTGTTTTGCGAAAACAAAGGAGATTCTACAAGAATCATGGATTTCAAAGGTTTCCTAAGCAAAGCATGGTGTTAGGTTTTCATAAAGAGGAGAATCTTTTCAATTCACACAAAACTTGCAGAGATCAACAGGAGTCAAATATTATCTACATCCGAATTTCAGGCGATCACAATCACATTGGGAAGTTATGATATCATCCGATGCATATGGTACTCTCTGATTCACATGAATTTATTTCAAGATTGATTCGAAACAATTATTCCTATGTAGCTTTGTTTTAAAAGAAGGGTGATGAATCTGGCTAACCTTCACGTGACTGTCGGAGATCGGAGATGCTCGTCGGAGTTCGCCTCTTAGTTCCCTTCGTCCAGGTGAAGTCTGATTGCCAATTTGGGAAGATTCGCCTGATTCCAATCCTTCCAGAGCCTGAGGAGTTTTCTTGAAGAGTCCTTTTCGTTCTTTCTCAATCAGTTCCTTCACGCAATCTTCTCAGAAGCATAGCAAGACTTGAACCCCAAAGAAAAAACCCTCACATGGCCATATCTGCCTTCCTTATATAGCCTTTAAAGCTTTTTGTCCTTTTGCGGCTTTCCGTTTTTCTTTTTCGGCCTCTTTTCTTTTTACTTTTTCTTCTTTTTTTAATTTCAGAATTCTGTTTTATTTTATTTCTGATTTTTGAGTTTTATTTATTTCAGTTTTTTTTTCAGAATTTTATATTTTACTTTTCCCTTTAATTTGTTTTTCTGATTTTTTCTTCAGATTTCTAATTAATTTTTTAATTCTAAATTTCTAATAATTTTTTTATTTCCATATTTTTAATTTTGTTTTAATTTGCATTAATCTCTACTTCTCATTTTTATATTTTTATGCTTTCTAATTTTATTTTTGATTTTTTTTTGCTATTTCTTCAGAATTTTTCTAACATCTAATTAAAAAAAAATTTATTTTCCTTTTATTTCGAGATTTTTAAATTTATTTTAATTCCAGATTTTTAATTTTTGTTTTTTTAAATTTTTTGTTATTTTATGTTATTATTATTTTTTTCAAAATTTTGTTTAATTAATTTTTTAGAATTTCCTATTTTTTACTAATTTTCCAAATTTTAGTTTTTAGAATTTTTTTTTCTAAATTTTGTTTGCAATTTTCAGTTTTGTTTTTATTTTTATTTTTTTTAGATTTTTTTGTTCTATATTTATTATTGCTATTTATTATTATTTTTTAGTTTGAGCTTTTAATTTCCTTTTTAATTTCCTTTTTAATTTCCTAGATTTTCTTCAATTTCAGATTTTATTTTTCAGTTTTTTTTTATTTTATTTTTTGATTCTATTTTTTTTATTTATAACTTTGTAATTTTATTTCATAATTTTTAATTAATCTTTTTTTTTTGTCTTCTCTTTTTTTAGCTTTTTAGTTTTTCTTCTGCTTTCGTTGCTTGATGATGGTTCATTTTGAATTTCTTGGGGTTTGCAGCTTAGGTTTATCCACTAGTTGACTTGAAATAGGCCTCAGACATAATTGGGTGTTTACAATATGGATGGTTGTGTTTGTATGTAAATGAATCATTATTGAATCTTATATTAAGAGAAGTGGCAACATGAAAGCCTTTTTAAAATGAATCGATTATTTGCGAATAAATGGATTGGTACCTTTTGTATTGCTCCCAAATTTCTATCATAAACTCTTGAAGCCACCAATAATCCTTAGAGTGAAACTAGGTAAGATTATGAACCAAAAATAGAGAAATTAGAAAGTTTGATATAAATGATGAAAATACCCTAACACTTGGGCAACCCAAATAATGCACTAGAAATATGTAAAAAAAGGGTTGTATAACATAAAAAATATCAAAAATAGTGAGAAAAACTTAGAAAATAAAGAAGGGACAAAAACAAAAAAACCTCGAAAATGCCCAAAATGCTCCTAGAAAGCTTTGCTTTTTGCATAGAACTAGTCAGTTTCCAAAAAAATATCAAACAACCTTAGATTAACTTGGCAAGAAACCAAAAAAGTGTTATAATTATCAAATAAATAATTTGGGAATTTTTCTAGCAATGCAGAGAAAAATTATGAAAACGTCTTTAGAAGACTGAGAGGATAAGAAAGTGTGAGAAAGAAGCAAAGAGTGGGCCCCACATGGATTGCAACAAAATTTCCATGTAGAAACCATGGTGGTGAGTCACCAAGTCAAGTCCATTCAAGTAAATCCATAAAAGACAAAAATAATTAATACTAAGATTGTTTTAACTTTGGTTAAGACTAATTAACCTTGGTTAATTAAAATTTAACCATGCTTAAGGTAAGACAAACTTGATTAGTGACAAACTTAGTCTCATTAATAGTAATTAAATTCTAAAAGGATAATTCCTTGAATTTTGAATTATTTTGAAAAATAAAAAATCTATGCAAAATTACCAAAATACTCCCTAGTGAAAAATTAATCCAACTTTGCCCTTACTTGGCCAAATTTACTAAGTTCATTGGGGGACCTCATTTGGTTCAGTTTTTACTTCCTAAAACACTTAGCAAACTCTCCAAAATTTCTCCAAGTCCAAGTGCAAAAAACCCTTACCTTTCACTTTAAGCCTAAGTCCCCATCTTTCAGATTTAAGCTAAAATCAAGCCTTAAACACTGAGCCCCACCACTTTCACTAAGGAAATCTTGTGACCAGCCAAGGAGGGGACAAGTTAGCCACCATAGCCCCACTATCACACTACACTAAGCCGTCATCAAGTAGGATTTTCTACTTTATCTTTCTAAGTTTTAATCTTACTTTTTATGGTTTATTTGGACTCATGAAGGCTCAATGCTTCCTTTGAACAGTTTAAAATAAGCATCACCATTTTTTAGTAATTTTGGAAAATAAAATGAATTTTGGTTGATTTAAAGAGTGTGAACACCGAATTATTTCTGAGGATTCAAAACTCAAAATAAATTATTTTGTTTTTAGCCAAAAGGTGATTTAGTCTAAAATAGTTGTAAAAATCAAAATAAAAGTAATGGAAAAAATAAAAGAAAATAAATAAATAAAAACAGAAAAAGAAAAGAGAAAAAAAGAAAAGAATCAGAAAAAATAGAAGAATAGAAAAAGGAAAAAGGAGAGAACCCACCAAAATTAAAAAAAAAAAAAAGAGATCTATATAAGGGGAGGGACACTTGGAGTCTTAGGGGGGAATTCATAATTTTTCAAGGGAGGACCTAAGAGACTCTCTACTTTTGCATCCAATTCAGCCCTTAACCTCCATTGAACCAACTCTTCATCACCTTCCAATGGAGGTTAGATCAAACTTTTATTCCGCTTAATTTTCTTGCTTCTTCTCGGATTTTCGAGTTTATTTTTGTCTCTGTTTTTTGTTTTCATTTTTGATCAGTCAAATGATCTCCTATTTCGATGCTTTTTATTGGGTTCTCTTCATCTTTCTCTCTAGTTTCTAGAATGATATTATTTATAATTTAGATTTGAAATGAAATTTATCTTGCCTGATTATTGAAGCATGTTCATCTTGGTGCACAAATGAACCAAGCTTATTCGATTTGTGCATAACTTGCTCGTTTCTGGTTTGATTTTTGTCAAAATTCTTTTGTTTGATTCCTATGATCCATATCGTTCAATTGGTTGGTTTTAATTTTTCAGATCTACCAAAAATATTTTCTAAAAATTCTGAGATTTGAATTCAAATTTTGGCGCCAAATTCCCTTGTGTTCTTGAGGTTCATCTTCATCTCTGTTTTTCGTTTTCATTTTTGATCAGTCAAATAATATTTGATTTCAGTTATTTTTGTTGAGTTCTCTTTGTATTTCTCTCTAGTTTTAGGAATGTTATTATTTGCCTAATTTGAATCTGCAATAAAATTTCTATCGCCTGATTTCTGAATCATGTTTGTCCTAGTGCATAAATGAACCTAGCTTGTTTGATTTGTGCATAACTTGCTCATTTCGGGTTTGATTCTTGTCAAACTTTTTTTTTGATTCCTATGATCCATATATTTCAATTTTTTAGTTTTAATTTTTCAGATTTACCAAAAATATTTTGAAAAATTCTGAGATTTGAATTCACATTTTGGCGCCAAAATCTCCTATGTTCTTAAGGTTTATTTTCGTTTTCATTTTTGATTAGTCAAATGATCTCCAATTTTAGTTATTTTTATTGTGTTCTCTTCCTCTTTCTCTCTTGTTTCTGGAATGATATTATTTGTGTAATTTGGATCTGAAATGAAATCTCTATCGCCTAATTATTGAAGCATGTTCGTCTTAGTGTGTAAATGAACCTAACTTGTTTGATTTGTGCATAACTTGCTTATTTTTGGTTTCATTTTTTTTAAGCTTGTTTTTTTTATGTCTATGATCCATATCTTTCAATTGGTTAGTTTCAAATCAAGTTTATTTTATTTTAAATCAATTCTAATTCCTTTCCTCAATTTGAAATCAAGTCAAGTTTATTTTAAATCAAGCCCAATTCTTTTCATCAAATTCAAATCAAGTTTATTTTATTTTAATTCAAGTTCAATTCTATTCCTCAAGTTAAAATCAAGTTTATTTTTTTTTAAATCAAGTCCAATTATTTTCCTCAAGTTAAAATCAAGTTTATTTTATTTTAAATCAAGTCCATTTATAATTCTAAGTCTCAGGCGATGAGTTATAAATAGGAACTAGCGATTTCACTGCTGTTTGATATTTAGAGATTCATATGGGTCCCAATGCAGCCTTAGTTGTTTTGGACCCTCTGCATATGTGGACTAATAATCCCTTGTAAATAATAAAATATTTCAGAAAGAACATCATTTTGGGAATCTCAAGTCTCACGCGATGAGCTCTGAATAGGAACTTGCAGTTTCACTGTTGTTTGATATTTAAAGATTCATATGGATCCCAGTGTAGCCTTAGTTGTCTTGGACTCTGTGCATATGTGGAATAGAAATCCCCCATAATTAATAAAATATTTCAAAAAAGATATCTTTTTGGGAATCCTAAGTCTCACACGATGAGCTCTAAACAGGAACTAGCGGTTTCATTACTGTTCGATATTTAGAGATTCATATGGGTCTCAGTGCAGCCTTAGTTGCCTTGGACTCATATGTGGACTAAAGATTCCTTCGAGACATTGAAAATACTTTCAAAAATCATCCCTCAAATTCTTTACCTCCGGAGGTCAAGCCTTTAAACCAGAACTACGTAAGCCTTGAGTTTCCCATTGCACCAGGGAATACGTAGGAGTAGGATCAAGTCCTATCAAGCTATCTTCCACCAATCTATTTATTTTCATTCTAAATTTAAGGGATCAAACAATTTTCAAAAATATCATAATCACACACTCAGTTTAAGGGTACTGTTCTTCGAAACAGGTAAGTAGGGTGCCTAATACCTTTTCTATTTGTAATTGACTCCCAAACTTAGAATCTCTTCCTCAAGTTAGGGTTTTTCCAAATCTTTTTCCTTAAATAAAAATTTGGTGGCGGCTCCATAATCCATTAAAAATCCAATTTCAAAATTTTTAGCGAGTTTGTCGTCTCCTCATAATCACAGTTGCAACAAAGAGCTTCTTAGTAACTTTAAAGAAATTTAATTGGTGAAAATTATTAAATCCCATTTTGAAGCTTTGGGCCGTGATAAATTTTTTTGAAGTGGTCATGTTAGGAGATGGATGGATCTTAGAGTAAATATTATGGATCTACACTTTGTTGCTTGAAAAAATGTTATCTTGTATGTTTTTATGCTTAAAGTTGAAAGTTGTGATTTTTCTTCTCATGGTGGACTTGTGTATTATTATATCTAGATCTAAACCCATGGGCTTAAATATTAAAAGGTGGAAGAACAACTACTAAGAAAAGGTTGAAACTTTGGACCATAAAATGACATAAGCATCCCAAGGAACTCAAGACTCATTTTGATCATGACGCAAGCTGTGAATTTTGAAAAATTCTTGTATGGATCAAGAGCTTAAGGTGCTATAAGTGTACAAAAGTAAGGAACCAAGGTTGTATGAGAAGGAAACTTGAAAAGGTGACCTGGGCAAGCCATAGGAGGCATTTAGTTGTGCATGCAATCTTAAGGATAAAAATTCTTAAAATTTCTTAAAGTGATACAAACCATGTATCCAGGTTCCAAATCACGTGGAGCTTAAGGATAAAATAGTCTAAAAATCACTTGGTGTGCATTCGGCTACCCTAGGGAAACTTAAGGGAAAAATGAGCTTAAAATTGGTTAATGATGTATTAAGGATTTTCATTAAGTAAATGGATTAGTTAAAGATATAAGTAATACCTAAAAGTGACCAATTCCATAATAACCAACATATATAAAATAAGGTGAATTCCATAATTATTATTTAATCTAGATTTCAAGAAGGCATAAAATTGGTAACTAAAAATGAACCATGAATTAGGTGGAGGAGGGAGTGTCATTTGGCCATGACCCTTAGGATTAGGGGAGAAGATCTAAAAATTATCAAAACCTGGTTAAACTTGTAGCCTAGACTCTAACAAGAATGATTGGTCAACCTAGGTCAATTAGGGATGAAAATATGGTACCCTAGACCTTAGAAGTGTGACATTCAGCCACTATATAGTTAATTAATCAAAAAGGAGTTTTAATTTTCAACTTGGTTTGATTAAGGATCCTTAGCATGTAAGTATAATGAATTAAAAGTGTAAGAAAGTTTTGAGATAGGCAACGGGTCCATTCGACCACCTTAGGATAAATTGATCTAGAAGAAGATTTAATTCTTAATTAGCATTAACAAAACACTCTTGGTATAACTAAAAGAGATTAAAATTGGAAGTAAGTCTTACAAAGGTTAAGGATCTTATTTAGACATAAGCACTAAGTTAGTGAAAATGAAGTAAAGAATTCATCATGATTGAAGCCTAAAACTAAGAAAGCATAAGATAAGTGATTAGGGATAAAACATGAAGTTGGAAAACTAAGTTAAGCCATTCGGGCATGATTTACAAGGATGGAGAAGAAGTCTAAAAAAAATTCTAATTTAGGTATCAATAACGAATTAGTCTTCAATTGGTAAAATCAACTCATAAGGCAAGGAAAAATAAAATAGCAGGCCTTAGAAGCTAAGGGCTCATATTTGGAAACTCTAGGTTAAATAAGAAGAAAAAAGTTGAGAATTTAGTTTAGGTACCTTAAGAAGCCTTGTTATGTAAAAGTAAGGAATTGAAAATTTAAAGGAAGTTTGGTAAAGACTTCAGCATCACTCGGCCTTGTTAAACTAAATTGACCAGAACAAGTTAAAAACTTAACATTTAAACATAGTAGAAGTAAGATATGCATAAGACTTGAAAAATTAAAGAGCACAAAGAATAAAACTTAAAAGGTGCCATTCAACCACTTAAGAGAACAACTTTTAAATTGTAAAAATCATGTGAAACTAATGAAGCTTTAAGAAAAGGAAAGATTGAGAAACAACTTAGAAGGTTGAGAGAATTAAGTACTTCGAGCGACATCGCATAAAAAGTTAAAGAGATTAATAAGTTGAAACATGTAGTAGGTACGTGTAATAATGTTGTTCAAATAAGATTTATAAGTTGACATGTGATGTTTTATGAAGGAACATTGCTTATTGTGAGTTAGACATTGTATGCTCGTAAGTATTGACAGATGATGTTATGTATGATGGATTGATATGACTATTAATCTGATAGAGCTTGAGATCTAAATGTGCATATCATATTGGTTGAATATTGTTCGAGCATGCATGATTATCTAGAAACCTTTAAAATGAACCTAAAGAGTTTAATGGATCACTAAAGCCAACTTATGTTAAAAGTTAATTTACTCTTAATATGCCTTGTGCATCATATCTAGAGGGCACCTAGAGCTCTATTGAAGAGGAGGAAAATGGGTTCTCCAAAAATCCTTCTATTGTAAAGACAAAAGGGCTCTTCAAGTGTTATAAAGTGATAACGACCATCTTGAAATGAGCTCATATCCTTAGTAGTAGAAGGTAGAGTAGCAAGCTCAATAAGGAGATATTGTTTAACTAATCTTTTTATGTATATCTATGTTTATAAATTTTCCCAAAGTTGAGGAACAAAATTTAAATTCCCCAAAATTGTGGAATAGAATTATGATAGAGATAAATTATAAGATATAGAATAATTTGTGAGTCAAATAATATCTTTATTGCGATCTTAGATTTATGAAGTCTAAGACAAATGTATGCCCACACAATAAGTTTGTTTCTGTATAAAAATAACCCACTTCATTTGGATGTTTTTAAAAGATTAAAAACAATCCTGTATGCATGTCATGATTTTTCTAATAAACAGAAGTGGCTGGGATAAAAGTAATGGCATTAGAGGTAGAGTAGAAACTTACTTAGAAACTTAGTTTCTCGCTCCTTCTCTTCCCACTTTCTTCCCAAATAACAACGATGTCATTTGCGATAACGGTGGTTTATGTCGATGTTAGTAATGTTGATTAGTCGACAAACCCATATGGTCTCCTAATATGGCATAGGTTAACGTCAGGATCTACTTCTTGCTAGGTCATCTATTCAACACTGAAGTTTTGAGCCCAAACTTTACAACCACGGGATTTGCATTTCCCTTGGAGGAGTTCCACCTTGATGGAGTATTTCCATCCCCTCCTAGCTACCGTAGACAACTGAAAGCCACTGTTGAAGAATCCTCTTCTCTTAAAAGGGAGATTGATCCACAAACCCCATTACATTACCATAACTCATCTCACCTATGGTCCTCCCAGGAAAGCTCTTCATATCTGATGCCCTATCCTTTTAAAGTCTACCAAGAGATGCCAAACGAAACATTCATGTTGTTGGATCCAAGCATGTGGATGGAGCGATTCCATCATTAGGCTTGTAGAGGTTTGTTGATCTCCCAGTTCGTTTTAAGGAAACAGAAGTCATGAAGTCATACCAATAAGATATATTTTTGTGAATAGTTGGATGCAAGCATCCTAAATATTAATAAGTAGTAGTATGCTATATATGTATGACGTATGTATTATAGTATATAGTAATTATGTATATAAATGTATGACATGTAATAAAGTGTATAATAAGACCTTAGTGTCTAAGATTGCTTGAACATGTAAATGGACTGTATAATTATGTGATGTCATGTGTTGTATGGACAAGTTATGTTGAATTGGTTATTATGAATCAGTTGATAAATGGAGCAACATAAATAATACGTATTTTTAACATTTTTTATACGTGCAAGAACATCTAGTAATTTATTTGTCGACATGTACATTGTATTAGTGAAGCTCGTAATTTATAACAAACAATTTTAAAAAAATTACCATATAAGTATTTTTTAAAGAATTCTGTATCATGAGATAACAAATTAATAATGAAACCAAATTACAAAGGGTAGCAAACTTTAATCAATATTTTTAAGATATTAATTAACTTATTTTTTACTAATATTTTTATTTAATTATTTATTAAATAATATCCTTATTGATTAAAAAGTATTTATAAATAAAGAATTTAATAATTTCTAAGAAAAATATTTTTATTTTTAAAAGAGTCTTGTAAGGAAACTTTTTAACTATTTATAGGGTAAGTGTATCATCCTTCCTTTGAGGTTCGAATTTGTTGAAGAGGTCTTGTTGGAGGGATGAAAATTCATTGAAAATATGATTTTTGAAAAATTTTATAATTGACGATAAGAGAAAAGATAAAAGAAAGAAAAAAAAATGAAAAAGCATGATTTACAAATTACTTCTGAAATGAAGAAATAAAATCTTATTTTAGTTTTTTTATTAATATAATAATGATAAAAAATAAAATAAAATAAAATAAATCCATCAATTTTAACAACATATTGCCTGTTTTTTTTTTTTTTTTGTGAATATGGAAAGTTACAAAACAACAAAAGTGAAACAAAGTAGAGAAATAAATTACAATATTGAGAAATAGATTCTTGCACTATACTAGAAAAGATTAAGGCTAATTTCTAGTGGAGGTGTGTCTAAGATGATCAAGTTCATGGTTGTCTTGTGCCTAGTTTAGTAGGGTATTTGCCGGTGAATTACCCTCACGGAGCAGGTGATGAAGGTTGACTCTTCAAGTTTTCCTCAACCAGGTTCAAATGGAGCTTATGATTGCACTATATTTGTGGAAGTTAGTGTCCCCTACTTCCATTTTAACATCCTAAAAATGAAGTGCATTTTACGCTTAAGTCTTATTCCCAGTTTCATTATTAGACTATTACTTCATGATGTAAAATTCTTTTAAGAAATTACGTAGTACTCAAAATATGGTATAATTTTTTTCTTCCAAACATTTAATTTAAAATGCAAGTCTTATTGATTTATTTAATTGATTACGTGTAATTTGTTGTAATGCCGAGAAAATGGTAATGTCAAAGTCTGTGTATATTTATTACTAATACTACACATTCATATATTCATAGGTACTTATCTAACATTATTTTTACAAACATTGTTATTATACAGTGCCATAAGTTTGTTTTAAAAAACAACTAATGCAAGGTCATCAGTACCCTTCTATACATCACATATAATATTATCCAACTATTCTACATACTACATAGCTATCTTACATATTATATGGTTATTTACAAAAATTCACATCATTTAGATGAGATAGAAACTCCTAGGAAAAGTTTCAAATGTATGGATCCTTAGGCTCCAACCATAAGCTCTCGTCTAATGCATGGTAGGCATTCTCCTTGTTCCCTTGGTAAGAAATATGTGGGTACGGTATTTGAAAGGGAGAACTATCTTAGGATGACCACACGTGCGAGGAACTATAATAGTGAGAGGGAGTCACAAGATCACTTTCTCCCTCTGATGAAGTCTCTTGCACATAGGGTCTCAGAGGGACATGGCAGCCTGGTGGTGGAGGAAAGACCATATCCAGGTGGACTGTCTCAAGAGGTATTGCAAGGTTCGTCATGGAAAACTCTATGCTCACAACATAGGCAAATAATTGCCTGTATGAGAAGTAGATTCACTCATTCGCCTATGTGGTGATTAATAGCCTATGAGCATTTACCACCTAATTCACATTGTTAATTTCAACGAACACTACTATCGTTGTGAATAACATTGTTGGGGTCTAGGAAAGAAAATGGTGGTAGGAGATGAGAAATTAAAATTTCTCAGTAGGTCTTTATCCTAAGCTAGTGTTAACATTTTCAACCTAGTCATTTCAGTTTATTGAGAAAGAGGTGACCTGCTTATAAGTTCATTTTTAACTTTAAAGGAGATCCTAAGCTGAAATGCGTCATTTTTAGCAATAACAAACACAATTCTTGTATAGACATACATTTTGTTCATACCTTACATCATTCTTTTATAGAGATATTCATAAATATACCTCTCATACATTCTTGAGATCACATCACATCATATCACATATATTATTTAACCTTTGTTTGTAAACACCCAATTATGTCTACAACCCCCTTTTAAAAATAATTTAAATAATTAACAAATAAGCAAAAAGGAGAAAAATAAACACAAGAAAATAGTGAAAACTAATTAAAAAGGAAAAAAGAGAAAAGAAGGAAAGTAAAAATAAATACAAAATAACAGGAAAAATCAAAAGGAATAAATAAAAATACAAAAGAAAATTGAAACCAGAAAGGAAAGACCAAAATTAAATGAAGGAATAGAAAAGAAATAAAAAAACAAATATTAATAAAACAGAAAAATAATTAATTAATAAAAATGAAATAAAATAAAAATAATAAAAATAATAGAATTAAAACAAATAGAGTAATAATAAATAAAAGTCTGAATAATAAAAAAAATATAATAAATAATATAAATAATAAAATAATAATAAAAAATAAAAAATAAAATTGGAAAATGAAAAACGAAAAAGAAAAGAAAAAGAGGGGAATACAACAAAAATTGAAAAAGCGGGGAAAAGAAATGAGGAAAGAAATATAACCTGAGAAATAAATTTCAAAAAGTAATATAAAAGGAAGAAAAGGGAGGGGGGAGGAGGATCCCGCTACAACTTCTCTAGGAACACCTTGGGTTCAGAGGGGTTTTTTTCGTTTCCCCCGATCGGAGAAACAGGAAGGGAGCTCCTCTCTAGAAGCTAAAAAGGAAAATATCTCTGCCATGGCGATCCTTCGAGAGTCTTCACTTCATCTCCGGATCACCAACAGCCCAAGGGAAGCTTCCTCTCTTGAGAATTGGAACGAGATCCTATAACTGGTCAGCGTACCTCCTTATGCTGAAATCTCTAGGATAATTCAAGGAGGAATCTCGTTGTTCTGCTAAGTTTCCAGGTAAGTCAGAAATGCTATCATCTACTGCATTTTGGCGATGAAATGTGATTGATAAAGTAGGTGCCATGCTAGAAACAGAGTCAAACTTGGATCACATGCATAATTTTTGGTTTATATAATCTCGTGCCTCGCTAAAACTCCTGATTTATTGAATTACACTCAAACTCGTCACTAGCATCATAATTTGTTACCTAATCAGAATATTTGGACACTGTTGCTACGGTGAGATTGAGTGCATGTTAATGAAAAGACCTAAGAGTCAATCGAGCCTAGCTTAGGATGGAGTGGATCACATTGGAAGAGCAGCCGCGAACAAAGTGATTATACATACAATTGGCATTAGGTAACGATTAAGAGTCCATGATCTAAGGAGTGAGGCATTGTAGAAACGATCTCCATTGGTTGGCCTATGCAGTCTGATTGTTCTAGGCACTAAACTGGTTGAAGTGAGGCTAGTTATGAGGGAACTCGAAACCTGGTATTGCAAGCATTAGGTGGATAAACTTCACCCCAGAGCACATGTGAATTGTGGCTGGGCCAGCCAACCTGCATGATTCAAAAGATGTGCCTTAGGAGTAAGAACAGAATGAAGATTGAAGGAACTTGGAAAGCCACGGAGCGTCATTATCATAGCCATAAGAATTTAGATCCTATGTCATAAGAGTAGCCAAATTCAAGCCTGGACGAACTACTCTGTATCAGTTTCTTGAGATATAAGTTCCAGTCGGCGAATGTGTAAAATTCGGATGTTAATAGACCCCTTGAATTAAAGGCCCAGTCCGAATCTATGACATACGCTACTGGTCAAGACCTGACCTTATAGGGGGAGTTCTAAACAGGGTCCATGTATAGCTGAAATAGTGTCAAATGGGAGCCAGAAATAAGCCACAAATTTTAGGCGAGATAGTTGTGCGACCTTTTTTCTACATTCCATGCTTGATGACATTCCTGGCCCTATACAGTAGATCACTTCAGAAGGTGCATTAGTGTTAGGAAAGCCAAGAGCAATGAACAATATTTTTTGCATGAGCTGTTTAACGTTAAAAATATGGAAGCAAATGAACTTCTATGGCTGTAATCTCAGCCAAACACATAATCTAGTCAACATGTGCTTACATTCATTAAGGAAGGAAGTGAACCATGCAACATCAATCTCTCTGACCCTTCCTGGTGATAGACCTTAAAATTGATCTATATTGGGTTGGCGTTGAGTATGGAAATGGGAGCCTTCAACCACATTAGTCATAATTCTAGGTGCATTGGTTCTTATGGTAATTCGGAGGGCGCCTGGTGCATGAAGGATTGGCACAACAGAGGATATAGATGTCCTGGAGACGAGGCCAGTTCTTATGCTTGTAAGATATAGCCATGGTCCATGCCTCTTTTATACACAGAACGTTCAAAAGATATGGTCCTGATTTAGAAGCATGTATAAATCTAATTAATACTGCCAAAATCTCAACCAAGAGGCTTGGTTTAGTGGGCTGTCTGCACACTTGCAACCCCCTTGTCCATGGTTTGAACCCCATTTGGCACCAATTCTCATTTTTGAAGATTAAATTCAAAGCCTCCCTCACGTGCATCTCACATGCCGCCGCACGTGCACCCCACCTGCAACCACGTCACATGCATCTCACGTGCCTGAAGTCACATGCATCTCACGTGCCTGAAGTCACATGCCAGGTCTCCCTAATTACACAAACTGCCCCAAATTCTCCAAAATTACAGAATTACCCCTAGGACCTCCAAAATTACAATTCCAACCCCAAACTCTCCATAATCAAAATTCCACCCAAAATTCTCCATAATCACAATTTTAACCCCAAGTTTTCCCTAATTCAAAATTCCACCCCAAATTCTTCACAATCACAATTTTAACCCCAAATTTCCCTAATTCAAAATTCCACCTCAAATTCTCCATAATCACAATTTTAACCCCAAATTTTCCCTAATTCAAAATTCAACCCCAAATTTTTCATAATCACAATTCCAACCCCAAACTTTCCATAATCACAATTCAACCCCAAATTCTCCATAATCACAATTTTAACCCCCAGGTTCCTAATAGTTGCAAAATTAACCCCAAATTGCCTTTTCATAATTCAAAATTAATCCCAAATTTTTTTCCCCCAATTGCAACCTAAATCCAATTTCCTATAATTCCAATTTTGCCCCATATTTTCCCAAATTTCAAACAAAATGTCTTTCTTTCCAAAAATCAAGTTCTTTGTCTAATAGTCAAAATAAATTCTCTTTTTTGACCCTTTGCTTTAAAATAAAAATGTTTTTTCAAATATGTTGGGATCCTTGGTCTCACACGACGGGCTCTGAACGGGAAACTGGCGGTTCACCTGCTGTTCAACATTTAACAGTATGTATAGGTCCCCATGCTGCCGTAGCTGCCTCGGGTCTTGTGCATGAATGGACTAAAGGTCCTTTCAAAATAAAACCCTCTTTCAAGTGTTTTGGGATCTTCGGTCTCACGCAATGGGCTTTAAATGGGGAACTGGCGGTTCACCTGCTGTTCAACGTTTAATAGTTCGTATAGGCCCTCGTGCTGCCGTAGCCGCCTCGGACCTTGGGCATGAGTGGACTAAAGGTCCCTCCAAAAATAAGAAGTTTTCAAAAAACGAAATCTTTAAGTACTCTTTTTCAAATACCTCTGAAGGTCAAGCCTTCACGAACCAGAACTACGTAAGCCTTGAGTTTCCCATTGCACTGAGGAATATGTAGGAGCAGGATCAAGTCCTGTCAGGCTAACCTCCATCAATTTATTTATTTCCATTCTAATTAAAGGGATCAAACAATTTTCAAAAATCACGCACTCAGTTTAAGGGTACCGTTCTTTGGAACGGGCGAGTAGGGTGCCTAACACCTTCCCCACTCGTAGACAACTCCTGAACTTTGAATCTCATCTTCAAGTTAGGGTTTTTCCAAACTTTTTCCCTTAAATAAAAATTTGGTGGCGACTCCACACATTAATCAAATAAAATTCTCATTTTAAAATTTTAGCGAGTACGTCGTCTCGTCGTAACTACAGTTGCGACATTGTTTCATTCATACCTTAATCATAATTCATTCTTATTTCTTTATCACCCTCTCAGTGATAACCTCTGGTTTAAGCGTATCATACAAAATTTTGTCAAACAATATCTTTTCACTAGTTCTACTACTCCACCTTTTATTCTTAAGATATGAACTTATTCTTTTATGGTCGTCACCATCATAATTATTGAACACTTATTGCTTCATAATAGAAGGATTTCAAAAGACCTATGTCTTCCCATAGAAAAACCTCTCACACTTCTGAATATGTGCAAGGAACATTAAGAATAGTATTAAATTTTCACATCAGTTCATCTTTAGTGATCTCTTGATTTATTAGATTCCATTTTAAATCTTTCAGATAACACACATGCTCAGACAGTCGAGTCAATATGGTATAAACACATAGCATCCAATCCATTTAATTCTCACATTTTTCATGACATAAAACACCATAAATCATATCACTTTTTCAATTTATTCAAGGGACTATTTCATATACTTTATATATAAATCTACACACTCAAGAAGAAATATGATAAGATAGCATAATTATTTCGATAAAATTCTTCTCCTAATTAAAATTACTTGTTTATACTTAATTCCAAATATTTGGATAACATATAGCTTCTTCCTAAAATTTGCCCACCTTGCATCCTTTAAGTTTTATGAGAAATTTCTCATGGGAACTTAGCTCACTCATCCTTCTAAATTATCTCTCAACCTTTCTTTATCTCATAAGGTAAGTTTTCTCAACATTCTTAGGTTCAAGTTTGTGAAAAGATGACCTATGAATTTGCTTGGCTGAATGGCCTATTTTGGTTTAACTTAACTAGTGTTTCTTAATGCAGGCATTTTATGAACAACCACCTTATTCTAAACTTTAGTGAATGTGATTTTATACTTCTTGATTATTAACCTAATTAGAAAATTTAAATTGTTAAGCTTGATTTTAGTTTTTTGTAACTTTATTTATGAATCTATGTCCACTAATTTAAAATCCTCTTAGAAATCTTTAAACACACACACACACACACACACACTAATAATCTTAATATTTATTAACCACTTTTACGAAATTATCTAAGTCTTGGCTGAATCATACTCATTATTCCTAAGTCCTTGTGGTCAATTTTTCATATCTTTGAAAGGTAGTTCTTATGAAGTTATGACTTAGGTTGTTAGATACGTTTATCTCGGTAATTTTTAAGGTCTTTCTTCTTATTTCCCATGAATTGGTCAAATGATCTCCGAACTTATCAAAACCCCTTAATTAAAAGTTTAATCATCATCTTGTACTTAAAGGGATTCCTTCCATACCTTAATGAAAATTTTACCTCCTTTGTCCCTTAATTTAAAGGATTTGGTTGAATGACCTTCTTGGCCATTTAATGATATTTTTCACCAATTGTTTGGATCCATCAAAATTTTATCCTTAGTTCATGGTCTTAATTATGATTACAAAGAGTTTGAGCTGTCTTCTTCATCTTCCAAGTCCATAAGTTCATTTCTTAACTTATAATCATAAAGGTCCAATTTTTATAAAGTAAAATTTTAAGTTTGTGACTTAACTCGTTGAGTCCTTTGAGTTATAATTATATGGGTCCAAATCTACATTTTTTAGAAAGATCTAAGTTAAAGATTTGAACTTTTCATGAAGATGGAATCAAGATTGCCTTAACAAAATCTACAAGATCTACTCCAAATTCTAATTATCCTCCACTTGAGCATCTCCCAATACTTAACAAAATCCTTCAAAATTTTCCCAAGACATTTAAAAATCACTCTTAAAAAATTTTAACTAATTAAATTGCTCCAAAAGCTCCAAGAAATACTTTAATCCATTAAAATTTTCTCTTGGCCTTCAAAAATCACTTACAAACTTAGTGATACTTATTTTAAACAAACCAGGAGAGTTTTGAATAAGAATATGCTCAAAAAAGTTGGATCCATATAGTTTATAGAATGATCCATAAAAGAATAAGCAGAACAAGACAAAATCACATAATAAAAGACTTAGAAAAAATTTGAAGGTAGAAATCCCTACTTATTGAAGACTAGGAAAAAGACTTGATGAATTCTTGAGATGTTGATACTCTTCCTTGTGGTCCACACGCATCCTTGATGGAAAATGGTGGAATTTTGTTTTCTTACTTAAATCCAAGTTTAAGCTTTAAAGGTATAAGATTAACTTTGTTAAACATGGTTCAAGGATGCTTGAAAGTAAGAGCTTTGTTGGTGGGGTCTTAAGTGAGTGTTTGGAGAAGTGTTTTTGAACCAAATAAGCCATCCTTGACCCTTAATCAAATTCAGCGACTTATGATTAAATAGGAATTAAATTCTTAACTAAAGGTATTTGGCCATTCACTTTTAATTTATTTTTTAAATTTAATTAAATATGGATAATTATCTTTTAAGTCTAACCATAATTTGTTTAATCTAACCATGGTTAGTTTTTAACATAACTATGGTTACTTCAACTTAAACAAGATCACTTTTATCTCTTCTCATAAATATTTTTTTTCTTTTATACCATTATGACTTGATCAATCATGATGACTAATTATTCTTCTTGTTAAATCATGTGAGATTTTCGTGCATATGGATAGGCTTTAAGTTACAGGTTTTTGTTTGGCTATTTCTAGCCTTCCTGGGCTTCTACGAGCATTTTGATCATTCTCTGAAAATTTTCAAAACTGTTTTCTTGTTGTTTTTAATCCTTATTGATTTGTTCCTAAATTATTTCTAAGTCATTCACTACTTTTTGGAAAAATTTAGCCCTTACAAGAGTCAAGGCTCTTTAAGGGCGTTTTGAGCATTTTCCATGGCATTTTCTTTCTTTCTCCATCCCTAATTTTTCTTCGTGATATTCTAACCTTTATTGATAATTTCTAGTCTCTAGAATGATTTATAACTTTTTATTTTAAGCAACCTGTGCATTATTTGTTGTTGTCTTAGCATAAGAGTATTTTTGTCATTTTACCAAAAAATTTCTAATTTCTCTACATTTTTATCTCTATCCCAATTTTCCTTGATGTTAATATGAATTCATGATGTTGGAAGTCTATAATAAAAATTTTGGGTGTTACATCCACGAGGCGAATGGCTTTCTTAGAATCAATATAACAAAGATGACGAAAACCAATGTTATAGACTAGTATGAGTCCTTGTAGCAAGGCACCGAGTTTAGCATGGAGAGAGTCGAAAGTTCCAATACTGCCATAGAAACCAAATTTGAAGTGACCATCTTTATTACGGAATACGCCTCCAAATCCAGTTGGACCAAATTTCCAAAGGAGCGTCCATCTATATTAAGGCACACAAAGTCTTCTTCTAAGGGTTCCCAAGGTACCCATCTTAATTGTTTAAAATGTTGCGAGGAATATAGAGAAAAGGAAGAAAGATCCCTTGTCATCATTTTGGCTGAGCTGACTTATTGGGGTAATAAGGAAAAGCCTTTAAAGTTAAAAAATTTGGTCATTGTGTTTAGTTTAGATATGCCATAGACAACTCAGAAACCAAAAACCATTTCCATTAGTACAATAAAGAATTAAATTCGTCACTAACACGTGGAAGGACTAATCATGGTCTGTTATGATGCCAATACATGCCTAGAAATTCATTGGAGAGTTTGCGATCCCTATGACAATGAAGGATTGTTTCATCCCTTTTCCATGCAACGAGGATAGGTAGATTGGTTTCATATATTTCAAATGAAGCTTAGGAAATTCGTAGGTAAGGCCTCATGAAAGACTAACCATATCAGAAACTTAATTTTCTCTGTGGTTTTGAGCTTCCAAATCCAACTCCTTTATGAACTTGTATTGTTCGTGCAATCACGGCTAAGCCATTGGTAGCGTAGCCTTGAGTTGTAAATCCCATTGAGGAATTTCCCCATATGAACTTGTGTTAGATTTACGCCAAATGACGTAGGTGTTTCTAAGCATGTTATGTACATCATGAGGTAACCAGGAATGGAGTTTTTACAATTCATAAAAATATCCTATCCAAACGTCCCTGATGGTAAGGTTCATACCATTTACATGGACAAATGGGACAAGGTTGTAAAGTAGGTCATGGTTTCCCCACTTTGTATACCAGAATGATCCTATCTCATAACCAATTCTATAGACATAACAATCCTTTAAGCAATTTAAGGTCTTTTGAATAAAGTTCCATACACACGAACCAACCTTTTTAGGAATTGAAAGCACTTGTCCCTCGGTCTTATACTTGAAAGGGATTAGTTTCACCCACAAATTTTTTGGATCATACATTAGTGTGAGAAGAGATCTTCACATCTATTGGCAAACGAATTTTTATGAAGACTTCCACCAAGTAATACTATAGCTAAATATTAGATTTATATGTTGTCGCAACCGTAATTTCGACGAGACGGCGAACTCGCTAAAATTTTAAAATAGAAATTTATTTTATTATGTGGAGTTGCCACCACATTTTTATTTGAGGGAAAAACATTTGGAAAAACCCTAACTTGAAGATGAGATTTAGGTTCGGGAGTCGGTTACGAATAGAGAAGGTGTTAGGCACCCCACTCGCCAGTTCCGAAGAACGGTACCCTTAAACTGAGTGTGTGATTTTTGAAAATTGTTTAATCCCTTAATTAATGTAAAAATAAATAGATGGATGGTGGTTAGCCTGACAGGACTTGATCCTGCTCCTACGTATTCCCCGATGCAATGGGAACTCAAGGCTTACATAGTTCTGGTTTGATTTGAAGGCTTGACCTTCGAAGGTGCTTGAATTTAAAGGTGAACATGTTTTTGAAAATGTTTTAAAGAGAATCCTTAGTCCACATAAGCACAGGACCCAAGACAACTACGGTTGCACTAGGATCCATATGAATTCCTAAACATCGAACAACAGAAAAAGCTACCAGTTCATGCTTAGGATTCGTTGCGTGAGACTTAGGGATTCCGAAAGGAAGTTTTTATTGATGTTATTCACAAAAGGATCCTCGATCCACATATGCACAGGGTTCAAGACAACTACAGCTACACTTGAGACCCATATGAATTCCTAAGCATCGAACAACAGAAAAAGCTACCAGTTCGTGCTTAGGGTTCATTGCGTGGGACCTAGAACCAAAGAATTATCTTGAAGTTATTTTGAAAGGTATCCTTAGTCCACATATGCACAGGGCCCAAGACAACTACAACTGCACTTGAGACCCATATGAATTCCTAAGCAACGAACAGCAGAAAAAGCTACCAGTTCGTGCTTAGGGTTCATTACGTGAGACTTAAAACCAAAGAATTTAATTTTGTTTGAATAAGAGAAGGACAATCCCAATCCACATATGCACAGGCCCAAGACAACTACGGCTGCACTTGGACCCATACGAATCTCCAAACAGCGAACAACAGAAAAAGCTACTAGTTCGTGCTTAGAGCTCTCGCGTGAGATTAAGGAGTGTGAAATGAGTTTTTATTTTGTTTGAATTTTTTTTTATTTGTTAGGCGGCGAATGGAATTAAGCTTGATTGTAACTACTGGAAGTGCAAAGGCTCAACCGTAATTACCGGAAACACAAGGCCTAATTTGTAATTTCTGGAAGTTTAGGGGCCAAATTATAATTTTTGGAAGTTTAGGGGCCTAATTGGAATTTTGGAAATTTTAGGGACCTAATTGTAATTTGGGAAGTTTAGGGGCCTACTGGTAATTTATGGAAGTTTAGGGCCCAATTATGATTGCTGGAAGTGCAGGGGCTGTTATGAAAAAAGAGAAAATGCAAGGATTGGTATGTAAAAGGGGAAGTGTTCCCTTTTTCCTCTTTGTGGGAATTGTCGGTGGGCCCTGCTTCAATTCGAATATCTCTAAAACAGGAGAAGTTAAAATTTGGTATGTGTAGGATTTGAACTCGCGGCTGGAGGGTTATGGGGCAGTGACTCAACCAATCGTGCCAGACTTCCTAATGAATGTATAATGCTAATTAACTTAATTGAAGTAAGGCTAGAACAGAAGAGTAGGCTCAGTTTGAGCCAGGCGTACGTACGTTGCTATCGGTCCTTTTGATACCGCCTGGGCATTCGTGGACATTTTGATTCAGGAACCATGGATAGTGCGGAGTTTATTTTCAACTGAACTAGGTTTGTTGGAGGTGGATTTGTTGAACTTCAGATCATGCATGTATGCGCTCAGGTCAGGCTCCCTGTTGCGCATCTTCAAGGTACAAACTGCACCCTCTTTAACCTTTAGGAAAACCAGCCATTCTTGGGGACATGGTGAACAACCCCTGTCCTTTTGTAATTGTGGTTAAGTTACTAACCATTAATGAACATCATACACTATGGCTTGGTTCATTTTCTTCATGAAAAAAACCTGGCTTTGTGCTGCCAGTGACGACAACATCAAAGTGTTAAAGCCATCCAAAATTGTTACTACTATCGACCGTACTGGATCCACAGAGAAAGTTCATGACCATGTTTGTATAGTCCTAGAAAATATTTGTCACTAAAAATGTTACACGTTTAGAGTTTCGCAGCATTTCAAGCATGGGCACTATTGAGGGGTCTTCATTAATATATCTTTTGGGATCTTTAGCGACCATTCGCTTCAATGTTTCATCATAGTGGCATAAATCAACTACAACTCAAACATCTCTGTATATGCGAGCAGAATCAACCCTCTCTTGATTTTTCCAGGATCGCAATCCTTGAAATCAACCAGTTGAGCAAATAAGTAGGCTTCTGCAAGTGAAAATAAAGTACCAATCAGAGCATGGTCCGGTTCATCAACAGAATCACATACTGAAGTATTTCCATAGGTGCTAACTCTATCTTCTTTTGATAACCCTATAAATCCATGATAGGCTACTTTCACATACTTGTGGTGATCCATCTTTAATATGTGGCTTCTTTTGTAGGGAACCAACTCTCCGATCATGTACTTCCAGTTAAAAGACCAGCTTAATAACTCATGAAGGTGGCTCAAATCATAAACCAACTTTTTAACTGTGCACTGATAAGCAAGAGATTCAACAGTTTCAGGCTTGTATTATGCTAGGGTATAATCCATGTCAAATCCCACAGCAACAACGTTCTTCATCTTTAGTGACCGGTTACAAAATATCTGCTTGCCTATTTCAGTTTCACATCCATGATCAAGAGATAATGACCATACACATGGCGGTCGACCGTTATCATCGCCATGCAAATCCACCGATCTTGAGTCATGCGCACCAATTTCATGGTTCTCATCCATAGAGTATTAATCGTGCAACTGATTAGCTCCTGGTGGTGTGGCGCTAGCGAAGGAGCGAGAGCGCTTGGCACAGATTCTACTTCCAGAAGCAAAGGGAAGGTGAAGAGGCAAAAGCGGTGCGAATTAAGGAGAGAAGTTGGAGAGAGAGAAGGATATTTTTGATTTTTGGTCTCAAGCATGTCCACACGAACATACAGCGCTCTGAAGGACGACTACAAAGTGGTTCTTCTTGGTCAACATTCTATCAAACTTATGACACCAAATTTACATCCCTCTTTTTTACTACAACTTCGTCTTCTTATGCAAGTTAGACCTCTCGTAAATATGAATTACTTATTAAGAGCAAATAAGTGAACATTCATGGTTCATGCTTATGCTATAAAAATAGGTTCGGAACTTTGTCATATGAATTGACGCATGCATGCACTGTATCAAGAAATGTGAATAATAGTTCTTAATCTTACCTGGAAGATCGCCAAAACGTCAGAATTCGGTGCAGCCTTGATTGAAGACTCAGTCTCTCTGAAAATCTTGATGTTGTAAACTTTAGAGAGCTTGGAGCTTTCACTCTTGATCCAAAGATGGAGATCTAAGGCAGCTGAACGCAATTAAAAGCCTTCTTCCGGAATTGCGCCGTTGTTTCCTTCATCTGGATTTTCACCTTGCTTCCCAAAAGGAATCGTTGCCACCCCTGCCTCTGATCTAGAGAAACAGAGTGCCTCCTTTCTCGAAAGGAAAAATAAAAAAGAACCCCCCCCCCCCCCCCGCCGCTGAAAACTTCTTTTTCTAATTTATAGAAAATTTTTCAAAATTTTTCCTCCTTTTTTTTTTTCAATTTTTCGTTTTATTTATATTTATTTATTTTCGTTTTAATTTGGTTATTTTTCTGTTAATTATTTATTTTTATTTTATTATTATTATTTATATATTTTGTATTTTGATTCTTTTTTTTCAGTTTTATTTTTTTATTTCCATTTTCTAGTTTTTATTGTTTTTTATTTATTTTCTTTTTTATTATTGTTGTTTCATATTTTATGAAATCTTATTTTTCTGATTTTAATTTTCCTTTTATTTTTCTTTTATTTTTCTTTATTTTTCTGTTTTTTTATTTTATATATAGCTTGTTTTTCTATTTTCCAGATTTTATGCCCCCCTCCTTTTTTATTTTTCTTCCAAATGTTTTTTGCATTTTACATTTTTCTTATCCTAGTTACTTTTCGTTATAATTTCTTTATTTATTTTTCTCTTTTCGATTTATCTATTTATTATTTGAATTAGCATGGGTATCTTGATTAATTTTACAGTTGGAGTCCTCGGACATAAATGGGTGTTTACATATGTATGCATTAATGGCTTTCATATTTTGATCAAGCTCTCTAAAATGATTTTTGAAAGAAAAGCTTAACATTATTTTCAAGTCAAAGGTTTCAAGGTTAAAATCATGTTTAGAAAGAATGCATAAAGTTTAAATGTTTATAACTATGAAAACTTGTTTTGTTAACACATAAATGAAGTAACAAAAATATCGTAAGAGTTAACCTAATCTTTGTATTAACTTAACCATGCGTTAGTAAAAATTTAACAAAATATTACATATAGTTAACCAAAATTGTGCACTGAGTTAACCATTTGACGTACTCGATTAACACATGTACTAATAGATTACCAAAGACTTTTGGAGCCTACAAAACAAGAAAAATATTGGTTTAATCGATTACTAACTGATGTAATAAATTACCAAAACATTTAGGAAGTTAAATAATTGATGAAAAGTGGATGTAATCGATTACCAATGCATTTTGGAGTTATAGTAATTGATTACCAATAGAATTAATCGATTACAAGAGTTACCAAATGTCTTATTAATCAGTTATCAATAATTGTAATCAATTACCAAGCTTAAGATTTGAAAATTTTGAAATGTTTCTCAGTTATAACGGTTTAAAACCAACTCATTTGAAACTAGCTGATAATCATAACTTTCATAAATAATTATTTCTCATATATAGCTTATTAAGACTTCTTATATATTCAATTAAGTGGTATTTGTCATATTTTATGAGTTTGGGTTCATATGGAGTTTAATTGAATTTCTCTACTTAACCAATTAAAATGATACTATTATAGTATTTTTTAGTATAGGGACTTTTAAGCATCTAAAAATTATGAAATTTATCTTGAATGAAATCTCAAATAAGTATCCACAATTACAAAGTAAGATCAGAGATCAAATGACACGTATAGGACTTTGAAATTATTTCAAAAGACTAGATAGTGCTGCTGTCCCTGAACCTGAACAATGTGCAAAGATCTTGCCCTATCTTGAGATACAGGAGTCATATTAAGATGAAATCAGATCCATTGGAAATCTAACATCTAGGATACAACTTTTTTTCATACCTTAAGCTCTAATTCAAACACGTGAATATCCAAAATATGTTGCAATCAGTGTCAAAATTGGTGTGCTGATTGGTGACAAAAGTCAAACATATTTTCCATTTTCAACAAAGTACATGTGCATGCAATAAAAGGATGAAAAAAGTAAAAAATGATTGGAGACCTTCTAAAGATAATGCATCAAAAATTCTTTATAAATATGAGGGTTACAAGAGGAGAAGACACAACCCTTGGATATTAACTCCAACACCATTTTCCATCTTTCTTTCTCTGTTGTTAGTTTTGCCTTCTTCATGGAAGGCTAAATTTGTAATTTAAATTCAATTATTCAAGCTTATTTTCGTTTTAAGTTTGAGGTCTTGATCTTTATTTACATGCTATTAAATTATTTCTACTTTTCTTTACTATATCTTTGAATTTCATTCTTTTAATCAAAGTTTGTTCGGTTGACATATTTTGATTAATGTGTAATTAATTTTTAAATGATTTTTGATTGGTTAATCATTTTCCAAAAATTTGGAGACTATAAATTAAGTAATTAAATTGAAGGTTTTCATTTTATTACTTACTTCAACTGAATTTTGATTATGAAATTGGTTTAAATCTAATGGAAGATTAAGTGGTTATTTGATCTTGTTGATCATAATCAATTGAATCCTTGGAGTTTTCTCATTATAGAATTCAAGGATCATTTTAGGGGTTCTGTATGATTCTAGGTTGACGAATATAATGCATGATTTTAGTGATAAATGATTAGTTAAGAAAATAGTCTCTGAATTCCTTGAGTTGATAATCATTAAGTCAAATTAATTTCATTCTACATTTTGTATTTAGAACCTAATATCAAATCTTTACAAAATCCCTTTGTTCTAACTTTCTCCTAATTTACTTGAGAATCTTAAATAGTCTTTGGAAGATGACCTAGGTTGTACCTTATACTATATCATAGTTGGGGAAAATCTAGAAATTATTTTTGGGCGTTTATGACAAGTGTGTCACTACCATCTAAGTTTACATATAAATAATTATTTCTAACCCAATTTTTACAAGAGAAGGAAAGAGAACAAAAGAGAATAGTAAGATAAAGAATTTTCAAAATTTGCTTTGTAAGAGTTCAAAATGTGAAAGTTTTATCATTTCTTAGGACTTCCATTGTATTGAGCTTCAAGAGTGATTGTATTTTGTTCTTCTACTACTCTTCTCAATCATAGTTGTTGATTCTTAAGAGAAAGGATTCTCTCTTTAAGGTGGTTGTGTTTATACAAAGAAGGTGTTCTTTGCATTATTTTTGTGACTTCAAGTCGAAGATCTTGAAGTGGTTGTTTGTAAGAGGATTGTATAATCTCTACAAATAATGAAGAACATCCTAAGGGGTCCTTGGGGACTGGATGTAGCTCTTTGTAGTTGAGAGTGAACCAAGATTAATTCTTGAGTGATCTTATTCTCCTTACACTTATACATTTCAATACCTATTATGTGTTCTGCATTATCTTTAGTTCTAATCAATCTTTATCGCTTAACTCTGATTTTATTGAATTAATCATTAGGATTACATTAACATTGTGTAATTCATAAATCAAATTCAAAATTATTGGGTGGCTTGTGTTTTTGAGCTCATTATTTTTCAATTGGTTGGTGAAGTTTGGAGAAAAATCAGTTAAACCTAATTCACCTCTCTTAGGTTTGTGACCATTTGATTAATAATTAGTTGCTAAATTAACTTTCCCAAAAGAGCCATGTTTGTAAGTCTGGCTTGCTGACACACTCGTTGCAAATGCCAAAAAATAATTTCTAGATTCCCCCAAACTATGATCTAGTATAAGGTACAACCTAGGTCATTTCCCAAAGACCATTTAAGATTCTCAAAAAAATTAGAAGAAAGTTAGAACAAAGGAATTTTGTAAAGATTTGATATTAGGTTCTAAATATAAATTACAAAATGAAATTTATTTGACTTAATAATTATCAACTCAAGAAATTCAGAGACTATTTCTTAACTAATCATTGATCACTAAAATCATGCATTATATTAATCAACTCAGGATCATGCAGAATCCCTAAAACTATCCTTGAATTCTCTACTGTGAAAACTCTTAGAGGTTCAATTGATTATTATCAAGAAAATCAAGTAACCACTTAATCTTTCATTAGATCTAAACCAATTTCATAATCAGAATTCAGTTAAAGTAAGTAATAAAATGAAAACCTTCAATTTAATTACTTAATTTCTACTCTTCAAACTTATGGAAAATGATTAACCAATTAAAAATTAACTACGCATTAATCAAAATATGTCAACAGAACAAACTTTGATTATTGAAGAATATAGTAAAGTAAAGTAAAAATAATCTAATAAGCATGTAAATAAAGATCAAGACTCAAAGTTAAAATGAAAGTAAGCTTGAACTCTTGAAATGAAACTACAAACTTAGTCTTCCATGAAGGAGGAAAAACTAAAAACAAAGAAAAACTTAGCCTTAGATAAAGGAAGCAAAACTAACAACAAAGAAAAAAAGATGGAAAATGGTCTTGGAGTTAATATCCAAGGGTTGTGTCTTCTCCTCTTATAACCCTCCTATTTATAGAGAATTTCTGATGCATTATCTTGAGAAGGTCCCCAATCATTATTGACTTTTTCCACCCTTTTGTTGCTTGCACATGCACTTTGTTCAAAATGCAAAACACATTTGACTTTTGTCACCAAACAGCACACCAATTTTGGCGCCGATTGCAGCACACTTTAGGATATTCACATGTCCAAATTAGAGCTTAAGGTATGAACCAAGGTTGTATCCCTATATGTTATCTTTCCATTGGATCTGGTTTCATCTCAATATGACTTCTATATCTCAAGATATGGTAAGATCTTTGCACACTGTGCAGATTTAGCGATATCAACACTATCTTATTTTTTGAGATAATTTCGGAGTCATATACATCCTATTTGATCTCTGATCTTTCTTTGTAATTATGGATACTTCTTTAAGCTTTCATTCAAGATAAATTTCATGATTTTTGAATGCTTAAAACCCCTATTATGCTCAAAATACTATAATAGTGTCATTTTAATTGGTTGTGTAGAGAAATTCAATTAAACTCCATATGAACCCAACTCATAAAATATGACAAAAAATAATTAATTGAACATATAAGAAGTATTAATGAGTTACATAAGAGAGATATTTATTTATAAAATTTTTGCTTATCACTTGCCTTAAAACAAGGCTCCCTTCTTTCTTCAGCTAAGTAACTGTCCCCCACTTGACCAAATGTCAGCCTTTTCCTTCGTTACTCGACCACAAGAACCCTCCCGTCTTTTCAAAAGTATTTTTAGATAGAGAAACATTTTGCAAGATGTAAGTTGGAATGGAAAGAATTTCCTAGTAGGCGAGTGTAAGTCTCCTAGGTTTGTTGAGCAGATATTTCTTCCATCTTGCAAGTTGATGCTTTATTGGTCAATGATGTATTGAAAATTTTCTTCCTTAATGAAACCTGATAGGATAGGGAATCCCAAATATTTTTCTATGTTTGTTGCGAATCTGATTTCACTATTCTGGATCTGTTTTTCCTTGTATACTTGTATGGTTCTTTTGGACGAGAAAGCTTTCGATTTATAAATGTTGATCTTCAGGCCCGAGGCTTGGCAAAAACTTAGACCACTTGGAAAAGTCTTCTAACTTGGTTACTTTTTCCCTTTGTGAAAAGTAGAAGATCATCTGTGAATAACAAGTGAGAGATTAATGGGTTATTCCTACCAAGAGTGATGGGAATCCACTTCCTTCTCTAGACATTGTCATTAATGGAAAGAATAAGCCTTTCCATGTAAAGGACAAAGAGGTAAGGGGAGAGAGGATCTCCTTGATGCAAGCCTCTTATAGGCTTGAAACTTTTCATCTTCTTCCCATTCCACACCAATGTTAAGTTTCTTATAAAGATTCAACTCATGATAAGTATGATAAATAAGTTAGGGAATGTGATTTGCTGCAGTATCCTCTAGAAATCTCCAATAGAGTTTGTCATATGCCTTTTCCCAGTCCATCTTAGAGCCAATATCTCCCACTTTCTTCTTTGATTTAGCCATGGAGTGTATAATTTCTTGAAGAATGATTGCGGTGTCCGGGGTACCTCGACCAGGGATAAAATTGCTTTGGAGTGGGCCTATGGGGTCTTGCATGTGTGACCTCAAGCTTGAGACTAGGATATTTGTAAATAATTTGAATATAACATTGAAAAGACTAGTTAGATGGAAATATCTAAGGTGAGTAGGATTGTTAGTCTTGGGTATAATAACAACCAAGGCTCCTACAATGTTCTCTAGTATGGTACATTTTGTAAAGGCCTTGATCATAAGAGAAATAGTATCATCACCAAGCACATGCCAAAAGGTTTTAAAGAAGATTACCTAGAAGTCGTCTAGGTCAGGGGCCTTTAAGGAATCCATGTCACAAAGCACTTGGTACACTTCTTCTTTAGTGATGGATTTGGTGAGATTCTAGGCTACTTAGGGCGACATATAAGGGGAAGGGAACAATAAAAAAGGCGACAGGTCCATATTTTTTGTAGAAGAAGAAGGATTTGAAGAAATTTATTGCTTCCTTTTGCAACATATTAGCATCGTTGCACCATCCTCCATTATTCATAAAAATCCCATGGATTTTTCTCCTTCTTTGTTTGATTATAGTATGTGCATGGAAGAATGCTATATTTTTATCTTTATCTTTTACCTATTATTCCCTAGATTTTTGAAACTAGAGAACCTCTTCTTGTCAAAGCATGCTGTGGTAGTGAGATTAGACGTTGTGGTATAGAGACCAAAGGGAGTGAGAAGGATTCCTTTCCAAGGCATGGTGGATACCTTTTAGTCTCTATTCTAGGAGTTTTTTACCCTTGAAAAATATTCCCAAACATGTCTCTAGTGAATATTATTGATTTATGTTGCACCTCTTTCAGATCTTGGTTTACCTCGTCATGATAATTAGCCTAGGTTGACTAAACTAATTTATGGTAATCGTCCTTACTAAGCCACATCACCTCAAAGAAAAATGGTTTCTCACCTCTAGGTAATGGGAAGTCTTTGCAACTTAGCAGGAAGGCAGTGATCAGAGTAGATTTTTAAGAGGATCTCAAGGATTGCTTTTGGGAAGGCAGTTTGCTAGCTTGTGTCACAAAGTGCTTTGTCTAGCTTCTTTGCCATGATTGAGTGGATAGTTTTCCTCATCCAAGTGAAGTTTAATTTGGTAAGACTTATCTTTTAAAAAGATTAAGTTCCACATTGCTTGGAATAGGGACAAACATAAGCTTTATATACTTGTCTACTCTTTAGGATTGTAAACAAGCTAGTAAGGGAAAAGGCCTCACGCACATGAGGTTGGATCGGTTAAGTTCAAATCGGCAAATTCCGCCCCCCTGTGTGAGATAATGTGGTCCATACTTTTTTGCTATCAAATGTTAATAATTATTTTCAAAAACTAAAATTATTTCTTATCCAGAAAGCCCTATATTTAATATTTAAATTTTTTATTTAATTTTTGTTACCACAAGTGATTCATTACCGATTATTAAAACATAATTATTTGATTCCAAATATGTCATTTATTCTAATTAAACCAAATTATTTTGTATTATTCCTTTGACATAATTATCTAATTTTAAACTGCTCGTTACACTCTTAATTCGGATTGATATTTTAAAATGTGTCTACATTAGCTGAACCTTATTTAAATATGATTACCTTGATTTAAATACAAATTAATTTTTTGTTTTAATTTTAAATTTAAATTCTAATTTTAAATCGATTTAATTATAGTTTTAAATGAGTTTTAATTACCATTTATCTACGATCAATATTTTTCTATAATGAGGCATAACTTACCATTTTCGTATATGAAAAATTACCGTCTTCATTTGTTGAGTTTTCTTTCTTACTCATCTCTTTATTAGTTCTATTCCTGTTTTTCTTTGCAGAGGAGGCTATTGAATCCTGAGGGATACCGCAAGCAGGCGTAAATATCCTTGAGGATAGTGAAACTATAGGCCTCAACCTAAAACTTTTACAACAATCTCAAAGATCATCCATGGCTGCAAAAACCCTCCTCGATGTATCCAAAATTGAAATCTTTAGAGGACAACCCTATTGTAGATGGCAGGAAAGGATCTACTCCATTCTCGACATGCATCGAGTTACATTCACACTTGCAGACAATAGGCCAATGGATCCAAAATTTGTTGAAAATTGGACTAACGCAAATAAGGTATGTCGACACACTATTCTTAGTACATTATTTAACAAGCTCTTCGATGTGTACTATTCTTATAAGGGAGCCAAGGTAATATAGGAATCCATGAAGATAAAATATATAGCTGAAGATGTTAGAAAGCATAAGTTCATAATAGGCAATTTCCACCGATGGTAAATGACAAATGATAAAGACATCAAAACTCATATTAATGAGTACCATAAACTCTTAGAAGACCTCAAATCTGAAGACAACCATGCAAGATCAACTAGTCATTGGATTCCTCATCAAGAAGCTACTTGAAACTCAGAATGATTAGAAACAACACCTGAAGCACAAGCGCAAACATTTATCCCTTGCTAACCTAATAACACACATAATAATTGAAGACACTAACCAAAAGGAAATCAAAACTACAACGGCAAAAGTTTTGGCCACCAGAGAAAATCTACTTCAAACCAACAAATCTCCAAAAAGAGGTACCATAAAGAGCATTGGACTGCATTAGTTAGACTAATAAAATACTTAAGAGGTACCATAAATTATGGTATATCATATAGTGGATTTCTTGTTGTATTGGAAGGATACAATGATGCAAACTAGATTTCAAATTTAGATGAGAAAAAATCTACTAGTTGTTATATATTCACACTAGGAGGTGATGCAATATCTTAGAGATCATCTAAACAAACCATTATTGTAAAATCCACAATGGAGTCAGAGTTTATTGCTTTGGAATTGGTTAACAACGAGGCTGAGTGGTTAAGAATTGACATAGATGTCTAAGACATGATTTGATAAAGAAGCTACTAAAAAATGGAATTATTTCCATTGATTATGTGAAGTTGGAAGTAATTTTTTTCGAACCTTTGACCAAACCATTGGTAGAAAAATGGTTATGAAACATCGAAGGGAATGAGAGTTAAGCCAATACTAAAATCAACAATGAAAGGAACCTAACCTTTGTGATTAGGGACCCCATTTAATTTTTGTTACCACAAGTGATTCATTACAAATTATTTAAACATAAATTATCCGATTTTAAACTGCTCATTACCCTATTAATCTGGAATGATATTTTGATATGTGTCTACGTTAGTTGAACCTTGAACCAAATATCCTTGTGGCGCAAGCTATCTAAAATTTGGGTTTTCAAATTAAAGTGTTTACTTAGGAGGCACAAAATATCACTAGAGTGGCCTTGAGCTTCTTCAATAGAAAAGGGCAAGTAGCCTTGGCTATGCTAGAATTTTCTTATGTTATCTAAACATATATGAGTTTCCATGATAATCAAGATGTTTGGGTGATGACGGGAGACCATGTCCTAGAGAGCTTTTCTACCATTCACATTTTTGGCCCCATGAATATTCTAAGCTAGAATGTTAAAGTCTTTTAATTTTATCATAAATATAATAATGTATAAAGGTTAACCAAAAAGGGTAGGCTAAGATGATAGGTGTTGGACGTCCATGTCAAGGGGCAGTGGTTTGTCGTCTAGTGGTTCAAAAAGCTTTGACTCATCTTTGGTATAGGCTAGAATGGTCTCAGCAATGGGTTCCACAGTAATCAAATTATTAAATGCTACCTCTAAGAGCTATTGGAGTGAGGACTGTCGCAACCGTAATCATGACGGGATGACGAACTCGTTAAATATTTTTAAAAAGAGAAATTTGATGAATGTGGAGTCGCCGCCAAATTTTATTTTTAGGAAAAAGATTTGGAAAAACCTTAATTTTGAGGAAAAGATTTAGGTTCGAGAATCAGTTACGAGTAGGGAAGGTGTTAGGCACCCTACTCGCCCGTTACGAAGAACGGTAACCTTAAACTGACTGTGTGATTTATTTGAAAACTTTTTGATCCCTTTAATTAGAGTGAAAATAAATAGATTGATGGAAGATAGGAAACTCAAGGCTTACGTAGTTCTGGTTTTATGGAGTGAAGCCAGGAGGATATGGTGGGCCCATGGGTTCTTCTAGAACATCCTTTTGTTTGGATTGTTGGATGACCTCCATCAGTCTGGCCACTTGATCCTTTAATGTTTGGACCTCATTTCTCAGTTCCTCATTTTGTCTTTCCAGCTCATCCATGATTCTCGATTGTGCACGGGTCCTATAAGGATGTCGAGGAAGTTGTGTTTCTCCAATTTTCTATTAAAGTTCAAAAATTAATTTTTTGAGAAACCGTTTGAATGTAAAAAATCATGAATGATAAAGATGTTTGTGTTTGAATGAGTATGAAAATGAAAAAGGTGTGCGATAATTTTTGAAATCTCTTTTTTTTCAATGATAAATTTATGAATGAATGAATGACAAGCTATGCACAAATAATTCTAAAAGTTTTGAAATTTGACTATTTCGAAAATAATCGAGTGATGCTTTCTTGTTTTTTAGCAATTTCATGATTTTGAAAAAGTTTTGCTAAAATTTTCCTAAAAAAGCATTCTTTAGGATTTCGAAATTTCATTTTCTCTCCTTTTGAATCTTTTTATATTTTCAGTATTTTCGAAAGTATCTTCTAATTTTCCTAGAAGTCTTTTATTTTTCTTGATTTTCTGTATTTTTCCAATTTTCAGATTTCATCTCTTCTCTGCCATCTTGGAAGATTCAGTTCAAATAAATGCCCATGCATAACATATGAACCTTGTATTACGAAAGGGGTGTGTCCCCTCCTTTCTTCCTATGTGGGTCACTTGTTCTAAGGGTCTATGACCTTTAATGCATGAACCTCTCGAAGGTGGCTAGTAATCCTAAGGTATAAGAGGTTACTAGAGCCAAGTTCCAGTTCATAATACTTGCTACAACAGCAGAAAAAGCTACCAGTTGTAGGGCACATGAATAAGACGCACTCTAGCCGGGATTTTCGTGATAGCCAATCAGGACGTAGGCCCCAGAGTGACACCACTAGATCCCTCTATCCTAGGCTGCACTCAGACTTGGGTATAGGGCCCCACTCATGAGATGAATGCATTAATGTAATGTGTGGAGGGCACACAAATAATTTGGGATACCTGCAATAAGGGAAATTGCAACAGATATATACAGCAATTTATTGTTCGTCTATCCTAAGGTTATACAGAGAATAGACAAACAAACAACAAATAGATAAATAAAAAAATAAAAAAAATAAATTGTGCAAATAAACAAGAAAGGGATCAATATGACACACTCAATTTAACGGGCTTGACTCTCTAAAGTCCTCAGTGGAGTCACCATCTGTCGCAACCGTAATTACGACGAGACGACGAACTTACTAAAAATTAAAAAAGAATAGATTTATTAATGTGGAATCGCCACCAAATATTGTTTTCAGGGAAAAGATTTGGAAAAACCCTAACTTGAGGGAGAGATTCGAAGTTCGGGAGTCAGTGACGAATAGGGAAGGTGTTAGGCACCCTACTCGCCTGTTCCAAAGAACGGTACCCTTAAACTGAGTGTGTGATCTTAATGTTTTTGAAATTTGTTTGATCCCTTTTATTTTAGAAATAAATAGTTTGATGGAAGGTAGCCTAACAAGACTTGATCCTACTCCTACGTATTCCCTGGTGCAATGGGAAACTTAAGGCTTACGTAGTTCTGGTTTAGAAGGCTTGACCTTCGGAGTTGTTTGAAAAA
Organism: Canavalia gladiata; assembly: GCA_037954105.1. Lineage (NCBI taxonomy): Eukaryota > Viridiplantae > Streptophyta > Magnoliopsida > Fabales > Fabaceae > Canavalia > Canavalia gladiata. The sequence continues at coordinate 33,205,391 of CM075658.1, read as the reverse complement.
GGAATAGAGTATTTTGAAAGTATTTTAGAGAAAAATCCTTAGTCCACATATGCATAGGATCCAAGACAACTACGGTTGCACTAGGACCCATATCAATTCCTAAACATTCGAACAGCAGAAAAAGCTACCAATTCGTGCTTGGGGTTCATCGCGTGAGACTAAGGACTCCAAAATGAATTTTTTCTTGAAATTATTTACAAAAGGATTCTTAGTCCACATATGCACAGGGTCCAAGACAACTACGGCTGCACTGGGACCCGTATGAATTCCCTTAGGGTTCATTGTGTGAGACATAGAATTAAAGAATTTAATTTGAAAATGATAAAGATAAAAAGATGAATTGGCTTAGGTAAAAAAGGAACTGGGGCTTGATTTAAAGTGAACTTGATTTTGGATTTGAGAAGTAGAACTTGATGAAAATATTTAAACCTGGTTTGATTTTGAGTTTAAGGGAAAGATTTAAACTTGAGTTGGAATTTGAAGAAATGAATCAAACTTTACTTAACTTTGAGAAAAGAATTAAACTTGATTTGATATTTGAGAAAAAAAAAACTTGATTTGAAATGAAATTTGAGGGAAAGATTTAAACTTGATTTGAACTAAAATGAATCTTACTTGAAGAAAAGAAATAAAAATTTATTTGAATAGAAGTGAATTTGAATTGAAACTTGAGGAAGAGAATTTGATTTGAATAAAAAGAATTTGAATTGAAACTTAAGGAAAAGAATAAAATTTTATTTGAATAGAAGTGAATTTAAATTGAAACTTGAGGAAAGAATTTGATTTAAATAAAAATAAATTTGAATTGAAACTTGAGGAAAGGATTATACCTGACGAAAAGAAGCTAGGCTTGGATTTGATAAATAAGTATGAATTTAAAATTGAAGGAAAGAATTGAATTTAATTACAAAATTTAGAACGAAGAATTAGCCTTAATCCTACTTAAAACATATTTAAATTTAGAGATTGAACAAATGGACCCATTTTAAAAGCATTGAATTGGGCTAATTCAAATAAAATTTAAATTTCAGAGATTAAAAGAAAGGAACGGGCCATTTTTTGAATTTATGGTGGGCCCCAATACAGTTGTATTAATTTTGCTACTTCCTCAAAGGGCAATTGTACCCAATTGGCAGAGAATGTCCAAACTACCCTTTTTTATCACGGTTGCCACAACATGAATTTAAGGAATGGTGGCCTATAGGGATCGAACCAATGTCTCGTTGCATGGGCTCTGATTGATGCAACCACTTGAGCTAAGCCTTGAATTATGACTTATGGTCTTCAAATCAAAATAAAATCACGTGCGGCCCATTGCTGATCCACTGGACTGCACGTCCCACTTAGTTTTGATGTCCATGTACCTGGTCAATATCACATTGTGTGACTTTTCTTCAGCATAAGATGTTCTTAGTTTTTTATCTTGGGCTTCTTTTTGGCTCAACATATAGACCTACTCTAGATAGTTCACCTTGAATGCTGCATGGTGCATGCGTGGATGAGAGCGAGTGGAACAGGGTGCCTCCAGGGGCTGCTGTGAGGGAAAGTGAGAGACCCATGCTATACTCGTGGAGAGAGTTAGAAGGAAGAAAGGAAGGTGTATGCCCAAAGGCTGGGCTAGTTTGTTCAACATGCCCAAGAAGAATAGGTGCCTTCTTGAACGTCAAATTCTAAACGGAATGAGGAAGATTTAGGTGATGGTACGACATTAATGAAAGTCAAGGCATTACGTGGCTTTTCTGCATGTCATACAATCGTCCACAAATAAGAACCAGCTGGTACTATTTCTCATACAATCCCATAAAGTTCACAAGTAACGTTACTGCCCCCCACTGGAACTGGATGCCACCTGCCAATAGAACACCAAATTGATATCCCTCTCTCCTCTTATGAATCCCCTCAACCAAAGGACAGCAACTCTCTCCCAAGTAAGCCAAAAGCTCAGAGAGGATCAAGGGAAGCATGTGATGATCTTTCTTCATTACGCACTGCCAGTAATGAAAACACTAGTATTCTCCTCTCAAATCGTGAAGCCTGGACTTATAGCAAGAAACTTAATCTCAGCTGATCACCTAACGACAAACTCTCGTCATAGTTGGCCTTTCTTCAAAATGACTAAGAGTACAACAGGTGCTTCAATCTCTCACTAGTTTTGAGAACATTCCACTTACAAGGTCTCTTCTTACAATCTCCTTAATCCAAAGCCTTCCTCCAGAAAGATATCACTATTGATACAATCAGCTTTCAACACCCTTGGTGCTCCCACATTGCTTCGAGATTTTTAAAACAGTCTTCATTGTCCCCTTACCGAATGAATGCACTAATGAGTTCGATCTTAACAAGATATATTTGACCCCTTCTTGGACATGCATGCAGTAATAACAACGAATAAACCCCCCCAAATGACATCTAGGGTTATTTTGCATACAAGTGCAAGATTGTATCTACTGCCATGTCTTTGGAATAAGGTATTCCAACACATTTCTAGAGAACCTGATCATAGCGCTCCTCACAAACTGGCAGAGATCTTGGATAAATTGAGTTTTCACTTCTCAACGAGTTTCTCAACCGATGATTAATGGTTGAAAAGCACGATGAATACGTATTGGTTGTGGTGCCATCGCAAGGGAGTGCGAATACTCTTGAATTCACTTTAGTGTAATAGATTCGGGATTCTAACCAGAAATAAACATGCAAAGACTAACAATGCAAAATAAGATTGAGATCAACACATGACTACCTAAGATTATATCCATCTAACCATTACAATCCATTAGCTAATCGTCAAAGAAAATAATCAACCATAAAAACGGATCATCATATTACGAGCTTACTTGGGAAATTCGCAGACGAATGTTGTGTCTAGTGAACCTCTGCAACCTGTTCTTGGGGTTGTGAAGTTGGGGAGGATGCATGGTTACTGAACATTTCCATATTCGTGCGTCTCAAGTGACGGCCACCCAGAATGATACTCTTGGTGAGCTTTTCTCTAAAATGCTGGTTTCCAAGACTGAAGATGCCCGGTCACCAGAATGGTCTCGTTCTCCTTAGACCAGAATGGAGGAGATTGCTCTTAGAGAAAGAATAGAGAATCTAGCCTAGAGGATCCCCCCAAGATCTTACCTGCCTCCTAGAGAAAAAGACCCTCAGACCAAAAAAAGGACCCTCGTTGCTTGCATGCATGTCTTTTTTACGTATTGCTTCTTTTTTCCTTTTTTTTGTTTATTAATTCTATTTTTTTGGTTTATTAATTTTGTTTTCTATTTATTAATTCTGTTTTTATTTTTACTAATTCTGTTTTTATTATATTAATTCTGTTTTTATTATTTTTTATTTTATTTCTTTTTATAATTTTTCCTTTTTTCTGTTTATTCCTATTTTTATATTATTCTTATTTTCTGTTTTATTATTATTTATTATTTATTTATTATTTTTTCAGTTACTTGTTATTTTTCTTCTTCTTTCTCTTTTTTTGTTTTATTTTTTATTTTTCTAGTTTTTTTCATCTATTTATTTATTTATTTTATTTTACTTTTTTTGTTGCTTTATTTCAATTTCATATTATTTTGATTTATTATTTTTTCTTATTCTTCACTTTTCTTTTTCTTTTTATTTCAATTTTTACTTTTATTTTATTTTATTTTTTGTCTTTATCATTTTTGTTTTAATTTATTTTTTTTCTCTTTCTAGTTAGTTTTAATTTAATCTTTTCCTTTATTTATTTGTTATTTTGTTATTATTTTCCACTTCTATTTATTTGTTTTCTCCGCTTTCTGTTTATATGCTTTCCTGCTTTCTATTTTCTGTTTATCAAACTCAATTTTTATTTATTATTTAAATTATGGTTTATTCTCTAATTAAATTCAAAATGAGGCCTCGGACATAATTGAGTGTTTACAAGGACGATACGACTGATTGTTCATCATTTTGTTGTCTTCTCTACTTTTGGAGGATTTTGTACTCTAATAGGATATTTTTTAAATAATTTCCTCAAATGGGATATTTTAAAAACAATTTTTTGTCTAGTGTTAGTGTCTGTGATGTATTTCAAAATATGTCACATGTGTAAGATGCATAAACAAATGTGTTACACACATCTTCCCATGGTAGAGCTTGTCGGCATTAGGGGTGTAATGAATTTAATTATGCATTTTACGAAGGAGTGTAACACATAAAGAAATACACTACAAGTTTAAACGTTTGAATTTAAACATGTAATGCATTAAAAAATGTGCCACACTGTGTAACGCATTACAATACACGTTACAGTTAGTTTTGACACATGTAACGCATACAGTAATGTGTTATACAATGTGATGCATTTTTTAATGCATCACATGTTTAAATTCAAAAATTGAAAATGACCGTTGAAGATCACTATGTATCACATGTAGGCTCGAAGAAAGTCCTACATGCCTCCCATTCTAAAAAATATCCAAACAAACTCTCTGCTTTTTTTAATGCTCTTGCCTGATGACTTGTTACTCTTTGAACTTATTTGGACCACAACTGAAGTGCAAAGAAAGGAATAAAAAGGTTAGTAGAAAATTATTTTAGTTATTGTAATAGGAAAAGTTAGAAATATATTGTCTTATGTTAGTGTAACCTAAACCCTAGGTTAGAAGATATAGACATACATTTTCTAATATACATGTTAGAAGTGAGAATTTTAGAAAAATTAAATATTTATGTTGTTAATGTGTTATTTCAATATATTTTTATTAGTTAAGAATTTAAATTTATGTGTACATAAAATTTTAGTAAGTAATGTAGTTGAAAAAGAAAAAAAAATTATTAGAATAGATTCTTAACTAAAATTTTATAGTCAAAATTTAATGGTAGAATATTTAAATATAATATTCCATAAAATTTGAGTAAGTTATATATTTTAATAATGTTATCAAATTATAATTTAAATTAGTTAATTAATTAATTTAGTTTAAAAGAAAAAATTAATCAAAAATAATCATACCAAAAATAAAGTTTAATAATTTTAATAATTAAATTTATGTTATGGAGTTTAATAAGTTTATAAAATAATTTAAATTAATTTAAGTTATGTAGATAATTAAGTTACTTAGTTAATTAAATAATTTAGTTTAAAATAAAAAATTAACTTAGTATAAAAAAATTTAAAAAAATCTTCCATAAAATTTTAGTGAGTTATGAAATTTAATAAGTTTATAAAAATATAATTTAAATTAATTTAAATTATGTATATAAATAAATTACTTAGCTATTTAAATAATTTAGTTTAAAACAAAAAATTTACTTGGTTTGAAAAATTTTAAAAAAATCTTCCATAAAATTTTAGTGAGTTATACAATTTAATAAATTTATAAAAATATAATTTAAATTAATTGAAGTTATGAGGATAATTAAATTAATTAGTTAATTAAATAATTTAATTGAAAATAAAATTTGAGTGAGTTATACAGTTTAATAGGATTATTAAAATTTAATTTAAGTTATGTAGATAATTAAATTAATTAGTTAATTAAATAATTTAATTTAAAATAAAAAATTAACTTAGTTGAAAAAAATCTTCCATCAAATTTGAGTGAGTTATATAGTTTAATAGGTTTAAATAAATTTAATTTAAATTATGTAGATAATTAAATTACTTAGTTACTTAAATAATTTAATTTAAAATAAAAATTAACTTAGTTTGAAAAAATTAAAAAAATCTTTCATAAAGTTTTAGCGAGTTATATAGTTTAATAAATTTATAAAAATATAATTTAATTTAATTTAAATTATGTAAATAATAAAATTACTTAGTTACTTAAACAATTTAGTTTAAAATAAAAAATTAACTTAGTTTGAAAAAATTAAAAAATAATATTCCATAAAATCTTGATAAGTGGTACAGTTTAATAAATTTATAAAAATATCATTTAATTTAATTTAAATTATGCAGATGATTAAATTACTTAGTCAATTAGAGAATTTAGTTTAAAATAAAAAATTTAAAAAAAATTATTTCCTAAAATTTTAGTGATTTATACAATTTAATTTTTATAAAAATTTAATTTAATTTATGTAGATAATTAAATTATTTAGTTAATTAAAGAAATTAGTTTAAAATAAAAAAATTAACTTAGTTTAAAAAAATTTAAACAATCTTTCATAAAATTTTAGTGAGTTATACAATTTAATAAATTTTTAAAAATATAATGTAATTTAATTTAAATTATATAGATAATTAAATTACTTAGTTATGTAAAGAATTTATTTGAAAATAAAAAATTAACCTAGTTTAGAAAGAATTAAAAAGAATCTTCTACAAAATTATGTAACCATTTTATAATATCTTCGATCTCAAATTTGTATCTAAGCTCAGGTGTATATTGAACCATCTTATGTAATCATCTTGGTAATAAAATATATTTTCATTTCAATCACCAAACATACAAATGATTGTTTTGTGTTTTGTATTCTATGCTTTTTTATATGATACTTTACATCCATATTAACTAAATATTCTTTTTTCTTGATTTACTGTACTTGATAATAAACCAAATAAAATCTTAAGTCCAAATCATATAAAAAAAATCACAATATAACCATAAAGTAGGTATAAAACAAAATAAGTATAACCCTTTCAACAATATATATCCAAGATGCATGCACAAATAAAATTTGAATCCAATTTCATGTAGTCTTGTGAGAGAGCGATATTGGTACATTTATGTTGACCATCCCATTTTGTAATACACCATTTATTCAATTTATTTTTTAGGGATGCCCTCATTGATCATGGACAATCAGTGATATGACTTGAATAACAAATAGAAAGAAATGTTGATTCAATTAAATGATAATAAAGGGTTGATGTACCTTCATCAAATAATGTTTCACTGTTATCTACACTTCTTCTTTACTTTCAAATTGTAAAGAAACATATAATTCATCACCAATGACCTAATTAGGCAGCCCATCATTTGCATAAAATTTCTTTTCTTCACCCGGATATTCTCATGAAATATTGGTGTAATGAGAATTAATACTCCAAAATGCAAAGTCTTATTTCAAAATAAAAAAAAAATTACTCATTCATTCATTGTACAGTTGATTCAAAAGTGTTGATCATTATATTTATTATAACTTCATTATCTGATTGACTTGATTGTTCAACAGATACACCACATGAGCTTGATGATCCATTATATGAACCTGGTCTCGAAATAAATATAATTTAATCTTCATCATCATATGTGTTCCTAAAATTTTTCCAATTGGATTCATTTTCATTTAAATCATCATCACCATCTTCATCATTACGTTCCTCTATTGTTGATAAATAGTAATTTCGATCATCATCATATGCTAAGTTAATAGCTCTTGTAAATTATTCAAATAATATTTTTAATATCAAAATATTAACATTAATCTTTCTTCATGTCGTATTATTTGAAATATTTGTTAATACATTTGTATCATCTTCATTGATTGTTGTTATTGAATCGCTAACTCTATTAACTTCAACATATATTTCAAGTACATGTACCAATGACTGCTGCTCAAATGTATTAATCATGCATTTAACATCTTTAGTTTTGCATATTTGAAACCTATTATATTCTACTTTTTCAATTGAAACTATGAATTTGCCTAGGAAAGATGAAATTACTTCATTTGATGATAATTATAATTTTTAAATTTTTTTTCTTTTAGTTTATTTAAAGTTATGTTTTTACAAACTTGAATGAGTTTTTGTTTTTTTTCAAAATTAAGACCTTTTTCATCTTGATAAATTTTACCATTAAAAAATTAATAATCAATTTTTCCATATTAAAAAAGAAGAATAATACTTTTTCCCAAACAAAAACTTCAAAACTTTTTAAAAAATTTTAAATATAAAATTCTTTAATGCAAAGCTAAATTTTATTGTACCAAATTTTAACAAGGTCAGAATTTTGGAAACAAAAATTGAAAATTTATACAAGTATCTAATGCATTTTATACTACTTCACATTATTTATAAAAGGCATAATTTTATGCATTTTATGTATGTGTCAATCAATTAGACTTATGACACATAATATTATGCATCACATGAAGTTGTCAATTAGCAACCTGTGTAACACATAATATTATGCGTCACATTCACATGTGCAACGCATAATTAAATATGTTACACCACCAATGGCAACAAGCTCTGTCACGTCTTGGAAAGGTGTGTGTAACGTATTTGTTTATGCATCATTCACCTTCTGTGACACATTTATTAATACGTTACACATGTGATGCATTTTAAAATGCGACATAGACACTATTATTACATTAGATTAGAAAATTGTTTTTAAAATATCCCATTTGAAGAAATTTTTTTTAAAAATACCTCGTTGGGGGGAGGGGTTAAAAAAGCCTCTTTTGGATTGGTGTTGGCTCAATGGTGAAACCATGGTTGGGGGAACCACTACGTAAATTTGGAGCGTTAGAAGATATAGTTTGGGGGCCTTGGATCTAGTAAGAATCCTTTTTTTCACATTCTCTACAAGAGAATTAAATATCACTGTTAGTCCTTGGTTAGAAAGAATAGAGCTTTTGGCATTTGGTTTGTCGCCTTTAAAGTTTGATTCTTCACGAGTTAATCTTCCCTTTTTAAATCCATTGATTGCTTCATTTGATTTGTTTATTTTCTTATTGCGTGTAACTGTCATCTAATCACCGTGCAGTGGAACATCAAGGCAATCGCAAGAGGAACACATGATGTGAAGGCCCTCATACAAGACGTGATACCAATGACCATTTAATCCTACCACAACTACAACTAGTTTGGTGAGATCCACTTCTATGCACACTTAGGCATATTTGCCTCTACTGTAGGAGATGGTTTTCATGTTCACCTTTACAGGTTTTCTGATTTTAGAGATCATTGTTAATATCACACTTTTATTGTAAAAGACAAGGTTAAGGCTTGAGAACCTCACCCAAATTAATGTTTTCTACACCTTGGTAGTGGGTGAAGCAAAGTTTGATGACTAGAGTTGTACAGTTAGGTAATGATCAAAGATCATACAGGGTCATCCCTCTATAACTTTAAAGCAATTCATTTGAGTCAAATTTGATCATACAGAAGTTATTACCTACGTCCATAATATCAAAATCAGCCTATGGACGCCAAATTTGTTGGAGTTCCGTCTTCATTATGCTATATTGTAGAGATTTTCCGAATAGTTTGACAACAAGAGAATCTACCTAGGGTTGGCAAAGCTCTGACATGTTTTAACATTGAGCTGTAGCACTGGTTTAAGCTTATTGTCATCCACTAATTTCAGTCTGGCCAAGTTGTTGGAGAGTAAATCAAATTTAGAACGATGAGTGGGTGCATGCTTGTTTCTTGTAATTTTGTCTTGAAAGGAGATTGGTTTAGAAGCAGCATCTTCATCACCGATAATTGATGGATTAGCAAGCATGTTATAGTGGCCAAAATGTAAGAGACCAAAGGCATCGAACGTCATAAACAAGCTTTATTGATTTTCCTAAAAAAATAAGTAAGTTATATGTTGAATTGCCTTTGGTTAGCAATGATATTTAACAATAACTTAAAAAAAAAAAACTTAGAGATGATATTTAGCCATAAATGTTTACCTATATTTTAACTAAGACCTCGTTTGGGATGGTGGCAAGTTTTCAGTTTTTGATTTTCAAATCAATTTAGAAAACAAAACTTGTTTCGCAAAAATGGTTTCGAATTGATTTTTAACACGTTTTCAAGATAGTTTTTTGACTCAAATCTTAAAAAAAAGGTTTATTGATTACTATTTGTAGTTTTGAAATATTTTTATTCTTAAATCTACTAAATTCTACCATCATCATAATCACCACCACCATTAAATCATCACTGCCACCACCATGATCACTACATAACTATTACCCCATCATCATGAGCATCATCACCACCATCATCCCTATATTATAATCATCATTATCATTACTATCATAACTATCATTATTGTCATATTCAATACTATTGCTATAACTATAATAATAATAACAATAACAAGAATGAGAATTTTTATTATTTCACAATAATTTAATTTTTTATTTATCTAATTTTTATATATTAAAAATAAAATAAATAATATTATTTAATATATATATTAGATTAAATTCATAACATTATAATATAATTTTATATTATATAATTATTTATAGTATAATATAATACTATAATATATATTATTTTTATATAAAATAAATACTAAATAATATAAAAATATTATAATAATATATAAAATTATCTATCTTAAATATTGATATCAAATAATATATAAAATAAAATTTATATAATTATATAATATTTTTTATTATGATCAATATATTATTTCCATAATTTTATGAACACTACTCTTACTTTTATCAGTATTACTATTACCATCATTACAATAGTAATAATAATAATTTTATTTTTATTTTTTTATTATTTTAAAATAATTTACTTATTTATTTATTTTTATAAATTCATAAATGAATGATACTATTTAATATGTACAATTATTTAATTTATAATATAATATTATCATATAATTTTGTATTATATAAAATTTTTATAATATAATATATATTATTTTATATAAATAAATATTTTAATATAAAAATATTATAATAATAATATATAAAATTATTTATCTAGTATATTAATTATTAAATAATATAAAAAATATTAAAATTGTATAATTATATAATATTCTTTATATTATAACCATCATCATAATCACAATTAGTATTATCATCATTGTAATAATAGTTTATTTTTATTTTAAAATAACTTAACTTTTTATTTATCTAATTGTTATATATTAAAAAAATATTATTTGACATATATAATTTTATATTATATAACTATTTATAATTTATATTATTTTATATATAATAAATACTAAATAATATAAAATACTATAATAATATATATAAAATTATTTATTTTAAATATTAATAATTAAATAATTTATAAAATATAAATTTATATAATTATATAATATTTTTTATATTATAACCATCATATCACTGTCATTGTTTCATAAATGTCATTCTTATTTTTATTGTTATTTTTATCATCATTATTGTCATTCTTATCATCACTATTATAATAATAATAATAATAATAATAATAATAATATTTAATTTTATTATTTTTAAAATTTAAATTTATATTATTTTAATATAATTTAATTTTTAAATTAATATTTTTTGTTTATAATAAAATATTAGAGTAGAATGATTTAATTACTTTTTCAACCATTTATAAAAATAAAAAAGACAAGTTTTAATATTTAAAATTTTTAAAATTAAAAATTAAAAAATACCTCAAAAGAAGCAACATATTGCATATTATAAAAAATATATGATAAAATTTTAATTAATTTTAAATTATATAAAATTTTTATATACTTAATTTATTTTATAAAAAATTAAAAATAATTAAATAGTTAAAATTTATTTTTATAAATGATCATTAATTTTTTTATCTATTTAAAATGAGAAGAATTACATGTATTAGAAAATATAATTAATATTGTTATTTTTTAAAAAATTATTTATTTTTATAATCTATTTTTAATATATAAATTTTATTTTTATTTATATAAAAAATAATTAATAAATTTTTTAAAAATTGAAACGGATATCAGCAATTTTTTGTTTTATGAATTATCAACTGCTGACACATGTAATGTAACAAAGATTAAAAGTTGGTTGTTACTTGTTTTGGTGGTAAAGCTAGTGCAGGGTGTGCCACTGCCACATCCAGAATCAGAAAAGCAAACGGAACATGATAGGATAGGAACAAGCCACGGTAGCAATGGCATTACAACCCTGTCCGTGGTCACTGACATTGCCTCCTCCACCACCTCTTCCTTCTTCTTCTTCTTCTTGTCTTCCCACCTTCCACAACCATACGCACTCTCTCTTTTGCAATGGAGCGTTGTTCACGAGGCTCCGCCATCGCCGAATTTCACGCACCCTTTCCCTCGTTCCCTCCGTGGGCAAGGAAGACACTGACCTTCGTGTCTCTTCTCCCCAGGAACAGCAACGCCACGACGGTGAACCTACCTCTCAGGACCTTGAATACGTGGACCAAATAAAAAAGGTATCTCTAATTTCTTTTTTCAGAAATTTGATATTTTTTAATTTTCACGGTTTCCTTATTGCATTTCCGTGCTCACTTGCAGGTTTTGGAGCTTCTCCGGAAAAACCGGGACATGCTCTTTGGCGAGGTACTGTTACTATTACTATTATTTATTTATTTATTTTTCAATTTTTCTTTCCTAATCAATGTTGCGTTTGTTGATGACGGTATGTTACTATTTTATTAAGTGACCTTGTGATGTGAGACAGAGGGGATGGTGTATGGGAATAGAGGTAATTAATTGTCAAGTGCAAAATAATAGGCGTCCTTTGCCTATATAAGGTGCTTGTTCTTGGGATAAGTAGGGTACTAAGGTTATGATGGTTTCGTTATCCTTAAATTATCTTTTCAAGCTACATTCTAAAAGGAAATATACGAAGAAAAAGGTGGTATTTTGGAACGTTTGAGTAAAAGAACTAAGGTTGAATTGTCATACGACCATTTCTCTTTTTAGGATTCGGATGTGTTTGGGACAGAATTGCCCAAAACTATTCATAAAGATTTTAAAAATAAGTTTCAGTTTTTACTTTTTACACACTATTCGTGCTTGCTACTTCACTGCAATTCCCATTCATATTGTCTTTGTCTATGAAGATCCCCAGTGATTCTTTCTTTATGCTACTTACAGGTCAAATTAACCATAATGATTGAGGACCAAAGAGAAGTTGAGAGAAGAAGATTACTTGGTATTGAAGATTCCGATGCCCCAACAAGGGATGATCTAGTTGCTGCTTTGGAAGAAGTAAGTTTTTTCTTTTATAACCATGATTGTCAAAATTGTGCTTTAAAGACAAAGGCTTTTCAGGTTATTCAAAATCTTGTTTGGGTTTAACGGTGGGTTAATTTTTAGGGTACTGATGTGTGGCTTTTGAAAGCCTCTCTATTAGGATCCAATTTGTTGAGAGCTGATTGTATAATGTATTATGCACGAAATTAATGTGTGAAGGATACTATGTTGGAGTAGCAAATGTGGGTAAAGAAGTCCTATATTGGGTAGGAATCAGCAAGTTGAGCAACATTAAGTGGGAAGGACCTATACACCTAATGCTTAAGATTTTGAGTTGATTGTGGTGTCTAGTTTGCTTGTGGCTTGTTATTCTCCATGGTCTTTTAGCCCCTTGAATACCCATATAGGTTCTATATTATATTGCTAACCATATAGGTTCTATATTATATTGCTAACCATATAGGTTCTAGACAGTTCTTTGAAATACCCAACTTGGCTAGGTAACTTAATGAAAAGCTCAAATGATGAGGTCTTTTGTGCATTCTTTTCCTTTATGCTCTGTTTGGATCGTGTGAGAAATAAGAAGAAAAGAAAAGAAAAGAAAGGGAAGGAAAGAGAAAGGAAAGAAAGAGAGTGAATTAAGAAGGCCATATAGGTTCTAGACAGTTCTTCGAAATACCCAACTTGGCTAGGTAACTTAATGAAAAGCTCAAATGATGAGGTCTTTTGTGCATTCTTTTCCTTTATGCTCTGTTTAGATCATGTGAGAAATAGGAAGAAAAGAAAAGAAAGGGAAGGAAAGAGAAAGGAAAGAAAGAGAGTGAATTAAGAAGGAAAAATGAGTTGTTTGGATGTGTTAAAATAGGAGGGAAGGAAAGAACTTCTTTTGTTTGGATGTGTGGAAAAGAGAGGGAAAGAAATATATTAGTAGGATAAAATTTAACTTTAAAAAATTTAATTTTTTTTATTATGTTTTCTATTTATATAATATTTATTTTTTATATTTTTAAAAATATATAAAAATTTTAACAATTTAAAATAAAAAAAAATGCAAGCTTTTTTCTCCCATTTTCTCACCGATTTGACCGGGGGGAACAAAATCTGGTGGGGCCTGTGAAAATTGGTTTCTTCCATCCTATTTCCATGTGCAAACAAACGACGGAAAATCTTTCCATACCCTTTTTCCTTCCTCTTTCCCCCAATCAAACAAAGCATTAATGTTCATGACAATGTTCCACTCTTTGAAGAAACTACTGTTTGTGTCTGCCCTTGTTCTCTACTCCTATAGAATTGCATCATAGAATGTATTTCTGCTCTCATCAATTAAAAATTAGCTTCTTGATAGTTTCATTAACTTCTATTTATGTCTTTTGGTAACTTCTAGTTACCTGTTTTATGTTTCTAAACCTAAAATGTTAAGAATTAGAGAGTAATCAACAATTAATTGTTTGAATATGCTATCTTGTGTAATTGTGTAATGTGACCTTGGTTCTTTAAGTTGATAGCTCATCTCAATAAAAAATAAATTGACTTTGCATTTACTAGGTCAATGAAGGAAAAATTCCAAAGAATAAAGCTGCTCTCCAATTGCTTGCTGAGGAATTGGCTTTATGGCCTAATCTAGAGGTATGATGGAATTTGAACATGTGATAATTTATGCTTCAACATGCATAAAGTCTTGAATGTGTTTGAAGGGTTATAGATTGCTGGTGGTTATAGAGTTTGAGCTTTACTTTGTGTCCGCTTTGTTATGTTATTCTATAGAGGTTTTATTTCCATAATGACTTGTGTTGAAAGAGAAAAATTGAGAGGATATATGAATGAATCTGTGTGTTTGAATTACATAGTGGAGCATATATTTATAATAGAAGTCATAAATACAAGAATAATTTCAAATAATTACAAAATATTCAGTTATTTCATTTAACATGATTTCTACTCTATTTAACATGATTACATAACATATAACTTGCCTCATTATCATAATTACATTAATTTTAACACTCCCCCTCAAGTTGGAGCATATAAATCATATGCACCAAGCTTGTTGCAAATATAATCAACTATAGGACCTCCCTAATGAAGTACAATCAATCTTAATATATTTGATCTTCTCATGGAAAATTGGATTTGAGGTAGTGTGTGAAGCTACTTGATTATCACAAATGAGTGTCATTTGTATATTTTTTCAACTCTCAACTTTTTGAGCAACTGTATAAGCCAAATAAGTTCACATGTAATTGAAGCCATAGCTTAGTACTCCACATTTGCACTTGACCTTGCAACCACAGTTTGTTTCTTGCTCTTCCATGAGATCAAACTACCACCAAATAAAACATAGTACCCTAAAGTAGACCTCCTATTAATGAGAGAGCCTACCCAATTTGCATTTGAATAACCCTCAGTATGACTTTACCTTCATACAAGATACTTTTTCTTGGAGCTCTTTTAATATGTTTTAGAATGCAGATTATTACATGCCAATGTGCTTGATAGGTATTTAAAAATTGACTTACTATACTAACTACAAAGGATATGTTTAGATGGGTAACAGTTAGGTAGGTCAGTTTACCAACCAGTCCTTTGTACCTTTCTAGATTTGAAAGTGGCTCCCCTTGACTTGGTAGAAGTACGGTATTAAGATCCATTAGAGTATCAACAAGTTGGCACTCATTAAGTTTGTTTCCTTTAGAATGTCCATCATATACCTTCTTTGAAAAATTACAATACTATTTTTAGATTGTGCCACCTCTATTCCCAAGAAGTATCGAAGTTTGCCAATGATTTTTGTTTGAAAATGATGACAAAGATGTTCTTCACTCGTGCAATGCCATGACGATCACTTCCTATAATGACAATGTCGTCTATGTAAACAATCAAATATATACATCTGTTGGCTGAATGACAATAGAAGAATGAGTGGTTTGCTTCATCCCAAGTCATGCCAAACCATTCGACCACATTGTTAAATCTACCAAACCATGCTCTTGGGGATTGTTCAAGTCCATACATTGACTTCCAAAGACGGCATACTAGTCTTAAAGACTCCCCTTGAGCATCAAATCTTGGAGGTTGTACCATATATACCTTTTCCATGCGAACACCATGGAGAAAAACAATTTTTATATCAAGTTGATAAAGAGGTCAATGACGAATGGTAGCCATAAACAATAATAGGCAAACAAAGGTCATCTTGGCCATAGGAGAGAATGTATCATCGCAATCCAAGCCAAAAAGTATGACCTTTGGCCACTAGACAAGCCTTAAGGCGATCAACTTTATCATGAAGACCAACTTTAATTGTAAAAATCCCAAGTACCATTGTTCTTAAGTGCACTCATCTCATCCATCATAGCTTGTTTCCAACTAGCATGAATGAAGACATCATGTGCAATCTTAGGAATAGAAATGAAAAACAAGAAAGAAAGACAAGTATAATGGAAAGGAGACAGACAATGATATGACTAGGCAACCTAATGAGAAAAAGGGTTACAAGTAGAATGTATACTTTTTCGAGAGCAATAGGAAGATCAAACTCACTTGGTGAGATTGAAGAAGGAGGAAGAGTTGGTGCTGGAGGCAAGTCAAAAGTGGGTGCAGTACTAGCTGGTGGTAGTTGGTGTTATTACTAATACACCTGGAGAAGATGTGGAGGAGGTATATCATCCAATGTGGATGATTTCTTTGGTGGTTAATAATGAATAGAAACAGGAGGAAGATGTAAGGGGAAAGGGACAAACTCAAGCTTAGACTTTAAAGAAGGTGATGGAAAGAAGGGGTGGACTCAAAGAAAGTGACATCATTTGAGATAAGATAGAGGCAGAGTCAGAATAACATTTGTAACCTTTTTGAAATTGAGCATAACTAAGAAAGACGTTTATGGGAACAAGTAGAGAGTTTATCAAGCCCTGGACTGAGATTATGAACAAAACATGTAAACCCAAAGATGTGAGGAGATAAGAGTTTGGATCCTCTTTTGTATATTCCCCCTCCAGTTTCAACTTTCAAGTTTTGGATCAACCATTCAACTTTTTTTTAATTGTTAGATCTAATATTTAAGATAAAAAGGTAGGATGGAACATGGAATATAAAAGAAGATTAGAGGGAATGCACAAGAGAGGATCTGGTTTTGAGAAGATAAAGGAAGAGACTGATGAGGGTACAAGATAGAATGAGCTACTTGGTTTTGAAGCACAAACAATGACATACAATTAATAACATCACAAACAGTTACCCTAGCAACAATGTGGAACATCACCATGACAATAGAGTATGAGCACTTCCAGTTAAGCCTATGTTTAGGTCTAACAACCCTGTTTTGTTGATGGTATGAGCACCAAAAGTGTGATGAAGAATGTCATGGGAAGCCATAAAACTCTAAAATTGATGAGATAAATATTCATGGACATTATCACTTTGTAAAGTACGAATAAGAATACCAAACTAAGTTTTGATTTTGAGAAAGTTTGAAAAATAGAAAGTAACTTAGAATGTTCCTTCATTAAAAATAACCAAGTACATCAAAGTAATCATTAAAAAAGATGACAATGTCTTAACTCTATGGTAGACATGACTCAACTACGATTCCAGACATCATAATGGACTAAAGTGAAAGAAGAAGTAGCACGATGATTGGCATGGCTCAAAAAAGAACTACAAACACATTTTTCTAATTAACAACCCTCACAAGACAAAGTAGGCAGTTTAGAAAGACTAGACACTAGCTATTGTAACTTGGCCAAACTAGGATCTCCCAATTGTGCATGAACAAGAAGATGATTATCCACCACCAACTACCATGAGTATAGGGGTGTAGTTGATAAGGTCATGGGACTCACATTTGATGCCAATCATTCGCCCTGAACTTCGGTCCTTTGGGAAACATAATCTTTAGTAAAAAAGACAATCAAGAGTATGGGTGAAATGACTATTGGACAAGAAGTTAAAGGGAGACCCAGTAATGTAAAGAACATTGTCAATAGAAAGAAAAGGTAGGGGATGTACAATACCAATCCCTTAGGACTTTGTTTAAGACCCATTAGTCATAGCGATAGACAGTCAATAACCAGTAGAAGAGAAGAGTGAGAGAGTCTAGCAAAGAAGTTACCGGTGTGTGCAACAAGAGCAGTGAAATTGAAGGCATGACAATCCTTATACATTGAAGGAAATCAATGAGAATAGTTGATGATGCTTAAGAGGTAGATGGCGGAAAAGTGGTTTGAGAAGGAGTTAGTGGAGCAGCTTGAGCAACATTAATAGTCTAGGAAGGACTCCATGGAGAGCATAACACCTATCAATGATATATCCAGGTTTGTGACAATGATCACACTGAGGACATGGTTTGCTCGGTATGCAAGATTGACCGTGATCACCGCTATGGGTAACCAAGGCAAATGAGTCAATAGGGGCTTAATGCACATTGGGATTGATGGGTGCTTTGGTTGGGACATGCAATAGGGAGAACCAAGCAAAGGTAATAGTAGGCCTTGTGGGGGAGCCCAAAATTTGGCCCCAAATCATGGAAAAATCTATAGGTAAACCAAACAATATAAAAAATCTCTTATGTTGCTCTAACACCTTAGTGGGAGGCATTAAATTCATGAAAAACACCATTGATTTTATCCAAATATTCAAATATCATGCCATCAAGTGGGGGGGGGGGGATGACATTGATGAGGTTTTGGCAAATTCCATAGAGGCATTGAGTGTCATTAGTATAAGTTCCTTAGTTTGTGCCCAAATAGACTCACAAGTCACATGAGAATGAAAAATCTACCATCAAGAGGGATGAATGGCATACTGGATGATGCTACAAAGTTGGGCATCAGTTTTACTCCACTTCGAATGCTCACCTTCAGATATAGAGTCCTTCTTAGTGGTAAGATGATCCGCATAACCTTGGTCTTTTAGCCAAAGCTTGTTGTCAGAGGCCCAAGAGTGATAATTGTTACCATCTAACTTCTTGGTAGAGTGGGGTTGTGACAAAGTTGGCGAAAATAGAAGCATCAACCTTGGGAGGAGGTAAAGGTTGCCATGGGTTTGTACAGAGGAGAGATAAAACATTTTGAATAGTGCAAAAAATTACCAAGCAACGAACATCCAGGCCATGAAAGGAGGAGATAATCACTAAGGACAACAAGGCATTGTCAAATGTGAAAACGATGGCTAGAATGGTGGCCACATGTGCCACCACATGTAGTGGAAAAGTGATTAGAGAAAACTGTGCAATGTTATGTGTGTGTCCTTGCAACATAGGGATGGGACCACCGAGATTGGATAGCACGTGATGAAGTGGTCTAGATCAGGTGGTCGATCATCGGACAAGTTGTTGGAGAATACGAAGACGAATAGATAAAGAGATCAGAAACTAGAACTAAAACACAATTTTCGAAAAAAAAAAAGTCACCAATAGACAATAGGCCCACTAGGCATGCGTGGATTAGGATTGTCTTTTTGTTAGGTTCTTATACTATGTTAATAAAAGAAAGAATAGGAGAACATATGAATGAATCCGTGTATTTGAATTACACAATAGAGTATGTATTTATATTAGGAGTCTTAAATACAAGAGTAATTACAAATAATTACAGAATATATAGTTACTCTATTTAACATGATTCTGATAAGTAACTCACTCCACTAGGTGTAATAGTTAGTTACTTAGCTACTCTTTACCAGTTAGTTAGAAATAAAGTATATAATTAAAGGGTAGGGAGCAGGTATATTGTCATTAGCGAGAAAATTGAGGTTTTTGGGCAGTAGGAGGTTGCAGACCCTCAAAGTTCTGCAGTGTTCTATCTTTGTAACTGGGCTTATCCCTATTTCTTCTTAGGCCCATACATTTTGCACCTCCCATTTCTTCTTTTCACACCCCCCTCTTTTTTTTGAATTTTTATTATTCCCATTTTACCCTTTTCTTTTTCGATATACATATACATTCCGCAAACTAGGTTGCAGAATGTAATTATTGAGGGACAAAATTGGAATTTTTTTTAAAACAGAGGGGGGGGGTGCGAAAACAAAAAAGGGTGCAAAAAGCAATTCCCTTTTCTTAGTAAGATACCCAGTGTCTTACAGAATACAGATTCTTATTCTATTTAACATGATTACATAATGTATAACCTGTCTTGTTACCATGATTACATTAATTCTAATGAACTGTTAAGTGGATCAAAACAGAATTTTAAGATTGGATTTGAGCTCTAACCAATTGGGAAATAAGATACTATGTCTGGTTCTATATATTGCTTCATAATTACTTACTGTATATTACATAACTTGGATATCAATTTTAGTAATCACCTTATTTTAGAGTCTATGTGAACTACATAAATTGTTTTAGTTGTTTTTAGCAAAATTTTAGTCACTCTTTTCTTCTCTCTGATAGGAAACCCACATAGATATTGAAGTTATATGAAGTCAGCAAATTCACAAATGCAAATGGAGAATTTGGAAGTGAGAGTTGAAAACTAAATGGAGTTAATGAGGGTTTATACTTGAAGGCTTGACTGAACCCCCTAAATTTGTTTTGACTTCTCCCATGCATTGTTCTTGTACTAGCCATTTAAATTGCTCAAATTTACTGCCCAAATTTCTATTATTATTTATTAACATAGCTATTGATTCAGTCACCTTGTCAACTTTGACACTTTAATCTTCTCACCATGAGTCCAGCTCTCAAAGTCATATTTCTGAAACCTAAACCTTGAAATATTTCACCTCAGATTGCTTAATCCTTGTGTAACATTTATTAAAATTGGATGTATGCTGCTAAGAATGAGTTCAATTTTGATCCATTGTTAATGTGAAAGTTTTTATACTATCATCAAATTTCATACTAACACATTGCTAAAAGAGTTTGACTTCTCAAATAGTTGTTTTCATGATCAACCTCATTTAAATATTTAGTAATGTGCCTATATGATTTCATGATACTAAAAAAATTTATTACATTGGCAGTTGATCAAAATGAAATACATAAATCATATAGGGAGATTAAGATACATTATTCTTTTTTGGCCATTGTGGCTGTTGCATTCAAATGTTTGATCTTATATATATATATATATGTGTGTGTGTGTGAGTGTATGCATGCATACATATATGTGTGTATGTATGATTTTTCTATCTTATGCAGATTTGCGAAGGTGAAGGAATTAAAAGTAGAAAGTTTATATTGAAAATAACACTATGATGCATTGGAAATCATGGTTTTTGTGCATTAATAATATTTTTTAATGAAATTTCTCTACTTTTAATTCCTTAATATGTGAAAATTTGCACAGGTTAAGGAATCAAAAGTAGAATGTTTTTATTGAAAATAACTTTGAGATGCATTGAAAATCACAATTGTTATATCACGATTGTTATGCATTAGTAATGTTTTTTAATAAAAATTTTCTATTTTTAATTACTTGGGACAAATTTATACAGGACAAAAAATTGATATATATACATATATATATACATATATATGAGGTATCAAATTACTTTAATTTGGAGGACCATGACATGATAGGCAATTGTTTAGCACAATAGCTAAACTATTTGTTCCAAATTCAATCATTGAAATATTTTTCATCTCTTAATTGTTTGCTTTGAATATAGTAAAGTTAATTTCTCTGTCCCTAAATCTAATGCTCCTTGTTAGAAGTAAAGTTATGCATGAGCTTACACCTAACAGCTTAAGTTAGGAGAGTTGGTTCTAGGTAGAGTGGGTCTATGCATTGTTCATGCTTTAAGCTTAATAGCTTGTTGCATGAGGGGATGTGTTAAAATTATCAATGAGCCTTCACTTAATAGTTTATGCTTTTGAGTAGTTGATCTTAGATACTTCTAAGAGTATATTGTTAGAATATTTGAAAATATCAAATATTATCTTTATCATATCTTAGAATATCTTTGATTATCCTTTAGGATTAATTTCTCTATTTTCTCATTGCCTCTTATGATTGGTTACAATATTTCCTTATCTCATAGTTTGCTTCCTATTTAGTTAGGATTATGATCAGTATAAATAATGCTCTAGGTATGATGGCCATATCATCTCACTGTAATACATCGCATCATTACAAATTAATATCAATTTTGTAGTATTTTGCCTCTAGTCTTTCTATTTTCTCCCTCTATACCTAAAATCTCATAATTTCAACATACACCATAAATTTTGAAAGGTGTATGAACATATGCTGGTTATTAAGGGAAGTGTACTCACCATCATGTAAGCTATCCAGCAATCTGATGCTGATAAATTTGACATTCACCACCTTTATTAATATACCAGAATATGGGCCTAAATCAAAATTGGGGATGAACATTGAGTTAATAACAATATGAAGATCCATTCTTTGATATATCCCTAATCAAAGAATGAAAACAAGTTGCTCCTGAATGTACAAATTTGTCCATATTTCCTGCTGCCAAACAAAATGTTAGAACTCAAGCTTGCTTGGTCTTGGCTTTTATCTCTGGAAAGACATTTACTAGTTAAATCATCCATGGTTCCCTATTGTAGATATGAATTCCTTTTCACTTTTAGGTGATTCCACATAATATTATTCTGTTGGAAGTTGCAGATTAATTGATCCCTAGTTGGATAGTATAATTATGGATGGAAAGAGTTGAATTTCAATTTATGCAGAATTTATGGTCTGGATAGGAAACACAAATTGTAGGATCCTCAATTCTTTGACCGGAATGCTTTGGTGATCTAATCTTAAGGTACAAAAGCATAATCATAAGAATAATGGTGGATTATGATATGATTGGTGTGGTGAGTTGAAGCCTGATTAAGCCAAAATCATCTGAAACAGGAGCTGTTTTATAGTGAGTAATAATCCTGGAAAGCTCTCCTGCCATACAACTTTCCTGGTAATGGTTGTGGGTTGCTCAAGTTTTGTAAAATTTGTTTTAAGATTCTTGAATATACAGCAAACAGAATCTGTCCTATAGTTTGATGATAACAAGGAAAATTATAAACTAAAAATTTGTATAATTATATAATATTCTTTATATTATAACCATTACACCATTATCCTTATCTCATAAACATTGCTCTTATTCTCACCACTATGACTAACATCGTTACTGTGTAACTATCACCACCACTATAATAATAATTTTTAATTTTATTATTTTTAAAAATTTAAATTTATATTATTTTTTAGATCATTAAATGTTTTGAATTAATATTTTTATTTATGTATTTTGTTATTAATTCATAATAAAGTGATAGAATAAAGTAACTTGATTTGCTTTTACAACAGCTGTTAAAAACTACTAAAATTGAAAACTGAAAACAAAAGCTGATTTCAGTTTTTAAAATTTTTAAAACTAAACTAAAACTACCCCAAAAGGGGCCTTAGGTCATAGTTACACAGGTTCCAATTGTCTCTTACATTTTTTTAGCCTTCCTCTTGGCAATGAGCCTTCATAAAATCAAATCTTTTTCTTCTTGCATTTGATCATGTATGATGATGCTTAGGTTCAGATCACATTCATTATTGATTGTGTCTTGTATTGCCACTCATCCATCACAACACACTTGTCTCTGTGGCACTTGGGTTTTGCCTTGACTCTTTACTACCAAGCATTCTGTAACATAAAGCATTGTGGATTTTATGACTGTGGTAAAACATTCCTTTAATTTTGAGAGACACTTTTTGGACGTAAGTAACACCTGAAACATTTCTCCATTTCATCCACTTAGCTTGAATCCTATGATTTACATCTTGTTAGAGTTCCACATTGTTTACCAATCAAATGTACTTAAGGTGAGGAAAGTCCTCATTCCATCAGTTAACTTTTAGGATTGAGTTAGGCCAAGCCCAATGTTTAAGACATCTATCTATTTTTCCACCAATATATTTTTAAAATTTGAATACGTTGTTCACAAATTTTGTCCTGTCTTTTGTATCTTTTTTTCTCTGATGTGACTCCCAGCAATAGTAGAATCTTTACTTCAGTTGTTACTGTTCCTTTTTGGGCATGAACCATGCAAATTCCTCTTTTGAATGTAATTGAATTAGATAATTGAAAGTGTTGATCTCTATGTCAATGTTAATTACTATTGTTGTAACAAGTCCATTCTTTATGAAATTATGATTGCATGTTGTACTTTTCCTTTGTAGAGGGTGAGAGTGTTTGTTATTTTTACTCTGTTCCTAGCCTAATCTTGAATATCAATTACAGGTCAATTGCCATGGAATACTGGGTCACCTTTATAAACAATTTCAATTTGTAAAATCTAATTTTGATATAGGAAACAAATGTTTTCCAGCTATCATGCTGCTTCTCTTTTATATATCTGACATATTTGGTTTTTGTGGTGGAATTATCAAGAGGGTTCTTATGCTATGTAATTCCAAATTGAAACCTCAGTCTGTTAATTTGTCCTGAACTAATTGTTTTTTTCTTTCTTTCTTTTCCTTTGATATAATGTATTTGTACCATCATAGACATTCTTTCCTTTGTTTATTTCCTTTTATTTTTTCCCTTTTATTTCTTTACTTTTTGTTGAAAACGAACACCATCAATTACTGCTATTTCTCATTGTTTACTTTTTAAAAATGGATAGGCTGAAGCGCCAAAGAAAAAGGCCACCAAATCCCTCTATGCAAAAGCCACTGACACTGGAATTGATCCTGAATTGGCTGCAAAGAAACTGAACATGGATTGGGATTCTGCTGCTGAAATTGAAGAGACAAATGCTGATGATGAGACAGAAGTGCCTCCAGCAGTGGTCGGTTCCTAACCTGCCTTAAAGATAATTTGTGATTCTTTTGTTTTGCTTCTTTGGTCTGGTTAGCCACCGTGGCTATTTCTATTTGAATTATGATGCCATAATTATAATAAAGGAATTTGGTGCCAGCATTAACTTTTATGAAATCTTGAAATTAGTTGTAGTATGTATCTCTACGTATTTTGTATGGGCACAAGACCACAAGCTATGTTTGTGTTAGATTAAATGATTTAAATCACATGGATAATTAGTTAGATTTAAAGGACGTGCATTATGAGTAGTATTAGGTATTACTCATTATACATGTGCTGATTTCCTCTTTTGCTTAATAATGTAGTTGGTATAAATATCTAGCTGAGTGGGTTGGTTACACTTAATGTTTCGCATCAAACTCTTCTCTAATTCTATTTGATATTAGTAGTTTGATGAAAGGAAGCCACTAAAATGTAGAAGTCTATAGTTTGATTTTGTAATACAGATTAGTTAGTGTATTTGCTACGAGTTTTAAAAATTTGTTGGAGCAAAATAAGGAGCTCTTAATATTATTCTTTAGGTACATTTTCTTTTTCTTTTTTAAATATTTTTTATTAGTGTCTTTTTCCCCCTTATGGTCAACCCTTTGAACTTTCAACTGAAGATGCTCTTTCTTCTGCAGGGCTATGGTGCGCTATACTTGGTTTCGGCTTTCCCCATTATTATAGGCATTTCAGTAGTTTTGATCTTGTTTTACAATTCCCTCCAGTAGGAACTGGCATTCCACTCAAATTCACTGTATAATATCACAGTATATTGAAATTAGTATATTGCAATGTTTACCAAACTGCTTACTAAACACAACCAAAATTAGTGTTTTTGGGGAAAACTGCTTATGAAAACAAAAAAAATCCAATGCTTGTTGCCATTGATAGTTTATTTCCTGCCTAGTAAATGTTCATTGATATTTAATTATTCATTATGGTTGACCCTACGTACACTGTCTCTCTCTGATGGGGGCAACGCCAGCACGTTTCGTGGTTTTTTATCACGTCGTGCATAGTTAATTAAATGAATAAAAGGAATAATTGACCATTTCATTGTTATTTCCTATATGAGAAATCAATGTATTCTTATGGGAAAAATATATAGTTAATCTTGGTTAGAGAGCAAACATGATCATCACAACTAAGATGTGGATGGACAAGCTACCATGTTGCTCACTTCACGTTCTATGCATTTTTTCCCATATAAGTGGTGCCATCATCTACCATCTCCCATCTACAAGTCCATTGCAAGTCGAGTTTCTGGTATATAAAAATCCCTGTTATCAGAAAGCATGGCTTCCAAAAGTTAGAAAAAATCAACAAAGATAAAGCAGGCCTTGCAATGATAGCCAAGGGTGATTTCTCTGTAACAATGATGGACGAACCAAAAATCTCAATGAAGAAGAACGCGCAAAAAGAATCTTCAATTACATCTTTGGCAACCACTGATTTGCACTATTTATCATTACAGCTACAACATCCAAAGCCAAAATTCCTTAGCCTTAGTCTTCCAAATTCAGCCAATTCCTCACCACTGTTCACTTCAAATCTGACGAAGAAGAAACCGAAAGACAGGAGCATAGAATCACCATGGCTAGCTAGTACACTGAAGCAACAGTTTCTGCCACAAGAAATGCACTTAAGGAGGAGCAAGTCATGTGGTGAAGGAAGAGAATGTGCAGCCTCGGATGAGTTTGATCTCTGGTTGGTGAAACCAAGTGCAGTGGAACTTGAAGACATGAATCATGATAGTTATGCCAAAACTGAAGTCACCAAAGAAAGTCCTGTGAGTGGCAAGGACATGGAAACATGTGAAGATGAAGGGTTCAAATGCAGTGCTCTTTGCCTGTATCTGCCAGGCTTTGGGAAAGCAAAGGCAGTTAAAACAAGAAAGGAAGGGTCAGAAATGGAAACTGCAATATCCAGGACTGTTTCTTTGGAAAAGTTTGAATGTGGTTCTTGGGCTTCTTCTGTATTGTTCCATGAAATTGAAGGAGACTCCATGAATTCCTACTTTGATTTGCCTATGGAATTGATCAAGGGCAGTGCTAATGATGTGCATGCACCCGTTACTTCAGCTTTTGTCTTCGATAAAAACCTTAAAGGGGTTCTCAAGACTGGTTCCTCTAGAGCTAGTGCTGGAAAATCAGATACATCACCTCACCAAGTTCGTTTTTCTATATCATCTTCTACATCTTACCCTGCCTCTCCAGCATCCTGCATTACTCCTCGTTTAAGAAAAGCCAGAGAGGATTTTAACGCCTTTTTAGAAGCACAAAGTTCATGAAGATGATGGCAACTTGGAGTGAAAAAAAAAATCACACTGTAGTTGGTTCTGCCACTTTTATGACAACCGTTTAATATGAGCTACATGTTAACTGAATAATTAGTAAGGGAAAATACATGATGCTTTTCACTAGAGATACGAATGAGTGCACATAATCTTCTCATCATGCACAAAGTATATTCAGCTATGTAATTTGAGGCATATACTCTAACGGCAAATGTTTTACTTGATCTTCACTCAAATTTGGCCCACATAAGCAAGATATATAATTTTTTAAGGAAAAAATTTCTCTAAAGTGAGTTAATCTGCAAGCAAATTGTACTTTAAAAAACTTTAGTGAATTGAGATTCCAATTCATTTTAAATTAAATCAGTAATATGCATATTCTTACTTGTTCACTTCAGGAACAAGTCTGTTTCAAGTGAGAATTCTTCATTACTTTTAAAAATGGTTCGTCAAACTAAAAGCATAGAAAGTAGATGGTTGAATCACTTAAAAAAAAGTATATGGTTGAAAGCACTTAAGTTCTAAAATAATGAGAGCATATAATAATGGTTTGGTCCCGAAAGACCAAAATAATTTTAAGACTTTTTTAATTTGAAACAATTTATTATTTATTAATTCAATTAGTAAAGGGGAAAGAAATTAGAAAAGAAAAGCTCAAACCTTATATGGATAGGTGGTTTAAGCTGTATATGCTTGGTTTTCTTTAAGTAGGATTTCATATCCGAGTTTTGTACATAGAAAAAAAACCTTGTTGAAAATGTTAATTCTACTGTGTTATGAATGTTCTAAATTCGAAAAGAACTACTTTCTATAAAGAATACCTATAATCTAAATAAAAAAAATCGATAAAAAATTATGATTTCTCTTTTAGAATAATCAAAACATAAAAATTAACTTAAAATAAAAGATTAGAATTAGACTACCTAATTAAACTTAGGATTGGTAGATAACAGGGACGTGTCCCCCATGACAAGCACTATAAACAAGGGTGCATGCTTTTCATGCATGCATAGTTGCAGACCAACACTCAAGCAATTTACCTTGAGAGATTTGAAGGGAGAGAAGGTCGTGGAAGAGATCAACGAAGGCTGTGGAGACAGTTCTAATATTTCAATATATCTTCAAGCAAATTCCAAAGGAGTAGGGATAATTTAATTTTTCTCAAAAACTATGACATTTTCTTAAGTTGATATAAATGTTATATCTTTTGAATCTAACCTTTTCTTTTATGAAGGAAAAACCAAGCATGAAGTCATGACTAGGCAGAAATCTTATATATAATTGACAGTTGGAACTTGGAAGAGGGATTTGCAACTCCAAGAGGATGACCACATAGTTATTTTTTAAGATCTAAGACAAAAATTAAGTCCATAGTGTAAACATCCAATTATGTCCGAGACCTCTAACCATTAAGATTAATCAAAAAACCTACACTGAAATAAATATAAAAATAAAAAACAAAAAAATAAAAAATAGTAAAATGAATAAACAAAGAAAAAACAAAAATTGCAAAATTTTTAAGAGAAGTAGAAATAAACAAAAGTTGAAAACTAAAAGATATACATAATAATAAAAACATAAAAAAAATATATAAATAAATATAAGAATTATAAAAATATGTAAAAAAAAATAAAAAAATAAAAAAACAATAAGAAACAAAAAAAATCAGAAAAGAGTTTCTTTTTGAAAAAAATAAAAATTTTAAACAAATCAGAAATAAAAATAAATAATAAAGAAAATATGAAATAAAAAAATATAATACTAATATTAGTTAAACAAATAAAAATTGTAAAAACAGGAAATTAAAAAACAAAGTTTAAAATATGAAAAATTAAAAGATTTTAAAAAATCTAAAACAAAAATCAGAGTAAAAATAAAAGGAAAAAAGGAAAACTAAAGAAAACTAAAGGAAAATTAAAGAAATTAAAAGAAAACAAAGTTTAAAATATGAAAAATTAAAATATTTTTAAAATCTAAAACAAAAATCCGTGAAAATAAAAATCTAGAAAAATTATAAAAACAAAAGTCTGTAAAAGTTAAAGAAATAAAAATATGTAAAAATTAAAAAGAAAAATCTGAAATTAAGGAAAAGATATAAAAAATAACAAATAATAATAATAATAATAGAAAATAAAAAGAGAAGTAATAGTTTTTTCAACGACTTTTCTCTTGGTGCATTCTCCGGTACCTTTGTAAATTTGGGGGTACGGTACCCTGAGCAATAAAAAACAGACATGTGTACAATAACATTTATTATGGTCAACTTTAATATAAAAGTTTTTATATTTACTTTAAATAAACCAAAGTTTTAATATTTATAATTTGGTCCTTGGTTTTATTTATTTATTTTATTAATAAAATCCAAAATAATAATATTTTTCAGTTAACTATGGTTAACTTATAACTGTGGTTAGGAAAAAATGATTGACAGCGGAGCAACTTCCTACCCATCCCTCTCCTGCCTTTGTCTCTTATGTTCATTACGCATTAGGGCATACTCTCATCTTCCCAATACACATGTCTTAGCACTTGGTAGGTGTCTTGCCGTAGTTCTTTGGTTGGTTGGTAGGTGTTTGCGACGTTCGTCAGTAAGAGAACTTTTTTCTGTGTTTGCGGTGCGCGATGGGTAGGTGAAGTTCTTGGTGTGGTGTTGGATCTTGGCGCGATAGGAAGAGGTACTTGTATTTGTTCTTGCGGCTCGCTTCTTCTCCATGTTCATCGGCTTGCGACGTCTGCATTAACTTCTTTGTTGATTAGTGATGTGAGTTCGAATTTTGCTGAGGAATTTTCTACATCCTACTTTGATTTCTGAAAACAAGTGGTACGAATTTATTTTGTTTATTTAAATATATTTTCTAAGCAATTTGATCTGGTATGTTTGTCTTTAGTTTATGTAGAAATTTGTCCATATAATTTTTGTAGATCAGAATGGAAAAAATTTGTGAAGGAGGTACTGATGATCAGAAGTTAGTTGCGAAGGTAACATTTAGCAATCCGAAATTAATTGGTGATGAAGAAATCAAAAAATTTTCTTACAAGGAAGTAGGTAATTTATCATACGATGACATATGGGGGTTGGAATTCAGCTGTGAAAGTGAAGCTGTTGATTTCTACAATCTTTATGCTAGAACTAAAGGTTTTTTTGCTCGAAAAGATGAAGTTGGTAGAGATTGTTTAGGAGGGATAATTATGAGGCAAATGGTTTGTAGTCGGAAAGGCTACAGGCACAGGAAACACTATTTCAGAACTAATCGCATTAGAGATCCAAGACCTTTAACTAGGACAAATTGTGAAGCTAAATTCCGTGTGCAGATAAACCAGAAATCAAGTAAATGGAAGGTAGTGTCTTTTGTTGATTCACATAACCATGAACTTACCCCAGCTGATCATGTTCATTTAATTCCTGGATTTCGATCTCTTCACTATGGGGATAAAGCACAAGTCAATAGTTTGCATTTGCATGGTGTACAAACATCACATATTTATGGTTTGATGGTTGGACAAAAAGGTGGTCATGGAAATGTGGGTTTTTGTAAAAAAGATTTGTACAATCATATTGATAGAGAAAATCGAGCAAAAATAGAAGACGGTGATGCTTTTGCTGCACTTTGCTATTTGCAAGCAAAGGCTGACAATGATGAGATGTATTTTTCTAAATTTACATCTTGTGATGATGGGAGGTTGCAGAATTTGTTTTGGACAGATGGTTGCAGCAGAGTTGACTATGAATGTTTTCGAGATGTTGTAGCCTTTGATACAACGTACAAAAAAAATAGATACAATCGACCGTTGGTAATATTTTGTGGTTACAACCATCATGGTGAAACCACAATTTTTGGATTTGCATTAGTATCAGATGAAAGTACAAAAACATACAAGTGGGTGTTGCAAACATTTTGTGAAGCTATGTTCTTTAAACATCCCAAAGGTATTGTAACTGATGGAGATCATGCAATGAAGGAGGTTGTGAAGGCTGTGTTCCCTGATTCTTGTCATAGACTGTGCGCATGGCATATCCAAAAAAATGCTGCTGAAAATGTGAAGAACAAAAAATTTTTGGAAGATTTTAAGCATCTTCTTTATTGCAATTACAATCCAAAAGAATTTGAGGAGGAGTGGAAGAAAATTAATGATAAGTATGGGCTTAGGGAGAATAGATGGATGAGAAAGATGTATAAAGTGAAGAATATGTGGTCATCATCATACCTACGGGACAAATTTTTTGGCGGAATTAGAACGACTTCATTATGTGAAGGTATCAATTCTTTCATAAAGAAGTATGTTAAGAATAAGAGTAGTCTTGTTGATTTGATGCATAATTTAGAGCGTGCTGTGAAACAATATCGACATAATGAGTTAGTATCAGATTTTAAGTCATCCTATTTTTTTCCTATGATGACAAGTGCCTTGTACATGTTTGAAGAAGTTGCTTCCAAAGTGTATACATGTAAAAAATTTAAAGAGGTAAAACAAGAAATTGATTCTGCAGTAAGACTTAATGTGGTTGGTCGAATTGAGTCTCATGATGATGTGAAACTTGTGATGAATGTTTTTGGCAGCCCAAACAAGGAGTATATAGCTGTATTTTTAAAGAAGGAGTTTACATTTGTTTGTGAGTGCAACTTATTTGTAAGTGATGGCATTCCATGCTGTCATATTTTTTGTGCGATGAAGCAGTTGCATATGGACACCATTCCAAGTAGTTTGATATGTAAAAGGTGGATAAAGTCTGCAAAGGTTGATTGTTTGTCAATAATTTGTACAAATGATGTTGATGTTGACAAACAGAAAGCCATGATGCTTCGTGAAGGAGCACTTTCAGGCTTTTGTAATAGGTTGGTGAAGCTTGTTGGTAGTGATGGGAATAAGTTTTTGGAGGCTTGTGCAGATATAAATAGAATTATTTCAAAATTTGAAAAACAAAATTGTGTGAACAGGAAGGAAGGAAATCAATGTTCGATTATCGGGGATCCCATCCTTGTTAAAACAAAAGGTGCCCCTAGAAAGAAAAATAAGTATGGGAAGAGAAAAAGATGTGGAAATTGCAGAAAAACTGGACACACTATTAGAAAATGTCCAAGATTTGTTTATGAGGATATGCTTAAACCTGTCGCTGAAGAGTTGTCATCCTCTGGTGATGTATGAAAAATGAGTGTTTAATTTTTGTGTTCTTATTATTATTGTTTATATTATATCTTTAAATTGTTACATGCTGATTATTATGTAGGATGATAGTGTCCTTAATGTGGCAAAGAAAGGGAAAAATTTGATGACAGTATGCAATGACAATGACATACAGCATGAGAAGGCATGTGATGTGAAGCAATTTATTTACATTACTAGTTTGATAACTAATATTATACTTGTATTTAAATTGTAAATTGCAGCATTGTGCAGGGTATGGACAATAATTTTCAGTATGGAGTCTATGACAAAAATGAGCCTGGTTTAATACCCACCCAATGCTCTGTTAAAGTATGTTAACCCAATGATGATTTAATATTGGACCATTGATATATTGTAGTATTTTATTTGTTCATTCTGTACTCTGTTAAAATTTTTTTGCTGTATAGACTGTTAATGGAAATGGAGCAAATTGTGTCCGTGGAAATGTTAAAGTTGATGATGCTGATAGTGCTGTTTTGCCAAATGGTGCTGTTTTTCCAAGTGGACGTGCACAATTAAACACCACCTTCACATCTTTATTGCAAAACTTGCATGAGTTAGGAAACAATGTTGGTCTACCTATTATGATGCATTCTAAAGGTATTGTGGTTGTTAAAGCTTATCTTCTTTATTTGTTGTTGGTGCTTTTAGAGGTTTAAACAAATTTTTGATTGGTATAGGATCAAGTGAATCAGTGAACATAAGAGCAAAGGATGAGTTTTACTAAGTACAAGGTTGATGAGGTACCTTTAGTTGGATGATACCTTTACTTTTGTTAAATCATTTTATTTGACATAAAAGTTTAAAAACTGTTGCAGGTATCTTTCGTTTTGCAATGAACTCAATGGAGTACTGGTTCCAGTGGAGTACTGGTTGAGTCTTATATTTTCTCCTGATGTTGAAGAATTTATAAATATTTGCATTAGAGGCTTAAATGTATTGTACAATGGACTTCATAGTCCTGAACAACTATTTTTTTGTTTGGTATTTCTGAATTTCTGAATTTGTAATTTACGATGGGATTATTTGATATTTTGAGATTATTAAATTGCAGTAAATATGTCTATTTGGTTTGCTATAGCTTATGTGGTGTATATTGTTATATCCAGGAAACCACTGTCCATTTCCAAATGATCAAGCCTGCTCAAGTGGCTTCCTATCACTTTTATTAGAAAACATGTACATTAATGCGGGAATAAAAATTCTTTTTAATGCTATCTTTTTTGTTCCACATAAAAAAATTATTTTTAAATTTATTATTTTATTAAAAAAATTCTACAACTTTGCAAAATACATATTATTTAAAAATTGGTTAACATATCTTTTATATATATATATATATATATATATATATATATTAAATATATCTCTAATTGAATAAAAAAATAGTTCTTTAAAAATGAATTGCAACATAAATACGTTTTTTTAAACAGAAAACATTTTATTTGAGTTACATAATCTAAGTACTGATTTAATATTTAATTATGCAGTAAAAAAAATAAAAATTTAAAATATTTTGTATTGTATCTATAATTAACGATTTATTAATCATAAAATATTTCTATTACTTAAACTAAATTATTGAAATATATTTAATTTTATATACGAAACATAATGTTAAATTATAATTTCATAAAATATTGCAAAAATCTTATAAATTATAATGTCAAAGAATTTATTATTTAAAAATATTAAAATATTTAATAAAAACATTAAATGAATTAATATCTTTAGTTATAATATACTTATTTACATCTTTATTAAAAAAACTAGATTTTATAAATATTATGTTAGCAATAAAAATGACTATATGTTTTAAATTTCATTTTAATATTTTATAAATAATATTTTACTTATAATATCCCAATATGATAATTAATATATGTTCTCAATATAAATTAAATTATAATAATATTTACAATTTAATTTTAATATTTACAATTTAATTTAAATTTAAATTAGTATATATTGTCATATTCTTATTAAATTATAATATTATTTTTTACAATTAATTTTAATTTTAATTTTAATTAGTATATATTTTAAATATAAATTAACTTATAACAATATTTAAAAACCATATCTAATTTTTAATGAGTATATATTATAAATTTTAATTTTAATTACTAAGATGTAATAATATTTAAAAAATACCAAAATCATAGCTAACATTCAAAAATGATATCTAAAATATATATATATATCATATCTAATAAAATAATTTCTAAAATTTAATATAATAATTAAAAATATAAGATGTAATAATTTTTTAAAAATATAAAAATGCTCATAAATCAAATTTTCTTCTAAAAATTTTAATTTAACTTTATAACAAGTGCAGGACTTAAAATGTAAAATACATAATATAATATAAATTTAAAATATTTCATATTTTAAATTTAATTTTATTAAATATAAAATTGTTCTAATATGTAAAGAGTAGGGTTTAGGGTTATATTTCTTACTTACTACTAAGATGTAATAATTTTTAAAAAATATAAAAATGCTCATAAATCAAATTTTGTTCTAAAAATTTTAATTTAACTTTATAATAAGTTATGAGATAAAATGTAAAATACATAATATAAATTTAAAATATTTTATATTTTAAATTTAATTTTATTAAATATAAACTTGTTCTAATATGTAAAGATTAGGGTTTAGGGTTATATTTCTTACTTACTACTATGATGTAATAATTTTTAAAAATACATATATCATATCTAAAATTTTAATTAACATTTCATGATATGATATATTTTAAATATTCTTATTTTTAAAATGTATATACATATATTATCATATATTTTTAATTTTAGTATATATATATATTATACCATATATTGTAAATATTAATAAATTTAAATATAAATTGTATTTTTAATAATATATATATTATACCATATATTGTAAATATTAATAAATTTAAATATAAATTATATTTTTAATAATATTTTAATAAAAGATAAAATATTAAATAATGATTAAAAAGTAAATATATGACTTATATTGCGTCATATCTATTTTAGGATCAAATGGAAAAGATATCTTTCTGACTTACCCTGATATAGGATTTCAAAAACCCTAAGCATTGTGTCTCTTCACATTCTGCAACTGCCCCTGTGTCTGTAAAGCAATAATGGCGTCGTTTCGGTGTTCAGCAAAGCATTCGACGTTTAGCAAAAGGTTACGTTCTTGTGTATATATAATACATTTAATGGTGTTTGATTATGTATTAATTGTTTACCCATTTGTAGAAAAAAAGTAAGAAACCTAAACTCTGTTACAGAAGACTACAATGGCCGGAAGAAGAAGATATTTCTGACCAAGGAAGGCCGCGAGGAGGACAAACCCGCAAGAATTATACAGTGAGTCTATGTCATCTCCCGCACCACCAACACCTGTGTTCAACCCAAACCCCGTAACCGCACCTAAACTGAACCCTAAAACTATTGTTGGCGAAGGAGAAGGTACAAAACATGTTCCTGGTGTCATCATCCTATCATCAAGGTACTGTATAAGTACATGCATTCTTTTAAATAATCATATTACTTAAGAATAATGATGGACACAACATCGCAGTCGTGTCGAGGAAAGGAGTAAGCGTAGAGGAGGTGAGGATGCATGTCCACAACCTGAAGAGCATGCCGACGAAATGCGTGTCCACGACTTTCTTGTGGAAGCTCCAAAATCAAATGCGGTATTTTTTGGTTCTTACTAGATTAATCGTAATAATGATAATATATTTAATAATCGTACATTAATATTCTACTAATATTGTACTAATTTTTAGGAACTATTGGTTAAGATTGAAAATTTGGAAAAGGCTGTCAA
This sequence comes from Canavalia gladiata, assembly GCA_037954105.1. Lineage (NCBI taxonomy): Eukaryota > Viridiplantae > Streptophyta > Magnoliopsida > Fabales > Fabaceae > Canavalia > Canavalia gladiata. The sequence goes on along the minus strand of CM075658.1, from coordinate 33,169,475 downwards.
GGAAATCAAAGAAGCTTTGTCTTTGATAACTCAAATCTTGACTCAAAACTCCCAACAAAGTGCAGGACTTCATTTGCTGAATTTGAACACTATTTCCACCCCAAAACAATCTGGATTGACTGACCAACTTAGGACAAAGATGATATTGAGGAAGCTGGACTCTCCCCAACCCCAACCCCTGAATCAACAAACCCAACCCTCCTTGATGAAAAACACATTGAACAACAGATAACGAAGAGGTTATTCTCGCCCAAAAAAAAAACAAGCCCCCAAAAATTACTCCACACTTTTGGCACAACCACTGGTTATTACATAACCAGCAAGAAAAAAAGCATTCCAAGAAAAACTGCTAAGATTCAAGCCCCTTATGTCCCTGACGTAAGTACCAAAAAAAATTTAAGTGTTTGGTATTTTCTCCTTGTATTGTATCCCACTGAAATTGATGGTATTCATTTCCTATGTGTTTTGTAGTGGATTGGTACCATATTTAATCCCCACCAACAAATTTCATTCACAATTACAGAGAAGGCTGTCGCTGCTTACATATATGGGACAAGCAGTGACGAATTGATGATAAACTGGTAAATATTGTATTATTTTAACAAACATTTCATAAACTACTTAAATATACTTAAATTATTAGTATCCATTTTTAGGGAAGAGGTATTGATCATACAACACAATGATTATTGTCATGGAAGACGGGCAACTTTTAATGGATTGAAGCCCAAGGAGATGGTTGAACAGGATGTAAGTACCTACCCATAAGAATATTTGTTTGAATAAAATCATTGAGTAGTAATTTTTTAATTTACTGGCCCTCTCACAGGTTCTGGACTTGGTGGCCTCATTGAAGACATTTAACGAAAATTCAAATACTAGTTCAACGGGTGATTGGTTCCTGCCCACATCATTTGCAGTAAGTAATTCATTACTAAATTAGTATTCATATTTATATACATATTCTTCATACCATGTATATAACTTTGTACATAACTTTTATTTGTTTTAAGCAATTTATATTGGGTCATCGGGATACCACTCCAGAAATGATGGCCAGTTATTTCAAGACAGATTTATGGGATACGTTGACTACGTCAACAAGGTCAGCATATCTAAAGTTTCTTTATTCTGTTATCATTAATATACTTCACTCATTTAATTTTTATTAAAATGTTAAAAAGATATATGTACCAATCAACGAGGACAATGTCCATTGGTACCTGCTTGTGTTCGATCTTCAAAACACTGCCTTGATAATGCTTGACTCATACCTTTCATCTGAAAGGCTGGATCACAGAACTAGGACTATAAAGAAAGTGGTAGGTTACTTTCTTATAAACATTGAATCTGCTTTTTATGAGACCCCATAAGGACATTAACAATTCAATATGAACAGGCCCTGTGTTTGGAAGAAATGTTTAGCCTGTCTGACTTCTATCAATATGATTACACACTCAAACCACTAGTGTCTAATTTTGATGTAGTGGTACCGCAGGGAATAAATGTTCAAGGAAGCGAATCGTAAGTAATAAATTCTTTATTTTTGTCATGTCATCACATATGAATTTTTAACATCCCAATAATGCATTTTCTTATTACAGCAATGACTGCGGTGTGTGGGTGGCTATGTGGATGATGGAGAATGATAAATCTGATTTCAATATGCATGTGAGTTGGCACTTATATACCAATTAAATTCATTTTTGAAAAGTGTTTTATGGTATCTAAATATTTTCTTCAATGTAGATTGATGATGGAACCAGACTGAAACTTGCAATTGATTTGGTCATGAGCCCATACAACACTTTGAGAGATCAAGTCATTGCAAAGGCAAATAGATTTCTTAAGGATTACAGGGCTATAAATTGATTCATATACTGTTGCATGGTTGTAAGCCATGTCGGACAATTTATGTTTAAACTTTTCTGTGGAACTTTTTTTATTATTTCGTTCTCTGTGGACAATATGCACAACTTACCCTTTTTGCTGAACAATTTATTTATATTGAATATATGTTTATGTTTGTCTTGGACATATTTATTGTTATGCTTTGTATACTGTATTGGATATTTATTTTTATTGGTTTATATACTGTCATGGATGAATGTACTTTGTTAAATTTCCTCTGTTAAATTGGGCTTGATGGATGGATCTTTGAACCAACATTTCGTCAACAAAGGAAAGATGTGCTCTGTCGATACCAGCCAATAAATTAAAGAGCAAGGAATGAACGACACTTGACATTACTAACAATTCAGAGGAACCAAACGAAGGCTAGAAGCTACGTTAATTAGACTTTCTCGGTGGTGATAATGTAACTAGATTTAACTTTTTTTTTCTTTTTTTTAGAGATTTTGTTACAAAATGTATACTGTAATGATGATTGGTTTGAGCAATTGAATATGTCAAAATAAATTGGACTAATTTTCTTTGTCCTTTCCCTTATATTTCCTTTTTTTTTGTAACTGCTACTTTTATTTGTTATTCTGCTATTGTGTTTTGTTTCGGGCAAGAAATCATTATTTACCAGTTTAAATAGCAAATAAATCATTAACTTGCTGGAGAAGGAAGCAATCATGTTTTTAAAAGTATTAAATTTAAGAACACGAGTTATTTCAACATCTTCTACTAGTTATCCTATAGTCTTCACTTCTTCTAGGATGTGTGATGTATATGCAATTCTAAAATGGTTTATTAATGTATGTTTCAAAAGTTTTACAATAAGAGGCTTGTATTCGATTGACTTCATATGAGTTATTTCTGTTTATGCATTATTAGACAGTTAAGATAAGTTATCAAAACTTTTTATGTTGTACACAGCGAACAGTCAATACAAATAGAATAGGAATTCACAAAGCAACTTTTGAATAAGTAATGTTGTCGAATCTAATCATCCAATTTCAATTCAACAAGTACTAACAAGACCATAAAAAGGCCTTAAACCATAAAAACGCCTTGCATACTCAAGAAGTAAATAGAAACAAATCTTACTGTTAAATCCAGACAAATGTGTATACAATCTCAAATCTGAAAAATTTTTATTCGACTATACACATTATCATTCAAATACAAACTTGCAATCATTCAAATATTGCAAAGCAATACCTAGTATCACATTATATTTGTAACATAGTATTTATACAAAATATCTTATGAAATTAAAGTATAAAATTTCGTAAACAAACACCACATCTTATAATAACAGCAATTAAACAACCAAATAAAATTATCCCCAAACTCGATACAATGAAAATTAACTTCAGATGCATTCTCTCCCGTTTGTTTGCTTCAGCTCTAAGCACTTCCAATTTTTCAATGTCCTGTTCCTTATTTTTTAAATGACATTGCATTTCAATCAGCTCTTTGCTAGTACTTGAGCATTGGCCACATTGGATTGCATTCATATTCAATTGCATTCCATTATGATGATCAGAAGATGGATCCACCCAATCATAATAATTACATCCCTACAAGTTCAAAAAGAAAATTTTAATCCAAAACCAATTTAATTTAAAATAAATTTACTTACTTCATTGTTGTAAACATTTCTTCTAGCACATTTGTAGTATCTTCTACCAGGATTTTTAGTAGACCAAGAGGTCTTCAAAATAACAGGTAGTCCACAGCAGCAAATCCTTGAGTCCGATGATAAAAGACCACTCATAGGAGAAGAATCCGATTGAGAACACATTTTAAACAGTCTTCAGCATAATCAAAGGGAAATATTAATATCAGTTACAAACAAGAGAGCATGAGTAAGAAAAAAAATAAGTGCAAGCTTTGCTAATGATATAAGCTGGATATTATGTGTGATAAAGACGAAGACCGAATGGTGCGAAGCAAGGCTTAATTTATGTATTGGCATTAATATGCAGAGGATTTGTCATGCCTCTGAATGATTTGTCATGGCTCACATTTTCATTCATGCAATTGGATCTGGCATAAGTTGCATTCATGTCCAAGTAAATATAATTTGCAAAAAAATAGTAACAATCAAGGCCACTAAAAAATAGACAAAGACAATAAAGTCTTTAACAAAAGCATCATGGTTGAAAAGAAACCTATCAAAACTCCAAGTCCAACCATGACAAAGCATCTGTTAAAAATTAGAATAAGCCCTAAAAGATTGGCAGGGCAACATAATTATGATCCTAAATTAACTTTGAGGAAGAAAACTGCAATGCAATGTCTGCAAGCTATTCATCATGAACCAGTAAAAATTTGGAATATCTACTTTGAAAAACAATAAATAATTAAATACATTAGCAAGAAGTGGAATTAGCTTATTTCAAAACCAAGCACAAACAATTTGTAGTTTCTTTTTAATTTCTATTCTAAATTAAGTGCCAACATACATTTTACAAGTTAAAAATATGGAAAATCACAAACAATATAAAAATATCCTTTCATATAGAAATTTTTTTTAATTAAAATAGCACCCAGATAGGTAACAAAAAAGGCAAAAGCACTCACAGCGAAGATTTATGTTTCTGTAGATGTTGTCTACACATACGAAGATACAAATCAACAATAACAGGAAGGAAAAACTAATTGCATGCAGACTCGGATGAGGGAATACAAACAATAAATGCAACGGAACGCAAGCCAAGGTAAGGTCACCAACAAATGGATCAAAAAAATCAAAGTGAGAAAAAGATGATATTTACAAAGAACATTTAAGGAAAAATAAAAAAAATGTACACATAAAGGATGTATAAAAACCATCTTTATATTACCCAAATGATTTTGTTGGAAAAAAAATGTACCTAAAAATGGTTCAAACAAGTAAAACGCAAACAATGCTGGAGGATAGCAGAGTGGAACAAACAATGGTGCAGAGCGAAATGAACAGTACAATAAGCAGAGAACAGCAAACATGAGAGGACGAAAACAGAGAGCGGAACGGCAAAGAGTAGAGGAAAGGAACAAAACAGAAAAAAGAATTAGGGAAAAATCATATTAACTCAACTCAACATAAACCCTAATAGCATTTCAGTTAACTTAACTCAACATCTTTTTATTTTGATTAAAAAAAATAAACTTAAAAAAATTGTTATATTTAAGGGCTAAACTGCAAATATTATAAAATATGATTATGATAAAAATGGGATCAAAATATAAATATTTTAATTTTTTTTCTAATATAAAAGTTGACCATAATAAATGTTATTGTACACATGTCTGTTTTTTATTGCTCAGGGTACTGTACCCCCAAATTTACAAAGGTACCGGAGAAAATACCTTTTCTCTTGGAGTTTTTTGGGAGAAAACAAAAGGAGGTCCAGGGAAAAGGGGGTCTAGGCATCTGATATTCAAGAAAGATAACAGAAAAATTTTCAGGGATCAAGGGAGAAACAAGGAAGAAAGGAGACTCGATTGGGAGGAGGGTTCTTGGAGTCGGGGGCAGTGTGAATAGCTGGCTCTTCTTGGTCACAAAGGGGGCTCAAAGGGGAGTTTAACTGGAAACAAGAAGGGAGGGATGAGAAAGGGAGAAAGAGCTTTTAAAAACCTCCTCTACAATTCTAGTCATGAAGACCCTGATGAAGCCATAATTGAGGGAAGATTCATGTCAAGAAAGGAGGAAGAGTCTCGTTTCAGCCATCCCTAGAATCAGGGAGACCCTCATCTTATGACCATAGCCTAGTGTTACTGCAGTTGTGCAGGTATTGAGCCATTGGAGGGGGGAAGCCTAGAGTTTAGTTGCTGCCAAAAGGCCCTGGGAACATCTTCTTCCTGGACGTTAGAAGCTCCCAAGAAAAATCGAATTTGCAGCAAGATTGCGGGGTTCTCTATCAATTCCACCAGACTCTTGCAAAAAGCCTTCCATCCATACATCTCCCGATTTCTTCGTCCTGGAGGAGAGTCCTCATACTACTTGGAACTCGCCATATCCGGGTTAGTACGACTTCTCTATCTCTATAGTAAACTGAATTTAGGGTAGATAGAGGAGCTTGGTTGAATCGGATTATATTCACTTAATGAACATGTATGAAAGCTAGAGAAAGGTTAGGAGTCATAACCCTTTTTGTTGTGATTGTTGGATCCTGTATGAGAACCTAGTAAGGGACATGCATACGAGGCCTCTACCTCTGAGATTATTGGTTGTAGTTATGTTCAGCATGTCTCATCCCTAATTGAAGAAGTTACGAAATCGGTCTTACACAGACTCTTGACGTAACTTTTCCTTAAGACGGCAGCAAGTAATGAACGTGACTTCGATATGATCTTGCTTGAGATTTCTTGGTAGTGTGGTGTATGTGTGGAGGACTCTTATTGGTTCAATGAAATTAGGTAGATACAGAATACCCCAAGGAAAGGTGGCGCTGTTCGTCGGTTTCATTATCCCCAATGCGGGTGATGTAAGTTCGCCTCCACCGTAGCCTCCACGTCTATGTAGGACGAACTTAGGTCGAACGTTAGTATGCCACTGATCAGCACCTCGAATCTTTTATTAGATCTTGATTTGATTGTTTAGCTTCGTATGATCTTCCAGTAGGGACTAGGTCCTCACCAACAAGGAGTGGCCATCACTCGCGGCCTGCTCCGTGGCTCAAAGGACATGGATTCATCATTAGGGTGGTAAGAGTCTTATGCGGGACAACCAGAACGCATTAGAATCTTGCACTGCATGTCTTCGTCCCCTATATGCAACATCAAGAAATGACCATGTAAAAGGGCCAACGTCCAATAAGAAGCCCATGCAACATCTTGAAAGACCCAATGCAGCTGCACCTAAAAGGGTGGATAGATAGTTGTAGTAACAGCAACTCAAAGAGTATTTCAAGGGCTCAATAATGTCTGAACTGGTAGTCATGACCACCTCCGGCTAAATCAGGTGCTGATCCTAGATGGAAGCCAACGTTGCGTAGCTTAAAGATGAGGAACAAGCCATCAATGAGCTCGGCCTTGGCATGTTTTTGTTCGAATGTTTGATGCTAGCTCAATGACCCAACTGCAAAATCCAGTGTAGCCAATTCAGCCTCAGGAAATCAAGCCTTTGGTATGGAGTCACATGGTGTTTTTGGACCAAGCAGCCCACATACAGGGTATGTTCCCACGCCTAAAGCTAAGACCAAATTTTGTTTCTCTGCAAATTTCTCTAGGCGTTGAAAATGCCATGCAAAAAAGGAGTTCAAATCAATGAAGGGCCTACCAAAAGCCTCCCCCAATCTCGAGCGGATTCAAGGTGCTACTTTGGATAAGGAAGTCATGTAGTTGGTGCTTGGTCTAGCGCCAAAACCCTAGAACCAAACGAGCTCTATGGCTGCAATCTCATCAAAACACATAATGTGGTCAACATGTGCTCATATCCATGAAGGAGACCAAGTAAATGGCCATGCGACTCTGGGCCCACGTTGAGCAATTCATACAAAACCATGGCATGCTCATGAACTTTGAACTGGGCCGCCTGTGAACTCACCCAAGTAGATATTATTCAGGAATCGGCTTTGATTTCCATCCATGCGTGAGAACGGTGATGCATGTATCTTTCCAGTGTATGCTCACATTCCTCGTGTCAAGGCTAAAAGATTGGAAACCTGGTGTTACGTTTGCCTACCCATGCAGTGATTGTGAATGAAAATTTATAAGGAGGAACCAATTCCTGCATGTAAGTGGTATCTATGTCTTAAAAGTCAACCCCCAAAAGTAAATAGTGAAGGCCAGGTTCCTGTATTCATACGCGTAGTCAAGAGAGTGGAACAAAAAGGGAGTGAATTGAAATATAGGCGGAACCCATTGATAAGTCTCGATTAAAATATAGAAGGGCCTGGACATGGTTCTCTTATATTTTTGAAGCATAAAAGGTGAGGCAAATGGCTGGGGGGGTTGAGCACTCCTTTCATAACCACTCAGACCTTTTGAATGCATTCTGGAGTGGTGTTGTCGGTCATCACATGAACGAAACCAGGATGAAAGGGAGCTCACGTGCACAGGTCCCTTGCAATTCCCATGAAGCTGATGCATGTCTCCAAAGGGGTTCTTTAAAACTTATTGAATGAGGTTAAAGACCCAACCAAATAATGGGCCATGTGGTAAGCGACCAGCCCATCTCTACCCCAAGTCTGGGTTCGAATCCCACATCCTGCACTTCTGTTTTAGTAACTCTTCGACCAAACTATGTATAAATAATAGGTGCAAATAAGACATAACTTGAATGCCTAGTCCAGTGGCTAGCATGCCAAGCACGTCCTGGAGGCGCTGGCTTCGAATCCTCCCAAAAACACAACTGTCCCCAGGTGTCAAAATTACCATTCTGCCCTCAAGGTTTCAAGAAATACCAAAACTGTCCCTAGGTGTCAAAATTACCATTCTGTCCCTAACATTTCCACTAATACCAGCTCTGTCCCCAAGTGTCAAAATTATCATTCTATCCCTAACATTTCCATTAATACCAGTTATGTCCCTATGCTCTATAATTACCAATATGCCCCTTACTTCCTCTAAAATGACTACTTTGCCCCTAAATTCATAAAAATTTCATAATTGCTAAATAAATTCATAAAAATTTCATAATTGCTAGATAAATCCCAAAATTTATAATAATTACCAAATTGCCCCAAAATTCCTAATAATTACAAAACTACACCAAAATTTCATTTAAACCTTAATTGCCTCAAAACTCAAAATGAAACTCTTCTCTCTTAAATTCAAGTTTTCTTTTTACACAAGAATCAAGATCATTTGCTAATCGTCTTTTCAAAACTTCAAAAAAATCTCTTTTTCTAAAATTTTGGGATTCTAGGTCTCACGCAATGGACTCTAAATGAGAGACTGGCGGTTCACCTGCTGTCCAACGTTTAGTAGTCTGTATAGGCCCCCATGCTGCCGTAGCCGCCTCAGGTCTTGTGCATGAGTGGACTAAAGATCCTTTCAAAAAACAAAATTTTCAAAAACTCTTTTTCAAGCACTTTCGAAGGTCAAGCTTTCAAAACAAACCAGAACTACGTAAGTCTTGAGTTTCCCATTGCATCGAGAAATACGTAGGAGCAGGATCAAGTCCTATCAGGCTAACCTTCATCAAGCTATTTATTTCATATTAATTAAGGGATCAAACTATTTTCAATAATCACACACTCAGTTTAGGAGTACCATTATTCGGAACAGGCGAATGGGGTGCCTAACACCTTCCCTGTTCGTAACCGACTCCTGAACCTAAATCTCATCCTTAAGTCAGGGTTTTTTCCAAATCTTTTTCCCTTAAATAAAAATTTGGTGGCGGCTCCACTCTAATAAATAAAATCCATTTTTAAAATTTTAACGAATTCGTCGTCTCGTCGAAATTACGGTTGCGACACATAGTATATTAGACCTCACCAAAACGTTTAATCACTCCTTGGAGGCCGCATGTAAGTACACGAACATGAAATTTGAGTACCAAACACAGATAATTCATAGCTCGGAGTTATATATATTTTGATAAAAAAAAAACGATTCAAATTTAGAACAATAAAATAATTTGTTGCTGCTTTTACTTTTAAGTCTATCATCAAATTTCCTTGTGATCAATTTTTTTTTAAATTTTTACTTTAAGGGTATAAAACCGGCCTATATTTTTTGCAACTTATTTTTTTTAAATTTTTGTTATTCTTGTTTCATATTTTTTTATTGATATATATTCTGTAAACTAATATATATATATATATATATATATATATATATATATATAATGTATATTTTTAAATTTTATAAATTAGTTTACTCGATGTATTTATAAGAAGTAAAATTAAAAATAAAATTTAATAAAAAAAGAGGAAGATGGGAAAAGTAAAAACCGGCCGTGCAAAATGCAATTGGCAATCTACCCTTTACGTTTGGCCCGATAGCTTGGTCATCGTATTTGTAACATTCTTTTTATTTTCTATATAAATATTTTATTTTATTACGTTATATGATATGAATTAATTGAGATTGATTCAAGTGCATAATATTAAGCATCATGGTTCACGTTTGAGCGATTGCTTTTGGAAGTCAAGCTCGCTGTTGTTTTCAACAAATACGCGCGTTTGAAATTGAATTCCGACGCGTAATTTGTAAATCAAACATATTGATGATCATTAATTATAGTATTGCAAAAAAAAGTACTGTTTAAAATGAATTTTTATAACAACATAAATTATAAAATATTTTAAATAAAATATAGAAATGATTAGTATTTATAAATTATTAATAATTTATAAAATACTATAAAGATGATTTTGTTTATTTAAATGACTAAAAAATTACTTAAATGCGATGCGAGTGGTTTCAGCTACTCCATGTTTTAAAATAAAAGGAATTATATAATAAACTCTAGTCCATGAGGTAATTATTGCATGATTATATCTTGTTCGCCCATGAGGTAAAATAAACTCTAATCCATCCCGGATCGTCTTTTTAAAGAATATGATGTGGTAAAGGTTTTGAAGTATGGATATAAAGATTATGATTAGCATTCCTTCCTCAAATGTGTGCAGCAAGTAGTTCATTGAGCTTGAATATACTTTGCATTGTCTAACATTTTCTGTTCATTCCAGGTTTTGAAATTTTAGACCTTAAGAATATTTTTACTTTTTAATTGTATTTGAGATTTATGTTACTTGTAGTACAAGTTAGTTTTATGTATTTTGAATTTCATAACTCCTCATCTAAAAGTTTAGGTCACGTTTTAGTCTAAAGTGTTTATTTTAGGTTTCTATAATTTGAAAAAAGAATTAATCATTATTTATTTTTCTTCTTGTTTTAAAGATATAAAATTTCTAACATTTCTAAAAAACCATACTAATTAAAAATAGTAAACCAAGTTAAATTATTTTTAGATGACACTTTTATTAAGTAACTTTGATACGGCTTCTTTGATATCAAAAAGTAAATCATCATCTTAATTTTTAAAAATTTGAAATCAGTTACATTAAATTTTAAAGAATAAAAATTACAATTTTTATTTTTAAAATAAAAATTATATAATTTAATCCTTTCTAACCTTTTAATTCTTAAAAAAATTAAATTATTCAATATTTTTATCTTTTAAAAATAAAAATTAATTTATATTTTAAAAAATTAATATAATTAATTTAAATTTTTTAAAAATAAAAATTTTATTTTAAAATAAAATATAAAATTTGTTTTAAATATTCTAAAGTCATTCCAAAAAAAATTTAATATATATATATAAGATCAAATTACTTTAAAAAGTAATTTTATCTAAATTTACTTAACTCAATAATTGTTATAAATAATTAAATTACATTAATTCAACAGTTATATTAATATATTTTATTATTTATATCATGTTTACAAAATTTTATAAAATTAAATATTTTATTAAATAAATTTAAATTAATAAATATTAAAAATATATATTATTTATTAATTTAAATTTATATAATAAAGTATTAAATTTTTTTAAAATATCTAAAAAATTTTGTAAATATAATTTATATAATATAATTTATTAATTTAACGGTTGAATCAACTGTTTATAAAAGTTATTGAATAAAATAATTTTAGCTAAAATTACTTCTAAATTGCTTAATATCTTTTTTAAACGATTAAATTTCATCAGCTAAATCATTAAATTAACACAATTAAATGTACAAATTATATTTACAAATTTTTATAAAATTTTAAAAATATATTAAGCATAATAAATCATGGTAAATTTACTTTTAAATTAAATTCATCTCTTCTCTTTATTTTTTTTCTCTATATATATACTATTTAGATTTATTGATCAACTAACATTCGAAAAGATTAATAATAACTAGTCCATTAAATATTATAAATAACTTAAATTTACAAAATAATAATAAAAAAATCATCATAAAATACTTCGTCTATTTTTAGAGATCAAAAGAAAAAAATTATAAATGATTAAAATAAAAAATGTTTTGCATCAATATCTATAGTAAAAAAATATAAACTATACAAAAATCAATTTTTATAATCAATTTCTTCCAATAAAAAAATTAATATATTAAAATATAGTTATAAAGAAAAAAAAATTATCAACATCTTAAAACAAGATATGTTTAAAAAACATATTGAAAAAAAACCTTCATTTTATACATTTGAAATTAATATAAATAGTAATTTAATCAAATTATAAATTAGATGTGAATACATTTATTATTATTATTATTATATTATTAAAAGATATAAGAATAGAATAGTTTCATGATTAAGTAATATGAATCCTAAAAAATAACTGTTATGATGAACAAGTCTTTTTTAATTGTTATCCAAATTTTTTATAAATATTAAAAATAAGTATATTGATAAATTAATAAAATTGTATATTAAAATTAGATGAAAAAATTGATCTTTTCTAAATAATATATATAATATATTATATAATAAAAAAATTTATAACTTTAAGATTTTAAAGGCTTAAAAAAATTATATTAATAGAATTCAATCTTAAAAAATATTCAATTCAAGTTATAGCAATAAAATTATAAATAAAATATTTAAAAATATGTTAGGATTAGAAAAAATTATAGTACCTCATTAAGAGAGATAATTTAAGATAGAATAATATTATGCTAAAAGTGAATGATTATTCATATTAAAAATATCAAAACCTTAAAAATTATATAATAAAATCAAGATATTTAGTAAACAAATATATAATAATTTTAATATAAGTAAATTAGAAATAATATGTATAAAATATTAAAAAATTATAAAAAAATTAATAAATTAGAATCCTTTAATACTCGCTTACTACAACTTAAATCCTAAATACCTTAAATTGAGAACAAATTTTTGAAAGCAACAAAAACTAGATAAAAAAAAAGATTTTGAAGCTTAATATAATAAACAAGAATAGTTATTTTTCTCCATCTTAAAAAAATGAAATAAAAAAATTGAGATAAATATTTTATTAATATTTAAAAGTATAAGAAATAAACATATGTTTTTCAAATGGTTTTCTAATTATAGTGAAGATAATAAAATTAATTATTTTTTAAAATAAAAAATCTTAAAACCCAAAAAAAAATAACTATAAAATGAAAAACCCCATAAAATATCATTATATAATTTGAATATTCTTCTAAAAAAATATAAAAATCTAAGTATCAAGTGATTTATAAATAAAAGCAGCGGCATGTAACTACAAGTAGCTGATAAAATTGGATATTAATACAATATATCAACACTTAAATTACTTGATTACTATATTAAACATTATTATGAAGAAATTAACTAAAATAAAAAATAAAAGTAAAATAGTAATTGACATTCCAAGTAATTCAAGCTTTAAATTGACAAAATCTCTGACAAAACTTTATATGAATTAGTATGTTCCAAAAAAAATTAGAGATTATAAAATTTAAAATGACAGTAATAGAAATTGGAGAAATCAAAAGAAGTCTAAAATGTTAAGCTTAGACAAATCCTATATAAATATATTGAAAATTATTAAAACAAAAACTATCCCAATTTACGAAATCAGTATACAAGATATACATATTTAAATATATAATTTAAAGAAAGAGAAGAATTAGTTTGAAATTCATATATGAAATTTGATTTGGTAGTATAAAATTTATATGGATTAAGTGAATAAAGAATTATAGATTTAATTTGTTAAATATTTATGATGAAAATAATTTTTCAAAAAAAAAAATACATGCTAAAATAAAGATACAATGGTAGCAATTGTTTAAAGTTTTATTGGTCAATTAAAAGGATGGTGAAATAACTTATATAGAAAATGATAGAAATGCATTATTCATTAATATAAATGAAAAAAATAAAAAACAAAATGCAATTACAATTATACTATAGTTCATAAATGAAGAAAATAAAAAAGAAAATGCAATAACAATTATACTATAATTCATAATTTTATAGGAGATCCAAACATATTTAAAGATAAAGCAGTAAATCAATTAAAAAATTTATACTTTCCAACAGTTTTCAATTATAAAGGATATAAAGATACATTTTTCATTAAAAGTAACTCTCAAGATGATTTTGCATGATCTTTGAAAAAATATTTACAGAGGAAGTACTTTCAAAAAAGTAAAAATAAATTTTAAAAAGATTATATAACAATCCAATACCTTAATAAGCATCAAAAACCAAGTATGCACATATTTTATGTTTTATGATAAAACGTGAAAAGAACAAATAACAAATAAAAAATAAGTAGGAATTTGTTGTCAACAATATAGTATAGAACTAATTAGGACCCTTAACACCTAAACAAAAAAAATAAAGAAAGAAAAAAAAATACCAATCATAAAAAGACCTATAAAAAAGTTTATGCCAAAAACATGACTCAAGACAACCTTGCTAACTTTGTAAAAAATCTAAATATAAAAAAATTAAGAAAAATAACAATGTTAAAACTGTGAAAGAATGCAACATTATGCTAACAAATGTAAAGTCAAATAAAAAATAAATGAATTAGAATTAGATAAAAAATAAAATAAAACCTCATTAATGTATTGATAAATTTAAAAATAAAAGAACGTTTTTCTCCATTTAAAAAAGAGGAAGAAGATTAAATAAGTTATCAATTAAAAAATACATTCTCTTTGTAAATAAAAATAAATCTTTAACAAAAAAAAATATTATTTAAAACTAAATTTATGTGATTATTTAAATTTTAAAAATATCAACATGTTAACAAGAGATCCAAGATTCAACTTATTATCAATAATACATAAAATGGATGATTTATTATTAAAAAAATAAACTTTTACAACAATTAAATAGTTTAATATAAAAAAATAAAAAAAATTAAAAAAAAAGATAACACCAATAAATATGAAAGAAATATGTAATAGGTTTAAAAAATTAAATATACAAGGTCACTATAAAAGATTTACAATGAAATGGAAACTTTTAAAAAGAAATGAAAATGTTAAAAAAAATATCTCCTTAGAATATAAATTATTAGAGTTTGAAAAAAAAGAAAGACTAAAAATAAAAATAAAACAAACAAAGAATATGATTAAGTCTAATTAGGGGTGGACATCGATTGATTGTAGGATTGATAAACTCTATAATTGTCTTACTGGTATGAAACTAGGTCATTCCTGACCACAATTATGGTTAGGTTAGTTAAGATCGAATTTGGTTAGATCTTGAAGTGGATTTAATGGTTAACATTAGGTTGGCAATGTATCTCTCCCAAAGAAGAAAATCAAGAATAACAAAGAAAAAGGAAAAATAAAGGTGGCTAGGAAAATGAAAAAAAGAAAAAGGCAACCTTTTTGTAATAGGAGAAATGAAATTGCATGGATAAATTGAATATGGTAAAAACTTAGTTAGCATACAACCATGAAAGAAGAATATCAATACCATCGATTTTGGTCTTTTATTTAATTTTAAAGGAGACCTATAGTGCCATCAAGGGAGATCTTTTCAAGGAGATAATTTTGTAGCCTTGGTCAATTTTGGTGACATTTGTTGAAGAAGAAAAAACACCAACAACAATCAATATCACTTAGAAGAAGAGAAGACAGACCCCAACATATAAAAGCAATGTTAGAAGAATAGAAAGATAGAGTAGTGTATCTAGAAAGAGAAGAAGAGTAAAACAATCTAACGTACCTGGGAAGAGAAGAAGAGCAAAGAAATAAATTGATAGCGGTGACTCATATGACTTAAGATATAAGAAGGTGAACAAAATAAAACTATGATAGTCAAATGAACCCGAATATGAAGAGGTCTACTTATATTTATTCATGTATATGGTTATTCCTTTTGATCAAGTTCAAATACGACAGGTACCAAATTCATATTTGGACCTCCGTTTTATTGGATTTCGATCAAACCATTTCCACTTGCTCAATCCTATGTATAATTGTAACCCATAATGACTTTATTAAGTTGCATTAATAATACAAGAAGAAAAATTTAAAATAATAGTTTTAAAATTTTTTGGAACTAACATAAATTGCATCAAAGAAAAGCTAGTACCTACAAAATGTTATGAAAAAACAATAAAAAAAGTAAGTATTGCAAATGGTTTGCAAATGAGTATTTAATATAAGTTATTAACTACAAAAAATATATAAAAATAAAATATATTACATTACATCATTTATATTGGTAAAAATATGATCACACAATTAATATTAGGAACTTATTTTTAATATTATTCTACCCTTTTAAAGTAATCGAATAAGGAATAATCACTAAGACACTACAAAAAAAAATATGTTTTGAATTTATAAAATCACCTAAATTAAAATAATTAAACTTATTACAAGAATCATTGATAACTAAAATAAATTTAGTTTCAAAAGCAAAAATATATTAGTATGCTAAACAAAAAAAAAATCAATACAAAAAGGATAGAAACATAACTACAAAATCATAATATTCAAAAATAATAAAAAAAGTTTCAAGAGAAATATAAAAAAAATTTGTGAAATAAATCGCACACTATAAGAAATATGAAGTTTCCATACCCTGTATAAATGACTTTAATGAAAAGAATATTCTTACCAAAGTTAGACTTATACAGATAAATTATCAATACTTAGAATATTGCAAATAAGAAATACAACAATATTTAGAAAAAATGATTAATCTAACTTTCAAAGTATTTTTAAAATTACTTAAGATGTTATGCTTCATGATTAAAATAAGGAGCACTAAAACTAGTAATAAACTATATGCCTTTAAAAAATTTTCTAACATGGATAAGGTATCCAATTCCTAATAAATATGATTAAATGAATAGCATATGATGCAAAAATATATTTTTTAATTTTGACATAAATTTTGGACTACAAAAATTTTGATGATGGATGAGAATATATAAAACCAAATTTGTAGTACCTTTTGATCATTATAAATAGAATGTGATGTCATAAGAATTAAAAATATCCTACCAAATTTCAAAACATTATAAATGACATACTATAAATACATGGAATTTTCAATTGTATATTTGAATGATGTATTAATATTTTCAACAGGAATTCATCAATATATTCAACAAAAAAAAAAGTTATTAAGCATCTTTTATTTTTGGGATCACCAAAACATGATATCCTTTTAATTATAAAAATTGATGCATCATAGATAGGATAAGGAGGAATCCTAAACCAAGTATCCAAAACTTCTTTAAAGAACAAATTATTAGATATCATTTGAGATAATGACACCCATTTCAACAAAAGAACTTAACAGTTAAAAAGAAATGATAATTTATTCCCAAAAGTATTTCTAACAAAAACTAATTATAAAGCTACTCGAGTGTTTTACAAAATGATGTGAAAAATCTAGTTTCAATTTTTTTTTTCAAGATGACAAGTCTCTTTAATATTTTTTGTAATATCCATAATTTCTAATGATAGATTCTCTAAGTTACAAATATCCTTTAATAAGAAATAAAACAAAAATAAGAACAAAAGTTGAGAGAAATTAGAGAACTTTTAACAAATGACAAAAATATTCCGCATTAGGATGACATAAATAAATATGCAAGTAACTCAAAATAAAAGTTAAAAAATATTATAAAGGTTTAGAATCCATCAATGATGTTTAGAAAGTCACGAGGAAAGATTAGAAATAAAGAGAGAACAAAAATGTCATCGAAAACGCTCTTAGAAAACTCTATCTCCTAAAAAGGATAAATTATTTTCGAAAAAATGGTAAATGACATAAGAATGATTCAGAAATTAACCAATAAATGTTAGAAATATTGGAAGAATAGTTTGGGATCTTTCTAAGAAATTCTTAAAAAATTATTAAAATTCTTCTAGAAGGTCGGGAGGGAAAATAACTACAAATAGAGGCCCGAAACTTGGAGTTTATCCATGTGCATGAAAATCTCATGTGATAATTAAGGGATGACTCACCTCATGAGTCATCAAAGCCATTATGGCATATAAGGAAAAAATTTATGAGGAGAGATAAAACTAATCCTAGTTAAATCAAATTAACCATGCTTAAAACAAATTAACTTTGATTAGCGTTAAATTAATCTTAAAGGATAATTCCTTATATTTATATTTAATTTTGAATAAAATATAATATATGTCTATGATATAGATTATCGCTAACAGAGTGATAAAGAAATGAAAATAATTATGATATGATTAACATATGAATGAAATAATAGTAAAATAATATGTATGATATGATATAATATGATCTCAAGAGTATGTAAAATGTACGAAATTCAGAATAAGTTACTTGTATGCTTATGATAGAAGTTAGTTCCGACAACTGTAAAAAGAATACCATTTCACCTAAAGATTTTATAAAATTAAAAGTGAACATGTATGCATGTCATGTTTCTTAATAAAATGAAGTGGTGGGATTGGAAATGTTGAGACTAACTATAGGGTAAAATCCTACTGAGAAACTTAGTTTCTCACCCCTCTCCTACCATTTTCTTCCTTGGTGTTGAAGTTTTCGTTCGCGACAGCTGTAATGTTCATCGAACCTAACAATGTTAACTAGTTTGCTAAAGCTCATGGCTAATCATCACAACTCAAGCCAACACAAGAGTTTATTTTTCGTTGGATCACATTTTTGTTTCTATGGTTCTAAGCCCAATTTTTTCTATGACCAACTCCGTCATACCTTTAGAGGCCTTGCACTCTAATGTAGTTTTTCCTTCTCCATTGGGGTATCAGGCGCCTCTGATAGCACCATAGAAGTTTACTTTTCTTCTGAAGGCGAGAGTGATCTGTAGATTCCCTCACATTATTATAATTCTTCCCATGTGTGGTTGTCATAGGGTAGCTCCCCTTTCCCTAGGTTGTACCCACTCCAAAATTTTTAGGAGATGGAAGATGAACCCTATTACATCCTGGATGAAAGCCTGTGACTAGAGCGTCAAGGCCCCAGTATTGAAACATTATCCAAACCGGCAAAAATTGAAGTTTATGTCTCTCTTAGTAACGTACATTATAGTATTATAGCTAAAGATGAATGTAATATAAATAAGTGATATGTAGAATTGTGATATAATGTATAAGTTGTAAGTATTCATGTATTAGGTAATGATCATAGTATTTATGTGCAATAATATGTACTGTGTGTGAAATATTTGTACAATATATGTATGAGATGTATGAAAGAGGACTAATACCCTAGTACAAACCTCTGAACTTAAGAACATGTAATAATTATTAAGGACTGTATAAATAATATGAAGTGAGTTTTGTATGGATTAATCTATTATATAACAAGTAATTAAAGTAAGTTAAGACATGAATGACAATGCTTGATTGTTTATTTTTTACTACAACAATTGTTACAACAAAGCTCGTATTTTTAACAATTTTAAAAGAATTTTTTTTTCGTATTTTCAATATCAGTAATTTCTAAAAGGATTTTGTATCATGAAGTAATGGTTTAATAATGAAATTGTAAATACGAATGAAATGGTTTGAAGTAAATGGAAAAAAAATCATGTCAAAAGATGAGTATAACCTTCCACTAAGTGGCTACTTATTACCATTAACAGTACAAACTCCAAATCTTCAAGAACTACAACCATATATCATTAATAATAGTTCCAAGAAAGCCAGCTACCTTGGTCTAAGTTGTTCAAAATAACCCCCTCAAAGTAGAAAAGCCCGTGTTTTCCAATAATCTTCTAGTTTCCCATTAAATATACTCCCTTACAATATCATAACTCCTTAATAAAACCATCCAATATCACTTGAGCCCAGCATCATCATGATACCCTAACATTTCATATAAAGAAAAATTAAAACTTCTTCCAATAATGATAATTGAAAAAGAATGGCTAAAGCTTCCTGCAAGAGAGATAGCCTAAAAGGTCCTTCTACCTTAATATCATTAGATTTCCAATGAATTTCTAAACTTAGAATTTTATGAATTTATCTTGTTATAAATTGAGTCAATACAAATTTATCACCACAAGGATCCTAAAGGTTAAAGATTATTATTTTTTAAAATAAAAAATACTTAAAGCCCTTCCAGTTCAAGATTGGAATCAAAATCTTTCCCAACCAAAACCATTCTCAAGACAATTTTCACCTTAATAATACATGTATTATGTTATATTGATGTATGATATAATACTTTTTACATACATCCCTATCAATATTCTTGGTTTTTTGGTTCAAAATGTGATATCCTTAAAATTTTTAAAATGGTTCATGAAATGTTGTATGACTTCAGACCTTCTATTGCATATTACCCTAAAGTGGTTAAGGAAAGTAATTAATATTTTAAAGAGAACACTACTTTCATTCAAGGTTACTGATTTATATCCTTTGTATCTAGTTAATGAATTACTTGGATTATATCTTAAGATTATGATTTTGTAAAATTTTTAGATGTTGTAGATCTTAATTATTTGGCTTAGATAATGCAAGTTAAATGATGGTCAAAATTTGATGTCTCTTTGATTAGGAAAGAAAAAAATAATGCATAGATTAAGATGTCTTAATAAAAATTGAAAGCCAAGAATCAAAGCAATAAAAAATTATTATTTTTAATGGAAAATAAAAAATAATGATATCCTTAGCCTTTATCACCTTAAAAAAAGAATGGCAAGAAAGATTTAAAGGTCGTATAATCTCAAGAAGTTAAAGATGAAGTCCTATGAAGTACTGTTAACTATTTTGTAAGATAACAAAGATGACAGTTAAAAAATGTTTGAATGATTAAAGCAACCAATCAATATCCCAATAAAAATTTCAAAAGGTCCGTATCAAATTGCTGCAATAGAACCATAAATCCATTTCCAATATAAGTGTGGTGACTATTTTCAATCAAATCCTTTGAACTTTTCTCAAAAGTCTTTCCATCTTTTTATATTTTCATATTTTTCAACTCTTGTTTACATTTCTATCTATAATAATTTTGGTTTCAATACTTTTTATATAATCTCTTCGATTCAAAGAATAAATAAAAATGATGCAAAAGATAAAGGTATGGCTTCATCCCTTACACCTCTCTCTCTCTCTCAATATATATATATATATATATATATATATATATATATATATATATTAAAAGTGAGTAAAATATCAAACTAAGAAGGAGGTTGAATTAATTTTTCTTTACTTTTATGTAGATAGATACTTAAGTATAGAGATAAGATAGGAACAATTTTTACTAAAGGATGATACTGGTTCATCCTTTCTAACCAAAAGACTACGTTTAATCCTTGACTGATATAAGTATTTTCACTAAGTGTTTGAATTTACCCAAAACTTTCACCCACAAATGATTTCCTAAATATTATTTTACAATAAGCATGTAGGTTGTCAAAGACAACACCCTTTCCCTTTTTAATATAGCAAGAAAAACAAAATGTAAAAAGGATAAGTTTCGTTCTAAAACAATTTTTAGTATTGAAATAAGAAGATAAATTTATGTGAAGCATCCAAAAATATTAAAAAGGGTAGCAATATTTAATTCCAGATCAGTGAACTCAAGTATTATTTTAGGAGTAGTTCGAAACTCTATCCTGGTTCTAGATTAGGATTTGGATTTTTAAGTTTGATAATTTATATATTGAAGTAAGTTTGTCTAATGAAAATTAAAATTATATTTTTATGGTAAAATAATTCAAAAATTATATTTTTGTGGGTTTTTAAATTGAGCATGGTTGTGATTCATATCTGCATGGTCATGTTGCACCATTATCGCCATTTTTTTGGCATTTTAGTTCTTTCATAGTTGTGCAAAATTTTTAGTGTAGCCATGCATGGTGAGTAGGACCGTGCAAGATATGGGAACAACCATGTAAGAGATGATCAAAACCATGCAAAATGAGTACGGCCTTACAAAAAATTGAATGTGGCTTTGAGAAATTCTGGCGTGACCTTGCAAAAAATTATGTGTAACCCTATAAGGATTCTAGTGTGTCCCCAGAGGAAAATAAGCCTAGCCTTGCAAGAATTCTGGTTGTGACCCGGTAAGAATTTTAGTGTGGCAATACAGGAATTGGATCATGGATTACAAAGAATTTTGCGGTGTCCTATAAAACAAGATGAAAGTGTGAAATATCACATATAGAAATGTAAGTATGAAATTCCAATTGAGAATGAGTGTGCTTATTTTAAGAAAAATAGATTGATAATCATAAAGAAATGAAGAACCAATATTTTAACTTAGAAGATTAATAATCTAAAGATTATAAAACTATGTTTCAAGCTAGATATAGATCTAAATGAATTGAGATTAGAGACTTCAATTAATGTCGTGAAAGTAATTGTTAGAACCTTAAGAAGAGTGTAAGTCGCAACTACATGATAAGTGTGAGAATGTTTGAAAGATGATCTTAGAAAAGGTTAAGAAGTACATATAAATGTTGACTAAATATAAGGTATAATATGAATTGTGTGACATGCATCATATGGATAAAATGATGTTATGAAAAATCATTAATAGAAAGAAAATATGAAAGATCTTTTGAGAAAGGTAGTTGAGAAATCTAAGGGTTAGTTCATGATCATCGTTGATCAAAGTTTATGATGAGTTTAGAAAGTATGAGCTAGGTTTGAGCCTCCCAAAGATCTTGACTTACTCCTTATGGCT
Source organism: Canavalia gladiata (assembly GCA_037954105.1). Taxonomy (NCBI): domain Eukaryota; kingdom Viridiplantae; phylum Streptophyta; class Magnoliopsida; order Fabales; family Fabaceae; genus Canavalia; species Canavalia gladiata. The sequence continues at coordinate 33,146,993 of CM075658.1, read as the reverse complement.
AGGACTACTATATTGAAAGTTAATTGTCTGGACAAGATTCGAATAACTATCATTACTGATTGAGAAATATTGAGTTTTTGAGAATGATTAAGAATTGTGATGATGATGATGTATTATCAAAGATACATTGTGTTGGAAATTAGATCTTGGTACATCCCATCATTTTGATATAAGAGTAATGATTTTTCCCCATAAGCAAGATAGGGATATCCAACTCCAAATTGATGAGACTTAATATGGTATGAGATGCATTAGGTATTAGCCTAATCACAAGTCTAACGTCAATAGAGACTTGAGAAAAAGAACAGTAGTGAAGTAAGTCACATATATATATATATATATATATATATATATATATATATATATCATATCTTATGGTAGATTACTTGTACTGAACATATGGTTGACTATTTAGTATATGAATAGTGTTAGAGTCTCATGGTAAGTAAATATATAACTAAACAAATCTATATAAGATGAGGAAAATCCTCACCTCATGAATTACCTTTGAGGTTGAGGTAGGAGCCTAAACCTAATTTTTTAACATAGAATCAGAGCTAATTTTAAATCTGTTATTGGGATATTTGTAAATGTCTAGTCATATAACTAATCTACTTTTCGAGTAAGCCATTATGGTAAAATTGGTAGACACGCTGCTCTTAGGAAGCGGTGCTCAGTTTGAATTTGAGTAGTGACATGACATCTTATCTTCTAAAAAAATAAGTTTCATAATTAACTTAATTCTTATTTCTATTCCTATCCTAGTATTCATACTTTTTTCATTATATATATATATATATGATATTTTCAACTTTAGAGCATATATTAACTCATATAACTTTTTCGGTTGTATCAATTGTAATTTTAATTCTTATTTTCACATTTTAGATGTTCAGTCCAGAGTGTGAGAGGGTGTGTTAGAGTCCTATATCAACTAAAGATATAACCAACTAGGTGTATACATGGTGAAGATGATCCTCAGTTTATGAGCTAGCTTTTGAGGTTGACTTAAACTCAAAACTCAATTTTTAAGATGGTATCGGAGTTTATCTTAAATTTGTTATTGAGATATTGTAGATGTTCTTTCCTGCAATTTAATACACCTACAAATATGTTCAGTTGTATGCATAAAGGAATGTGTTAGAGTTCCACATTAAATAAAGATATGGCCAACTATATAAATATAAGATGAGAATAATTATTGCTTTATGAACTAATCTTTTGGGTTGAGTTAAGGTTAAAACCTAATTTCTAACAAATAGTAATTATTAAATTTCTTCACCTATATAAAATGTCTTTATTCTACCATATCACTTTCAAAGGTAGAGCTATGATATGGATGAGGAACATTTCTTCCTTAGTACATCCCTCCCTTCATTCTTTTCAACTTCTATTTTTTCTAGAGACTTACCATAATTTTAGGGGCCATTACTCTAGTAGTAGATGTTTCAAGAGATGGTATTATCCTTCCTATGCATTTTTTTTTTTAAGAAGGATCTTGCTATAGATAGATCATAAGGAAGTCAACCTTACGATAAAAAGGAAGTGTATAAATAGAAAGAACGAAGATGTGGAGATGATGCCCAAGACAATCCTTCCAAGGTTACATATTGTCAATAGGAGAACAGAAAATTAATTTTATCTTCACTTATTATTACCAATGGCAACAAGTTAGAAGAATGAATCTCTATAGTTTTGAGATTTTGTTTTCTTAGAGTAGCTTTGTTTTTTATTTGAATGTTTTATATTTTTATGTAATACTTTAGTCATAGTATTTTAAGTTGCCTACATTTAGAGTATGCTAAAATTCACGTCCATAATATACCATTCCACTATGTACGTGTTACGTGTTTTTTTTTTAATTATATTCTATCTTGAAGTTTGTTAGATTGTTATGCATTAAATAATTAATAATATTCACGTAAAAAAATGTAATGTAGATAATTTAAGAAATTACGATAGATAGATAATATATATATATATATATATATATTTATATTTTAAAATCAAATTATTTTTCTATCCAATATTTTGGAGAGGTTTGTAATGATATTGGAATGTAAAATGATTTTAAAAAAGTTTAAAACTAAGAAATTTTGTAAAAGTTAATAAAATATGAAGTATTTTATAAGAAGTAAGATTAGAATTTGAAAAGTAATAAATTTGATATTCTTTTAATTTTGCATAAAATGTAACAGAGTCGCAAATTTTGATAAGAAGATAATTGAATATATTTAATTTATAAATAAAAATTTGAAATTATAGAGGTTTATCTAAAAGAAAATTAACAAGGAATCAAATTTATTAAATTTTGAAAGTTGAGGAACTAATTATTTAAAAATTTAAATCACGGATACATAAAATTAAAGATATAAAATATAATTAACTCTTAAAATAAATAAACTATGTAAAATTTGAAATTAAATAAAAAATAAAGAACAAAGATGATGAATAAAACTGGGATTAATTTAAAAAATCCAACCACAAATCGAACAAAGAAAAGAAAAATAACCATAAAAACTAGAAAATAAAAAAAAAATGTTAGACTGAAAAATCCACCACCAGATCCAAGTACAAACATGATGGTTATTTTTTATTTTTGAAGTAAAATCAACGATCTTGTTATGAAACTACTTTTTCAATATGTGCTGGACCCCCATTCCTTGTGTACCAATAGATAGAGCAGTGATGTCACCCACATGTCCATTTTGACTTGGTTTACCTTTCATCAATGATCTGCTCCTAAAACAAAACAGCACTGTTTTCTATGTTTCTACAAATAGAAGGCATGGAGTCCTAGTCTACAAGGAAGTACAAAAGGGGATGCTTTCATCAAAATTCATTGAGGAATAAGGATCCAAAAAAAAAAAGTGTACAAAATAATAATAATAATAATAATAATAAAAGAAAAGATGCACACAGAGAAAGCAACCCAGCACATTGGTCACCCTCCATAGGGTGGCACTGAAGGTGGGGATGCCCTGGTCCCCAACACCGACAGCATTATGAAACCATTCATCTTTATTCATTATTTTTTACAAAATACAGTGTATAAAAGTTAAATTACAGAACAATGAACCCAAAAGAATTATTAAAAATGAAACAGGATCATATACCCATATGTATATGTACCAAATAATAATAATAAAAAACTATAATACATAAATACAAAAAAAAAAAAAACTCTCAATGATATTCTTTTCTATTCTACCGGTAGTTAAATTATATAATTGCAGAGAGGAAAGAGAGATTTAAGGTAAATCACGGCCTTGTGTTTTGCAACCTTGATCCAATCATCTTGAGCTCAAATTTCTTGATTTTCCCTGCAATGTCCTTCAATGTGGTGTCCAGAACATAAGGAATTTTGTCTATGGTGACTTGTGTTGAGTTTACAAGTATTTTACATGATTCATTCCTTTCTGCTATGCTTCCATGATAGTGGAAGTATTTGATCATACCTTCAGTTTTGTGAGTTGTTTTTCCTGCTAGGTCTTGTGACATGTGCACCCCTGTTGCATACAGTCCACGTGGCTGCACAGCGTATTTTCTATCTCTTCGTATGCCTGTGATTGAATCTCTGAACACAAGCTTTTCAAAACCCCATTTCCTGCAAAATTCATACGGACACAAGCACAAATAACCATCTTAAGAGCCTATTTTGATAATGAACTTAATTAAGCCCTAGCTTCTCATATTAAATCTTATATATTCATAAACTTAACCCTCAAGCTTATAAAACATAAGTTATAACAAGATTATAAACTACTTTCATAAGTTCAAATATATTATTCCTATAAGCTTGTAACCACCCTAAGTTTGTGTGTGTGTGGTAGATGTAATTATCAATTTATCAGACCTACCGTTAAAGCAATAATACACTTGACAATTTATGCACTATCACTATACTAGCTAGCTTCGTCCCTCTCTTTTCACAATCTTCTATTCACAATTCTGTGCAATAAAATCGAGCAACTAACAATTGGACAGCTAGATCTAACGGTTATTGTCGGAGTGTGACCAAAATAATGGTTATTATTATTATTAATATTAAAATGATTGAGTGCAGTGCATACCTACAAAGCTGTCCTGATCAAAGCTCACTTGTGGACAAAAATGTTAAGGGTCTTAATCACAAGATAAGAAGGAAAATCAATCAAAAATAAATGTCAGGGAGAATTATCATCAATTATCAGCACGCTCACTGATAAAATCATCTTGAACATTGTCACTGCAGTTATCTTATTGAAGAAGACGACATTGAATTATCAACACATGTTAAAAGACTCTTCTTGAACAAGTGTGACCAAATTACTCTTTTCTATGGTTATTTAAATTATTAAGTTAAGCATGGTTCTAATTATAAATCATAAAACTGTGGAACAAAGTTCAAACAAGCCCCACTTCCACCTATCCTGAAACACTAAAGAAAAACAGAATCATTTCCAAGGGAACGGACCTAATAATTCCAAACGCATGCACACCACAATAATACAAATTCCTGTCCCCTATCTCTACATATGAAAAAAATAGTGTTCAACCACTCAAGATCCACTATCATTTGGAGAATCATAATAAACAAGGCAAACACAATGACATCACTATGATGCCTCAAATGAACAGCAACAGAAATTGTAATTGTAGATGGAACCCAATACAGTAATCCATTTGTTTGAGCAATTCAATTCCCTCAATTTGGTATTTCAGTTTGGTAAGATAGAAACATTCAAATAAGCATAGAAATTAGGCAGATTTAAATAATGTGATTGAAGCAAAATTGTAATATTACTTGTAAATTTTGCCGTAATCCTCGGAGAGGCAAATCTGGGAGCTCATAGGCATCTGTTCAATGGTGAATTGAGAGTATTCAGAAAGCGATCTCAGCACAGACTTAATAGTGCTTTTTGGTGGAACATAAATGTACTCATCAACATCAAAGAAGAACATCCACTTGGCCATGAACTTGTATTTATGCAAGCAATCATTCACCACCATGAACTGGTTATGATAATACCCATCAAACCTTTCTTGGTCCCTAATATCCTGCAATGTCACATACCCAACTTCTATCCATGGCTTCAACACCTCTAGCACCCCTTCATGAACCCCACCAGCATCATGAATCACAAAATGTGATTTTGGCCCAAAAAACTTCACATGGTAAGCGATCCACTCCCTCACCCTCCGAGGGTTCAAGTTCCCAAACAAACAAGACCCACAATACAGGTAATCATACTTAGGCTTTGTCACAAAGAGTGAATAATTCACAGCCCCTGGTGCTTCTTGAAGAACCTCTATTCTGTCGGTGACGTTGAAGTTGGTGTCACCAGCACCTGAGGTAGAAGCATAGAGCACCAACTTGCCACCAGTGTTGTCAGCATTGATGGTGGTGTCATTGAAGGTGCAGTTGACAACCACCACAGTGTAGACATGACCATAGCCCCAATCAGGGAGGATCTTGTAGCCCAATGTGGAGATGGGTTTTGAAGAGTTTGTCACTGCAGAAGGGAGCCACTCACACTCGTAGCTGGGGTTGCCATACACATGAAGAGGCTTAGAAGAAAGGCCAATAATGGCAAATGTATTAACTCCTCCTCTGTATGCTCCCATGGTAATGAAGTTGTAGGCTGCGGAGCCATAAGGGTTGAAGACACGCTTGATGGTGCCATTCACCTCTTCATGTTCATGTTCATGCACGGTTAAAGAGAGTGGTGTAGTAGATGAGGAAGCTGATGGCTCTTCTGATACCCTTGAGATGCAGAACCGAAGATCAGAAGCTGAGATTGTCAAACGTGAAGGGAGAAACTGAAGGAGAGTTGCCACACCACAAAGGAGTAATAGACTTGTGATAAGAAGCTTCAATTCTGCTGCATAGGTTCCAAGTGACCCACCAAAGTGCTTCTTCTCCCTCTCCATTGCCATTGCTATTTTTCCACCTGCTTCCTCTCTCTCTCTCTCTCTCTCTCTCTCTCTCTCTCTCTCTCTCTCTCCCTTGCAGAGAAGAGAGAGAACAGAAGATGGGGCTATGAATCGGACAAAGTGCTGTGTTGTGTTGTGTTGTGTTTCTTTTGGTTTTGGATGCAAGGGGTGTGTCTTGTCTTTTATATTATCATACTCTTGCTTGCAAGGTTTATGAGGTGAGAGTTGGCAAGTTAGGATTCAGAATCTGATTTGTTTTATGAAGCAATATGATGTGACTTGTTGATGATTGAGGTTCTATGTCAACTGTGAAATTAAGCCTTTCATCTAATCTGATTTCTATGCAAAACAGGAAGATAGAGGCTTTATAACCTAAACCAGCCATGATTATCAACTACTCCTTATCCCATACGGAGAAAAACAGAAATTAACCAATAATAATAATGTCAAGGTTCTCATGAGGAATAATATTTTAATTTAAACCCATAAAAAATTTAATTTAAAGATCATACAAGTTTTCTTATGATGCGAAGGGACACCTACCCAAACATAACATTATTTTTACCTTTCTTTAACTCAAAACATTTGTTAATACTTTATGGTTATAACTATACTTACTGAAATACTCACCTCCATCCATTTCCCTAATTATTTTCTTGTTTCTTCTTTTATCTACTTTCTTAATTTATTTACTCTTATTTTCTTTCCTTTTTTTTAACCTTTAAACGAAAACAGTTTATAATATTAGCTACCGACTGTAACTTCTAAATCTTCATCATTATTTGTTAACATTCCCTAGTTTTTGTTTAAGATCACTTATTGAGATTGTTCAGCTCTATTGAAAAGTGAAATGAAAAAGAAAAAATATACAAGCTCTCAAGTTTACATTTATGAAAATTTAAAATTTAATCGTAATTGTTAATGATTATTATTCAAATCTGTTTGCTTTTAATATCTGATATTGATTATTAATGTTAATATTAGTAGTTAAGGGTTCAAGGATATAATATCTATCGTCATTAAAAGTTACTAGGAAGTGTTGGGAAGAATTTAATTTATTTGAATTTAAGAAATAGTTTATAATTTTATTAATTACATAAAAAAAAATTACAGCACGATTGAAAATTTATTTGGAAAGTAGTTTGAACCATACTTCAATGTTTCAATATCCAAGTGAGGATCATTTAGAGTATGGTCTACTAATTATACTCTAACAATCATTAACTGAAGCAGGTTGTGGATTATAGAGATGAGTTCGAGCTTAAGTTCAAACGAGTTGGTATGCATTTTAGGAGCAGCAATGGTGTTCTTGTACCAATTTATGTTGGGTGTGAGGTAATCTTAAAACATTATCTCTAGTTCAGTCATAGACTATTGTTCCTTTTGTCACATTCTTCGCTCGTGTCATAATTGCCCAACTATTCTCTTTGGTTCAAGATTGAATATTGTATCAACGAATTATCATGAGCATGTGCACATAAAATGTAAAAATAAAAATAAAAATAAAAAATCAGCTAGGGTTCTTGTTTTCTAATATCATCACTGACCTCAATCACCACACAATAATGTCAAAATATTTATGCATGTTGGGGTAATGCTTTAGATAAGGCAAATGTATCCTGATCTCAAGTAAATAAGTGAGATATTTAAGATCCCAAATAATTATCCCATGAAGAATTTCGATGAGAAATACTAGGTATTAAATTTTCCTAATTTGTTTAGGATAACTTAAATGGGTTAGGAATGATTAAAATAAAATTAAATAAAACAAGCAGAAAAAAAAAAGTTACTTACTGTTGAAGGATAAGATACTACGGTTTTAACTTCTCCTTGAAGTCTCACTCTATTTTTTTTTTAATCCTAACTAGTATTATCTTGTCCACTAACCTAGTCTTAAATAATTAGTGTAAGCTTTGGTTTGCATTATTCTTGGACTTGGCTTAGTTTTTCCTAATCGATATAAAATTTAAGTCTTACTGAAGGTTCTAAACTAGTTTTTCTTATTCGTTAACTAATCAACATTTTTCTGCTCGATGTAAATCCTAATCAACTTACCATTAGCTAAGATCTTCCTATTGGATGTAACTCCAATCAATTATCTGTTTAATTAATTATTCTATAGATTAATTAGAAAAGTTTTCTGTTCTACATATATCTCTTAACCATTTAATTGCGGTCCTAAATAATTATTTTAAATTTAAATTTAAAATTAAGATCAAATTAATTAAAACTTCCCTAATTAATATAAATAGAATAATTTAAAATAATAATTAACAATTTAATTATTGTTTGAAGATACAAATTACAATATATATCAATAAAAATATATAAAATATGGTTAAAATGCATTCACAGCACTTCTTATCAATTAAGATTCACAATTTTTTATATTTCTTAAATGTTAAAACGCGAGGAGATAAAGAAAAGAGAACAAACTTAACTCTTCCCTTATGAGTTGGATGGTTATAGTATGTATCTTTTAATATAGAAATATATATATATATATATATATATATATATATATATATATATATATATATATATATATATATATAAACTGTCTAATAGGGAGTAGTTAACCCATCAAAAGATATCAGTAACTTCTTTACAACCATATATTAGAATAGTTTAACTCATTATTTATATTAAAGATCTATTATTATGTTCATATAATTAAAATATTAATATTATAATTAATATAAAATTTATATTAAAAATTGATTAATGTTAATTCAATAATTAAATAAAAATTAATTATAAAAATAAAACAATTTTTTACTTGGATTGTATTGGTCAATTATGAAAAATATATGAATCATTAAAAATAAAATATCAATTATAACACTTGTAAAGCAACAATATAAAAGATATATGTATTAACACTACAAGTAAATATCCTGTAAATCATATATAACAAAACCCATTATATAGAGGATGATGAACATGGAAAAACACAATATTATTAAGAGAAAAATACAATTTTAAATGGTGTTCAAACATCTTAAATGCTATAAGAGATATGATGATAAAAGAGACATCAACTAATACATATCTCATAAAAAAAGAAAAAGATAACAATGATCATATTACAATTTAGACTCCTATTAATCCAATACATCAAAAGACTTAACTACACTCATATGGTTACATAATTATGGAAATTCCAATATTTAAACCTTTAGTTAGTGAACATATTAGTATTCATAAGATACTCAATTCAAGTTTAAAGCTCTTAGGATTTTCTCTCAAACAATCAAGTATTTTGAATGCATAGAATTTGTTATTTTGAGAGAGATGTTCAACATAAATGGTGTGAATATGCTTTCAACAACATAAAAGTTAGAAGTATAATTCGCATGAGTTTGAATACTTATCATAGCCCAATAGCAAAAGTAATTATGAAATGAGCTAAATCAATAAACACTCTATAATGCTTGACATGTTAATAATTCAAAATTTACTAAACAAATGACTACATTAATCCGAATGGAATAAAAATTTTAGATTTAACTGGATAGTGCATACACTTAGTTTAGACAAAGAATATCTTGAATGAATAAGATCTTAAAATTTTTAAAATTTAGGAAATTATAAAAAAGCTATACATAATAAAATATTAACTTAATAACGCAGGAAATTATACTCGAAAGGAATATTAACTTCATACACGTAAAATACGCACAAGTCTTACAAATATATGAAATATTGGTTAAAGAAAATCACAATAAAACTTACTAAATGACCTTACAAATATATGCAATATTGGTTAAAAAGAAGCACAATAAAATTACATACTAAATGTACAATACCAATAAAATGATCTTAACATCTACTTATGATACCTTATTAAGATTAAATAAAAATTTACACAAGAATATATAATAATACATTTTTAAAAGCATGTCATATAATCAAATACGCATAAAAATATATGATAATAGAAAAGCTCAAAAAATATATTATTTGAGTACTAAAATGCACATAAGAATATATACCAATACTAATAAGTGTTGAGACAAACAATTATATGCACTCTTCTACTAACTCAATATACTATAATATTGAATGATTTTTCATTGGAGTGAACTAACATTAAAATAATTTTACTATAGCACTCGTTTTCATTCTAAAACTCAATCTTTTTCTCTTCAATAAGTTTACTTTAAGAGAAAAATGTACTACAACAAAGTCAACAAGAAAAATGGTTACAAAATAGAAATATGAAACTTAATAAAAAAATTGATCAAAATATAAGTTTTCAGGAGAATTTAATAAAGAATTGTAACTCACAATTTTATAAACTATAATGATTATTTAAAGACTCGCCGATATATAAGTGAGATTATAATCCCTAACCTATTAAATTGAATATGTGATCACTTGTAAAGTTTCAATAACTCGCTCATAAATGTCAAGTGCTAACAATACAAATAATAATAAAACACACTTCGCGCACACATTGCATTACTAATAATGAAAACAATGGTAGGAGTACGTAAGACCTATTGTAAACACTCAATTATATCTGAGACTCTATCTTTAAATTAATTAGCAAATAATAATATTTAAATAATAAGAATGAAAATAAATGAAGAAAAACAAATAAACAGAAAGGAGAAAAGAAATTAAAAATAGAAAAATAGAAGTATTAACGAAAAACCAGGTGATAGATTAATAAAAAGGATAGAAATAAAATAAAGTAATAGGAAAGTAAAAAATAAAAATTGAAGTAAAAAAAAATAAAAGTGAAATACGAAAAATAATAAAATAGAAATAATAAATAAACATAAAAATTGAAAATAGTAAAATTGAAAAAATAAATATATAATACTAAAAATGAAAAAGGAGATAAAATATAAAAAGATAATAAAAAATAAAGAAAAATAAATAAACAAAAAATAATAAATAATAATACTTAAGGAAATAAAATAGAAAACAGTAAAATAAAAAAGGAAGAAGAAATAAAAACAAAATAATAATAAACTGGAAAATAATGGAGAAGTCAAAACTGAAAAATAAATAAATAGTTGAGAAAATAAATTTAAAATAATAAAATAAAAATAAAATAAATAAAAAACGGGAATAAGAAAAAATAACTAAAAAAATAGAAAACTAGAAAAATCTTAAAACCAACTGAAAAAGGGAAAGAAAAATAGAAAGAAGGAAAAAACTAAAATAGAAAAGGAAGTAACTAAAAAAACAAACTAACAAACGAATTAAGGGAAAAAGAAAACAGAATTCAAAAAAAAAAAGGAAAAAGGGGGAAGTGCAGAAAAAGGGGGGAAGACTCTTTCTTCCCCAAGGGCACCAGAGGTACCAAGAGCACGTCTTGAAGGAAGATCCTGCAACCAACTCTTAGGCAAGGCTCTGAAAAACAAGAAAGAGGCACAAAGCTTGCAAAGATAATCGAAAATTTCACGAGGAATTCATCCTAAGAAGGACAAGGTTAATCTCAACGGAAATCACAAAGGAAGCCCAAAAAAGTTGATTCTCTCCAAGTCAGTACATTCATTCCTTGCTTCTTTTGTTAACAATCGAGCACTATGCTATGAGGTTTCTTGAGAAAATGTGCATTCAAATTCAAGGCCAAGAATTCTAATCTATTTCTGCACATGCTTAGCGGTGCTATGGCATTAAAGCAAAGGTTGAAATCTTGTTAAATTATGGAAAATATAGTATTTTTAACCACTGTATGAGCGCCCTGTTTTGCATCACTGGTCGGGTCTGATATTGAGGTCATTAAGCCTTCGACTAGAGGTTCATACTACTGATTTATGCCTTGACAATAAGCCATGCATTCGGGGCATGATATACTTCGAAGGAAAGTCATGCGTGAAGTGGTTCATGGCATAGATTTCGACGTCTATGCTTGTAACTTGCTCGATTCTGACCTGACATCCACTCAAGTAGCCATAGCAGATTGATGGAGGCTCTCAAATGAGCACATGGAGCTTGCATAATCATATGGAAGAGCAGATCCTTAAACGAAGACTAAAATAATCATGCAAGCTTCGTCGTTACATGCATTGCCACACATCCATGGCCGAACCCCGTGAATATGAACATCACGATTGACGCCAAAATGGAATAACAAGAGTGCATGCGGGCATTACAGGATCCAGTAACCATGGCTAGGTTCTTAGACACTTAAGATGTAAAGGTGCCCTGTGATTCTTTCATATAAAGAACCTTCAAATAGACTTGGCCGTAACTTGGGGGCATATGGTATCAGCCTATTTTTCGATCTTCAAATTCTGGAAATCCTCCTCATTTTGCTGTGAATGGCAGTTTCCTTTTGGACGTGTTACATTTGGCTAGTTGTACACACTGATCAATTTGGCTGGTTGCACTAAGCATGATTCAAGGGATGGGGTTTGATGGTCTGGACCGGTGTAAATCCATTGGTGAGTTTGTGGTCTGCATTGCCTTGGTCCTTCAAGGGGAACACATACTTGGGTTCGATCTCATGTGCATACCAGCCGAAACCCATGAGGGGTAGCGATCATGAAATTAAAACACCATGGGAGACGGAGGTAGCAGGGTTGTATTCCATGGTCAAGAGTCGCATGCATTTGTACGAACTCTTGCAAGTCTTGATAGGATTGAAGAAGTAGCACCAGGGTTGAGACCTCTCAATCGCGAGGCATTAAACCTCCCTCTCATTGATGATCATATCAAATTTTGAAAGCTTGCTTCTAGATATCAGCTCTTCAATTTTGTGAATGTGCCTCTTGGGAACATATCTAATGGCATAGTATCTCAGTAGCTGGTCGTTTTCATTCCCTAACTTGACCATGAACATCCTATAATTATCGGTGCTGCTATTCCTTGAAGGATTTAAAAGAGGCCCTGGATCCTGGGAGTATCGGTTTCAATATTGTGTAGGGAACATCTCGTATTTGGAGGGAAGGAGCTTTCATGAAGATCAATAGTAGTATAACACAGTGCTACTGGTTATAACTCTCCATTTTAAGAAGCCCGCCTCCCCATGCAATTCATATGCAGGGCATGCATTTTACACTCACAAAAGTGCACTCTAAAATTAGCTCGTGGAGTTAGTGATCAAAGTGAGCCACTTGGCTAAAGTGGTAGACTTAACCATCATAGCCTAGGCGAGAGGTGAAAGGGTTCGAGTCCCACCAGTCACTATTCATTTTAAAGCCCCATACATGGATGTGCATCCACTAAAGACGTGCTTTGGATATAATCAGGGGGTTATGAACTAAGTCAATAGCTTGGTCCATTCGGTTAACAGACTGCATGCATTTTCCTGTGCTCGAGTTCGAACTTTTTCCCTTTTAATTCCTGCACGTCAACAGCATTCATGGACCAACCCTCGTCTGGGCCCTTATTGAGCAGTACTAGCCCATGCAAACCAGACCTACCATCTCTCCGGCTCCGGTTCGAGTCCAGCCGAGACCATTTTCCTTCAAATGTTTTCATTTTTCCAGTCTACCCATAATGGAGACATATCCAACAAGCCAAAGTTCCAAATCGTGCTATTTGGTCATAATTAACCCAAGTCAAGCATTTCCCCTTTTTTTCTTTTTTTTTTGTTTTTTTGTTTAATCTCTAAATCTTTTAAATAGATCTCATTTCTTCCTTTTTCATATTCAAATTAATTTTAAATTCTTCTTCTCAAATTTCAAGTCAAGTTAATTTTATCAAGTTGATTCTATTTCAAATAAAAAAAAGAAAACAATTCTCTTCCCAAATCTCAACTTAAGTCCATCCATCTTAGATCAAATCAAATTTCAATTCTTCTTCCCAAATCTCAACTCAAATCCATCCATCTTAGATCAAATAAAATTTCAATTCTTCTTCCCAAATCTCAACTCAAGTGCATTCATCTTAGCTCAAATCAAATTACAATTTTTCTTCCCAAAGCTCAACTCAAGTCCATTCATCTTAGCTCAAATCAAATTTCAACTCTTTCCCTCCAATATCAATTCAAAGTTCATCTTAACTCAAATCAAATTTCAATTTTTCCTCCAATTTCAATTGGTTCAAATCAAGTTTAAGTCAATTTCTTCAAATAAATTCAAGTTTAATTCTGTTTCTTCATACAAAAATCAAGTTTAATTCCTCTCTTCAAATTTAAAATCAAGTTTAATTCAATTTCAAATAAAAATCAAGTTTAATTTCAAATAAAAATCAAATTTAATTCGTTTCTTCAAAATTAAAATCAAGTTTAACTCTTTTCTTCAAACTTCAAATCAAGCTCAATTTCTCAAATTTTAAATCAAGTTTACTTCCAATCAAGTTTAATTCAACTTCGCAAGTTTTAAATCAACTCCATTTCAAATCAAGTTCATCTTAAATCAAGTTCATTTTAAATCAAGTTTAGTTCAGTTTCCTAAATTCAAAATCAAGTTCTTTTTAGTTTAAATCAAGCCCGATTCATCTTTTTATCTGTATCATTTTCAAATTAAATTATCTAATTTTAGGTCTTACACAATGAACCCTAAGCACGAACTGGTAGTTTTTTCTGTTGTTCGATGTTTAGGGATTTATATGGGTCCCAGTGCAGCCGTGGTTGTCTTGGACCCTGTGCATATATGGACTAGGAATCCTTTTGTAAATAATTTCAAGAAAAACTTCATTATGGAATTCCTAGTCTCACGCGATGAACCCTAAGCACGAACTAGTAGTTTTTTCTACTATTCGATGTTTAGGGATTCGTATGGATCCCAGTGCAGTCGTAGTTGTCTTGGATCCTGAGCATATGTAGACTAAGGATTTTCTCCAAAATATTTTCAAAATACGCCGGTCATTCTCAAACACCTCCGAAGGTCAAGCCTTCAAACCAGAACTATGTAAGCCTTGAGCTTCCCATTGCACCAGGGAATACGTAGGAGCAGAATCAAGTCCTGTCATGTTATCTTTCCATCAACCTATTTATTTTCTATTCTAATTAAAGGGATCAAATAGTTTTCAAATAAATCACACACTCAGTTTAAGGGTGCCGTTCTTCAGAACAGGCGAGTAGGGTGCCTAGCACCTTCCCTTTTTGTAACCGACTCCTAAACTTAAAATTTCTTCCTCAAGTTAGGGTTTTTCCAAATATTTTTCCCTCAAAATAAAAATTTGGTGGTGACTCCACATATCCAATAAAATCCTTTTTAAAATTTAGCAAGTTCGTCGTCTCGTCGAAATTACGATTGCGACACCTACGCTTAGTCATTATTGGAGATATATTAATAGATAATCTCCAACTCTCACTATCACCAAAGTTATAAATCAAATAATTGCAATACTATATTGTATTATACATGAAAAATAAAATATTAAATATTTTTATTATCTCACAAGGATAATCATCAACAGTTGATTACAAAAGATAATATTTCTAAGTACAAATCTCACATTGTTAAAATTGATTTTATTTTAAAATGTGAATCTAGTTTGATATATTATAAGAAGTAAACTAAAATGATATTATAAAATAGAGAAATTATTCTCTTCAAACCCTACAAGCTACTTTAAAATTTGTAACTAGAATACTCAATTTCTAATAGTATAAGAAAGTCACATACTCTATAAATATGATTGCTTAAAGATATTTGATAATATTTTTAATATAAATTTTAATAATAAATTAACATAAGATAGTATATAATGAGAAAATCATGCTATTAGACAAGAAATATCTTCTCTCACTTGATAAAGCAATAATTAAAATAATTTTTGTAAGAGATATTTAAAACTTTAAGTTAATACTTAAATTATTTTCTCTACCGCTGATCATGTTAAGAAATTCCATCCTGATAGGGTATGTTTTCGTTTTAATAAAATAATCTTATTTAGCAATAAAAGATTATGTCAAGTAATGTCATATTAATAAGAAATGTCCATTACTTACATAATTTACTATTAATTGCAATATATTTCAAAGAAATAATTTTATTTAATATGAAAAATATTAGGTTGTAAACATTATGCTCAATCAATTTGTTGAATTTTACAAGACAATGTATGTGAACAAAATGTATAATATCTTATGTTATAGAAAAATTTTAATAAGGATAGGATACTTTGAACCATAATTCACATAAGTTCAAAATAAAATAATATATTATATATTAATTAAAAATTACGCTAATAATAATATTTCATTAATATAAATTATATGCATACAAAATTTATATAATTTTTAAATTATTTAATTTTTAAAAAACTTTTGCATGGCAATATTCGCGATACGTGAGATTACAGTCACACAAAATAAGAATATGGTGTTGAATAGTATAATAAGAATTTGCATATACTATAAAATATACAAATTTAACCAAAAATTACAAACTTTATTTCTATAAGGATCCCTAAATTTAGTTTCATATACGTTTGTAGGCATAAGTGATAAAGAACCTTTCACAAAATTTTGGATTCTAAAACTTTAGATTATAGTTATAAGACTATTTATTCTTTGGTTAAATGAAATAAATTATCCCAAAATAAAAGAATATAATAAAAACAAAGCACTTCACTAAAGAATTTTATAACGAATAATCAATATACAAATCATAAAGTTATATAATTTCATAACTAAAACTTTTTAGAAACTATCATACTTTTTATATATAATTGCACCATTTAGAATAGACTTAAATATAATAGAGAAGGAGAATATTTTCTAAACTAAGATCTTCATATATGGAATTACATAATAAAATAGGAGACTACAACTTACCTCAGAGAGTGTTATCTTGTTCAATCTTCCAAGTAAGGCCAACCAAGTTTGATGTTGTCATGAATGCATCACGAATTTTGTAATATATAATATATATTTTAAAATGATTCATAAAAAATGTTAAATCATAATAAAAATTTATGCATTAAATAGGCTCTAGTTTTTTTTAAAAATATAGTTATATATTGTAATGGAAGGATGATATGATTTATAATTATTGATAAATTATTTTAATAATATATTCATCAATATGAAAAAAAATTCAGAATAAAATAACATAAAATTTATTTTCAGATCATGGTATAAAGTAATACATAATTACATAATTCACTACATATATCAATTTAATGAATATACTTTTATATCATATTAAGATCCAATATTTTTTGTAATTTTATGAATATTTGAAGAAAATATTTAACATATTAATATTTAATTCACATAAAATTTCTCATATTATTTTTACAATTATGAAAAATTATAAGTCATGTTTAAATTAAACATTATAATTTTATAATATGCACGAAAACATATTAACATAAAATATATATGACTTAATTCACCTAAAATGATTAAACTATAATTCTAAAAACATAACACCTTAATAAAAAAAATATAGTACATAGGTGTTATTAATTAATTAAGTAAAATTATAAAATAACTATTAATACAAATTTTGCATAATCGTTTCTGTAATAGGAACACTCACAACTATACAAAAGGATAATAATCATGCCTAATGTAACATCCAAAATTTCTATTACACACTCCAAACATCATGAATTCATATTAATGAATGGATTTTTGTATAGTTATTTTTTTTTAGGCTTAATTGGTTTTGAATATGTATAATTTTATCATTTTGAATTATTTTTATGTTATTGGACTTCATTGGACTTAAATGATAAAATTGGTTAATTTTTGAATTTTAATATCTCTTGGAAGATAAAATTGATATTGGAGTGATTCTAAAAGCATTAGAAATCTGAGACAAAACCCAAAAATCACATGTATCCCTATTTAGCCTAGAAGAAATGGATCTTAAAGTCATTTGGGTTAAATCATGACTTAGAGTTTCTGTCTAAACAACCCAAACATTTTCCAATAAAACAAACATATCTAAAGCTACAAAAGTTATTTTTAGATGGAGTTAATTTCTAAATATTAAGGACAAAATTTTCTACAACATTCATTTAGAGGAAAACCCTAATTTTTCCATCAATAGGCTCATAAAAAATTAAGAAAAGAGGCGTTAAATAAGGACCCATATTTCGTGAATAATTTGAATTCAAATGACAGAGTAAATAAAGAATTCATTTGCAAACCTATAGGAAAAAGGAAATCAATTCTTGAAGGATCTTTATTCTTAATTTAAAATAATTGATTCAGTTTTTGTCTTGATTTTAAATTTTGAATTTTAAATTTTAATAAGAAAACTTGGTCTATAAGAGGAGAAGTCTAACACATTGTAAACACACTGAAACTTATTCTAAATTCTTAATAAAACTTCAATTATTATTCTTCTTCTTGTTGTTTTCATAAAAAGCCTTATGGAGGGTTAATTTTTTTGGTTGACTCATTGGTTTCAATTTTAAAAAGGAAGAAATTTGAGGCTTTGTTCTTAAATTAAATTTTTGTTACAATTTATTTTTCTTTCCTTTTAATTAATTAAATTTCTTGTTTGTAATAATGAAATTGGATGCTTAATTTATTTCATCTTGCATACTGCAGTTCTAAAATTAGGATTTGGTTAATTCTCAAATTTCTATGCAAAAATTAAAAGGGGTTATGAGATTTCCTATAAGATTTTGTAATTTTGATTTCGAAGAATTAATTTGGGGGCTTCGGGTATTGTTTAATTGTCTAAATACAAATTAATTAAAATTATAGGTGTTATGGAAATCATGAGTTTAATTGGCGATTGCTTGATTGAATTCAAACTAAATAAAAATTAGGGTTTTTTTATAGGGTTTGGTGAATTTGATCCTTTAAAATTGATTTGGGGACTTCAAATAATGCATAATTATTTGAAAATGAATTAATTCGAATTCTATGTGTCATCTTAGTAGAAAATCATAAGTTTAATTGGTGTTTACTTGATTGAATTCAAACCAAACGAGAACTGGAATTATTTTCAAAAATATTTTTTTAAACCTATGATAATCCTGCTTGTGAATTGAACTAGCAAGTTAATCAATTTTTAATATTGTTAATTTTATTAATTTTCATTTTAATTTTATCAATAATAAAATAAAATGCAAACTTCTCAGTTTTTCTTACTTTGAATCTAACCAAATTGTTTGTCAAGGTCCTTGAGAGACAACCAAGGTTGTACTTTATATTGTATTTTTTGTTTACTTTTTTTTCATTTTGACTTAATCGCGACATCGATTGTCAACTACAAAAAAAATCAAAGATAGAAACAAAAGTTTAGAGAAAACAGAAAACTTTTGGTCAAATGACGAAAATACTCCTATGTTAGGATAACAACAGATAAAGGCAGCTCAAAATAAAAATATAGAAGACATTCTAGAGATTAGAACTCATTATCAAGGGTTATTGAAAAAAAATTAGATAGAGGAAAGAGAGAAAACGTCATTGAAAACGCTCAAAATGCTCCTAAAAAGCCCTAACTTTTGTAAAGGCTAAACTGTTCCCAAATAAATAGCAAGTGACTTAGAAACAAGTTGGAAATGAACTAATAAGGGTTAAAAAGATCAATAAATAAGTTTAGAAACATTTTTTAAAATTTTTTAGAAAATAACCAAAATGCCCCTAGAAGCTCGAGAATGCTAGAAATTGTCAAGCAGAGACATATGACTTAAAGCTTATCCTTATGCGCAAAATTTCAAATGATTTAAATGTGGTGATAACTAACCCCCATGAACCATCAAGCCATAATGACATAAGAGACAAAAATATTTATGAAAAGAGATAAAATTAACCATGATTAAGTTAAAAATTAATCATAATTAGGTTAAATAAATCATGATTAATCTTAAAGGATAGTTACTCATATTTTACAATTAAATTTGAAAATAGAAATTACATGTGAATATACCAAAATTCCTTTAAGTAGAAATTTAATTCACATTTACCCCAAAGTGGTTGAATTTGATATGTAGCCAAGAGATCTCATTTGTTTCACAATTTCACCTCTAAACATTCAATCAAATCTCACAAATATCACCTTCAAACCTCTTTAAAACCCAAAAACTTACATAAGCTTAAACTTCCATCTTTGAGGTTTAAGCTATAATTAAGACAAGTAAGCAAAGTCCCACCACTTCTCCTTAAAGATCTCATATGGACCACAAGGAAGGGTAGATCCGCCTCAAAAACTCACCATACCTTTTCCTATTCTTCAAAAAGTAGGGATTTCTACCTTAAAACTTTTGTAAGTCTTTTATTTTGTGATTTTCACTTATTCTTCTTGTTTTTTGGTGAATCATTCTCTAAACTCTATGGATCCAACTTTGTTGAGCATGTTCTGGTTTAAAATTTCCTTTGTTTATTAAAATAATCATCACTAAGTTTTTAGTGATTTTTTGGAGGTCAAAAGGAAATTTTAATGGATTAAAGTACTTCTTGGAGCTCTTGGAGAAATTTAATAGGTTAAAATTCCTTAAGAGTAATTTTTAAATATTTTAGAAGTTTTTGATACTTGTCGGAAGATGCTCAAGTGGAGGATAATTATAGCTTGGAGTAGATCTTGTGGATCTCAACTTGGTTGTCTTGAAAAATGATATTGTATGATCTTTCCTCTTCAAAGTTCTAAGCTTGACTATATCTTCATGAAAAATTCAAATCTTTAACTTTAAGCTTTACTAAAAGTGCAGATCTAGACCCAAGTATTCATATCTCAAAAGGACTCAAGAAATTTAAGTCATAAGTTAAAACTTTACTTCACAAAAATTGGACCTTTATGATTAAAAGACAAGATATAGACTTAAAGACTTAGAAAGTGAAAATAGATATCTCAAACTCTCCATAAACATGATCATGGCCACAAACTAAGGAGAAAATTTTGATGGATTAAAAAGCAAAGTGTTGGATTTAGTGACCTAAATTAAGAGTCACAAGTCAAGGGAAAAAAATTGAGAAAAAAAATCATTGAAAAGCCAACATGGCATTCGACCAAGATCTCCAAATTAAGGGGTGAAGGAGTTAAAATTTTCATTAAAATATGGTATGAGGCCCTCTAATCCTAATATGATGATTAAAATTTTAATTAATAGGTTGGACAAGCTAAAAGGACATTCACCCAACTCATGGTAAATAAGAAGGAATACTTTAAAAATTATAAAATTAAGCTTATATAACAATCTAAGTCATAAACTTATGAATCACTTTCAGAGATATGAAAAATTTACCATAAAGCCTTATGAATAAGGATGATGATTCGACCAAGACCTAGGTAATTCCATAACTATGTTAATAAATCTTAAGATTATTAGTTTGGGTGCTTAAAGACTTCTAAGAAAATTTTCAAGTCATTGGGCATGGATTCTTAGGTAAAATTTACAAATAGACTAAATTAAGCTTAATAAATTTCGTTGGCTAATTGGGTTAGTAATCTAGAAGTATAAAACCATAATAGGTCATTTGACCAAGCAACTCATGTATCATCTTTCACAAACTTAAACCCAAGAATGATGAGAAAACTTAGCTTATGAGAAAAATAAAGGTTAAGAGATAATTTAGAAGGATGAGTGAGCTAAGTTCCCATAAAAATTTTCTTATAAAACTCAAAGGATAAAGCAAGATAGACAAATTTTAGAGAAAGGTTATATGCTGTCAAAAAATTTAGTATCAAGCATAACTAAGTAATTTTTATTAGGAGATAAATTTCTAGACAAATAATTATGTTACTTTATTATGTTGTTTCTTGAGTATGTAGATGCATGCATAAGATGTACTAACTACTTTCTGGAATAACTTAGAGAAGTGATGTGATTTATGATGGCCTGTGTCATGAAATGTATGAAATTTAAATGGATTGGTTTCTATATATGCATACCATATTGGTTGAATTTCTTAAGCATGCGTACTATCTGAAGATTTGAAAAGGAATCTAATAAAGCAGGAGATCATTAAAGAAAAAACTTATGTGAAAATTTAATACTACTCTTAAATGTGCCCATGAACATTTAGAAAGGCAAGAGATCCTTTTTATAGAAAGATGTAGGTCTTCCAAAAATCTTTCTATTATGAAGTGTTAGGTCTTCAATAATTATAATGGTGACTACTATCAAGGAATGAGCTCAAATCCTAAGAATAGAAAGTAGAGTGGTAGAGCTAGTGAAAATATATTGTTTAACTAAATTTTTTCATGTTATGCCTAAACTAGAGATTATCACTGATAGGGTGATAAAAAAATGAAAATGAATTATGATTAAGGAACGAATGAAACAGAGGTAAAGTAATATATGTGATGTGATGAAATGTGATCTCAAAAATGTATGACATATATGTTATAATTGTAACAATAAAAAATGATCTAAGGTATGAAATAAATGCATGATTGAACAAGAAATGTTTATATTATTGCTAAAAATGACCCACTTCAGTCAAAGATCTCCTTTAAAGTTAAAAATGAACTTATAAGTATATCACCTTTTTCTCAAATAAACTGAAGTGGTTGGGTGGACAATGTTATCACTAGCTTATGATAGAGACCTACTTAGAAATTTTAATTTCTCATCCCCTACCACCATTTTCTTTCCTTGACCGTGATAAAGTCCTTCGTTGTGACAGTGGTGTTCGTTAAACTTAGAAACATGAATTGGTTAGTTAATGGTCATGGTCTATTAATCACAGCCCAAGAAAATGTGAGGATCTATTTTTATTTTGGTCAAATTCTTTGTGTCTGCTGTTATGAGCCCAAGCTTTTTCAACATTGATTTTGCCATACCCCTTAGGCTTTCCATTCGAACATGGCCTTTCCTCCACCACCACCATCGGGGTATCAGGCGCCTTCGACAACACATGTAGAGGAGACTTCATCTTCTGACGGAGAGAGTAATCCCCAGACTCGTTCGCATTACTACAGTTCCTCACATGTTTGGTCTTCATAAGGTAAATCTCTTTTTCCAATATCATACCCATTTAGCGCTTACCAGGAGTATGGAGAGGAAGCTTACAATGTCGTAGATGAGAGCTTGTGGCTAGAGCCTCGAGACCCACATTATTGAAGTATTGATCGAGTTAAGTGAATTCAAAGTTTTTTATCCTATCCAATCATCTATATTTTTGTAAAATAGCCAAGGAAACATGTATGATAAATAATTATTATGTAGTATAGTTATATATTGTGTATATGTAGGTTTGTAAAGGTATTGATGCCTTTGCCTTAATTTTCTCTTCAATTTATGAGACTGTATAATAATAATGTCATATAAGTATATGTGATCATATGAACATGCAATTTAGTAATAAATTTACGTGAACTTTTAACTTTACAGTTTACTTGGCATGATAATAAACAACATGTAATCAATCAAATGAATTGGCGAGGCTCGCATTTTCAATGAATGTTTTGAAGAAAAAAGTTTATACCGTATTTTTTATAATAGTATTTTATCAAAAGGATTCTACATCATGAAGTAACAATATAATAATGACATAAATACGGCTTAAGCATAAAATGAGCTTTATTATTAGGATGTTACACATAGTATACATAAGTCACTTGAGAATTAATAGAAAATTAGCATGACTTTATAATATATCAGAAAACTCCAAAAATGCCCAAAACACCTTGAGAAAGCTTTGCTTTCTACATAGGTCTAAACTGTTCCTAGAAAAATATCAAATTACATTAGAATTATCAGGGAACGAACCAATATGTGCTAGAAACATTAGAGGAATAATTTGGAAACCTCCTGAGAAATACTGAGAAAAATTATCAAAATACCCCTGGAAAGTCAATAGGGCAAGAAAATGCAAAATAAAAGCCAAAAGTAGGACCCATAACATGTGCACAAAATTCCCATGTGGGAAAATATGGTGGTGACGCACCATATGAGTCATCACACTAATAATGACATATAGGACAAAAATCATAAATAAGAGAGATAAAATTAATAATTGTTAAAGTACATTAATCTTGTTTAATTAAAGTTAACCATGCTTAGGATAGGTTAACCTTAATTAGTGTCAAATTAAAAAAAATTACCTCTAATCTAATCCTAAAAGGATAATTCCTCACGTTTAGAATTATTTTGGAAAATAAAAATTACATGCAAATGTATCAAAATGTTCTTAATTAGGAAATTAATTTCCATATTACCCCTAAGTGGCCGAATTCACTAAGCACCGTGGGAGGCCTCATTTTCTTCATTCTCCACCTTCTAAACACTTAGAGAAACTCTCCTAATTATCTCTAAACTCAATCTAACCCAAAAATCCAAAATCCTACACTAAGCTTAAACTTCCAACTTTGAAGTTTAAGTTAAATCAATACTAAATCACCAAACCCCACCATCTCCACCACTAGAAGATCTTGTGTTCAACTTAAAGTCCCACCAAAAGCCCACCACAACATCCTCAATCAGTTGGATTTTACCTTATACTTTCATAAGCTTTAACTTCCGTTTATTATATGTTTTTCTTTTTCTTTATGGATCCTTCTCTAGGATCTATAGTTCACTTTTGTTTGAAATTTTTGGGAGCTCAAAACTTTCCTTGAAGAGTTAAATATGAGCATCACCAATTTTTAGTGATTTTTGAAAGAAAATGTGAAGCTTTGATGGATTAAAGTGCTTCTAGCAACCTTAGGAGAAATTTAATTAGTTAAAAATTCTTAAAAACCATTTTTTATGATTTGGGGAAGATTTGATTATTTATGAGAAAAGTTTTAAAGTGTACAAGTACGAGACTTATAGATCTTGGAGTAGATCTACACATGTTTACTATAAAAGGTGTTTTCTTTTAAATTTTTATGTTAAAGTTAGTATCTTGGTCATGTCTTTAATTAAAGTTTTTATTTGTGAAGTTTTTCTTGTTAGGAGTCTAGATCTGGACTCATGTAATAAAATACTTAAAGGAATAAGAAAAATTATGTAAAAAGATCCATAAGTTTAACTTGAACATGGACTTAAAACTACTATAAGTAAATGTGGAACTTTTGGATCCAAAATGGCATAACCACTTAAGACCTACCGTGATCATGACCAAAGTTGTGGGATAAGGACTTATTATGGATGGATCTGAGAATTATGAAGGACCAAGTGCTAACACTTCAAGATACCACATTATGACAAGAAAAGTTGAAAAATGAACTTTTGTTCAAGCACCTAGCATTCGGCCACCTTACATTAAATTATGAGAACTTGAGTTTAAAATTTTGTTTAGGGTATTAAAGGGAACCTAATCAAGTATAACTAAGGAATTATAAGTTTGAAAGGGATTTGAAATGGTTTAAGGATGTAGTCGGCCATTTTGGTGAAATTATGTAAAGATGTGCTAAATTTCATAATACCAAAACTATAAGAGAACAAACTAAGGAAAAGGAACCTAGATCTAGCCACTTAGGGCATTCATTCATTCTCCTATTAATTATAAAAACAAGAGTTAAAATTTTAGTTAAGATGTAAGGAAGGATCTAAATAAGTTTAAGGAATGAATCGGAAAGTTAAGAAAGTTTTGGTAATGGTTGGGTACCATTTGGAGATGTGCACATAAGCGTTTAGAATTAGTTAAGAAAACTTATTAGAATTTAAAAAAGATTAAAGGTATCTTAAGGAAGTGATTAGAAGTCAAATATGGAGTAAAACAAGGAGCAAGGGCATTTGGCCATGCTCTCTAGATTAGAAAGAAAAGCCTTAAAATCTTTCATAGTTGGTACAATTGATGGCTTAGATTTTAATAGTGTAAATCACCTTCCTAAGAGAAGAAAAAAGTAACTAAAAGGCCTTAGAATCAAGGGGTAAGCTCTCGGCCATCCTAGAAAAAAGTAGACAAATAAATTAATTTGGAGATTTAAAGATGTTACATAAGTTATGGGTGGAAAACTTAAGGTCTAAGAGCAAGTAGATAAGTAATTAGGTTAATAAGGGGAACATATCTAACTAGTTAAGTTGTTGTCTAAGAGACATAAGATATGTAACACTTAAGTAAATGATGCATAAGACTTTCAATCAAGAACACAAAGAGTAAATCATGACAAAGGCCATTCAGCCATTCAAAGAAAAACTAAGTATAAACCATAATCTTTTATTACAAAGTGTTAAGAAAAACTTGACCTTTGAGAAAAGGAAAGGTTGAGAGTTAACTTAAAAGGATGAGTGATTTAGATCCAATAAGTTCCCTATCATAAATGTTTATAATTGAGCAAGCTGGACAAGCTATGAAAGTAAATCAATATGCTGTCCAAGAATTTATTTCAAGCCAAAATATCAAAGACTTGAATTCAAGATGAACCCTTGCTTAAGAGTATTATGCCAATTTGTTATATTACATTATGAGTACATAAAGAATGGTGTGAAGTATATGAATATTGCTCATGAAGGATTAAAGAAATATGTACTCATGAATGATTAAAGAATGATGTTTTACTTAATGATCATGTATAAATAATAATGTGATAGTTGTATGAAAGTGTAGGCTAAATGTGCATGACATATTGATTAGATTGTTTGAGCATGAATATTATCTGAAAACATTTAAAAGGAACCCCAATAATTAAGGGATCATTAAAGATAGAACTTATGTGAAAAGTTAATACTACTCTTAATGTGTCTTGTGCACATTTAAAAGGCGCCACATCCTTCTAGAAAGGAGACAAAATGGTTTCCCAAAAAATTTTCTATTATGAAGTGCTAGGTATTCAATATTTAAGATGGTAATGACCATCTAGGAATGAGCTCGTGTCCTAAAAATCGAAGGTAAAGTAGAAAAGCCAATGAGAAGATATTGTTTGACTAATGTTAATGTATTCTTATGTCTTAATTATCACTAAGAGAGTGATAGAGAATAGATATGAGATGTGTAAGACATAAAGCAAATGATAGTCAAATAATATCTTTGGTATGATCCCAGAGAACTATGATGTTTAAGAAAGTTACATGTTTAAGTAATAATGGTTTATCTGTATAAAATAAATCCACTTCAATAAGAGTTTTTGAAAGAAAAATTAAACTTTTATACATGACATGTTTTTCTAATAAATTGAAGTAGTTGGGATGAAAGTGATGACATTAAACCTAAGATAAAATCCTACTAAGAAACTTAGTTTGTCACTCGTTCTCCCTTCATTTTCTTCTCAAACGATCAAGATGTCTTTCGCGAACGCAGTAGTTTACATGGAAATTAGCAACATAAATTGGATGGCAAATGCTCAGGAATTGATGATAACAATGCAAACTAACGTGCGCATATATTTTTTTTGGGACATCTATTCATTTCGACAATGATAAGTCCAAATTTCTGCACTATGGAGTTTGCGATTCCTCTAGAAGCCTTTCATCCAAAAGGTGTGTTTCCACCTCCGCTCAACTACTAGGCACCACCTGCAGCACTTGTGGAGGACTCCTCCTCATCTAAAGGATATTAGACCTACAAACGTCGTTCCACTATTACAACACATCACACGTCTAATCATCTCATGGTAGCTCTCTGTATCCTAGGCCTTACCCATTTCAAACATTCCAAGAAATGGTCAATGGAACTTTCATCGTCCTGGATGAAAGTTTGTGACTAGAGCGCTACCATCACCAGTCCTGAGGTATTTTGCAAAGTCCTTATTCTCAGAAGGAAAAGGAAGAAAGTCATGCCAATAATATATATTTTGTAAATAGATGGATGAATGTATCCTATTTACTATTAGATAGTTTGTAAAATAATAAATATGTATAGGTAGAAATAAATAAGTATGTGTAAAGGGTTTTTAATGCCTTAGACTAACTACGCAGATGTAAAGAAAGATTGTATGAATATTAAGAACTATATAATTATATGATGTGTAAATTGTTGTATGCTTGAGTTATGTTGATCTAATTTATTACTTATTAGAGATCGTTACACAAAATAAATAATTCGTAATGTTAATAAATTATACATACACAAAAGCACCTAATTGTTTACATTCTGTTATGAACGCTATATTGATGAAATTCACATTTGATATCAAAATATTTAAAAAAAATTATCATATTTTTCTAATAATTATTTCTAAACATTTCGCATCATGAGATAAAAGTTTATTAATAAAACTGAATATATGACTTAATTATAAAAATGATATTCATTATTAGGATGTATTATATACCTAATTTGTTTCAGTCTTAGATTGCAACATTGTATCTTCCTCTACATATAAAATATGGTGTAATATTATTTATTCAAAGATAATTTAGTTGATACAACATTATTACAAAAATAATAAATTGATAATATAATTAAAAACTTAATTACTTATTAAGGAATATAGAAACAATTATTTTAGTCCTAATAATTTCTAAAACAATAATGCTAAGTAAATTTTAATAATCAAATTACCTATTTCCTGATTATTAATAGCTCAATTTAATTATAAGAGTAATATTTTTATTTAAATTTTGAATAATTACATATTCCTTTTGTTAATTTATAACATTCTTAAAAGTGATTAACTACATTACTTTATAATTTAAATATTTTTTGAGTAATATATAATATTTTAAAACCATTGTTGTTAAAAATAATTAAAAAATTATTTTATAAAAAGATATAGTATTATCATGTTGTACAATTTTTAAAAATAATTTTATTATTAATTACTTGAAATACTTATAAAAATCAATTTATTAAAATATAAATTATTAAAATATTTAAAAAAATATGTTAAGTATTTTAATATCCAAATGAACAAGTATTAAACTATAATAAATTAGTTTACAATTTTATTATGAATTAATATCAATTAAAAATATACCAACTAAATAAAAAAAATTAACAAAAGTTACCCGAAATAAAATTCTTAGGAGGTGTTATAAATTAAATTTTCTCATATATCTCTTTATTTTTAAGTTTTATCTAATTTAATGCAACATATTTGGTTAAATTGTTTAAGTAATCAAACTTTGTAAATAATTAAAAATTTTATATTGAAATGAATAGATCACCAAATAAATAAAAGTAAAAAGTTTTATTTATAAATAATTAGAGTTCTCATATTATATATATATATATTAATAAAAATATTGGTAAAAATTGAAAATTAATCTACTAATAATTGTTATAAATATTTATTGAAATTTCAATTTAATTAAAATAATCAATTAACTTATATAACTTAATGATTTAATGTTTTAATTGATTTATTTAATAACTAAATGATTATGTTTATGAAATTTAAATTTATAATCATGAGCATCGATTGACTTACATACGAAAAACCTCTGAAACTGATGTCAGCATAGAATTGACTTTCAAAAGAAACATATGGAATATACCATTTTAGCTTAGGGAAAATAAATTAGAATTTGATGTATTTCTTTTTTTCCTTGAGTTGTAATAGTAGGGATATCTTGTTCTTGTTTTAAATAGGGATCAACTTAGTTTAGAGCTTGGTAGGCTAATGGAGTGCCTAAAGCCCATCACCAAGTAGTCCCCTTCCCTTTCATATATATATATATATATATATATATATATATATGTGTGTGTGTGTGTGTGTGTGTGTGTGTGTGCGCGCGCTTAGTGTATGCATTTGGTACCTTTAGTTATTTGAGGAAGGGCAAATCCAAATTTTCCTTTGAGACTTCTCTCAAAATTTCTCTTTTTTTCCTTTGCTTTGCTCTTGAGTTGAAGATCTTTTTCTTATCAACAGAGGTTCTAATGTGACAAAATTTGACTTACCTTCCTAGCTTCCTAAAGCAAGAAGAATGACGGTTGGCTTAGAATTATTTTCTTGCATTTACATTCAGCTTTCCTTTACTTTTTTACCATTTACACTTAGTCATTTACTTTATTACAATTTACTTTCCTCACTCTTAATTTATGTCTTTTAATTTAGCCTTTAATTTTATTTACTTATTGTGCAATTTAAATTCCTTGTTCTTTACTTTCACGCTCATTTAAATTCATCCTCTCTTTACTTTATTGCTATTTAATATTCATTTTTATTTCTTACAATCCATTTTACATTTTTCTTTATGTAATTTTCTCTTCAATTTGATATATAATTTTGTGCTACATTGAACACAAATTGAAAGTCCATTTTCTGTCCAGAATTAATACCTAGAATTGAGTGTTCTTAACTTAAAATTCCACGTCTAAATAGGTTCTTTTACCTCCTCCCAAGTGGCTTGTATTATGTGGTATCAAAGCTTGTTATTAGGAGGTAACTTCTCTCACTTTTTTCCTTCAATTTCAACATCCTCTTCTCCATTTTTTGTCCCCTATTTTCAAGGTCTCTTTTGGCACTTATGCTACCCATTATGCTTGGTTTCTTATGTTTATGATGTTGTTTTGAGGCATATGTTGCCAAACTTTGCATAAAGATCAATTTAATCAATGAAATTTCTCAAACATTGATCCAATTTGTCATCATTGTGAAATGTCAATTCTGTTATTTTTGGGTATCATTTTCTAGCAAAAAATCTTTTTCGAATTTGCTTCAATTCCTTGTAATTTATGGTTTTAGTTGTTGCAGTTGGAACTTGATCATTGTGGACTTAAAGATTCCTCCATTAATTTTGAAAAACTGTGCATTATGTTCATATGTTTTCAAAATGTGTTCTTGAGGAAAATTTTCTTTGATTCTTGGAAGCTTGTTGGTTGGTGAAAAAGTGTTAATCTAGTGCTTATTTTGGAATTATTCAAGTGTCCATAACATTGTCCTAAAATATCCAAGGTAGAAATGAAAGAATCAAAGGAATTTTTGAAAAAAACTCTAGGAAGAAGTTAAAAAAATCTCGGCATAATATATGTCCTTGAAATTTTTTATTTTATTTCATGTGTAAGATTTGAGTTAGGTGTGGATTGTATAAGTTTGGTGTGTATTAGAAACCTTGAGTTGTAAATTAACCTCTTAAAAGAACATGGGTGTGTATGATTGATTTATTTTCATAAGTAGCTTAAGTTTCAATTTTAGGAATATTTCCATGAATTGGTAAGTCATTCATCCTTCTTGAATACCTTTTGAGTGTCATTATTTGACCATTTAATTTATTTATTATCTTCTTGATTCCTAGTTTGTCATATTTTAAATTCCTTTGAGTTTAGCTTTGTTTGTGATAAGAGTTACTTGATTGACTTCAAAGTTCCATAGTTTTGTCCTTAAATTTATCAATTACTTACATTCTTGATAAGTTGAATTTGTGACATTGGAAATATGACAGTCTCTAATTTCAAGTTGAGTGTGTGTATTTTCTCAAGGGCTTGAGAATGATTAAGAGTTATAAATACCCAATAAGAAAAGAAACACTTGTTTGGTTTAATTTGTGCTAACTCATTCTTGTGGTTGCAAGCATTCTTAGCTTACTTCAACATAGGTGAGCATTTGGCCCAGGAGTGGAAAAAGCATTGGTGGACTTAAAAATTGTGACTTGAAGAAGGACTTGAAGTTGAAGATTGAAAACTTGACAACTTGTGTAATAAAATATGTTTCTAGCTTAATACAATTTTCATTGTGTAAACTTTGATGTAGATTGTACTTAAGCAATTTTCTTGTAATTTTGTAGCATTTGTGTTTAATTTTCAAAGGCCTTTGCATGGTTTTAAGGAGACATAAAGGAGAATCTAAGTGTGCTTGTTGAAAGAATTAATAAAGGGGTTCCATATTTGATAGGTTTACAACTTATTCTATGTGACTACTTATTACTTATCTTTCCCTATCTTGGATCTTGACTTGTGTAAGAGTCCAATTAACTTTCTGCAATTTAAATTCCAGGCTCTTAATTATAGAAGTGTTTATATGGTAGGAATTTGTACTTATACAATATTTGTAGTTTTCTTAAATTACTTTTCATATCTTTATCATCCTCTTGAGTGGAGAGGATCATGAGTGAAAGTGATTGGCCACCTAGTTTCAATAGGTTACAACTAGAAGTTCTTACTCAAATCTTCGAAAAAATGTTAAGAAAACAAAGTGAGAAATTGGAAGATCGCTTATATGAACTAGAAAAGAGGAATGAAGCTTTGTTTAAAAAGAAAAAAAATGAACCTAGTAGTTCTAAAAAATAATAAATATAAAATTGATTCACCTAGGGAGAAAGTTTCACAAAAATAGTACTATAAATTCCTTAGGAGAAACAAAACAAATAATCAAAGAGGAAGAAATATAGATATGCATGAGAGTGATATAGAGTCACCTAGGTCTCTACATAGAAGTAGAGATTCATCTAGGAATACGTCTCGTAGAAGTAGAGATAGGAAATCTGATAGTCATAGTCATAGGACTTCATCTAGGAACCATAAATGACATAGAAATAATTCTAGAAGTAAAACTAGAGGTAGGAGGGAAAATGAAAACTAAGGAAAAATAGATGAACCAAATTTAGAATTCCAAAATTTCAAGGGTTAAATGATCCTAAGATATACCTGTCATGAGAGTTGAAGGTAGAACAAATTTTCATGTGCTATGATGTGAGGGAAGAACATAGGGTCAAACTAGATAGTTTTAAATTTTCAAACTATGTTTTGATTTGGTGGAATAAGCTAGTAAAAGAGAGAGCAAAGTTTCATCCTGTTGAAACTTGGGAGGAAATGAAAGTTATCCTTCGGTAAATATATGTACCACCTTATTACCTTAGGAAGCTTCACAATAGGCTCCAAAGATTAACCCAAGGTAATATGACTTTTGATGAGAACTACAAGGATATGAAGGAAATTATCATTCAAGTCAACATAGAAGAATGTGAGGAGGCTAGTATGGTAAGATTCCTTGAAGGGCTTATGTAACGCCCCAATTTTTCTATAATGAATGTTTGAAACTACAAATAATTCCTAAAGTGAAAATAAGTAGGATTAGGTGCCAAAAATAGAGAAATTATAAAGTTTGGTACAAATGAAAAAAATGCTCCTGCATCTGGGAAACTCAAATAATGAACTAGAGAAATGAAAATATAATTGAAAGACATCCTAAAAGGATTATAAAACATAGTGGATGGTAAAAAGTAGTGAGAAAAACTTAGAAAATCAAGAGGGGATGAAAACACCCTAAAAATGATCAAAACACCCCTAGGAGCTCTACTTTTTGCACATAGCTAGTTAGTTTCCGTAAAAATAGTAAATGATCTTAGACTAACATGGGAATAAACAAAAAAAGTGTTAGAAATATTAGAGGAATTAGGAAATTTTTCAGCAATGCTGAGAAAAATTATGAAAACACCTCTGGAAGGCCAGAAGGACAAGAAAGTGTGATAAACAAGTCAAGAATGGGCCCCATGCTTACTTGCACGAAAATTAACATGTGGAAATTCTGGTGGTAAGTCACCAATCCAAGTCAACCAAGTCAAGTAGAAAAGACAAAAAATGAATAGTAAAAAGATTTTTTTAATCATGGTTAAAAACTAATTAATCTTGGTTAATTAAAAAACCATGGTTAGGCTAAGTTAAAAACAATTATGGGGTAAACTCAACCTAATTAACATTAATCAAACCTAAAGGGATAATTTCTTAAATTTTGAATTATTTTGGAAAATAGGAAAACCATGCAAAATTACCAAAGTACTCTCCCAAGTGTAAAAATATTCCAACCTTGCCCTTAAGTGGCTGAACCCACTAAACACCCTTAGGACCCCATTTACTTCAGTTTTTATAGAGAAAAATACTTAGTCAACTCTCTCAATTCTCTCTAAGTTCATCTTATCTCAAAACTCTAATCCTACACATTAAGTCTAAGTCTCTAACTTTGAGACTTAAGCCAAATCAAGGCCTTAAACACCTAGCCCCACCATCTCGGCTTGTGAAACCGTGTGGACTAGCCAAAGAGGGGACCAAAGGTAGCCATCATAGCCCCACCACCATTTAGCAAAGTCACCATCAAGTAAGATCTTTACTTGTCTTTTTAAGCTTTAAACTTGTCTTTTTATGGTTTGATCTTCTTCTTTGATGGATCCTTTCTCTAAGATCTATACATCTTCTTTTGTTTTTACTTATGAGGTATCAAAACTGTATTTTAACCATTCAAAATTAGCCCCACCAATTTTTAATGATTTTTGAAAAGAGAAACAAAGTTTGGTTGGTTTAAAGTACTTTTAAGACACTTAGAAGAAATTTCATCGATGCAATTTATTTAAAAATCCTTTTTGAATCCTTGGGCAGTTTTGAGTACTCATGAGAAATTTTTTTGAAGCATCCTTGGTAGGATATATTCAGGTCTTGAAGTAGATCATGAGAATCTACACTTTGTTGTATGGAAAAAGTGTTATGTTGTTTGTTTTTATGCTTAAGTTTTTAAAGCTGTAATTTTTTCACTTGTGGTGAACTTTTATAATCTTTGGACCAGATTTGAACCTCTAAAATTAAGTGTTAAAAAGTGAAATAAATTTAGGTAATAAGTCCCAAAAGCTTACTTTGGGCAAAGGCTAAAAAACTACCAAGTAAATGTTGGATTTTTAAACCTAAAAATGGCAAAGGTTTTACATGACACTTAAGACTCGTGTTGGTCAAAACCTAAACTCTGGATTTTAGATGAAATATGCATGGACCAAGGGCATGAGGTACTGCAAGTGCACAAAAACCAAGGAACCAGGTTGTGTGAGAAGGAAGTTTTGAAAAATGACCTTGGCAAACCAAGAGAGACTTTCGACCACAACACCATAAGCAAAGATAAAATCGGTTAAAATTTCTATAAGTGATTTAAACTTTTTAGTTAGGTTCTAAATAAATTAAATCAACCTTTGAATCAAGTTAATTAGAGTAAAAATGGATCAAAAACCTCTAGGTGTGCATTCGGCCACCCTAGAGTGATTTAAGGAAAAATGGATTTAAAAATTGATTAAGGAAGAATTAAGAATTTTCAGCAAGTATGAAGATTAATTGGAGGGTTAATTAACATTTAAAAGTGACCAAGTTTATTATATTTAACAAAGCTAAATTGAGGTAAGTTCCCTAACCAATATTTGGTGTAAATCTAAAGAAGCTTAAAATGGGTAACTAAAAATTAACCATGACTTAGGTAAAGGTAAAAGTAATTTTTGGCCAACACACTTAGTAAAGGTAAAAAAACCCTAGAAACCCTTTAGGCTTAGTCAAAACTTCATCTCCAAGAAATGGTCAACCTACGTCAACTAGGGTTAGAAAATGGAAACCCCAAAACCAGAGAGGTGGCATTCGGCCATTTTATAGTTAAATAACTTAAGAGAGATTTTAATTACTAACTAGGTTTAATTACGGACCCTTAACATGCAAACATAATAGAGTAAAAGTGTGAAAAAGCCTTAAGATAGGTAAAGGCATCTATTTGGCCACTTTAGATAAATAAATCTAGGGTTAAGAAGGAAATTGTGGAACCTCTAAGTCTAAAGAGTGGTATTCGGCCACCATGAGTTTAATTAACTAAAGATGAGTTCTAATGCTTAACCAAGTCTAATTAATGATCCTAAACATGTAAGTATAATGTATTAAAGGTGTAAGAAAGATATGACTTAAGATAATGGGTCATTTGGCCACTTTGGATTAAATTGACCTAGGAGAAGATTTAATTCCTAATTACCTTAACTAGACACCCTTTGGTCTATAACTAGGAAGAATTACAAAGGTTAAAAAGTCATTTAGACCTAATCACTAAGGTATCAAAAAGGAAGTCAAAGGTTAACATACTTCAATCCTAAATCCAAGTATTCTTAAGAAAGGTGATTAGAAATTAAAACATGAAGTTGGGAGGTAGTTTAAGCCATTTGGCCATGACTTACCAAGATGAAAAGGAAGTTCTAAAAATTCCTAAGTTAGATAACAATTAATGAGTTAGTTTTTAATTGACATAAATCAACTCATAAGATAAGAGAAGGTGAACTAAAAGGTCTTAGAAACCTAGAGTTCACATTCGACCACTATAGGTTAATTAAGAAGAAAAGAAGTTAAACAAAGATATAAACCACCATTTGACCATATTCAAGAAAAATGTCCTCAACAAGTTAAAAATTTGTAAACACTTAACATTTAAACTTAATATAAGTAATACTTGCATAATATTTGAACAATTAAAGAGAACAAACTTAAAAACTTAAAAGGTGTCATTCAGCCACTTAGAGCAAACTTCTAAGTTGTAAAAATCTCATGAAACTAATGTGATTTTGAGAAAAGGAAAGGAAGAGGAGAAACTTAGAAGGTTGAGAGAATTAAATCCCTTAAGTGATTCAACATTAAAGGCTGAATTGAAAAATAAGTTGGACATGTATTTATGACATGTAATGATGTTATATGATTTGCCAATCAACTTGTATTACCATCATGAATGCCCACTGTTTATGTAATTGAAATGATAAATGTTCATAAGTAAGAAAATAATGATGTTATGTATGAGTATTGTTTGTGTTTAATGATGAAATGGAATTTGAGATCTATATGTGCATTTCACATTGGCCAGAAATTTGCTTAAGCATGCATAATTATCTAGAAGCCATTAAAATGAACTTAAAGAGTGTGTTTGGGTGAGTCATTTTAAAAGGGGAATGTAATTTTTCTAAGAATTTAGAATTCTAAAATTTAAAATAATTTGTTTGGATAATTTTTAATAAAGTATTTAAAATTATGGAAATTTTTAAAAGGATTTTAATAAAGCAAAATGGAAGAATTTGAAATTCTCCCAAAATAGATGGAATTTTAAATTCCACCTCCCAGGAACAGTACGTTTCTAGCTTCCATGGTTTTTTGAGCAACAGCACGCGTGGTTTTCTGATTCTTCCCGTTTGCGCAGTTAACGTTATTCTTCCCATTTGCATAGCTATTTCCAATTAAGCTTTTACACCCATTAGCTTTCTCCATCCCTATTTCTTGTGTTCTTCCAGGTTTGTCTTTATTCTTTCTTAATTTTTCCCCATCTTTTGGAAACAATTTCAAGCTAGATTGTAATCTCTTCTGCATCTCTTTCTTAATCCTTTTCTTTTTACATATTAGATTTGCTTATGGAAGATTATGAATCATACAAATAATGTATTTCCCCTGTTTTCTGGAATGTTTATGAGATTCTTTATATTTGTTGTGGGTCATAAATTCAGTACTTTACCTTTCTTCATGTATGAATATATACAGTGGTTGCTTGTTTCAATCATTTTTTCACAGAAGTAGAACAACGCCAAGTCCAGTTTGAGTTTTATCCTATAACAACTGTGTTTGCTTCTTAATCTTCATTGCCAATTGTTTAATCCTTGCATTTACCATTTACCTGTATATGCTAAATGTTCTCAAGTAGAAATTGTTTGTTCTAAATCAGGAATTTGAATTGGGTGCCGCACTAAATGGATAGGCATTTAGCAGTAGTTATATTACCTCATCTCAACTTAGTTATCTAATAATAAGATTTAAGGGATACTTTTTCACAAGATCTCTGTTGTCCCCCAAAATTGATTTCCTACTTATGTGAGAAAATATTTTAAAACTTAACAAAACAGGCATGAACACTAAACTTGCAATTTGACTCAATGCCCAAATAGCTAGCATAAAGCAAGATGGACTGTGCTTAAACACAGCCTGGGCTCAAAGAGCTTATTTTTCCTTAAAAGGGACTAAAGGACGAACATCGGCTGTTGCCACATTTTTGGCATATACTAATCCATGCTAGAATGACTTGACTCACTTGATTATGGCCACAAGTGTTTTTAACTGGTGTTAAACTTTCAAACTGCATCTAAAATTATTTACCATAAAAAATTAAAAAACCTGCATGTAATCCACTCACATAAAGTTTAATTTGGCAATCACTTAGTATATATTATCAGATTATCTTTGATCACATCATGTCAGACTTCAAATTTCTTTTTTATCCCTTGTTTATGAGTTTTAAGGTTTATAATAATTTTTATGTATATATTTTATATTTACTAATTTATATTTTTTTAAAATTGTATTCCTTGGATGTACGGTTTTTGTATTTAGAGATGTCTTATCTATTTTTAAGTAGTCATGTACTAGTATATTTTCAATTAAGTTAAGAAAAAAAAATCAAGGAATCAAGTTAAGAAGGTTTCTAAACATAGTTTGAGTAATTTTTTTTATTTCCTTCAAAAATGGAATAAAAAACCTAGTTCGGTTATGGTAAAAATATCAACCCTGTATTTCAAGCATAAATTCATAAAAGAAAATCATGATAATTAGTATATTTATATAAAAATAATTGTTAACTCAAAATATAATAAAAATATAGGATAATGGTATATAACTAATAAATTCTGAAAAAGAACTTAAAAAAATAAAAACAAAATAGATGAACATGCTTTTAACATCATTCATACATTACTTGATAATGCAATATTAATTGGAAAATGTATTTTCCTTTTCCTTCCCTACCTATCCTTTGTTTTTATTTCCTTCAATTGGCTAAAGCATACACATTTGGAATGTGTTCTTCCTATTTTTCAATTATGTTTCCTAACAATAGATCAATGATAGCTTGGTCGTGGACATGGTCAATTGAATTGAATTGAATTCCCACGTTTTTCCCTCCCCTTTGTCCTTACAAGTTAGCACTGCAAAAATAATATACATAAATTTGGTTAGTTAGATGTATTAGCTACAAAAATAATGGTAAGTTGTATATAATATATACATGTAACTCACATTATCTAGAATAAAATCATGTATCCTTGCATGCCCTTTCTTCAAAATACTACGAAATGAGCAAGAATGCTTCCTCTGTGACTTTACTTCTACTCGCCTTATACATATATATAGTATGGTTATTTTTTCTTGTTGTGTTTAATTTTATAAAGTAACTATGTTGTTAATAATTTAACATTATGTTTTATGTTGTGGGTAGTCAAGAAATGGAGTTTAGCGTAGTTGATACTTCTATTACATCAAGCAAGTGTAAAAGAAATGAAGAGGAGGAGATAGAGATTGTGGAGCAAACAGTGTTTGTTATTGTTAGTGTGATGACTATGATTTTGGGAGTATTAACTTGGTATCATAACAAACATTTTATTAAGGAACCTGTTCAGGATTGGGAATTAGAAAGGCGCAGTTTCCTTAATCGTCTATACGAAGGAACAGAAAAAGATTGCATTGAGAAATTAAGGGTTAGCAAAAGTGCATTTTTTAAGCTTTGTAGAATTTTGCAAGAGAACAAACAATTGGTTGGAACAAGAAATGTCCCAACAACTGAAGTTGTGGCAATGTTTCTACACATCCTTGCTCACAATATGAAGTATAGAGTAGTGCAATTTAATTATTGCAGATCAAAGGAAACAATAAGTAGACAATTCAATAATGTCCTACGAGCTATAATGAAAATAAGCAAGGACTTTTTAAAAAATTATGACTATAATCTAATGGGCGCAGAGGTAAACAAATGGAGATGCTTCGAGGTAAGTTTGTTTGTCATATAAGTAATTATGAAAAATTTTACGTACTTACAACTTGTTTATCATTTTACTCTTTTTTTTTTAGAATTCGATTAGAGCACTTGATGGAACACATATTCCAGTAACAGTTACAGTAGAAGATAGGCCCAAATATCAAAATAGAAAGGGTGATATCTCTACAAATGTATTAGCAGCTTGTGGTGCAGATTTAAGGTTTATTTATGTGTTGCCTCGATGGGAAGGATCAGCAGGAGATTCTCGAATATTGCGAGATGCTTTACGTTGTCAAAATTGTTTACGAATTCCAAATGGTAATTATTTATAAAATGATAAAACTTTAGTTGAAAAAAAGGACACAATTGTATGACCTTTTTTTTTCATTTTGAAAAATAATTGTAGGTAAATACTTTCTTGTAGACGCATGATATACTAATGGCCCTGGATTTTTAGCACCTTATCGAGGAACCAGATATCATTTGAATAAGTGGATTAGAAACACCTTTCAAAATTATAAGGAGTTATTTAATCTTTGTCATGCAAGAGCATGGAATGTAATCGAAAGGGCATTTGGGGTATTGAAAAAAAGATGGAGTATTCTAAGAACTCCTTCCTTTTTTTATATAAAAACACAAATAAGAATTATCAATGCTTGTTTCATACTACATAATTTCATTAGGGAGAAGCAACATAGTGATCC
This sequence comes from Canavalia gladiata, assembly GCA_037954105.1. Taxonomy (NCBI): domain Eukaryota; kingdom Viridiplantae; phylum Streptophyta; class Magnoliopsida; order Fabales; family Fabaceae; genus Canavalia; species Canavalia gladiata. Next base: position 33,107,245 of record CM075658.1, on the reverse strand, counting down.
ACTTTTGGAGATCCAAGACTTGGAGCTTTTATCTGCTGTTGATGAAGAATTAACTAATCAACCAACAGAACGAGTTGAAAGAAATATTATTGATGAGATCAAAACTATTCAAGCGACAGAAGAATGGATAACATTTCGTGATACTCTAGCAATGAATATGTTTACTGATTATCAAGTTAGAAGAAATTTTACTTAAAGAGGCTTATTTTGGTTGAATATTAAAATGAGTAGACTTTAAACTTTTCTTATGGACATGCTTTATTTTTGTGATAGTGTTGAATAATGATATTCATTATAACTTGTATTTTCTATTATTCTGATTAGGATCTAATGTTTGTTCATTAATTTTTTTTATAATCATTTTTCCATTTCAATAATACTATTCCTTTTGTATGATGAAGTATTGAACTAGTTGTTGGTTATCTGCGCTGATTATTTTTTATGAATCTAGTGAAATGGACTCATCCAAAGTTCACAGTAAGGGAAAGGGGAAAAGAAAGGTAATAGAAACTAGCAATGAAGATAAGAAAGATGATCCACAAGGTTACTTCACATGGAACTTGGAGATGGAACATGTACTAGCTGACGTGCTTAGAGATCAATGGAATCTTAGTAGAAAAGCTGATGGAGGTTGGAAAACACAAGCTTTTATTGCTGCAACTCAAGCATTATCCACAAGTTTCAATCTCCATGTTGGGGTAGAGAATGTTAAAAATCGTGTTAAACTTTGGCGTAATTGGTATGTGATTATTTCTGGCATTCTTAGTCAAAGTGGTTTTGATTGGGATAGCGCAAAATACATGATTACTGTTGAAAATGAAAATGCATGGAACGAATATGTGAAGGTAGTAACTTTTAATGCTAGTTATTATTCAAGTTGAATTCATTATTTTTCTATTATTAATGTGTTTTATTGTTTTCTTTTGTGGTCACATACGAAGCAAATCGGTTTTGATATAAGGTGATTTCTAACTGGGATGATATAGTAGACTTATGTGCCAAGGATAGAGCAATTGGAAATGGAGCAGAGACTGCATTGGATGCTAATGATATGATGAGCAAAGAAGCAGTCGAAGAGGAAGCTTTCAGTCTGAATACAAGCTCAGAGGAACCAAGCTCTGCTACAAAGACATGGGGAGTATCAACTGATATACAATCACAGAGAAGAAAGATTGGAGAAAAGGAAGGGATAATATCCTTATTAAAAGAAGTGGCGAACTCATTGAAAGAGTTCGTGGAGGTAAGTAAAAAAAGAATAGAAACCAAATATGATGATGAAATGATTCAAGAAATAATAAATTAGGTGGAAAAAATACCTGATTTAGATGAAGAACAACAGGTGAAAGCAATTGACTGGTTGATTGAAAATCCACAAAAGTTATCAATTTTAAAAGCTTTCTTAGCAGGTCGGAAGAGAACTTATATCTTAGTTGCTATATCTAAGTTGCTATGAGACTTTTCTAACAGGTATATCACATGTCTTATATTATCTAAATATTTAAAATATCATATTTGTTACTATCTTTTATAAGTTTTGAAACTTTTTTATTATTATATTAAAATTTTTAATTTTTTTTCTTAGGTTGCTTCGGTGATGGTGATTTTGCTGGAATTTTTCATCTACTAAAGTGAATGGAGCAGTATACCATTTATGTTATTTGGATGTAATTTTGAATGGATTTAATCTTGCATTTTAGACAATATATTGGTTTATAACAAAGTGATATACATGGTTAACAACATAATACAAGTACATAAATGTTTTGATCAATGAAAAAATATTATATAACTTATAGGTAATAAAAATATTATTCATTCAACTATTTATATTTGATACATTAAAATAATTTGTTTAAATTATACATTCTATGTATTTTAAATAATTAAATATTTAAAATTTAGCTAATCTATTTATTAATCTTTTTTTATATTTTAAAAATATTTAAAAATAAAATTTATGTATAATAATAATTAAATTACTTAATTCAAATAAAAATTTTAATTTTTAAGATATTAAATTTCTTTATCTAAACAAAGAATTTAAAATATAAGAAAATTAAATTTCTTCATCCAAACAAAGCATTTTAGAAATGAAAGTATTTCAATTTACAAGTATTTCAAATTCCTTGAAATGTTGAATTACTCCATCCAAACACAAGGAAAGAGATTAAGGGATCACTAAAACAAACCTTATGTAAAAATGTAAGTCTACTCTCCTGTACCTTGTGCACTCAAAATCCAGAGGGCACCTAAAGCTCTACTGAAGAGGAGGCAAAAGGTTTTCCTAGGAGACGTCATGTTCTCCAGAATCCTTCTACAATGAAGACATTGAGTTCTTCATATCTTATGTGGTGGTGACAATCACCTAGGAATGAGCTCGTATTTAGTAGGAGGTGGGAGTAGAACCAATGAGAAGATATTGTTTGATAAATTTAATGCATGTCTATGTTTAATTATTTTCCCCTAAAGATGGTGGGATCAGATCTATGATTCTCCCAAAGAGTAGGCTAGAGAAATGATAAAGATAAAGAGAAATGACAGAGAATAAAGTTTAAGATGGTGGGATCAAATCTATGATTATCCCAAAGAGTAGGCTAGAGAAATGATAAAGACAAAGAGAAATGATAGAGAATAAAGTTTAAGACATAGAATAATATATATGTTAAATGATATCTTTATTGTGATCTCAAAGCTTATGAATATCAAGATGAATGTATGTTTAAACACTGAGATGTTTCTAAATAAAATTAACTCATTTTAGTAGAATGTTTTCAAAGGATTAAAATTAATCTTATATGCATGAAATGACTTCTTAAATAAACTGGAGTAGTTGGGATTAAAGTAATGACACTAGAAATAGAGTATAAATCCTACTGAGAAACTTAGTTTCTCACCCATACTTCTTCCACTTTCTTCCTACATAACAACAATGTTGTTCAAGATGTCGGTAGTATTCATAGACATTAGCAACGTAAATTGGACTGCTAACCCCCACAACATTCTAATCACCGCCCAAGCAAGCGTTAGAATATACTTTTTCCTAGGACATCTTTTTATCTTCAAAGTCTTAAGCCCGGACTTTAGTACCATTAGGTTCGCAATTCCATTATAAGCATTCCATCCAAACGGAGTATTCCCACCACCTCTCGGGTACCAACAACAGTAGAACTGTGCTGTAGAGGGATCTGCTTCCTCGGAGGGCGAGACTGACCCCCAAACTCCATCGCACTACTACAGTACCTCACACATGTGGTCGTCACAAGGGAGTTCCCTGTTCCCGATGTTGTATCCCTTCCAAGCTTACCAGGAGATGTTTAATGGAATGTTCATATCACTGGACTTGAACTTGTGGCCGGGAAACTTTCACCAGTAGGCTGAGGGAGGTTAAGGTTCCTGTTACTGCATGAAGGAAAAAGGATTTTGAGATGACATACCCATAATGTATATATTTGTATATAGGTGGATGCGAGCATTCTAAGTATTAGTAATAAATAATATAGTATGTAAATTTGATATATGTAAAATAGTTTGAAGTATAATTGTTGTAAATTAAGGTTTGTAATATTTGCACGATAAGGCCTACGTGCTTAAGACTTTTGTGATGTATGAATGGTATGTATAATAATGTTATGATATGTATGTCATGTTCAAATAATGTTTAACTGTTTACATGCAAATTAAGAATAAAAAAGAATAATATAAGCATTTAGTTCTCTTAACGTTTTGAACACACGCAGAATTTCCTAGTTATTTAATTTGACGCTACATATATTCTATCGACGAGACTTGCAATTTATATTAAATGGTTTTAAAAAAAATTACCGTATTTTTCATACAAGTATTTTCTAAAAAGAATTCTGCATCATGAGATAACTAATAATGGAACCAAAAGAATGACTTAAGGGTAAAATCAGTATTGATAATTAGGATGTTATAACTTAAGGATGAGATTAGAGATGTTGTGGAACACTACAACTATATGAGTTTGAATGAACTCTACCACCAAACAAAAAAGGTAGAACAACTCTATAGAAAAAGAAACAGTAGGTACTCACTTAAAACCTTTTTGGAAGGAAAACAAGAGGAAGGAAAGTCACATAAATTTCCTTTTAAGTCTAAAGATCATAAAAATCAAGGATCCTAAGAAAGAAAAGACCACCCCCTCCATTCTAATACAAAAGGAATCATCTATTAAGTGTTTCAAATGTTTGGGATAAGGGAAAGTTGTCTCTCAATTCCCTAACAAGAAGAGCATGATCCTTAGAGATAATGGACAAGTCTCATCTTTGGAATATTTAAATGAAACCTTTATTTCTAGCACCACTAATTCATCTAGTGATGAGGGATTAGAGTATGCCTTTGGAGGTGACCTTTTAGTTGTCAGAAGGTTGCTAGGAAGTATAGTTACAAGGGAAGATATGATTGGAGGGAAAACTTTCTTCCTGATTATTGATGAAGGAAGTTGTATTAATATGACAAGTACTAGGTTAGTACAAAAGCTAAGCTTAACAACTACACCTCACCTAGACCTTACAAATTGAAGTGGCTTAGTGACAAGGGAAACTTGTTGGTGGATAGGCAAGTGTTAGTAGTTTTCTCAATCAGAAGATATGTGGACCAAGTGACTTGTGATGTAGTGCTCATGAAAGCTAGTCATGTGTTTTTAGGTAGACCATAACAACATGATAGGAGGGTACATCATGATGTACATAACAATAGATATTTCTTTATCTTTAACTCTCAAAAAGTGACCTTAGTTCCCTTGACTCCTAATGAAGTAGGAAAGAACCAAGTTCAAATGAAGAAAAAGAATGATGGAAAAAGAAAGAACCAAAGAGAAGAGTAACAAAAAAAGGTGAAAAGGGTAAAAGTGAAGTAAAGAGAAATACTTTCTTGGTTCATAAAGGTGGAGTAAAGAAAACTCTTCTAGTTAAGCAATACATTTGTGAAGAGTATAATCTAAATACTTAAAACCTTTCGCATGGTGAGTTTCAAACTATTATACAAGAGTCTAGAGATGTGGATCCCAAAGAACTACTCTTAGGGTTGCCATCCATAAGAGGTATTTCACCTCAAGAAAACTTAGTGCCAAGTGTTTCTCAATCCATTTCCCCTAACATAGGGTTTGAAATTCTCTCCTTAAGGAAGGGTAGTAAAGAGATGACACTAAAAGAATCCCAACTTTCTACCACAACCCTGAATAATTAGGGCACCGTTGATGCAATGTGTGACAAGGATTAAGTGTCTAGATCAATTTATATGCCTATATCCTTATCTTATTATCATATGCTTCAAAGTGTTAGTGCATTTTTACATATTAAGGTTCCTAATATGCTTTAATCCTTATTTCATGATAATATATCTAGGATACTTAGTTTGTTAGTGATTTCAAATGTCCATAGCCCTGTTGAGACTTGCATATCATTATTATGTGAATTATATGATAAGATAGTTTGCATATCTAACACTCCATCACACATTGACATGATTCAAGTATCCAATCCCTTGTTGTGTGATAATCTTCCATTATTACATCATCATTTCCACATGATAAGGTACCATTGTTCATTTATTCATAGTCCCGTATGCATAACTCAATCCATAAGGAACATAAAAGATTGGATCACTTAAAATTTACTTTAAGACATACCTTCGATCATAATAGTAAACTCTCTTTAGGAAAAGAAAATTGATCGAAACTCATAAGTTTATTTCTGTCATGTTTGAGCTTATGGTAAGTCTAAACAATGTTCTTCTTGAGTTATGATCGTCAAGATTTTGGTTACAGATTTTGGGATTTGGTTGACAAGAAAGTTATCAAAAGTCGAGATGTTATTTTTCTTGAAAACTGGACCATTAAAAATATTGACAAGAATGAAAAGCATAAACAAGTTGTTCATGGATACATCGATGTTGAGACAGAGCCACCTATTAGGGTTACTAATAACAGGGGATATTTGAATGCAAAAGTAGAGAATACAGCTGATGGTCTTGAGCCCTAAATTAATGAACCTATTAATCCAATTCCTATAGAACCATCTTTAGAGCCTTCGGTGAGAAGATCTACCAGAGAGAAACATCCTTCACAAAAATATCCTCTATTTGAATATGTATTGCTCACAGACAGGGAAGAGCTAGAAAGCTTTGAAGAAGCTATGTCACATGAACTGAAGCATAATTGGTATAAAGCCATGCAAGAAAAGATGAAATTCTTACATGAGAATCACACATTTGAGCTAATGAAGTTGCTTGATGCCAAGAAAGTACTCAAAAATAAATGGGTATTCAAGTTGAAATCAGAAGATAATTGCTCACAACCAAGGTACAAGACAAGGTTGATTGTGAAAGGCTTCAGTCAAAAGAAATGCATTAACTTTGAAGAATTTTTTTTACTTGTGGTTAAGATGTCCTCAATTCGAGTTGTGTTTAGCTTGGCAGTTGGTTTGAATAGGGAAGTTGAGCAACTTGATGTGAAGACAACATTTCTCTATGGTAACTTGGAGGAGGAAATCTATATGGAGCAACCTTAAGGTTTCATAGTTAAAGGTAAAGAGAAGCTTATTTGCAAGTTAAAGAAGAGCTTGTATAGGCTTAAACAAGCTCTGAGGCAATGGTATAAGAAATTTATTCCTTCATGATGGATCACGGGTATAATAAAACTTTTTCTGATTGTTGTGTTTATGAAGAAATTTCCTAATGGAAAATTTATCATTATCTTGTTTTACGTTGATGACATGTTGATTGTTGGTCATGACATAAAATAGATTAAGAATCTCAAAAGGGTGTTGAATAAGTCCTTTGTAATGAAGGATTTAGGTCATACAAAGCAAATCCTTGGCATGAGGATTACTCATGATAAAAAGAATGGTAAATTATGGTTATCACAACAAAAGCATATTGAAAAGGTATTGGAGAGATTTGAGATGGGAAATTGTAAAGCAGTTAGTACTCCATTTACATGTTACTTTAAATTGAGCACTAATTAGTGTCCTACAAGTGAGAAAGATAAAGAAGAATGCAAAAAATCTCGTATGCATATGCAGTTGGGAGTTTGATGTATGCAATGGTATGCATAAGGCCAAATATTGCTTATACTATTGGCATAGTCAGTTAGTTTCTCTCAAATCCTGGTAAAGAGCATTGGCAACTATGAAATGGATACTCAAATATCTCAGAGGTATTTTTGGAATTTATTTGTGCTTTGGAAGAGGTAAACCTGTGTTAGATGGTTACACAGATATAGATATGACTGGTGATGTGGTTTAGAAAGTCTACTTCTGGATATATGATGACTTTTGTGGGTGGAGCAGTATCATGGAAATCCAAGATATAGAAATGTTTTCTCTATCTTCCACAGAAGTAGAATATATTGCTGTTACAAAAGCTGTAAAAGAACTTTTGTGGATGTAGAAATTCCTACAAGAATTGGATCTCTCACAAGAGAAGTATGTTTTGTATTTTGATAGCCAGAGTGCAATTCATCTCAGTAAGAACTCAATCTTTCATTCAAGGTCTAAGCATATTGAAGTTCGATATCATTGGATACGAGATGCGTTGGAGATGAAACAACTATCATTAAAGAAAATTCATACTGATGAGAATGGTTCAGATATGATGACAAAGACATTACCTACAGAAAAGTTCTCTACTTGTAGAAAGAAAGCATGTTTGGTGACTATGGCCCCACTTGATTGGTGAGGAGGAGAATTGTCATGTGGGTCACCAATGTAAGTGGGCACACGTTGACTTTTCTAAATAAAAGAAAGAAAAGGAAAAAGTGTGGGTGAGAATCCTGAAACCGAGAGAGGGAGGGAAAGAATTTAAAAAGTTAAAAAAAAAAAGCAACAAGGTAGGAGAATGAATACAAAAATGATCGACCAGTGTTTGAAGATTGGGTATGCAAATATGCTCAAATTTTGCTGAAATTTACTATGATGATCCTTACATTGTGAGCTTTATTTTGGTATCAACAATTCTGTACTTTTCTCTCTCTATGTTGCTTGGCCTATATACCCATTGGTAGGTTTATTTGGTTGATATCTACCTTGTTGGTGAAGATTAAATTCTCTATTGATCCTTGGTGGTTCTAGGATGACTTATGGTATACCCATTAATTTGTATTAGTGAAAGTTTTTACTCAACCAAGTCCCGTGGGCTTTTTTCTTTCATTGAGGATTTTCCCACGCTAAAAATTTATGCTCTTTGATATTATTTATCTGCTCTGTGCATGTGAATATTTGTATAAAATTATCCGTTGCTTATCTAAAAGTTCTATAAAACTCATTTAAGTTGCACAAGAAAAAAAAAAGGATCTAGTTTGCTCCATTTGTTTAAATATTATTTGTTATCTTTCCCAATAGAATTGAACCCAAAGTCTTTTTTATGATTGGTTGGTAATTTAAAAAAATATTGGTTAATGATTTCATAAATCTATCGCTACAATATTGATTTTAATAATTCAAACAATTATTTAATATAAAATTATTTTGGATAATATAAGAGTATTAATAAATTTTTATTATTAGTGTATTCTTATGTGTGATAATAGTATAGAAAATTTTAAAAATGGAAAGTGCTTTATCACAAAATGTAAAATTTTAATTTTAAAATATTTTATTTAAATATATTTTTATAAAATTTTAAAATTTAAAATTTTACTATGAAATTTAATATAATAAAATTTAAATTTTACCAAGACAATAAAAATTTTGAAAAATTTTCTTATAAACCGTTACTTTCATTATCTTATGATCTCTCTCTACCTCATTCTCATATCATATATTTTAAATTTTAAAACTTCTTAAAATTGAATTGTATTATTTTATAAAATATTTTAATAAAATATTCTTTTTTACAAAAATATAATTTTAAATTTTTATAATTTATATGAAAAAAGATGAAATACAAATTTTAAGGAGGTTTAATAAACGTTTCTACCTTTTTGATATTTTGAGAACCCAACAAATGTTGAAATGAATTGCAACACAAACAATAAATTAATACATTAACATAAGACGATCCAAGAGAGAGAAGAGATATTAATATAAAAAATTTATTTATATCTTATATTTTCTTTTTAATTCATCTAAATAAATTATTTTTTATTTTATTTCTATTTATTTTTTTATATTTTTGCTCTATTTTTTATTCTCTTATTCTTACCATTCTATTTTTCTTTCTATTTTCCTTATTATTTAAATAAAGTATTAATAGATTTTTTTCATGACATTCTACTCTTTAGATGCTTACTTCAAAATATGTTTTAGATCTTTAATACTTTAATCTTATTCACTATAAACATGCTTTCTTGAAAGATGTTTTAGATCTTTAATACTTTAATCTTATTCATTATAAACACGATGTAATATTATTAAAATATTCCATAAAAATTTATTAATTTAAACGATTCCTTAAATCTAAATGTTTTTTAATATTATTATATTATTGTGGTGTTATTGATTTTAAAATTATTTTTATTTTAATTATAATTTATTACACAACATATTTTAAATTTTAGTTTAATTTTTTAAAAATAATTATAATTTCAATATTAATTTTTTATAATATTATTTGTATACAAAAATAAATTTTTAAATATTTCAATATATTTTATTTTTTAAATATTTCTATTAAAAAATAAAAATTAAATTAAAAATTTATAATATTTTTGTTAAAAAAAATTTATATTTTTAATATAATTTTAAAATTATTCTATTATTATTATTATTATTATTATTTTATCTCAAATATTAAATAAAATAACATAATATTATGTGATTTATTATCTTGATAAATATTTTCATATATAAACTAAAATAACTAGATAGAAATTTGTTATATCTTTATTTTATTTTATAGAATAGAATTTAATTTATACATTCTATTTTTTTATTTTATCTAAACCAAAAAATTAGTTTTAAATTTCTAATATTAAAAATTTTCTTCTAATATATAAAATAAAATTATCAAATATAGTTAAATAATTATTTATTTAATATTTAAATGTATAAAATTAGATATTTTCTAAATATAAAAAATTTAATTAAAAATAATTCAAATTTTATATATTTTAAATTTTTTCAAAGATTAAAATTTTCATTTAAAACACGAGGTGATAGACTTGTCTTTTTTTTATTATCATTATTATATATTTAAGATGAAAAATTAATTAAAACATGATAAAAAAAGAAATAAATTTCTTTTACTATATTTTATCTATATAATACATTAAATTTTTAATATATTAAACTAAAATATTAATATAATTTTTTAATAACAAAAGTAACTTCATATATAACTTTGACAATGAAGGTGTAAATTTAAAAATATATAATAAAGATTCATAATAAAAAATAAGATAATATCTTGTATTCGGCGCAATGCAAAATGAATATTTATGAATATAAGAACGCGATCATAAAAATCAAATCAAATCTCAATAAATTTTTTTATATACAAATTTCCTAATAAATGTATATGAATTGAATCGTCAAACTCATAATTTTTTACAGAATTTACATATCAATAGACATTCATACTCACTGTAAGTATATTAAAGTAATTTTAAATTTATTTACAATATTTTTCATTCATTTTGTATGTTTTCTACATATTAAATATATTTAAAAAATTAATATTAAGAAAGTATTGCATAAAATATCATTAAGTTGCTCGTAATCGGAGGAAAGAAAAAGTGTTGAGGAAGAGGGGTAGACTTGGATCTACTCCTGTTAAAGAGTGATTCGGTGGAAGGTAGACACAGTAGTATGCATGTGTTTTGTGTTAACGAGTTAATGACATATTCTTCATCTCGTCTGCATCGGAACCCTAATAATCAATCCCTTTGAAACAGTTAATCGGAATCAAATGTTGTCGGCGAATGAGCAACAGAGCATAATCTCTTCCTTCCTCGAGGTCGCTCAGGGCCAGACCGCCGAGACTGCTCGCCAGTTTCTCCAGGTAAATTCCGTTGCACTCTAGGGTCACTTTTGTAATTTCGAACCTTTCACCGCCCCAATTACCCGTGATCGAAATGCGCCAAGCTTTTCGAGTCGATTACAACAGATCTACGAAATGTTGTTGTAACTCACAGGCTACGAGTTGGAAACTCGAGGAAGCTCTTCAGCTCTTCTTGATAGGCAATGAAGGAGGGGCACCGTCGCCTTTGGAAAATGTTGATTCCTGGACTCATCAACCTTCAAGGTAATTTCGATATTCTAATTCGGTAATTCTTTATGGCTAGGTTTCTTTTTAACTTGCACTTGTTTGTTGTTTTAGTGAACCCAGGAAGGACACTGCGAATGAAAGTGTTGGCCACAATGATGGAGACGAAGTGCGCCCTCCCTTACCTGTGATAAGGGAAACCCTTTATGACGATGCAATGCTGTATGGGTATGTGTTGATAGAGATGCATATTGTTCAGTGTTTTTTTTTTATGCAAATGCAGTTCGTTATGAATTAATCATGACATCGCTTGAGTTTACTTCTGTTGGCCTGCACTTGCCAACTGAAGTCCAGCGCTTTTAGCATTCCTTTCATTGCACACTCATGTAATTCAGTAGATAACTAATCTTGAGATTACTTTATTTTATTACTGTCCATATTCAGTGCTTCTGTCAATCTTTGGTTTACATATTTTCACAATAAAGAAGTAATTCCTCTGTCTGTGTGTGCCCTTGCAAACTGTGAAATGATGAACGACAGCGAATAAGATGAAAGAAAAATGAATTATTGTGACTGGATATGCAGTCTTGTGATCTGTATATAGCTGGAATGGTTCAACTCTGTTTGAGTAGTGTGTAGTTTTGATGATGACTTAAAGAAAGTCAGAACCATAATGCTGACAGTTTTTTGTGGAATATGGATGTGTTATATACTTATCTGAACTGTTAGATAATTATCTTGCATATTACACTACAGTATGTTATTGTTACGACTGTGATGTTTTATCTCATCTCCATATCTATCAAAAGTATAAATTACATAAACACCAGTTTGAAGCGATATTGTAGTCAGTCAGAATCCGACTGATGCTGTTTTTACTTGCCTTATCTTTAGGGAATATTGTTGAGTTTTAATTTGGCTCATTGAGTTTTATGAGTAAAGTTTGTTGTGCCATAATATTTACGTGTTTTTCGATATATCCAAACTATCCATTAAAGTTGTGTTTTGTCATGTTTATGCAGAGCATCAAGGATTGGAAATCGCCCACAAGAACCAAGCTCCCTAATTGCATTTCGTAACTTTGAAGAGGAAATGAGACGTCCAGGTGTTTGGGAGTCAGAGCAAGGTGCTGCTTCTACAGCAGAGAGTTCTAGGGATAATCTTGCTTCACTCTATCGCCCACCATTTCATCTAATGTTCAATGGTCCTTTTGATAAGGTAAATATGCTTCTTAGTTTGAATTCTGTGAATTCTTTAGAGGTGGAATTGAGTCAAGTTCAGGCAAAACATCTTTTTATTCAATTTGACTAAAAACTGCAAAACCAAATTCAAGCTCAAACTTGATTTTATGTTTTAAATATGAGCTTAAATGTTTGATTATATTTTTTATTTTTTATACTTTTCAAGTATTAAAATGTACAATTAATCCAACCTTCACTCCATTTTTCAGATTTTTTACATACCTTCTTTAATTTAAAAGTTAATCAACCTTAGCACTTACACATACATCTCTTGTATTTAGAAAATGGTCTATGCATAAATCCATTTAAGCATAATGAGCATGGAATGAATGGAGCCATTAGTCAACATCTACACAAAATTACTGTCATCAGATGTATATAGGCATGTTTCCATCAGTCTTTTTGTTTAAGTTCTGTCTTTTAGCTTTATGTGTTATTTTTTTTTCATTATTTTGTACTGCTGCAAAACCCTGTAAAACAATCTCTGTTAATAAAATGCAGAGCACTATGTCTGAATTCCAATTATGTCACAAAATCCATTCTTCACCTTTGGGATTATCTTTTTCTGTTAAGAACTGAAATGGAAGATGCTGGGGATGGAGTTAAAATAACTACCTGTTTCAAAACATAGTATCAATCCTGGATAGTGGTGCGTAGATCAGCCCACCCCCAAAACACTATGGTGGGATAGTGTATTGCTGAATGACTGCTATTTTAAAAATATTTTATGCAGGCATATGACCTATATTATATACATAGTTACATGTATAATGCTAAAATACATTCAAAATTAATGACATATTCATAATTGTCAATAAAAGGTAACAGGTCTTAGGCAAAGCATACAAGTCAATAACAAAACAAATAAGGGAAACCAACCAAATATCTTAAGGTTGGAGAGAGGAAACAGCAGAGAACAGAATAGAGGTAGAAGAACTGCAAAATAGAGAGAAGAGTCAAGGTTGGGTGTTGTCGGAAGAGTGTCAGAGATGTGTGGCTTCGTCACTTTGTTTGGCAGAGGCAGAATGGAGAGGTGAGAGCTCCTGAAGAGAGAAGCTTTTTCTAACTTTTCAAATAGAGGCAAAGCATGGGCAGAAAAAAAAGGTTAGGGTTTGCTAACTGGCTAACTTTTCTTATAAAATGCAAAAAGATGACTTTGCCCTTAAAAAACCCTCAAAGTGACAGTTTTGAGGGCCAAAAAGGGGATTTTTCAACGCAGATTCTTTGTTGCGGAGCGATAGTGCTGTGAATGCAGATTTATCGGTTTCAAAAGTGGCCACGACTGCTGTGAATGAAAAATGCACCACTATTCAAGTTCTGTGGCAGCTGGCTGCTGCTCTGCTACACGCTGCCACAAATGCATGTTATTGACAACTATGTTTTAAAATGAAGTTGAGGAGCTGATGTACCTCTAGGCTACCTATTGAGGCTTGAAGGAAAAGAGAGGATTGTAGGTTTAGAATGATGAACCATGAGGGTAGATTGGCCATTTCACAATATTTTTCTGCTGGACTGATGCATAATGGCACTGTTAGTCATTTACATCAATTAAATATTAGGCAAACCTATGCCGGACCATGTGGGAAATATGACAACAGACAAAAGAGGGATTTGGGCTTTAGCAAGCTTGACCACATGGCAATGGCAATGCTCATGGGAAGCAATGTAGTAAGGTAAAAGGTTGTTATTCAACACCAATTTGAAATTGATGGAAATAGGATAAAATCAAGATTTCAACATTACAGCAATCTCCTGCTGTGCCAGAGTTCAGAAGCTCCAACAGAGATTGTCTCTATCCAGAAAACAATGGAATCCACAGCGTAACTGTCCCCTAACCTATCACACCAATACAAACAAAATACATAATAGTCCCCTACAGAAACTGTCACAATTGCAGTTATTAAAACTGCAGTTATTATTAAAACTAAGTCCTAACACAACGGTTATTAAAACTGAAGTAATTATTAAAACCAAGGCCTATATTTCCTAGAATAGACCTTCCAAATAATTGATCTACAGGTGGTCAGATGCTTTATAAGGTTGTGTGGGATATAATGAAAGAGGTAGGAAATGAAAGATGCAGGCAATTATCAGGCGATCATTTGCAGGAAGTTACATGTCTCTGTAATGACCAGTAGTATCTTCTCTTTTTCTGTTTTGAGGATTCTAGAGGTGTAGCTCTGCTGTGAGTAGCTAGTCTCCATTCTTTCTTATATAAATCAGCCATATATTATATATGAATTTGACAGTGTTCAGCTGCTAAATTTTACTGATGCACTAAGATTTCGCTATAAATTTTGTTATTCAAAATCATGTGTAGTGATATTAGGATGCTGGGAATAAATTTAGGCTTTCATCGTTATAGATTGACTCACTTTGCTGGTTTTCTGGGCTTACTTGCTTGATCTTGTATTTATGGCTTTTGAAAATAAACAAAAATAAGCTTATACGATAAGCTGTTTGTAGCAAGTTCTTATCTTCTCTATTCTTGAAATTATTCAAACTAGAAAGCAGTCGTTATATTAATTAAAGGATGATAACATTCTTTACTTCCTCTTGTCTAACCAAATTCAGTCAAACCTTCATTTATTGCTGGTTTATGCATTCACTTTGTGGCTTGTTTCCACCTAAAGTCATGACAGTCATTCTGCCACTTCTCAGCCCAGTATAGTGTTGTATGATTTTTATACTAATGAAGAAAGATGCTCTCATCCTATTGGTTATCATTTGCATATCTTCGAATTAGTACCTGGATATTGACACCTTTGGCTTTGCAAAAACTTGGAAGTGACATAATAATTGAAACCTAATTCTATGTAAGTTTATACTGAAAAGCTAGGGTTCATGACTTCTTACAATTAAAAATGGTCTTTGCCATTGTCTATAGTTAAGCAAGGACCTTGCATGACTCCCCTGACTTCTCAATTATTATCAATTTAAAAAGTAGGTTATGGTGTTGAGGATCCCAATCAGGGGTAACACAGCCTATTTCTAAGTGTTGTCTTCTTGTTTCTTTTCTTAGCAAAGGATTTAAGCCAATATGGTTGCATCTTCAAGAAGACCCAATCATCAACTTTGAATTCATCTTCTCTCCTCTTTTTATTAGCTTGAATTTTCATTCTATGTTGGGCCTGTTCCAAATTAAGTTTCAGCTTATCTACCATAAGATCTCTTTCTTTAGTAAGGTTGTTGACTTCCTTAGGGGGGGAACTGTCTCCTTGAAAAAGAAATGGAATGATCCTAGCATATAATGCTTTAAAAGAAGACATCTTAGTCAAGCAATTGTAGTTGGTATTGTTATGATGAGACCCAGAAAAGCATCATAACTAAGTCTCCAAACACCTATTTATCGCCTGTCTGCCCATCTGTTTGTGGATGATAGGCAGTGCTATATTTAAGCTCTCTGCCAGCCTGTTTGAACCATTCTCCCCAAACTTGACTGAGGAAAAGTTGGTCTCTATCAGTAACAATAGATGATGGGAACCCATGCAGCTTTACTACTTCAGAAAAAAAAAGCTGAGCTACATCTGTAGCAGTGAAAGGATGACACAGCCCAATAAAGCTGAGCTACATTACAGAATTAGCTGTTACAGAATTGTATTAGGTTTCTCTTAGTTACAAAATTGTAGATAGAAGGGATATAAAAAGTTAGGAGATAAAGAGAGAGGGGGCATTTGAGTGATCATAATTCAGTTGTGGGAGAATTCCTGGTCTCTTTATTATTTTCTCCTCAGGAACAACATGACTATCTTGCAGTGAAACAGTACCCCGGAAAACCCCAACTGACTCACCCATCTTTCTTGAGGAAGTGTGCACTTGGGTAGTACAATTTTTCTGTTGCCAGCTGATGTGGTCCTACCCATTCTCTAGAGCACTGAATCTTTCACTCCTCCCATCTCATTTGCTTAGTGGATCAACACCTCTTCAGCCACCGTCACCCTTGCTATTAAGATCTTTACTGCTTCTTGGTTGGTTTCTGGTTGTTTTACCTTTATCTCTTCTCTTCAATCCTTTGCAGCAATTTTCCTTCCATCTTTATTGTCAGGATGGTTCCCTTCACTTTTCTTGCTCCTCCATTGTAGATTTCTCTTCCACCATCACGGCTTCTTTCGTCCTTGTCTTGCTTCTCTGCCCCCTGCTCCTGTTGAATTTCTGGCCCTACTTGATCTTGTTTCTTTTATTTAACCATTTCCAACCCCTTTGATTCTGATTCTTTGCTCGCTTCCTTAGATACCAGTGGTTCTTTGCTCTCTTCCATATCTTGAACCCAGATTAGTATATCTGGATCCACCAATCTAGAGCACCCGCTTTCATCCCCATCCAAGCCCATAATAGCGTCTCCTCCTCCTGTGCACCAATGGCATGAAAATATTGCGCTAAATTGATCAGCCACCAATAAGCCTCCTTCCATCAAACTTTGGAATCATCTTCAAGATTTGATATCCCCAGCTCCAAGATTGGAGCTCTGACACCTGTTGATATAAATTGGCACCAATGATAAGAAAAGTGAATCTTTATTAAGAAAAACCCAATCCCAGCCCACTCCCAATGTGAAAGAGGAACAAGAAATCAGGAAAATGATACAACAATAGCTTCCCTGGATATTCGAGAGATTGGGAACTCTCCCCCAACTGAATTATGATCACTCAGATGCCTCTCTCTTTCTCTCCCAATTATTTATCCTGCCCCTTCTATTTACAATTTTTGTAACTAACAGAAACCTAATACAATTCTGTAACTAACAACTAACGGATATCTATCATAATATCTGATGTTACTATATGGTTTTTAATTGGACTTTCGTTCTATCTACTTTTCTTACTCTCACATAACAAAACAACCTTAGCCAAGTTTCTAAATATGACAACACAATCTTGTTATCAATCTTAGCATGTTTCTTGCTTTGCATTTGTGATATGCAGAGCACTGTGCCACATGCATCCATCACAACCTGAAATAATGGCAAATTGTGGCGCAACTTCTATGTGGCAGTTAAACACCTTTTGGCTTTTTTGTTGTGTTCCATCTAGTTATTTTGCATATTTTGGTCATTTTTGTTCCCTCAGTCCACATTTCTGGTAGCCAACTGCTTTTCAGCAAAACCCTTCCTTTTTCTGGTAGGCTGCAGCCTTGTTACCAGGTTTTTGCTGTGTTGCCTTTGTATCATGCTGTCTCTTTCACATAACTCTTAACCATTTTGTTTTGGTCCTCCCCCTGTAATATTTATGTACATAGATGGGCCAGGCAACTCATTTTATTTTTGGTGATACATATATGGTTCCAAGCTTGTTAGACCGTTGTTATTTGTTGCTTGTTATGGATTTTAATTTACTATTTGCTTTAGTAATTTCTCAGCCGCTGTTCCATTTCCTGCCATACTCACTTCAATGCTTCACATATGCTCTATTTGATTATTGACTTGTTAAGTATACTCTTAATTGTGAAATGTGTCTAACCATGACTTTTGACTACTATTAGAATTGGACTTGGGGCCTAACTCAACCCTAAAAGCAGTTCATAGGATGAGGGTCGCCTCCACATTATATACCTATGGTAGGTCTTACCTCTAGCCAATGTGGGACTTCCTAAGACATGCCCCTCACACCTAGGATTGGACATCTGCCAGTGGCCCATTAACAAAAGGTCTAGGGCGGGCTCTGATACCATATTAGAATTGGGCTTGGGGCTTAACTCAACCCAAAAAGCTAGCTCATAGGGTGAGGGTTACCTCCACATTATATACCCATGGTAAGCCTCACCTCTAGCCAGTGTGAGGCTTCCTGGGTAATTTTCTTTTTTTTTTTTATGTTTTTGTTTGAGAATTCATATATATATATATATATATATGTATGTATGTATGTGTGTGTGTGTGTATTATAAATTATTTATGTTATATACATAATCTAAGTATAGCAAATCCTATCAGCTATTTGCTGTTCTGCTATTCCACTCCATGCCATCATTATCTAGTATTGATGACCATGCTCTTGGATAAAAATATATGCACAAAAGATAAGAAAGAGACCTACTCTAGTAGTGTGAGAATTCTAACTAGATGTAGTTTCTTGCTGTATTGCTTATATGATTAGTGCTTGAATTTCTGCTTCTATATTATCTGTTGGTCTGTTGGTACAAGTTAATGCCTTAAAACTCATTTTGAATTACAATCATTGCCAATTTTCTGTCTCCTTAGTGCATAGGATTTGTTTGTGTAGAAGTTGTGGCAGGTCCCTCTGGATGGGTAATAATATTTTGAAATAATGAAACATGTAAATGGTATGCCATTCTGACTAAGGTTTGGTCTTTGAATGCAGGCAAAAGATGCTGCTTCCACGCAGGACAAATGGCTGTTGGTGAACATACAGTCTACCAAGGAATTCAGCTCACATATGGTATTACATTCTTGGTGCTTGATTTACATTTCTCTATCTGTTTCAGCTTTAGCAGTCCTGATGTCGTGTTTGCTTTCTAAAGCTTAATCGGGATACATGGGCCAATGAAGCTGTTTCTCAGACTATTAGTACAAATTTCATATTCTGGCAGGTCAGTATGTGGCTCTGTTGACTTGAACACCGGTGGTTAATTTATTTTCTATCTTCATAATTTTTTTTAATTTCAAAATGTTTAGCATGATACTTTATACTATATTCTAACAACTAATTGCTCTCTATTAAAAAGGTTCTTAGATATTATTTTGTATCAACACTCAAAATGGCGTCTTAATGCTTTGTTTGTTTGGTCTGAATTAGGAGTAGAAATTAAGAGGAAGGAAAGAGGACTAAGAAATATTTTCCTGGATTTGCTTAATCATAGAAATAGAAGGGAAGGAATTATTTTCATTGGGGTCTCCAGACAGGAGAGAATTAGGGGGAGAAAACTATTCCATCTTTTTTTTTTTTGCTTTGATATTAAAATAAATTTTAAAAAATAAAAAAATTATTAATTAATAAAAGAACAATAAAAAATTAGAATTTTAAGTTTAATTTAATTTTTTAATTAATATAAAATAAAACATTTACTATCAATTTATTTTTTTCCGCTCATCCAAACAAGAGAATAGGGTTTTCTTTTCTCTTTCCTTTTTATTTTTATCCATCAAAACAACTCATTTTTCCATTCTATTTCCACTCTATTTCTTGCCCTCCTATTTCTTTCTTTCCAATTTTTCATGTCATCTAAACAAAGCATAAGGATCCAAGGAAAAACTTTGGTATGCCTTGTTATAATTTTTTAATAAAAGAATAAATTCTTTAAAATAAAAAAAATTACTAAGTTTGGAGGATAAGGATCTTTGGACTTCTTAGGAATTGGTAAGTAGCTCTGTTCAACAAATGAATTAGCAATTGAAAAATCCATTTGAATGCAAGCACCATACAAGGATCAAGATCCAAATTCCTTTATCTGGATTAGATGACAAATGAAGAATCAAGGAGAAGACCCAATACTCCATTTTACAAAACAAAGTGGAATGTGTGCTTCGATATAATTACATGTTGTCTTTGGCACTTTGTAACAGAAGCAATTTGGTGTAAAGGAAATGAGGAAAAAATTTGAAATTATTTCGATTAGGAATTGATCTGCAAAATTCCATAAAAATATTGCTTGGCATGGCTAAGCTATGCTATTGTATACCTACGTGCTATCTTTGGTAGATGTATCATTTGCTGCTAATATTAAGAATAGTTTAGATTTTTGTTGTTTTAGGACTTTTGTTGTATTAGAAGTGTCACAGGGCTGGCTTGTATTACTTGTCATATCAGGCATAAATAAATAATAGTATTAAGATAATGTATTGTTTCATACATCTTGTATCATGATCATAACCTTTTTCAGCATCTCCTCTCTCTTGTTCATCTTGTCCCTTTATTTTCTGTTATTAGTGGATTGTATTAAGTTGTGGGCTTGACCGAACATATGACTTACTCTATAAACCCTATGGTGTGACCCAACAATGAATTTTATTGGAGATTGTGTGGTGGAAGCTGAGGAGCTGGGCCAGGGCCGTATATAATGTTAATTCAGTAATTTGGGTGACATTTTTTAACAGTCAGCATATTTGTTGTATTGGATTAAGGTTGGTGCATTGAGTGGTTACTTGTAGTCTTCATTTATCCTATTCATAGTGAATTCTCTTTGTTTTTCACCGATGGCATAGGTTGAACAATGTTCATTTCTCTTTTTTCTACTTCATTTCTGTTATAACATTTTCAACAGCTAAAAAGGAAAAGGCAAGTGAAAGAACCAGTGTTACTTTCTGTATTGGCTGTTCATCAGATCAAATGCATGTAGAGAAGGCTTCTGATTTTGATGATTTTTTGTTGTGTTCCTGGGAGGAAGGATATCTTTAATACTGGAATGCCAAGTAAATAATTGTGACTCTATTCTGTCAAAAAAATTTTCCACTTTGGTGGAATTTCACTAGGGTTTGTGTTACTATATTATTCTTCTTTTAGAGACTACCGAGTATTGTTTCTTTTCTTTCTATTCATTTGATCGCCAATGTATCTTGGTTTTACAAGGTTCTTTTCATCTTCAAAATATTTAGGATGAGATAAACATTGAGATGCTTTATTTTTAAACAGGAAGGATCATCTGAGAGTGAGAAAGTTTTACAATTTACCATGGATTAGTTATGTTTCCACGACATGTGATCATTGGATTATCAAGTTATTATAAAGTTATGTAGGAAACTGGGAGGATATGATTGTTTGCAACAGAACACAAGGAACAGAATTCAGAGATAAAGTAGTATTATCAATTTCCTCCCACACTATCTTCACTTTTTGGTTCTGCCCCTGGGTTACTCCTGATCAGGAAGCACTGAAAGTGAAAACAGTCTTGAGTCATTGTAATATACCAGTTTGTGGTAAGTGCTGTAGATTTCTGCTCAGCATGCTGTTTGGGCAAGACCCATCACCTGCCTTCCTCATCTTCGACTACATATGACTCCATTTGAATTTGTTTTGATTGATCCATTGGGGTTCTGCCCATATTGTTTGTTTCATCTATCGGTTACTCCTATTATACTACCCTTGTAGCGGCCTACACTAGGTTTACATGGATTTATCCTTGAAACTGTCTGAAACTCTTATCATTCACTAATTTAAAGCCATGGTTGAAGTCTAGTTTTCTCAGAAAATTAGGTCTGTCCAAACTGGGGTGTGGGGAGTGTAGGCCTTTTCCTAAGGTTCTCTTGGACTTGGGCATAACACATAGGTTCACCTGCCCTCCATACACATCTCATCAAAATGGTTGCATACATGTTGAAATGGGATTTTAGCTCATGCTCCTATAGAATTGGTGAATTGTGAGTAATCAATTTACATGTGTTGACTGATTTTAAATTTTAAGTAGTTAGTTCAAATAAGATCAAATTATTCTGATCTCAACAGCTTATCCGTTTTTCTTTTGTATCTTATCTGTATTTTGAATTTGTAATCAGAGTGGTTAGGATAGATGTCACAGAAATTTAGAATGACAGAGTTTGTGTTTCTTGTTGGCCTCAATTAAGAATTAGATGAGGTCTGTGGCAGAATTTTTGGCAGGAAACCACTGCAACAATGTGTGAAGTATTCTCTGAAGTCGGGATGGAAGAGTCACAGAAAAGGATCATGCTTAAAACCTCCAAATCCTCTGAAGGTGCAAGAAGGTGAAGGTTCTGCCATGTGACAAAGGGTCAAGAACCAAAGGAGAGAAGAGGAGACCTTGTGTGATCACTGCTGAAAACCATGGCACACAAAAGATCCCTGCTGGAAGCTTCATGGCAAGCAACCAAATTGGAAGAAGAAAATGAATGGAGAGGGTCATGCTTTCCAAGCTTCAATTGGAGAAAATCAGGAGCAAAGTATCAACTCTGAAACACCTCCTTTCACAAAGGAGCAGTTGTTGCATCTTGCATAAACTCTTTTACAAAAATGTCAGTTAATCCATCCTCTTGTCTAGCCCAGAAAGATATTTCTTTTTCTACTGTCCTCAGTTTTAAACTCAATTCTAAAGCTCCATGGATCATTGATTCTGGAGCCACTGATCACATGTCAGATTGTTCAAAATAGTTCTCCTATAGCCCTTGTGCAGTAAGGAAAATGTCAAAATAGCAGATGGTTCCTTTTCTCCAATAGCTGGTTTTGGTTCAATGCCTATTTCAAGATCATTAACCCTGCACAATGTTCATGCTCCAAATTTGTCATGCAAGCTATTGTCTGTTAGTAAATTGACACATGATCTAAACGGTGTAGCTGTTTTTGACTATAGCATTCAGTATAATTGAATGAAATCTAATGCTAATTATAAGGGCTAACATACAAGAATTAATTACTTAATCGGCTAAGCATCACTAATGGCTAATCTGAATTATACACGTGTTAATCTCTATTTTACATGTTTAATTTTAACATTTACACTCCCCCTTAAGTTGGAATATAAATGTCATGTGTCTAGCTTTGACAATAAGGTCCTTTGAGGTATTCAGTAAACATATCAGCTAGCTGATTGTCAAAACTAACAAAGTTGGGTGTGATTTCACCAGAAAGATCCTTTTCTCAAACAAAATGATAGTCAATCTCTACTTGATTTGTTCTTTCATGGAAAACCGGATTTGAAGCAATATGAAGTGCAGCTTGGTTGTCACAAATCAGTTTCATCTTCTTGATGTATCCCAAATTTGAGTTATTGGAATTGGAATAATTGCCTCAAGTCTCAACCATGTAAGTTTGCATGTTGCTGGAGCCATAGTATGAAATTCAGCCTTTGTGCTAGATCTAGCAACTATGTTTTGCTTCTTACTTCTCCATGAGATTAACTTATCTCAAATGAAGACTGATAGATCTCAAAACAGCACAGCAAAAATTATCCGCACACTCGCCAAATCCCAGCCCCCCCACCAAACAATAGGCAACCGCTCTGCACATATATTTTGGCTTTTCTCTGTATTTTCTTCTAAATTTCCCAAAACAAACAACCATACAAAAGGAAAATAATAGAAAGATTGCTCACTGGAAAATAATCTGCAAGTCTCAGATCCTATCTACCCATCACCTACTGGTTCTCTCTTTTTTCCCTCCCCCCTCTCTGCACCCCTTCCCCTCCTTTTATTACCTCCTTTCACTTGATCCTCCAAGAATCTCTCTCTTCCACTCCCACATTGCCATCTGTCATTCTGTTATTTTCTTCCTCTTTCCTTAACAACCTTGCCATCTCACATTTTGTTCTTTTCTCAACAACCTCCTTTTTAGTCTCATTTTTACCCTCTTGCTCCTCTGCCTCATTTTTATGCTTTTTTCCTTTTTTACTTCTTCGGGAATACACATGGACTAAAGGCCCATCAACTATGTTTTGCTTCTTACTTCTCCATGAGATTAACTTATCTCAAATGAAGACATAATTCCTTGAAGTGGAGCTTCTATCAAATGCTGATTTTGATCAATCAATATCAAAATAGCCAATAATTTGATCATTACCTTTCTTTTCATAAAATATCCCTTCACTGGGTGTAGTCTTGATGTATCTAAGAATGCAAAACATACCATCCCCAATAGCCAACACAAGGAGTGTGTTGGCTTACCACACCTTCAGACTTACAGCAAAATTAATTAATGTATAGTTTAGTTTACCTACCAAACAACTATATCTGTCAGGGTCTTTTAGTGGCTCCTCCAAAGCTAGTAGTAGTTTGACATTGGGATCCATAGAAGTATCACTTGGTTGTTAGATTCTGGCACACCACTTTCCTCAAATATGTCCATATCCAAATCAATTTGCATGGAGTATTAACAACACTTGCAGCTTTATGCTAGACACCAAGCCCTCATCATAACCAATGATGATGATGTCTTCAACATAAACAACTAGGTAAAGCCAACGGCAGGTGAAGAATGGCTGAAGAATACAGAATGATCTGCCTTGTAGTCATGCTGAATTGCTGAAAGGTTGAGTTCAATCTAAACCAAGCACTAGGTGATTGTTTCAGGCCATGTAGAAATATCAGCATAGTTGGCATACTAAGTTAGATGTGCCTTTGGCAATGAAAAGTTGGAGGATCTTCCAACTTGCTATATAGAACATGGTGAATTGTGTGACTGATCAGTTTACTCATGTATATATTTATGATTTGTACAACATTCAATCCCATGGAATCTAATGCTGATTATAAAGGCTAAAATACAGGAATTAATTACCTCATTGGCTAAGGACCAGTCACCGCAAATCTAAGTTATACATGTGCTTAATTTCAACATTGACACTTCCATACCTTTAAAATTCCAGAATCATGCCTTTGTTTCTGCTGTGTACTTGATCAGTTGACTTTGCTACCCACTACCTTAGTCTTTATACAATTGGCCCATTCACTAAACTTTACAAACAACGGCCTAACTTTAAAATTTCCCAGAATTTTTTGATGTGCTTCTTATCCCTTTTTGAAATCTTATAATAAGTATAAGCTTTGTTATGGATCCCCAGAATATGTTTTCTTTGGTTACTCTATTCCCAAAGGTTACAAGTGTCTCTCACTGAGAGTAGGTTGTATATTTGACTGATTGCTTTGTGTTACGAATTCAGATTCCCATATTCCTCTTTGTTCAAGCAGTAGATCCTCTCTACCTCCCTTTATCTGTCTGTTTCAGTTCTCCTAACCGTTCCCTTTCAGCCCCAACACATGTTCATCCTACAAAGACAAGTTTGAGATTTGGTATTCAAATGCCCACATTATTCCCTACTCTTGTGTTAACCCACGTAGAGCCAACAGTTGTTAAGCAGGCTTCGACAGAGCCAAAGTGGCTGAGGCATACTGCTAGGAAAATTTAGTATGTTGCTCTGATGGTAACCAGACTTCTCACTGTCTCATGGCTTTTCCTTCTTGATTTATAATATTTGCTAGCTTTCTGATATTGCCATGACATTATATTTTAGGACTTGCTCTAGGTGGGATCCTTAGGTTAATTTATGGGATCCAGTGGTTCATTAGATCTCCTATCCAAGGGCCTGGATGACTGGAACTGCTTTCTTTACTAATGAGTATACGTTACTTGGTTTCTCTCGTGGATCCTCCTTTATTCATTTTTCAAAGCTTTGTGGCTTCTCAAGGGACTGAGATATGAGGGATTTTCTTTGACCAGGATTGAGAGAAAATATGGGGAAGTATTTGGTTGATAGTGTATGCCATTGTAGGTTTAAGAAAGGAGGTACGAGTTTTTGAAATTTGGCTTTGCATAAACAATGCTTTGATTGGTAAATAACTACTGTTTTAGTCCTGTGGCAACTATTCTAATTCCTCAGCATTTCAAAATTCAAATGCTTTAAGTGAGAGTAGGTGTGGCTTGCATGTGGGTTTATTGTGATATTTTCAGAAGTGTTTGTTGATGATATTGACATTATGCATTTATAGTTTGTTTTGTGTTATATCCAGTTTTCCATTGTCCATATTTTTTGCATATAGGTATATGATGATACAACTGAAGGCAAAAAGGTCTGCACCTATTACAAACTGGATTCAATTCCTGTTGTGCTTATTATTGATCCCATCACTGGCCAAAAGATGCGTTCCTGGTGTGGAATGGTTCAACCTGAAAGTTTATTGGAAGTATGTGATACAGAATTTTAACTTATTATGATGGAATCTATTTCTTGGGAAATTGAAACATTATTTATATGTAAATCCTGAACTCAGATTTTTTTTTATATTTCCTTGCTGATTTGAAAAGTCTTTTTCTTTACTTTAGGGTCTACTAGCATTCCTTGATGCAGGGCCTAAGGATCATCACATTACCTTGTCTCACAAGCGTCCCAGAGGAAGTTCTAGCCCACCAAAAACTAAAGGTTTATTGCTAGTCTCTATCCGTGTAGCAGTAATTTGTTCAGTGTCAGATGACTTTATGTTTATGGTTTTTGTTGTTATATTTACTCATTTACTTCTTTTTACTGATCAAATTTACTTCTTTTTACTAATCAAAACTATGTATATTTGTTGTTCCTTATCTGTTGTAATTGGGTGGATCTTACCCAGTTGTATTTTTGTCATCATTATATTGTTTGATGTTTACAGCGGTGGTAGATTCAGATGAGAGTAAAGAGGAGGATGAGGAAGTTCAAAGAGCTCTGGCAGCTTCGATGGAAAGCATGAAAGAATCAACTGCAGTGGCTGGAAGAGACAATGAAGAGGCAGATGTTGCAGTCAATGGGCAGGAAACTGCGCTGCCTAAGAGGCCCACATATCCACCCCTGCCTGATGAACCTAAGGCTGAAAGAATTCTCCTATGCAGAGTTGGTGTCCGGCTTCCAGATGGATGCCGGGTTCAGCGTAACTTCTTGCGCACTGACCCAATTCAGGTAATAAACGTTGCTCTCATATACCAGTATGAATTCATTCAACTGTATGTTCTCATTGGTCTTGTGGATGGTCTGCCAATTTAGGTATGTTTTCTGTATACTGTACTGTTTTTGTCCCCTTCCAAGAACTGCTGGATGTGATGCAGTATCTGCTTATTATGTTTTGATTATAACATTATTGTAAAATTGTGATTGTTGCAGATGTATGTAACACTGGGTCTCTGGCAAAGTTGAATATTTTAATTATTATATTTATCATGTACACCCTTCTTGGTTGAGTATGACTGAACTATGTACTACTGTACCATTGAAGTGTTACTTGCATTTTATTTGATGACTGCTAGATAACCAGAGTTAATTATACTAATGATAATATTTATCTTTTCTGGTTTAAGTTGCTAGGTTATTTTCTTGTTAATTTGGAGAAAAGTGTTATTGTCACAGCTGAATTCACAAATTCTTACACCATACTGCATGATTATTTCAATGTTCCAAACTATTAATAGTGGTGTTTGGAAATTAGTAGTATGCAAATGTCATCAAATATAATACTTATGTTTGATCCAAACTGTTACTTTGAAGATCTGCCTGTTGATCCATGGAAGCTATTTTATGTAGTCTGCTTCTCTCTGCAACGTTTTCAGTGTCGTGAAAGGGATCAGGACTTTGCTTTTTGGGATGCAAGTTGGATGATTGTTATTTTAGTTTATTTGTCTGGTTTTGATTTTCTAAGTGACCTATGTTTTTCTTGAAGCTGCTGTGGTCTTTCATTTCTGCTCAACTAGGGGAAGATGAAACAAAGCCATTTAGATTAACACAAGCAATTCCTGGAGCCTCAAAAAATCTGGACTATGCAAGTAATTCAACATTCGAGGAATCAGGCCTTGCCAACTCTATGATTTCGGTGACTTGGGACTGAGTTCAGGTTCATTACTGGATTAAATTTGCAGACTGGAGAACTGGGGATTGGTGATTCCAATCTATATGATCCCGTTTTTCGTCTTTCTGAGGCTGGTTTATGTTCAAAGAAAGGTTATTGAAACTTTGTGTATAGACTAAGGATCCGAATGATGGGTTAAACTAAGTTCAATGGAAATATATCGATGTTGTTAGTACTATCCTCTCCCCGGTATTGTTTTTGTTAACTGTTGGTTTATTTTTGATTGGAAAACTCACTTTAAAATCGAAAAGTATTCTCCGACGATCCAATCGTTACGAATTGTATATCTGGATAATGTTTTTATTTGTATCACTTTAGTCTGGCCAATAAAAAATAAAACTTATCAAAGTTAAATTGTTAAATTATCAATAAATGTGAAGGGGCAAGACTTCATTTTTATTTTTGGTAGAGAGGATGAGACATTAAGGAGTCATTTGGTGGGCAAGATAAAAAAAATGATCGAATTTAATTCTATTTTAATTTTAGTGTTTGTAGAGATAATAAGATGATAATTTATTATATTATATTAAATTATCTTATTTTATTTTCAGTTAAAACTTTTATTTTAAGATTGATGTTGGGTTAGAAATTAAATTATGATGATATCTTTTTTCATGTATCTCATTTTTATATTTATTTAGTAAAATATAATTAATATTTTTATATGAAAATTATTCTTTTAAAACCAATTTTTATAAAGTTATTTCTGAAAAGAATTATAAAAAATTATTTCTTATTTTATGAAATATAATTTTAAAATGTTTACAATGAGTTAATTATGGTTTATTATTAAAGTATTTCAAATTAATTTCCATCTTTAAAATATTGTAATTATAATTTAAATCTTTAATATTATATCTATAAAATAAATTTTTAATTTTTAAATATTTTAGATATTTCTATTTCATTAAAATGTTAAAAATATTAAATTAAAAAGTAATTTAAAAAAGACAATCAATTTTATAGTTTTATTTTATATTAAATTTTTATTTTTATCATTTTTTATGGTTATATTTTGATTTTACTTAAGTTTTAATTTTAGTTTAATGTTAAAAATTTTACGGTCATATTGGATAAATATATGGTTGAATCTTTAAACGTTGTACTTTTTAATTTCTAAAAATGTTACTGGGTACAATTTGATCCTGAATGTTATTATTTTTTTCATATTTTGATATATTTTTTAGAAACTTAATAAAATATGAGAAAAATATAAATTAATAAATATATTTAATAATTAAATTGTATAAATGAATACTTTTTAGAATCTATTAATTTTCTAAAAAATTAAAATGTAAACAAGTAAACATTCGGGCAACAAATTGCATATAATGATACTTTCAAGGACTAAATGTAAAAGTTTTTAACAGATTGAACTAAAATTAATAACTTACGAAAAAATGTAAGATCAAAACTATAAAAATAATAATAATAGAGATTAAAATTAAATAGAAGACAAAATACAAGAAACTTAATTAAATATTTATAGAATTAAATTAGTTTTAACAAAATATAATTTAAATTTTATTCTATCATCATTTATCTATATCGATATGGTAATACAATGTTATTTAATTATAGAAGGAAAAGGTTTTAACGAAGGAAATAAAAGGAATTAGAGGGGAATGTAAGAATTTCAGTAGATGGCAATGGAAAGACGGCTTGTTTTATTTACCAAAGGAAGAAAGGAAAAATAAAGCAATTTATTACCATATTCTTATAATAAATAATTTAGATTTCTTGTAATATGGAGGCCCTATGGTATCACGAGTTCCTACATTCTCTGTAATTATTGTTATACACTAGTGTAAAAATACGATATTATAACAGGATTTTACGTCGATTTTTCAAAAATCGATATAAATAAAAATATGGTGGCATTTTTGTAAATAAATGTAAACTTTCTACATCAGTTGGGAAAAGAACCGATGTAGAAAGTGAGTATTTTTTCAAACTTTCTACATCGGTTACGAAACAAGCGATGTAGAAAGTACTTTCTACATCGGTTTAGAAAATAACCGATGTAGAAAGTACTTTCTACATCGGTTCTGAGAAACAACCGATGTAGAATGTCTTCCCCCGTCACTTATTTTTCGACGCTGTTCGTGTTTAACCTCATTTTTCAAAACTCCAGTTTCTCATTTCGGCTTGTTCTCTCTATTTTTGTTTAAGTCTTAGCCATTGTCGACATCCTTGTTGTTCGTCGTTTCACTCCGTGCTTACGTTTGTGGTCGTCGTTGCCGTTGGAACGATTTCGTTCATTCGAAGTCGTCGTCGCGCACCGTAAGGTTCGAAGTCGTCTTTGTTGTTATTTATGCATCTCATTCTATTATTATGGTTGAAATATACATTTATTTTGGTTGTATTCTGTAATTTTTAAGCTTCTTATTTGGCTACCGTGCTGTGTTGTCGTTTAACCACCGTTGTGCCTCCGTTTGGACACCGCTTGGCCACTGCTCAACCATTTTGTGTTGACTGTGAGGTATGTTCTTTGCACCTCTACTTTGTGATTGCAGATGTGAAAGTTTGCTTAGGGTTTATGTATGTTATAGTATTGATTTTGAGTTTAAATATGTTGGTTTGTTTTCTTGAGTTCAAATATGAGCATACCCTTAGTTTCCCGTTCAAGGTTGAATATAATGAGTATATTACTAAATAAGTAAATCATTCATTATATTAAATCTTGAATTGTTCAAGTTGGACAGTTTGAGACTAAAGTTTTTTATTCAGTGGTTAACAATTTCTTCATAAATCTTGTAAATTGTACTTGATGAAATTTTGGTTTAGTTCATTTTGCATTGTCTCTGGGTGCATGCTTCATTATGGTAAATGAAACCATAATCAAGTTATGTACTTGGAGACTGATGTGAAATGCTGCCGAAATTTCACCTCGTATGATATTCAAGATTTTAGAAGTATGTTAATCGATGAATAAAAAACTTTTTTCTCGAATGGGATAGGTCTTACCAATAGTGAGGATAATAAATTAACAACAATGAGTGACAAGGTTAATCCTAAATCATGTGTTGATGATTCTTGTATAGTATGGATTGTAGTTGGATAAATGCTAAACGAACGAGCGATGAGTACGACAATGAAGTGAAAGAGTTTTTGAATTTTGCGCAGACAAATCTACCTCAGAGTCATGGAAAATTTTACTGTCCATGTGTTAATTGTCTAAATGAGAGACGTTTGGGTGTTGGTCAAATTAGAGAGCATATTCTTTGAGATGGATTTTGCAAAATTTATACAAAATGGACATGGCATGGTGAGTTATTAGGCATGCCAAGTGTGTCACAGACGGTGGAGGTTGATATAAATATGGAAGATTGGGTAGAGGATATGATTCGTGATGTAGGGCATGTGTCATTTGAGCGGGCAAATATGTATGGTAACTTGTCTACTGATTCAGAGAAACCTTTGTATCCGGGATGTACTACCTTTACACGATTGTCAGCAGTGTTAAGATTATTCACTCTGAAGGCAAGGAATGGGTGGAGTGATAAAAGTTTCACCGAATTACTTGAACTGTTAGTAGAGATGCTTCCGGAAGGTAACACATTACCAAAGCGTAATTATGAGGCGAAGAAGGTGTTATGTCCGATGGGTATGCAGTATAAGAAAATACATGCTTGCCCTAATGATTGCATACTATACAGAAATGAGTTTGAAGGATTAGATGAATGTCCTGTGTGTCAAGTTTCACGTTATAAACTGAAGGATGGTGATTCTATTTGCAATTATAGCACAAAGCGGCCTCCAGCCAAAGTGTTGTGGTATCTTCCAATAATTCCAAGGTTCAAACGATTGTTTTGTAATAAAGATGAAGCAAAGAACCTTAGATGACATGTAGATGAAAGACTGATTGATGGAAAACTTCGTCATCCATCTGATGGTTTGCAATGGAAGATGGTTGATCAACTATATCCCGATTTTTTGGAATGAGCCAAGAAACCTAAGGCTTGGACTTGCAACAGATGGAATGAATCTGTATGATAATTTAAGTAGTAAACATAGTTCATTGCCTGTACTTTTGACAATTTACAACCTTTCTCCAGAGTTGTGCATGAAATGTAAATACATCATGTTGTCCATGATGATTTCAGGTCCACAACAACTTGGAAATGACATAGACGTTTATCTTGCTCCTTTAATTGAAGACTTGCAAAATCTATGGGAAGAAGGTGTGAAGGTATTTGATGCGTATGGTAATGAAAATTTCAATATTCGGGCAATGCTTTTTTGCACTATTAATGACTTTCCAGCATATGGAAATTTATGTGGATACAACGTTAAGGGGCACAAAGCATGTCCCATATGTGAAGAAGGCACAAGTTACCATCAACTGCATCATGGAAGGAAGATAGTGTATCTTGGTCATCGGAAATTTCTCAGGACTAATCACCCTTATCGTAGATTAAGGAAAGCTTTTAATGTGTTGCTAGAAAATGATGTTGCTCCAAAAGCCTTAACTGGACAACAAGTCTACGATCGGGTTAAAAACATCAAAACTGTTTTTGGAAAGACTCAAAAGAAGGTCACTGAGACAAGGATATGGAAGAAAAGATCAATATTTTTTTATCTTCCATATTGGTGCAAACTTGATGTTAGACATTGTATTGATGTGATGCATGTGGAAAAAAATGTGTGTGATAGCATCATTGGAACACTTCTTAATATACAGGGCAAGACTAAAGATGGAGTCAATTCTCAGCTGGATTTGGTTCACATGGGTATACAACATTAGTTAGCTCCACAGTCTGTAGGAAAGCGAACATATTTGCCCCCGGCATGTCATACGTTGTCAAAAAAAGAGAAAATTTCTTTTTGTGAGTGCCTACGTGGGGTTAAGGTGCCACAAGGGTATTCTTCAAATTTTAAAAGACTTGTCTCGATGAAAGATTTAAAGTTAGTTGGGTTAAAGTCTCATGATTGTCATGTGTTGATGCAACAACTACTTCTAGTGGTTATTCGTGACATTTTACCTAAAAAAGTTAGACATACAATAAGTAGGTTATGCTTATTTTTCAATAAAATATGTAGCAAAGCCATTGACCCTCTAAAATTGGATGAGTTGGAAAATGAAGCTTTTACTATCTTATGCCAATTGGAGATGTATTTTGCTCCATCATTTTTTGACATTATGGTTCACTTGGTTGTTCATATAGTGAGAGAGATCAGATTATGTGGTCAAGTTTATCTGAGGTGGATGTATCCCGTAGAACGATACATGAAAATATTAGAAGGGTATATGAAGAATCCACACCGTCCCGAGGCATCTATGATTGAAAGATACATTGCAGAAGAGGCCATTGAGTTTTGTACAGAGTATTTGTCAGAGGTTGAACCCATAGGAGTTCCTAAGTCTCGTCATGAGGGAAGACACAGAGGTAAAGGTACACGAGGCATAACTGTGAAAAGCATGGGTCGTGTAGAAGTTCTTCAAGCACATTTGTATATTTTGAATAATACCGATGAGGTTCAACCTTACTTATCTACTCACAAAACTATGATAAGGGAGGAGAATGTTCGAATGAACGAGAAATGGTTGTTGAATGAGCATAACAAAACGTTCTTAAACTGGTTTGATGAAACAATTAAGAAGGATGATGGTGCCTCTGATACATTGAAGTGGTTAGCAAATAGCCCAAACTTTGATGTCATATGTTGGATTGGATACGATATTAATCATTTTTCATTTTACACAAAATCTCAGGATGATAAAAGTACCATGCAAAATAGTGGGGTTATGGTGGTGGCAGAGTCGATGCATTTTGCAAGTTCTAAAGATAAAAACCCTTTAAAGGCTTCCATATCCTACTTTGGAGTGATTGAAGAGATTTGGGAGATTGATTACACCAAATTTAGAGTGCTTGTTTTCAAATGCAGATGGGTTGATAGTAACAGTGGTGTGCAAGTCGATGAATTGAGATTTACATTGGTTGACCTTCAAAAAGTAGCTTACAAGGATGACCCTTTTATCATGGCCCACCAAGCAAAACAAGTGTTTTATGTTCAAGATCCCTTCTCCAAAAGGTGGTCAGTTGTTCTTCAAGGAAAGACAACAATCACTAGTGATGACACCAATGATCTTTCAAATATTGATATTTCTCAAACTCCTTTATCATCAAGGATATCTAGTATCAATGAAGAAAATGAAATAGATGATGTACATGCTATTCAAGATGATCATCATGAAGGAATATGGAAAAATGTTTTACATGATACAAGTTAGTTATTTATTTAATTATTTCATCATTGTATGTTTATTTTTAACTTATTTTAAAATGTTTATTACGTTTTTTATGTTTAGTAGAGTTTTTAACATCTTTTGTCTTTGCTTTCAACAGGTACATGGCTGATTACTACATTTCTTTTCAACTTTCAATACTTGTTTGATGTAATTTTAAGTTATTTCATTTGTAAATTAAAGTTTGATAATAAAAAATGATGTATTTAGTTTAAATATATAGATTATGTGAATTGTGTATGGTCTATCTAGTGATTCTCTATTGTCTGCCTGGGTTCTGTGTCTATATGCAGGTATGTGAATAAATAATACGGTTGTATACCTAAACAAAATGAACATTAAAAAAAAAGGACTTTCTACATCGGTTAGGACCATAACCGATGTAGAAAGTACACTTTTTACATCGGTTGTGGGCAGAACCGATGTAAAAATTATGACTTTTTACATCGGTTAAAGCTATAACCGATGTAAAAAGTATACTTTTTACATCGGTTCCAGAACCGATGTAAAAAATCTTATTTTCTATATCGCCCGCTTCAACACCGCTTGAATAACCGATGTAAAAAGTGCTTAACAACCGATGTAAAAAGCCCATTTTCCACTAGTGATAGTTAGAGTTAAGTCGTTGCTAATATTGGAATAATGGCCTGTTTAATTAAATATATATTTAATAAATTATTATATTAAATTTTATCATGAAATTTATTGAAATATATTAAAAATATATAAAAACTATAAATTATTTATATAAATTTTCTAAGTTTTTTTAGATACTTTCTAAATTTATATGTAATTTCTAAGCTATTTAGGGTTGCATTTATGAGATCTTGCAGTTCTAAATTGGAAATTTTTCTATCTCCACACTTAAATTTCCAAGCAATATTTTTAACATGTTTAACATGAAAATTGTAATCGGGGTAAAGTTATCCTTTAAATGCTTTATTTTTGTTATGTTATAGTAAATTAGTCTTTATTTCGTTAATTTTTAACATTTATAAATATCATGCAATTTGGTTTTTGTATCCACTTATCATTAATGATATGTTGATTTGTAATGTTAATTATCATGTGGAATGGATATGGTATTAAACGATTTCATTTTATATGAGCTCTAATTCTGTGTTGTTGTTTGATAATGTAACCCTCCAAATTTCTATGATGAACTATTGAAGTCACGAATAATCTCTACAATGAAACTAAGTAGGATTAGGATTCAAAAACAGAGAAATTAGAAAGTTTGGTGTAAATGACGAAAATGCCTCTACACCTGGACAACTCAAATAATGTACCAAAGAAATGTAAAACAAGAGTAAAAGATATTCTAAAAGATTATAAAACATCAAGAATGATCAAAAGTAATGAAAAAACTTAGAAAACAAAGAAGGGATGAAAACGTCCTTAGAAAACGCCCAAAACGATCAAAACGCCCCTAGAAAGCTCTACTTTCTACACATAGCTAGTTAGTTTCCAAAAAAAATAAAATACCAAATGACCTTAGATTAACTTGGTAACAAAAAAAAAAGTGTTAGAATTGTCAGAGGAATAATTTGAAATTTTGTTTGACAATGTTGAGAAAATTACGAAAACACCCCTAAAAAGCTGGGAAAGGCAAGAAAGTGAGGAAGAAGATAAGAGTGGGTCCAACATGGGCTGCACAAAATTTCCCATGTGAAAATCACGATGGTGATTCACCAATTCAATTCAAGTCAACTCAAGTAAACCCATAAAAGACAAAGATAATTATTACTAAGATTTCTTTAACCATAATTAAGGTTAACCTTGATTAATTAAAAGTTAACCATGCTTAGGATAAGATAAACGTGATCAGTGACAAAGTTAGCCCTATTAACACTAATCATATTCTAAAAGGGTAATAATTCCTTAAATTTTGAATTATTTTAAAAAATAGGAAAAAATTATGCAAAATTATCAAACCATCCAATTTTGCTCATGCTTAGCTGAATTCATTAAGCTTGTGGGGGACCTCATTTGGTTCAATTTTTACTCCCTAAAACACCAAGTAAGCTCTCCAAAGTCTGTCCAAGTTTAACTAAGTTCAAAAAACCTTAACCTTTTAACTTAAGTTTGAGTCTTCATCTTTGAGATTTAAACCAATGACTTAGGTGGAGGAGGGAGTGTCATTTGACCATTAACCCTTAGGATTAGGGAAAATACCTAAAAATAAACTAAACTTGGTTAAACTTGAAGCCTAAATTTTAACTGAAAGAATTGGTCAACTTATGTCAACTAGAGTTAAAAATGGAAACCTAAGACCTTAGGAGAGGCATTCAGCCACCTTGTAGTTAATTAATGAAAAAGGAATTTTAATTCTTAACTAGGTTTAAGTAGGGATCCTTAGCATGTAAGTATAAGGTATTAAAAGTGTAAGAAGGTTAAGACATTAGTTAAGGGACCATTCGACCACTATGGGATAAATTAATCTAGGAGGATACTTGATTCTTAACTAGCATGAACTAAACATCCTTGAACTATAACTAGAAGAGATTAAAACTGGAAGTAAGTCTTACAAAGGTGAAAGAGTCCCTGTGGATATAATCACTAAGTTAGTAAAAAGGAACTCAAGAATTCATCATTATTCAAGCCTAAAACTAAGCATCCATAAGATAAGTGATTAGGGATAAAACATAAAGCTGAAAAACTAAGTTAAGCTATTCGGCCATGACTTACAAGGATGGAGAAGAAGTCTTAAAAATTCTTAAGTTAGGTCTTAATAAATGAATTAGTCTTCATTTGGTAAAAAATCAACTCATAAGACAAGGAAAAATAAACTAGAAAGCCTTAGAAGCCAAATGTTCACATTCGACCACTCTAGATTAAATGAGAAGGAAAAGAGTTAGAAAAATTGGTTTAGGTAACTTAAGAAGCCTTATAATGTAAAATAATGAATTAAAAGTTTAAAAGAATCTTGGTAAAAGCATGGATAATCATTTCACCATGTTAACTTAGATAAGGTAAAACTTGTTAACACTTAACATTTGAACATAGTATAAATAGTGTGCACATCCAATTATGTCTAAGACTCCATTTTCTTAAAAAGTTTGGTAAATAAACAATACTTAAGTATATTTAGTTAAAGAAGAAAGAAAAAGAAGGAAAAGTGGTAAACATAAAATAAAATAATAATAAAACTAATACAAAAAAAAGGGGGAAAGGAAAAAGAAGAAATAAAAAAAAAGACATAAAAAAGATAAAAGAAAAAAAAAAGATTAAGAAAAGAGAAAAATAGTAACAACATAAAAAAAAGAAGAAAAGAAGAAAAGAAGAAAAAGAAAATGTTAGTTAGGAGTTAGTTAAGAATTAGTTAGAAAAATAAAAGTAATAATAAAATAATAATATATAAATAAATAAAAGTAAAAATAAAAATAAAATGGAAAATGAAGAATAGCTTTTGGCAGGAAGTTTAAAAAGGGAAGAGAACCATATAAAAAAGAGGATAGCTTCTGATTTTGGGGGTGGGCAGAAACATAAATACAGAGAAAGATTCTTGAGGCTTTTTCAGTTTTCTCTCATCTTCTCTCGGCAGAGCTTTTTAAAGACTTCATTACCTTCACCTTTCACACTCTAGTCCAAGAATGAGAACGACCGCAATTTAGAGGGTTGTTGAACATTTTTGATCTTGGCCTGGATCTTAATTTTGCTTTGCTAAGGTTGCGATTGGATTTCAAGGAGCCGCATCTAGAAATAGCCAGTAGCAAGAATCATCAAGAAATTCACATGAACAAAACTCCAGTGCAGAAGAAGATCTTAAAGTTGGTTTGCAGGTTTTTTGGTGTTGAAGCCTCTAAGACGATCCACACAGGGATCCTATTTCTCTGCAAGAATCTCTAACTTTAAAATTCCTATGCTCTGTAATGGTACCATAGTCACACATCAGCTGCTTCGATATGAGATTCTCGATGCATAAGACCACCGATGATTGGTATTGGACTCATCAGACCTCATTTGATTGGATTCATGGAAAGAATAGTTAACTCTCCTTTCCTCTGAAATCTTGTGATTGAAAACGTCAGCATGATGACCAAGGAGGCGGCAGTATCAACGATGACCAGGAAAGATCTATCATATTGAGCCTAGACAAGTCTGTGCAGGGAACACTGACTGCTGATGAAGTTCTGTTGTAATGGTGCCTTCCTGGACTTATAATTGGTAACCACTAGGGGTGTGCCTTACTAAGGGAAGGACTTATGATACACTCGAGAAATCAGTAGAGCTTGCTCCTGCAATAGCTTTATTAATTGTCAAGGGTAAAGGCGGTAATTATACTAAAGAAAGAGAAATTGATTCGTTGCTTGTTCAACTTGGTGACGCATCAAAAGTTCCTCCTAGTAAAAAGATTCTTGCTGATTCCATTGTTACTTGGGGGACAAATTTTGTAAATGAAAGTTTGGTAACTGGTAAGTTTGTGCCTATTTCGAAGGAGGTGAATACTTATGTTATTAGAGGTACAATAAATCTATATGGTGTTCTTCACGTCCAAATTATCATAGTTGGATCTAATACGGTTTTGAGTCAGATTAGTAGTTTGACTAAGATGGCTCAGAGGTCCAGAATTCTCGTTCAAAAGTTTGTTGATTATATAACAAGCATATTTTCTCCTACAGTTGTTTGTGGCATTATTGATGTCATTGGGTTGATACATTACTGGGTCTATCGTGACTTACCAAGAAGAATGGTTGCTAGAAAATCAAATTCACTTAGTATGTGCTCTAATATTCTCAATATCTGTAATTTCATGTTCATATGCATATGGTTTGGCAACATCGATGGCTGTCATGGTGGCAACAAGGGTAAGAAGCACATGATTGGCAGATTACGACCTGCACAAACAGAGATATAGGCCAAGGTCGATTGCTCATAGCATCAAGACAAGCAAGTCCCATGCCAAGGCATGCAATCATAACCTTTCCAGCAACCACATACCATAATTCGCAAGGTCTAGCTCTCAAGGTTTTAGAAGCTAATATTAATCACCACCTGACCATCAGCCAAAATGTTCCCAGAATGAAGCTAATAAATGGGTGAATACAAACTTTGATTGAAAACACCCATCAGGGTTCAGGGTCTTGAACATCATTGAAAAACTGGACTAGGAATGGTGCCCCATCAGAATTCTCTTATACTGCATGCATTCATGAATCTCTCCTATTCCATTATGTGAGTTAACCTTTTCTTTGAGAAGATACCGAGGAAAATCTTGCTACAGACATATAACCTTCTACATGCAACGTCAAAAAAAGAGGCTTGTGAGAGGCCATCGAAGTGGAGGACTATTAGAGGATGTGGGCCCATCATATTTCTATCAACAGATACAAGGAAACTTCTGGTTCCTAGGATATACAAAATACTGATAAGGAGTCTAGGAGGAAAATAGTACTGCAGGCAATGTCGTGCCAAGTATCAAGGCATTGATAATCTCCAGACCAAGAGTCTTTTCTAGTTGATGATAGGAGGGGTTTGCAAGCACCTACAAAATCAGTGCATACACCATTGACTCTCCCCAATTTACCAAAATATGAAGGTAAAAGCTAAAGTGAAGGTTCGGTGGAATTGGCAAGGAGTGTATCCATTGAGTTATCAACTCTTCTAAAATAGGAAGAGGTTTAACTATCTACCCTTTTGACGCGGATGTCAGTGCATGCATTGTAGGGGACCCCCGCTGCTTCAAGTGACACCTGGTTTTCTCAAGGCCTTCTACAATATTAAAAAAAAAAGAAAGCTGGTTAGGATCTTGTTTTAGTTATGGTTCAGACTTTGAATTCGTTTTACCTACATCATTAGTTATGTTTCGGTTATAGAGACGAGCATTACTTCTGGTACAGTAGATGATGTGACAACAATTGTAATAGATGAACATGTAGTGGTGACTGACAGTAGCAAAAGGGACTAATACGAATGAATTGCAACTCACAAACTGACCATATTGGTTTCCTTGCATGGTGCAAATATCTCACTTTTTGAATATTGTGAGGCATGGAATTGAATCACCAGGGCCTCAAGACCTTGATAACTAATGAACGTAGGAAACACCTAAGTCCTTTGTTTAGCAAAATGGCAAAATCTATTTCTGATACAAGTTTTAAAAGAGCTCTGATAGCTAGCAAAGCCAGTGTTTGCATCTAGAGCACTTTTGGGGTCAAAGGAATCATGTATCTAGTACCAGCTCCAATACCAGAATTTCAAAAGCAAGTGTCTTGATCAATTTTACATATTGAACCAGGTTGGGCACTAACAATGGTCCACGGAATATGCACGTGCCATGTATTCAAAAGTGTCTCCAAAAACCAATACATTTTTTACACTAATGCTTAGAACCAAGAGAACTTGCCTAACATGTCAAATATGCTCCTCTTAGATTTTAGAGTATTCTAAGATATCATCAAAATAACTACTATACACTTTCCTATTAAGTTTCATAGCGCATGGTTCATGAGTCACATGAATGTGCTAAGAACATTGGTTACACTACCCAACAACCTTCTAATAACTAGAAGGTTATTCTCAAATGCAGACTTTGTGACTTCATCCTCAACGTAAGAGATGATGAAACTAGAGACAATAAACTCTAATGAAAAACTAATATGAATATGCACGTGCCATGTATTCAAAAGTGTCTCCAAAAACCAATGTTACATTATCTCACGGTTTCATGGACTTAGTGTGGCCCCCACCCTATCTTAGTTAAATTAATTTCCAAGACTGTTAAGCCCAAAGTGGAAGCCTAGTTCAGTGATTGCCTAGTTGAACATAACTACTTGGTTCCGGGTTCAATTTCCATATGGTGCCATTTTATTTTTAATTCCCTTTTTTTATTTACTTAAAGTCAAATTCCTTTCCTTTTTTTATTTGGATCAATCAAGTCCAATTCAATTTAATTTAAATCCTTTTTTTTATTTTGAAATCAAATCCATTCTTTTAATTTGGGTCAAGGCCAATCCTTCTTAATTTTAAGTCAAGCCCAATTTCTTTTTTTTTTTCAAGTCCGATCCCCTTTTTTAACCCCTTTCTTTTGGGTCAAGCCCAATTCTCCTTTCTTTAAGAAATCAAATTTATTCTTGCTTAATTTGGGTCAAGCCCAATTCCCTTTTATTCTTGTTATTTTTTTTTTAAATTAAATCCATTTTCTTTAACAATCTTAGATCTCACACAACGAGTTTCAAATTTGAAAGTGTAGCATACCCTATCTTTCAATGTTCGAAGAATCATATGAGTCGTGGTGCAGCTTTTGATTGCCTCCAACTTTGTGCATGTGGGTCAAAGATCCTCTTCTTTTAATCACATATTCAAAAATTTAATTTTTCCATACACTTTTCGAAGCTTTAAGCGATCCTAGATCTCACACAATGAACTTCGAAGTTGAAAGTGTAGCATACCCTATCTTTCAATGTTCCGAGAATCATATGAGTCGTAGTGCAACCTTTGTTTGTCTCGGACTATGTGCATGTGGGTCAAAGATCCTCCTTTTTTGATCAAATCTTTAAAAATTTAATTTTTCCAAATACTTTTCAAAGCTTTAAAGCGATCCTAGATCTCACGCAATGAACTTCGAAATTGAAAGTGCAGCATACCCTGTCTTTCAATTTTCGGAGAATAATATGAGTCGTAGTGCAACCTTTGTTTGCCTCCGACTCTATGCATGTGAGTCGAAGATATCTTTTTTATCTTTTCGAAAAAATAAACTCTATAAATAAATTTCAAAAATAAATCGAATCCCAAAATGCTTCTATTCAATACAGACATCATCTTCTTTACAAAATTTCTTAAGGATCAAGTCCTTAACCAGAACTACGTAGCCTTGAATTTCTTTTTGCACCAGGAAATACACTGGAGCAGGATCAAGTCCTATCAGCCTCTTTTCTATATACCTATTTATTTCTATTCTATTTAAAGGGATTAAACAATTTTCAAAAATATCAAAATTACACACTCAGTTTAAAGGTACCATTCTTCGGAACGGGCGAGTAGGGTGCCTAATATCTTTCCTATTTGTAACCGACTCCCAAACTTAGAATTTCTTCCTCAAATTAGGGCTTTTCAAAATATTTTCCCTCAAAATAAAATTTGGTGGCAGCTCCACTAATCAATAAAATTCTTTCTAAATTTTTTAGCGAGTTCGACGTCTCATTGTAATAACGGTTACGAAAGATGGCTGTAAACACTCAATTATGTCCGAGATGTCATTTCTCAAATTAATGTTCAAGCTAAAATTTAAATTAAAAATAAATGATTAATAAAA
Source organism: Canavalia gladiata (assembly GCA_037954105.1). Classification (NCBI taxonomy): domain Eukaryota; kingdom Viridiplantae; phylum Streptophyta; class Magnoliopsida; order Fabales; family Fabaceae; genus Canavalia; species Canavalia gladiata. Next base: position 33,065,075 of record CM075658.1, on the reverse strand, counting down.
AATAAATAAACATAAAAATAATGAAAATATAAATAATTGTAATAAAACAAAGACAAAAAAATATAATAGCAAGAAAAGATAACAAGTAATAAAATTCAAAATAAAGAAGAGAGAGAAGAAAAGAAGAAAAAGGAAAAAGGAAAATTTTAAATAAGGGAGTTAGTTAAGTTAGTTAAGAATTAGTTAGGACAAATAAAAGAAAAATAATAAAAATAAAAATAAAATGGAAAATGAATAAGATTTTTTGGTGGGAAGTTTAAAAGAAGATAACCATATAAAAATTGGAGAGCTTCTGATTTGGGGGGGTTTTTCACTTTTTTGAGTTTCAGAAAGGGTTTACTACTTTTCGCTGTAGAATCTCTTGAGTTTCTGTATTGGAACAAGTTTCAGTCGAAGGTGGAGAGTAGGTTCCAGTTCGGAGAATTCAATCGTGCTGGAATCTCTCGAGTTTCTGCATTGGGATAAGCCTCAGTTGAAGGTGGAGAGAAGATTCCAGTTCTATGAATTTAGTCATGCTTAGGTTAGTGTTCATATTCAGCTTTTCTTCTTAGCTATGCAATCAGATCATCATATTTCCTCGCAGCACAAGTTCAGGTTATATCGTGATTTCCAGTTAAATTGTGCAAATACTTGATGATGCTGCTGCATTAAAATAAGGATAAGAATCCTGTGAAATCATAGAGAATATAACTGCCTCAATTGCCGTGCTTGTGTTCCTGTTTTACATCTTTTGAATCCTCTCTTGGCTGAATGATAGATAGTCTAACCTGCATTCAATCGGATCAGATACAAATCGCCATAAAAATCCTATGATTCAACTTATAGTTTGAAAGGTTTAACTTGATGTTAAGAGACTTTTGTTATCTGGGCACGATCTTAGATTTAGTTTGCCTACAAAATGATCAATCTAACTATAGGAACCAAGAGCTTTAGCTTCCCTGTGACTTCTCTATGTTTCAGAGGTGGTAGCCTGCCAATTAGGTTCAGCCATGTTTCTATCAGAAGAGAAGTATGGTCAAGAATAGATTAATATAAGAGTGCCTATTCTGGAGGTGCCAAGCATTGAACCTTGACTGAGATTTTTAGCAAACATCACAGTAAGCATACATGAAACAGGATCAAACTCCTCCAATCTGCATAATTCTATAGAATTGTTTGTTGTTTAAGAAGGTAGGCTTAATCAAAAGCAGGGAACCGAATGATGGATGAGGAAACCTATGAAGAACTATAATCTTGGTTGTTGGTCTATTGAATCTGTACATAAGATAATTTATGGCCATAGCCAGTGCTTAAGCGCAAAATAGGAACCCGTGGCGAGCACATAGTATTTGTTTTTCACAGATTCTGCCACAGTGAAAATCCATTCTTATAGAAGCATAGTTTTGTAAGCTACTGAGACCTAAGTCTTTATATCTCTCTGCTGTTACCTAACAGATTGATATGAAACCTATGCAACCACTCCCTAAGCGAGTTACCTATAACAAGGTCAGTAATCACCTCAAAATAGATAAGTTTGTTACACCAATACTTCATGTTTTGTTATAGTGGAAGGCTCACCATAATCCTTGGATGGCCTGCTCCATCCTCTGATACAAGCAGTGAACCTCGTTGTGGTCTACTTGCTATAAGTGGCATAAAAAGCTATCTTTTGAGCCCAAGAAAATGGTTCAATAGCAGAGTTGAATCCCCCCTGTCAAATTAGTCCAATGAATGTGTGTCTTGGTCATGAACCTGTCTATGTAGTGGCATTAGACCCAAATCAATAATCTTAATGCCTGGATATACATGATGCTAAAAAAATAAATTGGCTAAGTTCACTGCAGACAAAATTTAGCTCCTAATAAGCATGATCACTTTATCCATACCTAGCATTTTACAACATAAGGAACGTTTCACTATTAGTGATCATGACAATGGAAACCAAAAGAATTGGCACGCAAGGTGGGTAAAACAATTGAGTGGTATTCCTTTTTTCTGTGACCATGTCCAATGGTCAGAAATTTGTAGTGAAACATATTGCGAAAGGAATGGTGTTTGCTAGGAAAATAAAGTACGGGTGCCTGGAACATTTGCTATTATCCTAATTCACCTTTGATTTCAGTTTTTGAGTTTTGGCCGCTTGAATGGCATGAATCTGTTGTGTTTTCCTGCATGTAGATATGTTACAAGAAAATACCAAAGCATGAATTTGGTGAAAATCAAATTAGTGTAGAAGTTGCTAACAAGAAGGGGAATGAAATGATGGAGTGGGGCTCATCTGATACTAATTTGATTAATTATATTAAGATCCCTCTTTCAAATGCATACTTAGTAATATTCGTTTCATACCAATCATAGTAGTAAGCATCTAGTTTAGTGGTTAGCATACTTACACCTCGCACGGAGGTCATGGGTTCGAGACTCGTCAGGATCGTTTTTTCTAAATTAATTTTCATTACTAACTACCATCGTCAGGCCCCTGGGTTCAATTCCCCCAAATGGTCATTTCATTTGGGCCATGCTACCTCCAAAGTGGGCTAGGCCAAAATCTTTTAAAACCACATTTTTCTTTTTCAAGATAAATTTAATTTTGACTCGAAGTCCTTTTAATTTGGGCTAAGCTCAATTTCCTTTTTAACTTGAAATCAAATTTTATTTTTGGAACAAGCCTAATTCTTAAATAAAAAAATCAAGTATATATTTTTTATTTTGGGTCAAGCCCAATTTCCTTCTTTTTCAAGTTTTTTAATTCAGGTCAAGTCCAATTCTTTTTATTTTGAAGATCAAGTTTTTTATTTGGGTCCAGCCCAATTCTCCTATTTTAAGAAATCAAAATAATCTTTGCTAAATTTAAGTCAAGTCCGATTCACTTTTATTTTTTTTATATTAAAATTAAGTCCATTTTCTTTAAACGATCCTACATGTCACGCAATGAGCTTCAAATTTGAAAGTGTAGCATACCTTGTCTTTATATATTCAGAGACTCATATGAGTTGTAGTGCAACCCTTGCTTGCCTCCTATAAACACTCAATTATGTTTGAGGCCTCTATTTTTAAAATTTGATTAGCAAATAATTTAAATAATGGAAACAACAATAAATTAAGAAAAGAAAATAAAAGAAAATAGAAAGCAGAAAAACAGATAAACAGATAAACAGACAAATAAACGGATAACAGAATAAATAGCAAAAAAAATATAGAAAAAAGTAAATAATTAAAATAGAAAACAAAAATAAATAAATAAAATGAAGAGAAAATGAAAAATAATAATAATAAAAAAATAATAATATATAAAGTAAAAAAAAGGGAAAGTAAAAATAAAACAAAACTGAAAAGAATAAAACAGAATTAAAACAGCAAGATGGAAAAATAATAAATAATAAATACAGAAAGATTAAAAATAAAACAATAAATAATAAATGTAATAAAAATCAATAAATAGTAAAAAAAATATAAATAATAAAAAGGATAAATAATAACTGAAAAAATAAAATAAAACAAAAATCGAAAAATAAAACAAAACAAAAAACAAAAGAAAAATGAAAAAAAAAAACAGAATAACAAAAAAAGAAAAGGCGGGAGAAAGCTCTCTCTCTCTCTCTCTTCCTTGGCTGCTCTCAAGAAGGAAAAAATCGAGAATCCCATTGGTGAGAAAGGGGGATAAGAATTTCTAAAAAAAGGAGAATGGTCTTTGGATTTTTTTTTTCGGTTTTGCTTCACTCTCTTTGGATTGCTCTTTGTGATTTCTATTGCTTTGAGAGGTTTCTGGGAATCTCTTCGAGCTTCATTCTTGGCTCTGGTTCGAAGTTCTCTTCGTGGCTCCAAAAAAATCAACCTCCATCAAGATTAGCGCAGTCCAGGTTCAGGAACACAAGGTATAGAGATCAATCCATGGCCAAATTCTTGGTTCTTGGCAAGGTTCCCAAGAGAAAGGATCTTCCTCGAGCTCTCATGGTGTTCAAAGTGCTGGTTTCCCTGCAATTCTTCCAATCATAGGTACTGGTCACGCTTATGACTTCTCAATCACATCCAGCATGTCATGCTTAGGGTGATCTCGATCATCATCTTTCAAATTGTGCTGAGAGAAGGAAAACAGAGGAATCATTCACTAGTCTTTGATAAGTGAAGAATAAATTCACGTATGCTAATTCCATGTTTTGTTTTAATTTATGCAGATTGATCTGTTTAAAATATATTACATGTGTTCCTAAAATGAGTGTAAGTGAGTACTGCACTATTAATTGCTGCATGCATATCTTCATAGCACTTATGTCGTGATGCCTGATTGAGTAATAGGAAGTTTGGCTGGAATCCAATTTTATCATTGGCCTGAAATTGTTTAAGACTTTTACTTATGAAATTCAGATGCTAATATTGCCTTAGAAAGTGGTTGTGTGTATAAGATTTTGGTAAAATCGAATAGCCTAAAAGTCAGTCAATGATCAACAATTGAATGCCGTATGATATTATGGTAAGAGCATTAACCTTCATCCAATTCCAGGTCTGTTGTGTGTCTTCGATAAGGGTTAACTTCTGCATCTGTCAAGATGAGGTTTCACTCAATAAATAAATGCATGCATTTGGTTCGATTACTGTTGATAATTAGCCATCATCCGAGTTCGATCTGCTCACTGTACCTACTCGGTCACTATGGGATTTTTGAGTCTTACTTGAGCAAAGGTGTTGGTCTCTTTAAGTGATCTGAATATATCACGAGTGGAAGTGGGTCGTCAGAAGCCTCATCCCTAATAAAGCACAAGACATGCAAATTCTAAAATATGTTCCATTCCTGTGATTTCTATTACCGCCTTGCCAAGGATATTTCATGGTCGGTACTAAAGCTAGATGGTGATTTGGTTGTGGAACCCTTCAACGTTTTCGGTGGCCTAGCCAAGACAAATTCCAGACTGGTGAAATCAGCTACCTCAGCGTGGCTTGCATGCACGGAGTTAGACTCAACTAGCCATGATACGTTGGGATTCTTGTTATTTGGCTGGGCTCCCTTGGTGTATTGACTTCTTGCAGTGTAACTCGGTACACCAGTCGGAAGGGAAGGAACCAATCCTGTGTCATTGTTGTTACTGTGATCCTTTAAGGGCTATTAGCATAGCCACAGTAACGAAACATGCTATCATTTCCATTGGTTCTGTGCCTTGTGTTCCTAAGAGTTGGAAATGACAGGGTCCGTTCATGATTGGCCAACAGGTGTGAGGAGGTAATCATATGGATAGTGAATCTAACGAGCATGATTACCATCAATTGTGATCGTGCTGCTGGTTTACTCGTGGACTTGAGATCTTGGCTCATGATTGGCAGCGCGTAGAATGCATAAATATAACACCATTATGTATAAGAATGAGACTTACCAGGTGTGAAATCGTCATTTCTCTGCCACCAACTAATGACAACCCATTGCGTCAGTGCCTTCTTTCTAGCTCCGCAAGAGAAAGATTCGTTAGCCCTTTCATTGCAGCTCCTTAATGGAATGAGACAGTATCACTCTGAAGTGCCCAGGTCGAAGGATGTGACTCTATTTCTAATAGTACGAACCATGTCATAGATGTTGTTGGCCTAGGGGCTCCACGCATTGTTCTGTATATGTCCATGGTATTGAGCACCCCATGCTCTCAGCCAACCATGCGTTGCATACCCACAACATCTGGATCATTGTTCTTTTGGAAAAACAGTCACAACCCAAAATCTGTAGTTGATTGGCCAATCTAGTTTTAAGGTAATCGACACCCCAAGCACGTAGGCCTTCACTATGCAAGGATGAGCAAAATTTTAGTGGGTGTGGGGGGCCACCAAATTTTTGCTTATGATCCAATTCCGGTACAGCACTTTAAGGTCAAGTAACAGAACATATGTCATAAAGGTGAAACAGCTCAAGTGGTTGAGTGCGTGGCCTATAGCCCTATGCTATCACAGGTCCCAGATTCGATCCTCATGGGCCGTATGTGTTTTACCAAAAAATAAAATCTCCTGACTTTCATTTAAATTAATATCAATGGATACTATGATCAATAGGGGACAAGGCTTAGTGGTGTGGCTCGCTATGCTGTCCTTGACCCTCAAATTGTGGGTTCAATCCCCACACGCTGCATTATTTTTAAAATTTCCAAATGAACACTACCCCTGCTCTTGCCTTCATATTGGAAATTAAAATTGAACGCTGCATGTGAGGGCCAACGTCGTGAGCTTCATAATTAAGCCCTATAAAAGTCAAATGAAATTCTTAATCTCGTTTTGTAATTAATTTATTTAAGCTTACTTTATTTTCCTAATTCTTTCTCCAATTTCAAATTAAGTTTATTTTCATTTCAAATCAAGTTCATTCCAAACCAAGTTCATTTTAAATCAAATCCAAAATCAATTTCAAATAAAAAACAAAGTTCATTTTCAAATCAAGTTCCTTTTAATTTAAATCAAGTTTAATTCTTTTCCTCAAATTTCAATTCAAATTAGTTCAAATCAAATTTAATTATTTTCCTCAAATTTCAAATCAATTCAAATTAGTTCAAATCGAATTTAATTCTTTTCCTCAAATTTCAGGTCAAATTCATTTTGGTTCAAATTAAATTTAATTCTTTCCCTCAAATTTCAAATCAAATTCATTTTGGTTCAAACCAAGTTTAATTATTTCCCTCAAGTTTCAAATTAAATTCATTTTAGTGCAAACCAAATCAAGTTCATCATAGTGTAAACCAAGTCAAGTTCAATTTCTTAAAGTAAAGTCAAGGTCAATTTCTCAAATTCAAAATCAAGTTCATTTCAAATCAAGTTCATTTTATTTTAAATCAAACCCAATTATTTTTCTACCTAAGCCCAATCCCCCTTTTTATCCTTATTATTTTCAAATTAAATTCATTAATTCTAGGTCTCACGCGATGAACCCTAAGCATGAACTGGTAGCTTTTTCTGCTATTCGATGTTTAGGGATTCATATGGGTCCCAGTGTAGTCGGAGTTGTCTTAGACCCTGTGCATATGTGGACTAAGAATCCTTTTTGAATAATCTCAAGAGAAACTTCATTTTGAAATCCAAGTCTCACGCGATGATCTCTAAAATAGAACTGGCGGTTTCACTGCTGTTCGATGTTTAGAGATTCATATGGATCACAGCGCAGCCCTTGTTTGCCTTGGATTCTGTGCATATGAGGACTAAGGATCTCCTTTAAAATATTTTCAAAATACTCTATTCCTTTTTCAAGCATCTTTGAAGGTCAAGCCTTTAAACCAGAACTACGTAAGCCTTGAGTTTCTCATTGCACCAGGGAATACGTAGGAGCAAGATTAAGTCCTGTCAGGCTATCTTCCACCTAACCTATTTATTTTCATTCTAAACTAAAGGGATCAAACATTTTTCAAAAACATCAAAAATCACACACTCAGTTTAAAGGTACCGTTCTTCAGAACGGGCGAGTAGGGTGCCTAACACCTTCCTTACTCGTAATCGACTCTTGAACCTAAATCTCTTCCTCAAGTTAGGGTTTTTCCAAATCTTTTTCCTTAAATAAAATTTGGTGGCGGCTCCACTAATCAAAATAAAATAATTCTTTTAAAACTTTTAGCGAGTCCATTGTCTTATCGTAATTACGGTTGCGACACCTCTGACTCTGCATGTGGGTCAAAGATCTTCATTTCTTGATCTTTCTTCAAAAATTAATTTTTCCAAAGTTTCAAACGGTCTTGGATCTCATGCAATGAGATTTGAATTTGAAAGTGCAGCACACCGTGTCTTTCCATATTCAGACAGTCATATGAATTGTAGTGAAACCTTAGCTTGCTTTGACTCTGTGCATGTGGGTCAAAGATCTTCATTTCTCAATCTTTCTTCCAAAATTACTTTTTCCAAAGTTTCAAACGATCTTGGATCTCATGCAATGAGCTTTGAATTTGAAAGTGCAGCATACCCTATCTTTCAATATTCGGAGAGTCATATGAGTTCCAGTGTAACCCTCGCTTGCCTTCGGCTCTATGCATGTGTGAATCTGGGAATACGTGCAAAAATAAAATTTGCAAGATATTTTTTTTAATAATTCTAAGTCTCACACGATGAGTTTTGGGTACGAATTGGTAGCATACCCTATTGTTCGATATTCAGAAATCATATGGGTCTTAGTGCAACCCTCGTTTGTCTCGGACCCTATGCATATGTGGATTAACAATTCTTCAAAAATATTCAAAACACTTTCAACCTACTTTTTTAATAGATTAAGTCTTCAACTAGAACTATGAAGCCTTGAATTTCCCATTGCACCAGGGAATACGTAGGAGCAGGATCAAGTCCTGTCAGGCTATTTTCCAAACCTATTTATATTCTATTTAAAAGGGATCAAATGGTTTTGAAAAACATCAAAATCACACGCTCAGTTAGGCATACCGTTCTTTGAAATGGGCGAGTGGGGTGCCTAATACCTTCCCAACTCATAACCAACTTCCAAACCTAGATTTCTTCCTCAAGTTAAGGTTTTTTCCAAAAAATTTTTCTTAAAATAAAATTTGGTGGCAGCTCCACTCATCAAATAAAATTATTTTTAAAATTTATAGTGAGTTCGTCGTCTCATTGTAATCACGGTTACTACAAGTAGGATATGTATAAGACTTGAAAAATTGAAGAGCACAAAGAATAAAAACTTAAAAGGTGTCATTTGGGCCACCTAGAGGAAACTTCTAAGTTGTAAAAATCATGTAAGACTAATGTAACTTTGAGAAAAGGAAAGGTTGAGGAGCAACTTAGAAGGTTGAGAGGATTAAGTCCCTTGAGTGAATCATCATAAAAACTTAAAGAGATAAATAAGTTGGACATGTATTTGAAACATGCAATGATGTTATTCCAAATGTGATTTACCAGTCAACTTGTGATGTTTTTATGAATGCACAATTTTTAATGTGAGTTGAATACTGAATGCTCCTAAGTATAGAAAAGATAATGTTATGTATACGGAGTGTTTATGAATGATGATGTGATAGAAGTTGAGATCTACATATGCATATCATATTGGCTAAATGTTGATTGAGCATGCATAATTATCTGGAATCCATTAAAATGAACCTAAAGGGTTTAAGGGATCACTAAAGAAAACTTACAAGAAAAGTTAATCTACTCTTAATGTTCCTTGTGCATATCATATCTAGAGGGAACCTAGAGCTCTATTGAAGAGGAGGAAAAAAGGTTTTCCTAGGAGACAAAAAGGTTCTCCAAAAATCCTTCTACAATGAAGACAAAAGGGTTCTTCACATATTTTAAGATGGTGACGACCATTTGGGAATGAACATATATCCTTAGTAGGAGAAGGTAGAGTAGTAGGCTTAGTCAGAAGATATTATTTGACTAATCTTTTTATATATGTCTATGTTTATAAATTTCTCCAAAGTTAGGGAACAAAATTTAAATTCCCCAAAATTATGGAATAGAATAATGATAGAGATGAATTTTAAGACAAACTAATTTGTCAGTCAAATAATATCTTTATTATAATCCCAAATTTATGAAATTTAAGACAGTTATATGATTTTGCATTAAGGTTGTTTTCGCATAAAAATAACCTACTTCAATAAGATATTTTAAAATATTAAAAATAATATTGTATGTTTCCTAACAAACTAAGATGGTTAGGATAAAAGTGATGACACTAGAGGTAGAATAAAAACCTACTAAGAAACTTAGTTCTCATTCCTTATCTTCCTACTTTCTTCCCGAAAAACAATAATGTCATTTACAATAACGGTGATTTATGTCGACATTAGTAATGTCGACTGGTCAGGGAACCCACAAGTCTCCTAATCACAACATAGCCTAACATCAAGATCTACTTCTCGCTAGGTTATTTATTCATCACTGAAGTTCTGAGCCCGAACTTTTCAATGATGAAATTTTCTATTCCCTTTGAGGCATTCCACCTTGATGAAGTATTTCCACCCTTTCTTGGCTACCACAGATAACAGACAACCATTGTTGAAGAATCCCCTTCTTCTGAATGAGAGACTGATCCTCAAACCCCATCACATTACCATAGCTCATCTCACCTATGGTCCTTCCAGGGAAGCTCACTGAATCCACTGCTATATCCTTTCTAGGCCTACAAAGAGATGCTAGATGGAACGTTTATGTCATTGGATGGAGCAATTCCATCATTAGGCTTGTAGATGTTTGCTGATAATGTATGTAAGGAAAAATAAGTCAAGAAGCCATACTTAATGTATATTTTTGTGAATAGTTGGATGCAAGCATCCTAGATAATGATAAGTAGTATTAAGCTAAGTATGTATAACATATGTATTATAGTATATAGTAAATATGTATGTAAATTATGGCATGTAATAAAGTGTATTATATGACCTTAGTGCCTAAGACTTCTTGAATATGTAAGTGGACTGTTTAATTATGTGATGTTGTATGTTGTATGAACAAGTTCTGTTTAACTGGTTATTGGGAACTAATCGATAAATGGAGCAATGTAAACAATACATATTCATGATATTCTATACACGTGCAAGAATATCTAAAAATTTATTTACCGACATGTACATTCTATCAACGAGGCTCGTAGTTTGTAATAAATAGTTTTAAAATAATTGTTGTATTTTCTCTAACAAGTATTTTATAAAGAATTTCACATCATGAGATAACAAACTAATAATGGAATTAAATGAACGACTTAAGCGTAAAATCGTTATTCATTTTTAGGATGTTATATAATGCTCTAAGTTCACTTTCACACCATAATTGATTTCCAATCATTTTCTTAAATTCTCTTAGAATCCATTCTGAAATTTTAATAAGATATTAGGTTAATTTCTTTAGAAATTTCGATTTTCTTCCTTAAACTTACTTAGGATCTCCTTGGAAACTTAATTGATATTTTTAACTCAAATTTCTCTTAATCCTTGAGAAATGGTCGAATACATACACTTAAATCCTAGTGCATCATGGTTCACTTTTCTTTAATTTTAGAAGATGATTCCTACCAATTAAAGATTAGGTCATTACTCATTACCAATTTTAGAGGTTTTTAAAACTTCTTCTTCATTATTAGGAGCTATAGCGAATGGTCACATTTCAATTTCACAACTCTATGAATCATTCTTACTCATCAACTTATACCTCTTTGATTCAAACTTAAGTCTTAATTAAAGTTTTAACTTAATTTCATCCATTTTAGTCATTATGGCTGAATGATCATCCTAATCATTCAAAAATATTTATTACAATTTTATTCTTTTTCATTTACATGCTAAGGATTCCTAATTAACCCTAATCAAGAATTTAAACACAATTCTCCTTAATTAACCAAGGAGTGACCGAATTGTACCCCTTTAGAATTTAAGGCATTTTAGTTCAATTATTCTTATTTTAAGGATTAAATCACATCCATTAGGACTTAGTCTCATGGTTTATATCATTCTTAAAAATTGTTAGAGATTTTAGCCTAATTTACCAAAAGTGGTCAAATGCTCCTCCTTGAGAATTCAAGGTCTTTTTCTCAAAATTCACTCTTATATAATCTTTGTTTCATGGTTTTGTGCACTTGCAGCCCCATTAACACTCAAGTCCATCAAGAAATAACATTTCTTCATAGCTTAGATTATGATTAATGAAGGTTCTAAGTAAGTATCTTATGAAGCTTATCTCATTTTTGGTCCCAAAACTCCATTTTTCTCATGGTAGATCTTAATTCTAAGTCCATATCAAGCTGTTAGGAGTTATGATAAACTTTTTCATAGTCTTTAAATTCATATAACCCATGAAATCAGATCTTTACCTTTAAGCATAATATCTCATAATATTGAGAAAATCACTAAATTTCAAGCTTTAAGCATAAAAAAATCTCAAAGATAGTATTTTTCCTGGCAAGTAAGTGTAGATCCACTAGATTCATTCCAAGATCCATAAATCCCTCAACATGAACACTTAAAAAATTTTTTCTCATGAACTCTCAAAACTTGACAAAGCATAAAAATGGATTTTTAAATAATTTTAACCGATTAAATTTCTTTTAAGGTGGCTAGAAGGACTTTAATCCATCTAAACTTCATTTTAACTTTCAAAAATCGCTAAAAAAGGATGATGCCATTTTGAAGCATTAAAAATAAGCTTTTAACTCTCATAAGTTCAAACAAAATGAGATTTATGGGTTTTAGAGAAATGATCCACAAAAAGAAGAAAATAAATCATGAAAATCAAGATTTAAAGCTTAAAACATAGGTAAAAGAATCCTACTTGATGAAGACTTTGTGATTGATTTTTGATGGGGCTTCTTTGGATGATATTTCCCTCCTTAGATGGTCCACAAAACTTCTCCCAAGTGTGATGGTGGGGCTTGGTGGTTAGGTGTTAATTTAGCTTAAACTTCAAAGATGGAAGTTTAGGCTTAAGGTGTAATCTTTGGATTTTTGGGTGGATTAAGTTTTGAGAAAATTTTGAGAGCTTCTCCAAGTGATTAGAAGGTTGGAACTGCAGCAAATGATCCCCCTTCTTGGTGTTCCTAAGCAATTTCATCCACCTAGGGCATGTGCGAATTAAATTTCCACTTAAGGGCATTTTGATAATTCTGCATGTAATTTCTATTTTCTAAAATAAATATAAAAGTAAATAATTATCCTTTTAGGATTAGATTAGTGCTAATCATGCTGAGGTTATTACTAATCAAGTTTAACTTACCCATAGTATGATAAATTTTAAATAATCAAGGTTAATTAACCTTAACCATGGTTAAATGAATCTTTACATTTATTACTTTTGTATTGACTCGTATGGTGAGTAATCACCATGTTATTCACATGTAATTTTCATGCAAACCATGTGGGATCCACTTTTGGCTTCTTAGTCACTTTCTTGGCCTTCCGGCCTTCCAAGGACTTTTCATAATTTTTCTCAGCATTACCCGAGAAGTTCCCAAATTATTCCTCCAAAATATATAGCACTTATTGGTTCATTCCAAAGTTAATATAATATTATTTAATATTTTTCTAGGAACATATTATCCCTTTGCAGAAAGTAGAGCTTTCTATGAGCGTTTTGGGTGTTGTTGGAATTTTCTGAGGGTTTTTTCGTTCCTTCTTATTTCTAATAGTTTCTCATAACTTTTTAATCATCCTTAATGCTATATAATTCCTTTTAACTTCTATGTTGAATTTCTTGCACCTTATTTCGATTATTCTAGTATAGGGATATTTTTGTCATTTACTGAAAATTCTCTAATTTCCTTAGAAATCTTAGGAGAAAGTTTTATAATAATTTATTTCTTAGTAATGAAATCCAAGCAAGAAATTTGGGATGTTAAAGTTCTCCTGATGTTTCTAACACTTATTAGTTCAGTCCCAAATAATTCTTATGTCATTTACCATTTTTTGGAGAAATGTTTAGCCTTTCTAGGAAATAGAGTTCTCTAAGAGCATTTGGGCAATTTTGGGCGTTTTTGTTCTCTATTTGTTTATAATATTCCCTTGTGACATTCTAACCATCATTGATGGATTCTAAAACTTTATAATATCTTTTAAATTTTATTTTAAGTTACTACACATTCGTTTGTGTCATCCTAGTGTAGGGGCATTTTCATCATTTGTTCAAAATTCCCTAATTTCTCCTAGATTTTGTTCTTATCTCTGTTTTATTTGTTAATAAAGGGAATTTGTAATTGAAGGAGTCTATCATTAAAAATTATGGGTGTTACCCTTTCCATTTTATACCTATTGAAGGAATTTTTATTTTTTGTCCAATTCCAACTTCATATTTTTATTGTTTCATATTTTTAACCATCTAAATAATAGACAATTAATATCTCTCACTTATCTTTTCTTTCTTTCCACATTATTTACACCTAAACCTAAATTTATCCTTCATTTGAACTTATGAAAATATAAAGGGAAAGGGATATACAAGATAAAGATAAAATGAAAATATTAATTTTTTATCATTTTATTCAAAAAAGAAAAATATTTTTTTATAATTCATCCAATAAAAATTATTCTATTAATAAGAGAGAAGAGTATTTTTTTAGTTTTTTAATTAAATAACTTATTATAATAAAAACTTATACTAAACCATATTATCATAAAATATTTAACTTTTAAGTTAAATATAATTTTTAACCAATATAAAAATATTTTTATAAGAATTAATTTATTTTGTAATTTATAATTTAAGTCTTAGATATGTTTCATTTGATAAGGTTGTTTGAGGCTGAAGATGTTCTGTTCAAAAAATTTACTCTAAGGATTATCCTCAAATTTAAGGCAGAAATTAACTTTTAAAATATATTTTCCTTTGGTATGTAATATAAAGCTTTAATAAGGCGCATGAAGAGGATTTATTTTGGAATGGATTTTTCATTTCTTACATGTCATTATGATGCATGATTATTTTTATTAAACATTTTGGTGAAAATACATTGTTGTGCATTTATTTAGAGAGGAGAAAGAGTAATACTTAAAAGACTGCTAGCATTGTTAGACCTTTTTCTTTTCTTTTTCCAAGGTTTCCATCTACAAAGGGGATGAAGATCACAACCCCTCCATAATAAAATACAAATAGCCTTTGGGGGTAATAAAGGGGTATCTTCCTCCTTGACAAACCTTTAAAAGAGGAATCACTAAGCTACATTCCTTGTGGGTAATAAAGGGGTATCTTTCCTTTTGAAGAAACTTCAAAGGGGAGTCAACAAGCTACCTTAATGTTCATTTTTGTCTTAATTTTTTTATTCTAATTTTTTTTCATCTTTCGTGATTCTTTACTATCAAAGTTGACTCCCATAGGATTTTTGCAAGTTTATAATCCTTTGGTAAAATGTTTAGAGATACAGAACAACTGCACAAGAGATGTCATTATTCACATGGTCAACCTAGTTGAGGGCTAAGGCATAAATCTCATCATACCAATAAGGAAGACTTCATGAGAGGAATCTTTCTACTCTCAACTTTTCTCTCAAAAGGTTGCTACAAATCCTTCCCAGTGTTCTTTGCATATGTGACCAAAACCAAGGGTAAGGTTGCAAATAAAATTAATATTTAAAATTAATTTTCTCTAGATAATAATAGGATTTAAAATTTATTTATTAATGATTTGTTTTAATTATTTTTTAAATTAAATTAAAATTTTAGATTGATTATAATTAATTAGGATTTTTTATATTTGTTACTTATTTTTTATTATTAGATTTTATTTCAATTTAGGTCCAATTAGGTGTTCTATATAATAGGATTTAGAAATATAGTGTAAGATAAGTTTGATGAATAATAATTTCTTTTTGAGAGTTTTCATCTCTGCATAAGTTGAATCCCTTAAGTTCTTAGACAAAAAACTATCTTTAATAACATTGGTTCTTTTGGAAGGTCAGGGTAAATGTCATTTCCTTTTTGATAATTTCGGTGCTCTTAGGAATGTTGCAATTTGTGTTAGGTTTCTCTTAGTTATTGGAAAAAGAACTACCCCTTGACAATGTTTCCTCTTCTGGAAGATCACTAAAAGGGTTATGTCCTTTTTTATAACTTCCCAGCTTCCAGTAGGTCCAGTTTATGTTAGGTTTCTCTTCGTTCCTAGGAAAAGAACTAACCCCCAATAATGTTGATTCCTCTAGTAGGTTGCGGAAAGGGTCATATTCTTTTTTGATAATTTTGGTGCTCTCAAACAAGTTGTAATTGTTTTTTGGGTTCTCTTGGTTCTTGGGAAAAGAACTACCCCTTGATAATGCTTGTTCTTCTGACAGGTCATGTTTCTCTTTGAAAATTTCAATGCTCTATGACATTTCATAGTTTGTGTTAGGTTCCTTTACTTTCCTGATTCTTAAGACGTTCCAAATTTGACATTTCCTCATTCAGGTTCATTTCATAAAGGGTGAATCATATCACCAAAGCAAGAAAGACGCAAAAGAGGTTGAAGCACTACACACCATGCATGAAGCACCTATGGAAGCTTCCTTCTCTCATATCCTTGTCCTTTTTTAACTTATAACCTAGCCTAGATATTTTCTTGTAAGGTTTAGGGTTCCCTAATATGTATAGGACTTAAAGCATCATTTTTCTTTATATTTTTCCTTGAACTATGGCCACTTAAGCTAGCCTTTAGGGTTGAGCTTTACGAGGCCCAAATTGGGCAACATTTGGAGGCATAAAAATCATGCTTGGCCAAGTTTAAATGAGGACTATAAATAGACCTCATGCCTTGTAAATTTTACACTTTAGTCATATTAATAATTTTTATAAACTTGGGAGGTTTTTAGAGAGCTCATTCTTTTTCTCTCTCTTTCTTTCTCTCTTTTTCTCTTTCTTCATCTTTAAAGTTCAAATTCTTAAGTCAATGTTCAAGTGTAACATCTATAATTTATCATAATGAACTTTATAAGCTACACAAATCCTTCAGTAAGAAATAAAGGAGAGATAAGATCAAAAGTCAAAGAAATTACAAAATTTTTATCAAATGACGAAAATACCCCTACACCAAGATAACACACATAATATGAAGGAAAAATAAAAATAAAGGTTAAAGATATTCTAAGGAATTATAATACATCAAGAATGTTTAGGAAGTCATAAGAAAATAATAGAAATAAAAAGAGGATGAAAAAGCTATCAGAAAACTCCTTAAACGCCTTTAGAAAGTTTTGTCTTCCATAAGGGCTAAAATATTCCTGGAAAAATAGAAAATGACATAAGAATGATTCGGGAATGAAAAAACAATTGTTATAAACATTAGAGGAATAATTTGGGAACCTCTCAAGAAATATTGAGAAAAATTACCAAAATGCCCTTATAAGGTTGATAGGATAAGAAAATGTGAAGCAAAAATAAGGAAGTGGGTCACACCCCTTTTGCACGAAAATAGCATGTGGAAAATGAGGTGGTGACTCACCATATGAGTCATCACTTCATTAATATCATATAAGACAAAATTAAATAGGAGATATAAAATTAACCATGGTTAAAGTAAATTAATCTTGACTAATTAAAATTAACCATGTTGAAAATAAGTTAATCTTGATTAGTGAAAAATTCAAAATAATTAACATTAAAATAAACATAAAATGATAATTCCTTACATTCACATTTATTTTAGAAAATGAAAATTACATGCAAAATATACCAAATGCCCTTAAGTGAGAATTAATTCCCAAATTGTCCCTTAAGTGGCTGAATTTTATCTTAGCCTTGGGAGGGCTCATTTTCTTTATATTACATCTCCTAAAAACTTATATAAATCCTTTAAACTCTATCTAAACTCAAACTACTCCTAAAATCCAAAATTTACACTAAGCTTAAACTTCCATCTTTGAGGTTTAAGTTAAATTAAGACAAATCCACCAAACCCCACCACCAACACTAAGAGATCTTGTGTGGACCACCAAGGAAGAGAAAAAGCACCCATAAAGACCCATCAAAACCATCATAAAAAATTTTAACAAGAAGGATTTTACCGTATGTTTTTCTAAGCTTATAATCTTGTATTTATGGTTTGATTTTCTTTTTTTCTACATATCCCTTTTTGTTTGAACTTGTTAGAACTCAAGGATTCCCTTGATGGTTAAATATGAGCATTAAAATTTTTTTTAATGATTTTTTAAATTTAAAAAGGAGTTTTGATGGATTAAAGTGCTCGTAGTAACCTTTGGAGAAATTTAATCGGTTAAAATTTCTTAAAACTAACTTTTGATGCTTTGGGGGTAGATTTGAGAGTTTATGAGAAAGGTTTTAAAGTGATCAAAGTATGGGATGGATATATATTGGATTAGATCTAGTATATCTACACTTTTTTGCCATGAAAAATGTTTTTTTTAATATCTTTGTGTTCAAAGTTGAAAACTTGTTTATATCTCTTCTTAAAATCTTTAATTATGAAGTTAGCTTTGATAATAGTATAGATCTGGACTCATATGTTAAAATCCTTAAAATACTAATAAATTTTATGTAATAAAATCTATAAACTTAACTTGGACTTGAACTTAAAAATTACTAAAAGTAAAGGTGGAACTTTGGACCAAAAGTTGAACAAATCACTTAAGACCTTCCATGACCATGAACAAAGCTTTGCAATTAGAAAAAAATCATGTAACACCCGTAATTTCTTATAATAAACTCATTAGGTTAAAAGTAACCTTTAGTAAAAAAAACAAATTAGGAATAAGATCAAAAGATTGAGAAATTAGAAAAATTTGTTACAAATGATGAAAATGTCCTACATTTGGGTAACTTAAATAATATGCTAGAAAAATGTAAAACAAAAAGGTAAAAGACAATATAAGAAATTATAAAACATTAAGGATGATTAAAAAGTCATGAGAAAATATTAGTAACAAAAAAAGGATGAAAAAGCCCTTAGAAAATTCTGAAAACACTGAAAACGCCCTTAGAAAGCTCTGCTATTGGAAAATGGCTAAAATTTATTTTCAGAAAAATATAAAATGATATTAGAATGACTTGGGAATGAATCAATAAGTATTAGAAATTTAAAATGAACAATTTGGAAAAATGTTGACAAAAATTACGAAAATGCCCTAGGAAGGTCGAAAGGGCAAGAAAATGCGAGGTAGGAGCCAAACGTGAGCCCCATATTGCTTGCACAAAAATTTCATGTGAAAATTATGGTGGTAACTCATCATATGAGTTGTTACCTTATTTTTGGCAAATAAGACAAAAACCATAAATGAAAATATTCGTTTACCCAGGATTACAGTTAATTAACCTTGTTTAATTAAAATTAACCATGTTTAGGATAAGTTAAACTTGACTAATGAAAAAATCAACATAATTAGCACTAATGTAATCCTTTTAAATTATTTTAGAAAATAGAAATTACATGCAAAATAAACAAAATGCCCTTAAGTGGGAAATTTATCCCTAAACTATCCTAACTTGACCGAATTCACTAAGGGCCTTGGGAGACTTCAGTTGCATCAGTTTATAACCCCTAAACACTTATATAATTTCTATAAACTTTCTCAAAGTTGAATCTAATTCAAAAATCCTTAAATTTCACCTTAAGTCTAAGCTTTAATCTTTGAAGTTTAAGCTAAAATCAACCTCTAATCATCAAGACCAACCACCACCACTAAGAGACTTTTGTGGAACACCAAAGGGGAACCAAGATCAGCCATCAAATCCCCACAAACACATCAAGTCTCTATCAAGTAGAATTTTACTACTTTGTCTTTTAAGATTTAAATCTTAGTTTTGATGGTTTCTTTTCTTCTTTTTGTGGATCTTTTCTCCAAGACCCATGGATCTCATTTTTTTTGAACTCATGAGAGCTCAAAACTGGCTTTGAATGGTCAAATATGAGCCTCATCCATTTTTAGTGATTTTTGAGATTTAAAGTGAAGTTTTGATGGATTAAAGTGCTTCTAGCCACCTTATAAGCAATTTAATCGGTTAAAATTTCTTAAAAATCAATTTTGATGCTTTGGAAAGATTTGGTAGGTCATGAGGAAGATTTTTGAAGTATTCATGGTATGAGATGGATGGATCTTAGAGTAGATCTAGTGGATCTACACTTATTTTCCTTGAAAAATATTATCTTGAAGATTTTTGTGCTTAAAGCTTGAAACTTGATGATTTTCTTAATATTATGAAGTGGTGTGCTATTAATTCCAAATCTGAACCCTTGGACTAAGATACTTAAAATTATATGAAAAATTAAACTATAAGTTCCATTAGCTTGATTTGGACCTAGATCTAAAATTTACGAAAAGAAAGTTGAAATTTTTGAACCAAAAATGGAACAAACTTCATAAGACACCTATTAATTTCCTTAACCATGACCCAAGCCAAGGAGTAAGGACAAGCCTTGATGGATTCAAGTGTTAAAGGTGCTACAAGTGCACAAAATAATGGAACCAAGGTCATATGAGGAGAAATTTTGAAAAGATAACCTTAGATGCTCTAAGTGAGCATTCAACCACTTTTGTTAAATTAAGGGTAATGTGACACATGAGCCTCTAGCTTACACCTGAGTGTTTTTGGTTCATAGAAGTTATACTTCATCATAACATTATCAGTTAAGTTTATTTGTCTAGGGTCTGCTTCATAGTTCAAAAGACACCGGATCTGATGCATTTATACTCATATTAACCCAGCAAAGTCTCCTTCTTTTGATTTACTTTATTTTTTAAAACCTTTTGAAATACATGGAGGATTTTTGTAAAACAAATTGGATATTTTAAAAAGGTCTTAAATATGATAATTAATATTATTAATTTAGGTTTAAGTATTGAAATTAATTAAATAATTATCTAAGATATTTATAAATTCATTACTAATTATTTCAAATTTAATTTGAATTAATTATTTATTTATCGATTAAAGGTTTATTATGACTTTAAATTTTGACCGTTGAGAAATAATTATGACTTTATTTCTTTCCGTTATGGATTTAATTTTAACCGTTGCAATTTTAATTTCTAGTCATGTTGGTTGCACTCAAATCTTCTATATATAACACTATTTCTTACTGGGTTGAAAAAAATGAAGTCTTTACGGAATTTGATGATCTAGGCATCTCACCTTTTACCATCTTATACCTAGATCTATTAATTAATATTATTTTTTACAATTTTATTCTAATCCTATTTTGAAACACTAAATTGCAATTTGATATAGAGTTTGAGCAATTTTGTAGAACCTTTTATTTTTTTTCTTTTATTTATTTATTATTTATGAGTTTACATCATGTCATCTTGGTATGTTATTAATCCTTATTTGATGTAGTCAAGTTATCCTCCTTGTGTAAATTATATCCATGTAAAATTTGAACGTAGAGGTACGTTTTTCTTTAATTTTCTTAATACTCTTTCTAGTGACGCATGAGAATTTGTTGTTTCACTTGTGGAAAATATTAAGTTACTATGACAACATGGTAAACTAATCCTCTTTATCTGTTGGTGGCTGTGTAATCAATCATTTATAATTTTATACGCTTCTTTAACCTTTCCTTGAGAAAAAATAAAAAATAAAAATTAAGGAGATAATTTTTCAGTTATTGTGGATTCTATGATTTGATTTTGTATGATAAATGTAAATTTAAGATGAGTAATTGGAAAATTTATAAGTTAATCATTTTTTATTAACATACAATATATTATCATATCAAGCTTTGAAGAATTGCATTAAAAAATATTTTTTAAAAAAATAAAAATGGTTATATGTAAAATAGAGTTTGTAAGGAATGATCATGATGTCATATTTTTGAAATTTTTTACATGACCATTATTTGATTATGATGTTGGATACAAATAGTTTAAATTTAAAAAAAAAAAATTATCATAACCATTAAAACAATTTTGGTGTCACTAAGATATCCTCACGTATGATAAAATATTTGAGTGTTTGGGCACGTTATTCTTATAAAGTATAAATTATATTCTTATATTGCAAGTTTGAATAAGATCATAAATGTAATATGGTAATAAAAGAGAGTTCTTAGTTAATAATTGTTACTTGATGTGATTTATGCTTTATGTAGCAAAGATAAATTCTAAATTTACATAATTTGTGATCTTTGGAGATTTTATATAAACTAAATTTTATTCATGCCAAAATTTGAGAGAGATGTAGCAAGTACTTTTGGATCTTATGGAAAGTAATAAATATAAAAATATCACAAAATTATAATATGGTGAATTTTTTTTTGAAAAGTTTGAATATCTTAGAATTATATTATTGATAAGTTTTTATGATGTTGACACTCGATGAAATAAATTATATAAGTGATTTTGTTAAGAATATTCAAATTATTGAGGAAGTGATCATTATTAAAAATATGTTAAGCTTGTTGAAAAATATTTTATTATACCTGTGATATTTAAAATATTCAACAGATGCTATTACTTATGGTATAAAAATATTTTCCTCTATATTAAAATAATATAGTGATGATAAAATTGATTTGTACAAGAATAAATTAAAATTAGATTTATTTTAATCTTAAAAAAGATATTGTGATTTAAATTATCCAAATATATAATAAAGTATATTATGAAGATCAAGTTATTATTAGTTACTTGGGAAAGAGCTTGAAGATGATGATTAAGAAACTTTTACTAAACATTTTATACGAATGAAACTTATATTTCTTGTATGCATACACTATGATTGCTAAGAAGCAACCATAAAAAGTCATTCACCACTATAACTCGAGATATGTACATATATGTAAAAAAATGTGAAATAATTAACGATGTGATCATGGAAAAAAATTATTATTAATTTCACTATATTTCTCACAAGAAAAAACTTAATGAATGACACGAGGAGAATGAGATTTTAGTCAAAATATAATCAATAATGATGGAAACCCAACCTTTGTGATTGGAGAACCCATGAAAAAGGTTCGTATAGGTAACAACAAGTTATTATTGATCATTCTAACACTATTAATACATTCTTATGGTGTGAGGGGTTTTAAGCTACATTGAACAAGAGGTTAAATGTAAACATTTTAATGATTATCATATCCCTTATGGATGGTGTATGAAGTGTATAATACACTTGATGAAGTCATCTATACGAGTGCCAAGTGGGGCCACTTGTATGAGATTGAGACACAATCTCTAGAGCACTCATGAATCAACTAGGCACGAGCATGGTCTATTTGCACAAAACAAGAAAAAACGGCAAGAATTGTGTGGGTGTAATGTGACACATGAGCCTCTAGCTTACACCTAGGTGTTTTTTATTCATAGAAGTTTTGTTTCCCTAAAACATTGTGAGCTAAGTTTATTTGTCTAGGGTTTGGTTTATAGTCCAACAGACACTAGATTTGATGCATTTACACTTGTATTAGTCCAGCAAAGTCTCTTTCTTTTGATTTACTTTATTTTTTAAAACCTTTTGAAATATGTGGGGGATTGTTGTAAAAAAATTGGGATATTTCAAAAAGGTCTTAAATATGATAATTAATATTATTAATTTAGGTTTAAATATTGAAATTAATTTAAATAATTATCATTATAATTTTAAGATATTTAAAATTTTATTGCTAATAATTTCAAATTTAATTTATAAATTAATTATTTATTTATCGGTTAAAGGTTTATTATGACTTTAAATTTTGATCGCTGAGAAATGATTACGGCTTTATTTTTTGCCATTATGAATTTAATTTTAATCGTTTCAGTTTTAATTTCTAGCCATGTTGGTTGTACCAAAATCTTCTATATAACATTATTTTCTGCTTGGTTGAATAAAAGAAATACCTTGCAAGTTATGTTTCCTAAATTATTCATAAGAGGCTGTTGTATCTAGGGGGAACACGCCATAGGCAGACAAATCCTTGAGGGCAGTATTCTCACACGTCTCAACCTACAAGTAATCAACTATTCCAACACCTCTATCCTTTTTGGTGGTGTTGATAATAACAATATTCTAGAAAATAGGGAAGTATCCGATGCGGGATTAAGTAATTAAAGTAAAGATGTCAATGGAGGTTCAAATGGTATGGAATAGATTGAAGATTCTAGTCATGTATCTACTATTACAAATTTAACTTTGTTAATAGAAGATACCCTACATATGGCACAAACATCGATAGATTTATGTTCTAGTGGCGAAGAAAAGTTGATATCTCTCTAATGGCATTTGGTTGTGCATTTCATCTCATAATTTCTTTTAAATATTTATAGGCTTTGATGGGAAAAATATCAACCTGCCCTTTGTGTAAGGCGAGTTTTATGATGATTAAGAATGTTGAGCATTGTCGCAACCGTAATTTCGACGAGACGACGAACTTGCTAAAATTTTGAAATGATTTTCTTTTGATTATTGTGGAGTTGCCACCAAATTTTTATTTGAGGAAAATATTTGGAAAAACCCTGACTCGAGGATGAGATTCAAAGTTCGGGAGTCAATTACGAATGGGGAAGGTGTTAGGCACCCCACTCGCCTGTTTCGAAGAACAGTACCCTTGAACTGAGTGTGTGATTATTTGAAAATTGTTTGATCCCTTTAATTAGTGTGAAAATAAATACTTGATGGGGGTTAGCCTGATAGGACTTGATCCTGCTCCTACGTATTCCCCGGTGCAATGGGAAACTCAAGGCTTACATAGTTCTAGTTTGATTTGAAGGCTTGACCTTCAAAGGTGTTTGAATTTAAATGTGAATGGGTTCTACTTGAAGATATTTTAAGGGGAACTCCCAATCCACCTATGCACAGGGCCCAAGACAACTACGGTTGCACTTGGACCCATACGGACCCCTAAACAACGAACAGTAGAAAAAGCTACCAGTTCGCTTTTAGGGCTCGTCGCGTGAGATAAAGGATCCCAAAATATTTGAAAAATCCTTTTTATTTTGGAAAGGACCTTTAGTCCACTCATGCACAAGGTCCGAGGCGGCTACGGGGGCCTATACAAACTGTTAAACGTTGAACAGCAAGTGAACCGCCAGTTCCTCGTTTAGAGCCCGTTGCGTGAGACCGAAGATCCCAAAATATTTGGAAAAAGAACTTTATTTGGAATATAATAAAGATAAGAAAAGAAATGACTTGATTTGAAAAAGGAATTTGTTTTGAAGTGAATTTGATTTTGAGTTTTGGGAAATGAGGCTTGACTTGATCAAGAGTGAGCTTGACTCGGACTTGATAGTTTTGAGGAAAAGCATTTGAACTTGATTTCGAAATTTGAGAGAAAGAGGATTGACTTGAGTTTGATTTGATTTTATTCGAAGGAAAGAATTAAAAGAATTTAGTTTGAATTTTGAGGAAAAAGATTTTATTATGAATCTTGAAGAATAAAGGATTTGTAGAAAAAGACTTTGTAGAAAAAGAATTTTTGAATTTTGGAAAATAAAGGAATTTTGTAGAAAAATAATTTTTGAATTTTGGGAGAATAAAGGAATTTTGTAGAAAAAGAATTTTTGAATTTTGGGAGAATAAAAGAATTTTGTAGAAAAGAATTTTTGAATTTTGGTAAGTGTGGGGGCAGTTTTGTAATTAATGGAAACTTAGGGATAGATTTGGTATTTAATGGGAACTTATGGCTGCCCTTGAAATTCCATTTTCTAAAAAGAAAAAAAAGGGCTCAGCCTGGATCGAACCCGTACTCTAGGGTGTGCTGATAGCGCCTCTAACCACTCAGCCAAGCTCAGTGTTGGTTATGATCCAGCATTGTTGTGGTTATGTACCAAACCAAAATTTAATCGTCATTTACAGGAAAAAGTCATCAGGGGGGATTTGAACTTGGGTTTCTGTGGGTTATGGGGCGCGTCCCTTGCCACTGGGCCAAGCTCGTGGTTGTGTTTATTGTGCTTTTATTTTAATATGAACCATGTATAAGATGTATTATGTTAAATTGACGAAATTGTCTGCCGTGAGACTCGAACCTGGGGTCTGGGCGTCCCTGGACGTCGCTTGTTGAGCTTTCTAATCCTTTCAACTAGAATTAAACCACTCCTAAACCATTACATATAATTTATGTTAAAAAGGAAGTGTTGACGGGATTCGAACCCACGTTCTTGAAAATCAAGGGCAGCATGCTTGACCACTGGACTGGGCCCCAGGCTGCACTTTGTGTGCCTCAAATTAAATGAGATAGCCGTCTTCATGGAAGTAAATTTCGCACCACGTACGTGAATTGCATGGGATTCTTTCTTGGTTTTCATGGGTCACTTTTTAAAATCATCCAAAGCATTTCTGTGGGGCTGTGTAAGCTTAGCTGTTCTATGATTTCCTAACGTCCATGTGAATTCTAAAGCACAGTTTTGGGGACGTAAATATATGTGTGCTGCTGCCTGGCTTTGCTACCCTCGCTGCCAATATGAATGAAGATGCACTTGCTTTGCTTGGCCCCCGTTGATCTGACCTTGAACATTTTGTTTGTAATATATAGGCCAGAGACTCTACTTTTCACCTCATGTTCAAAGCAAAACTTAAGGGAGAATGACTTGGTTTAGGATTCGGTCGTACCACCGTTATTATCTATGCCATGAGAGGAAAGCAAGACTTTGGTTCTGTAAGTATAAGATTCATACTAAGGAACAAGATGGAGTTAACTGGGACTTCTCGACCAAATATTGAATAGCTGGGCAGGAGATTGGCATAGGCAAGATCCGCATTAGAATTTTGCAAGCATCGGACTAGCGCCATGACCGCTGGATTCTCTATTGCTTAAACTAGATCAGGACTCCTATTGCCTATTATTCAGCCACCGATCTCGAACCATAGTTTAGATGTGGCTATCAGCTAGCTAATCACGCCAATAAAATCATCCAGGTTTTAGTCCCATACTTGTGATGTTCTGTTGCTAAAGAACTCACGATAAATCTGTTTTAGGTGTATATAGAGGGGAACAAGGAGCATGCTGTGCAAAATAAAATTTTTTTAGGCAGAAACTCTAATCATGGGATGATGCAAATAACAGTTTTGAATCTAAATTCATCCTAAATGACCTATGATGCATGCTTGGGGACAAAGCAGAGGTACAAATCACAGCAGCTAGTGACAGATTTGAATATAAATTCATCCTTAATCAGACTACACTTATCTCCTTATCAACTTTGGGACTTTTTTTCTTCTTTGGCTAAGCGTACAGTTTTTGCTAAGCAAGGACTTATCTCAATGGTGATACGGATTTTGAATCCAGTTTTCAGAAAATGAAATTGAATTTCAGTGATTTGCGTCGTCTATTATTCAAGAGAGAAGATTCATTTTTTTTCGGGTTCATCCTAACTCTAGCAACATGTACGTTCCAAGTAAAGACAATAAGCTTAAAGAACTTGGAAATTTCAGGCGTGATGACCGTCTATGAAGCTTGCGGAGAAGGAAGGAACGTCTTGAGCACATGGAATTTCAGTGCAGATTCTCTGATGTCGAGCCCAAAAAGAGAGGTTATTTCTTTCCCCGAAAAAAGGAACGAACAAGAAGAAGCCCATTCAGAGGAGAAAGGTTCACCCTCTAGGAATTCTCTCCCATCTCCTTTAGACTTTCATCGCCCCATGCAGGAATGTTTTCTACCAAAAAGGAAAGAAATCATGGGCAACTCCTCCTATAGTTATTTCAGTCTCGAACCTTTTTTTAGCTGGGAATTCTTGAATTTAATCCCTTCTCCTCCTTCATCAATGTGACGCCTCCCCCTTCTCTATGCTTGCCTCCATCCCCCTCTTTTTTGTCCTTTTTTTTATTACCTCCCAGCCAATTTTCTTTTTCTTTCTTTTTTAAAATTCGTTTTTTCTGTTTCTGTTTTAAGAAATCTGTTTTCTGTTTTTCTTTTTTTTTGTTTTTATGTTTTTTTTAAAAAACTTACTATTTTCTCTTTTCTGCTTTGTAATTTTTCTGTTTATTTAATTTTTAATCAAATTTTATTTTTTTTATTTCAGATTTTTTTTATTTGTTTACTCTTATTTATATATTTTTATTATTTTTATTCGTTTTTATTATTATCTTTCTTTAATTTTCTATTTTTTCAATATAATATTTATATTTCCAGTTTTTCTTATTCCTTTTTTTTATTTATATTTTGGCTTTTATTCTTTTTCCCTCCTTTTTGTTAAATTTTTCTTTAGATTTATTTATTTTTATTTTTTCAGATTTATCTTGTATATATATTTTTTATTATATATCTACTTTTTAGTTATTTTTCAATTTCTATTTTTTTAATATTATTTTTAGTTTCAGATTTTATTATTTTTAATTTTTGTTTTTTTGTATTTTATGAATTCTGTTTTATCTTTTTATTTTATTATTTTTTATTATTCCAGATTTTGCTTTATTATTATTTTTTATTATTCCAGATTTTGCTTTATAATTATTTTTTATTTCTGATTTTTCCAAATTTTAATTTATTATCTTTCCAATTTTTTTTACTTCGGATTTGTTTATTTTATTTTTCAGATTTATCTTATATTTTTTCTTCTTTCTTTTCTTTTTTTTTGTTTTGTTTTTGTTATTACTTTCTTATTTTTTCTTTTCATTTTTCGTTTTGGTTTTTCCTATTTTGTTCACTTCTTTTGTAATTTTTATTCTCTCTGTTTCTATTCATCTGCTTTTCTACTTTTTGCATTTTTTGTTATTTGTTTATATATTTATTATTTGATTTACATTGGTTTCTTAATTAATTTTAACAATGTGGCCTCGAACATAATTAGGTGTTTACAAGCATATGTTGCCACCACTAATCAAAAAGTACTATATTTCCAGAGAATCTCTTATGATAATTCAGTCTCATATTTTTATCCCAATGGATTAAGAATTACGAGATATGTTTGAGGTATGCTTGTCCATTAAACTAGATCAGTTATAATGCTACGTAGGGTGTTATTTTCTTTTTATTTTCATATTAGTTGAAATCAAATGAAGGATGAGTCTTTATGCAATGGTAAGGTTGAAGTATTGTGACTTTTCATGGCTTTAAAACCTAAAAGTAATTCTTGTACATTAAGGGCTAAGTGTGCGTACATCTATACTTTTATTTAGTATCAAATATATACCACTAATATCTTGCTAGGCTCAAAGGAATTTGTGCTTAGATTAAAACTATTAAAAGAGACTATTAAAAAAAATAAAAAATAGAGAAAAGGAAAAAAAATGGCTAGAGATAGACACAGAACACACTATGAAAGGTGTTGGTTTAAGTTGTAAAATTTATATTAATTGATTACTAACTTGTTTATTAAATAGTATAATTTTACATGTTTATGTTCCAATGAGGCTTTAAAAATGGAGTGGTATGTCACTATGCTTCTAAATCACTAAAGGCCCATCAGAGTGATCTAGTGAAATTTAATGATTTTCATATGCTCATTTAACTTGGATGATTCATATGTATATATTCATATATATATATATATATATATATATATATATATATATATATATATATATATATTATTTTAATTAATTGTGCACTTGTTCTACAACCATATATGATGGAAATAAAAGAGATCTTTATCTATAAAAAAAATAAACTAACAAATGATTGATACAAACTCATGGTATTGAGATAATTCTTACAAAATAAACGTAAAAAGTTTAAATAAATATTATTTGATATCCTCAAATGTTATACATTCATTCCTTCAATAATATTATTCCTAATTCTAAAATATAATAAACAAAACTAACAGATAAAAGAAGCTATAAATTTTAAGAAACCAACTACCTAATAGATAAGAGATAAAACTAACAGATAAAAGAAACTATCAACTTCGAGAAAATAACTAACTAACAAATAAAGATAAACTATTCAAACTATCAACCTAATCCTTGCGAATGTCCATCGATGCTTGCTATGCATCATATGTATTGTGAGTTTGACCATTCTTTGTCGTGGGATCCTATCATTCCTTCCCTCTTGAAAATATACCTTGTCCTCAAGGTGTAAATTGATAGTAGAAACTTTGGCACTATATCTTACAATCCTATCATTTCTTCCTCTTTTAAGGTACACATTGTCCTCAAGGTGTGTGTTGATATCGGGAACTCTGGTGTTGCACCTTACAATCATATCATGCCTTCCTCCTTGAAGGTACACCTTGTCCTTAATGTATAAGTTGATATTGAAAACTTTGGTGTTGCGCCTTAAGATTCTATCACTCCTTCTTCCTTAAAATTGCACATTGTTCTCATGATGTATGTAAGAATAATGATATTGTAGAATGATCTCATCCTTCCTTTTCTCTCGAAGCCGCACTTTGTCCTCAAGGTGTACGTTTAGATGACAGTGTTGCAGAATGATCTCATCCTTCCTTTTTTTCTTGAAGCCGCACTTTATCCTCAAGGTGTACGTCGGGATAATGGTATTGCAGGACAATATCACCATCCCTTACCCTATGAAATTGCATCTTATCCTCAAGGTGTATGTTAGGATAATGATGTTTTAGAACAATCAAATCATTCCTTTGCCCTTGAAGTTTCACTTTGTCCTCAATGTGTAATTGGGAATAATGCTGCATAACGATCTCATCATTCTTCCTCCTTAAAGTTGCACCTTATCCTCAAAGCATATGTTAGGATAATGGTGTTGAAGAAAAATGCCATCATTCTTTACCCCTTGAAGTTGCATCTTGTCCTCAAGGTGTAATGGGGATAATGGTGTTGCACGATGATCTCATCGCTTCTTGCTCTATGAAGTTGCACCTTATCCTCAAGGTATACGTTAGAATAATGTTGAAGAATAACCTCTTTTTTCTTGAACCTCCATGTTGTTCTCAAAGTGTATGTTGGGATAATGATGTTGCAGAATGATCTTACCATTACTTCCTCCTTGAAGCTGCACGTTATCTTCAAGGTGTATGTTGGGATAATGGTGTTGCAAAACGATCTCATCATTCCTTTTACCTTGAAGTCACACATTATCTTCAAGGTGTATGTTAGGATAATAGTGTTGCAGAACAATCTCACCATTCCTTCCTTCTTGAAGTTGCACCTTGTCCTCAAAGCATATGTCGAAATAATGATGTTGACGATCGATCACATCATTTCTTTTCCCTTGAAGTTTCACCTTGTACTCAAGGCATATGTTGGGATAATGATATTGTATAACAATCTCATCATTCCTTTCCCTATGAAACTACACTTTATCTTCAAGATGTTTGTCGGAATAATGATGTTGTAGAACAATCTCATCACTCTTTATCCCTTGAAGTTGCACCTTGTCCTCAAGACATATGTTGGAATAATATTGAAGAATAATCTCATTATTTATTACCCTTTGAAACTGCACTTTTTCCTCAAGACATATGTCAGGATAATAGTGTTGAATAACAATCCCATCATTTCTTACCCTTTGAAGTTGCACCTTGTTCTCAAAGAAAGTCCATACAGGAAATGAGATGGTGGCCAACTTGTCCATTGTCTTATCCAAATTTAATTTGGTTGGCAAATGTTGTCATAACTTATCAGTTGCATTATAGGAGATTCCTTCTTCAAACAAGTGACAAGGTATGTTCTCGTCTGTTTGATGTGGTTTATTAATTATCTCATTTTCATCCTTGTGCTCACTTGTTCCAAATCATAGATTGCCCATAGTCACATTTGAATTTAGTTTGGTTAGCAAACATTGTGATAGTGTATCAGCTCCGTTATGGATAATTCCTTGTTCAAGCAAGTGACAAAGGATATTCTCATATATTTTATACAGTTTACTAATTGTCTCATTTTCATCCTCATTTTTTGTTGTTCAAAAGTGTAGTAATAATCCTTCCATGAACAACTTCCATATGATCTTTCTTTTCTTGTTTGCATGTGAGAACCAGCACCACCATTGGTTGGCTTCACTGCCAAGGTAGAATGAGGCTAAAAATACCTTTCTCCTGCCATGGATGTCGTGCGAATCAAAATATCGTTGTGCCCAATCTAACGAAATCTAAGGGTTTTCTCCAAAAAAAACATAGAGAATTTCAACCAATTAGGATTCTTGGATTGATTCTTCTTTTCTTCTCCATTCAATTTTGTCAATTTTCTTTGGATCAACAAATCTAAATTCGAGCTTTTACTCCTGTTGTTAGAATTTTTAGATCTTAACAATGTTGTCGATGATGAGTGATGTTTATGCTTTGATTTAATGGACACCCTCTTAAGAATATTGTTGATGAATTCGTGCAGTTCTTCCATGGACTCACTTATTCCTCCCATAGAGGTTTTCTAGGAATCAAGACGTTCTTCGTTGATTGACATATTAATGAGCAAAATGTTGATATGATCGCAACCTAACTCAAGTGAAGCGTTGATATGATCGCAACTTGGTTCTAGATACCAACTTGATATCGAGTTCTCACAAAATAAACATAAGAGTTTAAACCAACGTTATTCGATATCATTAAATGTTATATATTCATTTCTTAAATAATATCATTTTTAATTTTAAAAAATAATAAATAAAACTAACTAATAAAAAAATTATTAATTTTAAAAAACTAATTAATTAAAATATAAAAAATAAAACTAATAGATAAAAGAAATTATGAACTTTAAAAAGTAGTTAATTAATATATAAAATTAAAACTAATAAATAAAAATAAATTATTTAACCTATGAACTTAATTCTTCCGAATGTCCATCCATATTTATTACGTATAATAATATATATTATATAGGTTTAACCATATATTATAAATTTTCATTCTACATTATGAGATCCTTTCAATGACCCTAACACTAATAGCTGAATAAAGGAGCGTTAGTATAGAAGTAGTTATAGAGATCCTTATTCTAGAATGAAAATTATTAATTGTATAATAAATTTAAGGGTTAAATTTAATTATATCTAGATTTAATTTTGGATGAAATTTAATTGTTATAAGAGTAATTCTAGAACCTCCTTATTGTA
Organism: Canavalia gladiata; assembly: GCA_037954105.1. NCBI lineage: Eukaryota > Viridiplantae > Streptophyta > Magnoliopsida > Fabales > Fabaceae > Canavalia > Canavalia gladiata. The sequence continues at coordinate 33,032,849 of CM075658.1, read as the reverse complement.
GAATAATATTTTATCAAGTATGTAATAGTTTAAATTTATTTGTGATTATATTAAAATTTGAAAGATTATATGATTATAAATTGGTGATTGGATTAGTTAGTAATTAAATTAATTTTAGTTAAGAAAGTGTGATATAATAATTTTAGGTGCTAAAAAATATATACATATTTATTTATGAATTATATTAATAAATTTTGTAGGGAATATAAAATGAGATAGCTTGATATAAATTAATATAAATTATAGAAGTTACAATATTTGCACGTAGAATCATAGAGAAATATTTTAAAATAGGACCCTAATAATAGATTTAAGTTATATAGATATAATTTCACATAATAAATATAAGGGATATTCAATTAATAACTTTAATGAAAAAAGGGAACTATCTGGTATTTTATAAAAATGTTTAAATTTTAATATCCTATTATAAGTAATATTTTCTCTTCAATAATATTTTTACAATATTTATAAAAATATAGTTAGTATTTAATTGACTCTATTTATATATATAACTAAATCATTATATTTAAACTTTAGTATACAGAGATAAAATATATCACTATTGGATAAGCTTATATTAGTGGTTAACTTTCATAAAAATTATTGGTCTAAGTTTTGAGGGATAGTTATTGAAGGTTGAGGAATTCCATTTAGGCAAATAGAAAGTACATAATTAGACGTAGATGATATATGTATACGTCCAGAGTTGAACAACGAATGATTGAGGACTGTGAGGTCCTAATCCTTGAAAAGAAAGCAAGACATTCAATTGTGATAGATATAGGAATTAGAATAATTAGCTGTCATGCATCATTCGCATAAAAGTTGTTTGTAAATTTAAAATGAGGATAATCTGCGAGTCCTTTTGTGAAAGGGAGCTCGGAAATCTAATGGTTGGTCCACATGGAAGTAGATAGAAGTTCATGATAGTAGGAACTTCTGAGCCTAGGGGGTACGTGACCTGAGTTTGTGCTTTCCGATGGCCTGGGGTTGCTCCTTGTAGCTGGGACTGCTCTGGTCGGACTTATCTGCTTCGACAAGACCTGACGATTATCATTACCGGTCGAGTAATTTTGAAATATTGTGAAACGCGGAGGATTATGATTTTAGTGTTGCAAAAGGCACATTGTGATATAAATTGGATCCAGTTACCCTATTATTTTAAAAGCTGTGAAGATATTTGGACCCACATGCATCTGCATATTGTAAAGATGACCAACTTTATAATAGGGAAGATTATTGTGGTATGAGATGCAATAACCTCAACTTATTCTTGAGTCTGTCATTGAAACATATGAAGTAGATAATAGAATAATTTCATTCATATATTGTATAGGATGACTGTTGTTGATAGTATGTTGAGAAGGTCAAAGAACTTATTTGTTATTTGTGTTAGAATGTTAATGTACTACTCATTTTTTTTGCTTTTACTTGATGAAGGAAATGACTCACTCCCTTCTATTATATTCTATACGTATAACTGCGATTACTTAATAAGTCAATGATCATTGACGTGTTATAACATATTTTTTCAGATTTTTTTTTAACATTCTTTTATTCTCGGAACATTTCAAAAAATTTGCACATTTAACAAAATATAAAAAAAAAATATAGTGACGTGAAAACAGAGAATTAATAAAGATGATATTGGTTGCATATATAACTTTCATACTTAATTTAAAATTCTACTTTTTTTAGTTAATAATATTTCTCCATTTTTTTAATGTAATTATTTTTTTATTTTTTATTTTTTAATGCATGTTATAAATTTTAATATTAAACCAAATAACAAATTATTCTTTAATTATTCATTCATTTAAACAGCTTTTTATGTTAAATTTATAAGATTCAATTAAATTAGCCAGTTAAACTGATAACATACAAGTATCACAATTAAAAATTAAACATAATACAATAAAATGAATTTAAAGAATGTCTCTTTTCCTTTAAATAAGGGTGGATTAAATATATCAATCTTTGTTTAAGATTGTTTAAGTTACATTAAGAAATAAATAATTTTATCCTAGTTGAATAAAATTTTTGTTCATAAAAAGTTAAATAAAATATATGTATAATTTTTTATTTAATACTTTAATAACAATAATCCACTTAAAATAGCATGATTTAAATAATCTATATAAAGATTCTTGAATTTGTAGCTGTTGACGTTAGCATACAGAAAGGAGCAACAGAAGCAAAAAGGGAGGTTGGAGTGATTAAACAAATCTAATAAAAATACAAGAATATTAAAAATATGGTTTTTCTATTCATTACTTAAAAAAAACAATGAATAGAAAGTTTTTACTAAAAATTATGATCAAAATATATCAATAATATTATATATATATATATATATATATATATTATATTTGTAATAAAACTTTTTAGTTTTGCATTTTTTTAATTTAAAAATATTATAGTATTAATTAATTGTAATAAATTAAACCTAAAGTCTATCCCATGAGATAAAGAAAGAGTTTGATCAATAATAAAAATTTAAAATGACGATTGACTTATGTTATCATATAGCAACCATTAGGGATGGGTACAGACTTATAAGGCATTTACCTTCTTATAATTGTAATTTGAAAAGCATTTGCAATTACGTATTAAAATCACGAATGTCGCTTTCCACCTTCTTTTATACAATTCTTGACCTTAATCCCATATTAATCATTTCGTCGTATCAATGAAAAAAAGATGATATGAAAAATAAGGGAGAATAATAGAAAGCGGAAGAAAGTAATACATCAAAAGTTTGGTTGGTTGGACATAGATTAATATAATATGCTGAAAATATTTAGCAATTTCTTTCTGTACTTCTATTTTAAATTTTAGATGCTTGCCAACTCTTGAAGCTTAGCATATGGTTGAATTCTGTAGGTTTAAAAAATATTTTTTAACATTTATCTCACTTATAAAAAAATAAGATGGTTTGAGTGATAGTTTTTTTATAAATTAACAAAATTTTATTTAGGTTGTATTTTAATAATTTAAAAAAATTTAAATTTTTATAAATTTAAATATATTAATTTTAAATTATTTTGTTTAGATAAAAATTTAAATTTATTAATTTAAAATTTTTAGTTTGGATGAACAATTTTAAATTTTGAATTTTTAAATTATTATATTTTAAATATTTTATTTGAATAAAATAATTTAATTTTATTTATATAAAAAATTATTTTAAAAATTAAAATAATATTAATAAAATTTTCAAAAATTAATATATTAACTGATTTGAATAATTTTTTAATTTTTTGTAATTTGATTGATAATTTTATAGAAGGATTAGATAGAATACACAACTTTAATATCATATACTTTATATAATTCTCATCAAACATTTGATTTTTAATTTTTAATTTTTAATTTTTAATTTTTCTTGCACGGTTAAACATTAAAAATTAAAAGTTTATTATATTGGTAACTAGAATTTTATTTAAAAATTAAAAAAGACAATACACTAATAACACATTTTTTTTATTATTACACTCTTTTTTTATTTTCAATCTTTTAATTATTAATTAATTTATTATATCACTTTCTACTATTTTTTTTATTTTATTTTGTATACTAAGAATGTAGAAAATGGAGTCACATTACAGTATTCACTCTCTTTTTGTTCATGTAATGGAGTTGACAAAGGAAGCATGCGTGAGCCGAGTCCAGGGTGCGACCCGTGGGGTTGGGATTTTGAGAATTTCTAAAAAAGAATTTAATTTTGATGATATTTTAAATTCATCTATTTTAATTTATTAAAAAAATTAAAATTTTCTCAATTTCAAATTCTTCTAAAATATTATTTAAGCAAAACATTTTAAATCCTCTATTAAATTGCTTTATTCTCGTAAAATGATTCATAACTTGACCTATGAAATATGAGGGAGGGAAGCAAGAGATTAAGAGGAACATTGTAATTGTATGTTGGGATTGTAATCGTAAAGCTTTGGCGGTGGCAGAGAATATTCACCTTGCTACCTTGTTGCGGCTGTAACATTTACAGTGAATGTATTAATTTATTGTATTCAATTTTACAGTTCTAAATATGTGTGATGTGTGTACCCGTATTAATAACTCGTGAGCGTGAATTTCTAGTGGGTTCTAAGTTGTTAAACCAGGCATGATTATGCTAATTTTGTTAGGGATTGCTTTTTACACCCTCCAATTTTCTTTCGTGAATTTCTAGTGGGTTCTAAGTTGTTAAACCAGGCATGATTATGCTAATTTTGTTAGGGGATTGCTTTTTACACCCTCCAAATTTTTTTTTGCATCCCCATTACATGTGAAAATACAAAAATGCTCCTGTGATTATATCTGATCAGCACCTCCCTCTTCTTTCTTCGTTTTTTTTTTTTCGTTTTCAGCTGTCATTGTTGTTCAATGAAGAGAACTCCAACCAAATTTTTTTAATTGAGTGTAAGTTGAGTTTGCGGAATGCATCAATCCTCTTGTACATAGGGTGTACCAGAGAAACTAACCTAAACCCCTAATCCCTAAATTCTTACATCTGGCCTACCAATAAACTACAAAATGTTAATGGATACTAACATGAAACTTGGACCATGGAGGTTGGACGTGCTTGCGGAGAAGACGAATGCACTTTGCGGAGAAGACGAATGAACCTTGAGGAAAAGAATGAGGAAAAGAAGAGGTTGATTGGGGGAATGCACCTTGCGGAAGAGAAAAGGTTGATTGCGGAAAAGAAGGGAGATGCTAAGGGTATAATTGGAATAAAAAAGTTATAAAAAAATTAAAGGGGGTGTAAAAAGAAAAAAATGGGTGTGAAAAGTAAACCCCATTTTGTTATTGACCGACAAAATCCGTCACGTATAGATGTCCAGTTTATCAATTGAAATTTGAAGTTAATTTTAATTTTTGTTTCAAATTTTAATTTGTATGTACGTTCGCCTATTTAACATCTACAATTAATATTTTCCTATTATTTTAAAAATATTAATTTAATTAAATTTCATCCATTTATTTTAGTCACTAAGATATTAGTTATGAAGCTATAAATATAGTTATTATATATAGGTCTGAAACATTTAAATAATTTTTTTTTAAAATACTGTTAATGTATTTTTTTATATAAAAAGGATAAGAAAGAATACAGACTCAATTCTATAAAAAGTTTATTCCAAAAAGTTAAATAAAGATATATAAATTAGAGAAGTGAGACTAACAAACAATAAATTAAATAATTTTTTTTTAATTTTTATTCATTTATTTTATTTTTCTATTTTTTTATCGTTTTCTATTTTATTTTTTTATTTTTTTTCTATTTAATTATATATTATTCTCTATTAAATTTAACATTTTAGAAAAAATTAATTTCAATTCCTAAATTATATATTTTTTATTTTTTTTAAAATTATCAATAAACACTTTAATAAAGATAAATAAAATTACAATAAAAAAATTAAAAAGAATACTTCTCTCTAAAAAATAATAATATACATCATTATATTATTAATAATAAAAAAATCGTGCCATTGTGTTAACAAATAACTAAATAATGAATTAAATATATTATCTATTTTTTTTAATTATAATTCAAAAATTGATTTTTTACGACTTTTCCAAATAGCAACAACAAGAGCTATTTCTATTTTCTAATAAAAGGATAAAATAATTATTAAATTTTAAAAAAATAGATTAACTAAAACACTATTTAAAAATATTAGTTAAAAAAATATGTTATAATTAAAATCAATTAAATAAATTTATTAAAAGAGAGAAAGTTTAATTCTTAAATTTTAATTTAAAAAAATTGAGCTAATTTATGAAAATCAATAAATATTAATAAATTTGAATTAGCTACCAAAATATAACAAAAAGAAAAATAGATTCTAAATCCACCTTTTAGTTCTACACACCATTTTTTATAAGCAATAAATTTGAGCATTTGCAGCTTGCCTCACTCCTAACAAGCGGTGATTTATTTTTTCACTCTTATTTAAATATTATGTATAATTTGTAAGAATAAAAGATTTGAGTTAAGATAATTAGTTTTAAAAATTTTAAAACTACGTCAATTTATTTATAAGTAAAGCACATTCTAATAATTAATTTTATTTTATTTTAAAAATAGAAACTAAAAATTTATCCAAACATTATAAAAAAATGTTTTTTTAATGTTTATCTTTTGGCAGTTACAAAAACTACTAAAAAAAAATATCATTTTGATCTTTACAAAAATATTTTTTATCTTTTTAATATATGAAAATTTTCTATCTTTAACTTGGAACGATTAATTTTATCTAGAATTTTTTTTTTTACTTTCTTTTTACTCTACATTCTTACCCTAACCTTTCACTCTCATTTTTCCTCCATCTCATATGGAAATGGACAATTTCTTCCATTGACGTCTCAAAGTTTGATTCTTTCTAGTGACATTCTTCCAAAACTTATTTTTTTGGCCGTTTCCTCTTCAATTCTTAAATGATTTTTCTCGTGATAGTATCTACTTCGATTTCATTTATATTTGTTATAAAATATCATTAATATATTTGATTTTATTAGTTTTCTTTGAAATTATTATTCTCATCAATTTTACCCTTTTTGTTTGTTAATTTGTTCCATGAATACTCACGGTGTCGTGTTTGCGTTTTGATAGGTTAGCAAATCTTTCTTTCTTATGTGTGCTCATTATCTTTCAAAAGGAGAATCTTACTATATTTAAGTCATGTAATTTTTTGGGATTTGACATGTTAAGTTTATAGTTAAACATAATAGTAACTTTTGATACTCAAATGACTTATTTTTCAGGCATACTTTACTTTCTTTGTTATTGATGACCTACAAATGGCTCAATTTGCCAAAGCTATGGTATATGATAAATTCTGTCTATTTTAAATTCATACAAAGTTTGAACAAATTATGAACATGAAAGCTATGTAATTGAGGTTTTACAGAGTTTGTGTAACATCTCAATTTTTCTATGATAAATGTTTGAAGTTACAAATAGTTTCTAGAATAAAACTAGGTGAAATTAGGAGACAAAAGCAGAGAAATTAGGAAGTTTGGTGCAAATGACAAAAATGCCCTTGCACCTGGGCAGCTCAAATAATGAGCCAGAAAAATGGAAATACGAGTATAAGACATCTTGGAGGAATTATAAACATCATGTATAGTTAAAAGTAGTGAGAAAAATTTAGAAACCTGAGAAGGTACGAAAATGCCCTTAGAAAACCCCAGAAATGACCAAAATGCCCCCAAGAGCTGTACTCTTTGCACAAAGCTAGTCAATTCCCATAAAAATAGAAAACGACCTTAGATTAACATGGGAATGAACCAAAAAGTCTTAGAATTGTCAGAGGAATAATTTAGGAAATTTTTCGGTAATACTGAGAAAAATTACGAAACGCCCCTAGAAGGCCGGGAGGGCAGGATAAGGTGATAAGCATGCCAAGAGTGGGCCTCACATCCATGTGCACGAAATGCAACAGCTGGAAAGGTGGTGATGAGTCACCAAAATGAAGTCAACCAAGTCTTCCACAAAATGACAAAAGTGAATAGTAAAAAGGTTACTTTAACCATGGTTAAGACTAACTAACCTTGGTTAATTAAAAGTAAAGCATGCTTAGGTTAAATTAATCATAATTAGAGGAAATATCAGCTTAATTAACACTAATCTAAGCCTAAAAGGATAATTCCTTGAATTTTGATTTATTTTGAAAAATAGAAAAAATCTAGGCAAAATTACCAAAATACCCCTAAGTACAAAACTAATTCCACTTAACCCATAAGAGTCCGAATTTTTTTGGGACCCTTGCGACCCCATTTGATTCATATTTTTCAGCTTAGAAACTCATCAAAATCCTCTCCATTCTCTCCAAGCTTGCCATAACTCCAAACACCCAAAACTTACACTTTAAGCCTAAGTCTTCATCTTTAAGACTTAAGCTATATTAAAGCTATAAACACTTAAGTCCCACCACCATCCTTTGTCCATGTCCAGAGCAGATCAAAGGGGAACCAAGACAGCCTTTAAAGCACACAAAAACACTAAGGAGGTCTTCAACAAGTAGGATCTTTCTACTTGTCTTTTTATGCTTTTAACTTATCTTTTTATGGTGTGCTTGTTTTCTTTCATGCATCTTTTCTCCAAGATCTATGTGTCTTCTTTTGTTTTCACTTGTGAGAGTTTAAAACTATTTTAACCGTTCAAAATCAGCCCCACCCATTTTTAGTGATTTTTGAAAGGAAAAACAAAGTTTGTTCGGTTATAAGTGCTTCTAAGGCACTTAGAAGGAATTTAATTGGTGGGTTTTGTTTTAAAATTATTTTTGAAGCTCTAATCAGTTTTATGCTCTCATGAGAAGTGTTTTTTTAAGCTTATTTGAAAGAGGATGTGTGGATCTTGGAGTAGATCATGAAGATCTACCTTTTAATGCTTGAGAAAAGTGATGTGTTGCTTGTTTTCATGCTTGTTTTGATGATTATGTTTTAATATTGTGATTTATCTCTTGTGATGATTTATGTGCTGGATCTGCACCTCTGAGTATGTATGTTAAGAGGTGGAATAAAGTTTTATAATAAGTTCCAAAGGTTCCCTTTGGACATTAGTTAGAAAGTTACCATGAAAAAGATGTAATTTGTAGTCCAAAAGTGGCTGAATCCTTGTATGGAACCCAAGACTCATCATGACCGACACATAAGCATCACAACTTGAATGAAATAAGCATGAAACAGAGGTTAGAGGGAATGAAAAAGCACAACACCACTGAACCAAGGTGGTGTGAGGTGAAAGCTTGGAAGAAATCACCTTGGCTAAAAAGGAGAGCTTTCGGCCACCACTCCAAAAACATAGTTTAACTCGGCTAAAATCTTTATAAGCAAATCAAGCTCTGCAATTAGGTTTTAAACTAACAAAATAAACCTTTGAACAAAGTAAATCAAAGCAAAAATGGGTAAAATACCTCTAGAAGTGCATTCGGCCACCCTAGAGAGATTTTGGCAAAAATGGGTTAAAGATGTGATTAAAGATAAATCTACCATTTTCAGCAAGTAAATAATTTAATTGGAGATTTAATAAAGGTTAAGTTTCAGAATATATGTGTAACATCCCAATTTTTCTATGATAAATGTTTGAGGCTACAAATAGTTTTTAGAATAAAACTAGGTGAAATTAGGAGTCAAAAGCAGAGAAATTAGGAAGTTTGGTGCAAATGACAAAAATGTCCTTGCACCTGGGTAGCTCAAATAATGAGCCAGAAAAATGGAAATACAAGTATAATACATCTTGGAGGGATTATAAACATCATGTATGGTTAAAAGTAGTGAGAAAAAATTTAGAAATCTGAGAAGGGACGAAAACGCCCTTCGAAAACCCCAAAAATGACCAAAAAGCCCCTAGGAGCTGTACTTTTTGCACAAAGCTAGTCAGTTCCCATAAAAATAGAAAACGACCTTAGATTAACATGAGAACGAACCAAAAAGTCTTAGAAATATCAGAGGAACAATTTGGGAAATTTTTCGGCAATGCTGAGAAAAATTACGAAAACGCCCCTAGAAGGCTGGGAGGGCAGGATAAGATGATAAACATGCCAAAAGTGGGCCCCACACCCATGTGCACGAAATGCAACAGCTGGAAAGGTGGTGGTGAGTCACCAAAATAAAGTCAACCAAATCTTCCACAAAAAGACAAAAGTGAATAGTAAAAAGGTTACTTTAACCATGGTTAAGACTAACTAACCTTGGTTAATTAAAAGTAAAGCATGCTTAGGTTAAATTAATCATAATTAGAGCAAATATCAGCCTAATTAACACTAATCTAAGCCTAAAAGGATAATTCCTTGAATTTTGATTTATTTTGGAAAATAGGAAAAATCTAGGCAAAATTACCAAAATACCCCTAAGTACAAAACTAATTCCACTTGATCCATAAGTGTCCGAAATTTTTGGGACCCTTGGGACCCCATTTGCTTCATATTTTCAACTTAGAAACTCATCAAAATCCTCTCCATTCTCTCCAAGCTTGCCATAACTCCAAAACACCCAAAACTTACACTTTAAGCCTAAGTCTTCATCTTTAAGACTTAAGCTATATTAAAGCTATAAACACTTAAGCCCCACCACCATCCTTTGTCCACTTCCAGAGCAGACCAAAGGGGACCAAAGGCAGCCTTTAAAGCACACAAAAATACTAAGGAGGTCTTCAACAATTAGGATCTTTCTACTTGTCTTTTTATGCTTTTAACTTGCCTTTTTATGGTGTGTTTGTGTTCTTTCATGCATCTTTTCTCCAAGATTTGTTTGTCTTCTTTTGTTTTCACTTGTGAAAGTTTAAAACTGTATTTTAACCGTTCAAAATCAGCCCCACCCATTTTTAGTGATTTTTGAAAAGAAAAACAAAGTTTGTTCGGTTAAAAGTGCTTCGGTGAAAAGAAGAAATTTAATCAGTGGGTTTTGTTTTAAAATTATTTTTGAAGCTTTGATCAGTTTTATGCTCTCATGAGAAAGGTTTTTAAAGCTTATTTGAAAGAGGATTTGTGGATCTTGGAGTAGATCATGAAAATCTACTCTTTGTGGCTTGGAAAAATATATTATGTTGTTGTTTTCATGCTTATTTTTATGCTTAAGTTTTAACCTTGTGATTTTATTTTGTGATGAGTTTGGTATGACCTTTGTGCTGGATCTGCACCTTTGAGTATGCATGTTAAGAGGCGGAATAACTTTTTGTAATAAGTTCCAAAGGGTTCCTTTGGACATTAGTTAGAAAGCTACCACGCAAATGATGTAATTTGTAGCCAAAAGTGGCTAAAATCCTTGTATGGCACCCTAGACTCATCATGGCCAACACTTAAGCATCAAAACATGGATGAAATAAGCGTGGACCAGAGGCAAGAGGGGCTGCACAAACCTAAAACAACTGAACCAAGTTGGTGTGAGATGGAAGATTTGAAGAAATTACCTTGGCTAACCAAGGAAGGCTTTCGGCCACAACTCCCAAGCAAGCTTTACTTTCATTAAAATTTTTATAAGTAACTTAAGCTCTGAAATAAGGTTTTAAATGAACTAAATCAACCTTTAAACAAAGTTAAACAAAACAAAAATGAGTTGAAACCCTCTAGGAGTGCATTCGGCCACCCTAGAGAGATTTTGGCAAAAAAAATGCGCTTAAAATGTGATTAAGGAAGTATTTTCAACAAGTAAATAACTTATTTGGAGGTTTAATCATTATTTCAAGGGTTAAGTTTCAGAATATATGGCCTAGGTAAGCTTAGGGAAAAATCTCAAAATTACTAAGTAATAAAATTTCCAAATAAGCTTAAAATGGGTAACTAGGAAATCTACCATAACTTAAGCAAGGGTAAATGTCAAATTCGGCTATGCCATTAAATTTTGGGTAAAAATAATTAAGATTAACGTATAATATGTCAATTCTAAAGTTTAAACTTGGCCCCTAAGTAAAGGTCAATTAGGGTTAAGACCTAAGCCAACTAGGGTTAGGAAGAAGGAAACCCTAAACCTAAAAGAGTGGCATTCGGCCACTTAGTAGTTAATTAACTTAAAGGAGGTTTTAATTTCCAATTAGGGTTAATTAAGGACCATTTTTATGTGAATAGGAAGAATTTAAAGTATGAAAAAGTTTTAAGGTGGATAAAGATACATATTGATCTTTTTTAGACAAATGATTTTATGGTGAAGAAGGAAATTGTGAAAACCTAATTATATGAGGTTGGAATTCGGCTACCATGTTTTAAATTAACTAAGAATGAGTTTTAATCCTTAACTAGGCCCAAATAATGATCCTAAATATGTAAGCAAAATATAATTAAGGTGTATGAAAGGTGGAATGTGAGGAAGTAGGTCATTCGTCCATTTAGGAATAAATTGTCCTAGAAGATTAATTAATTTCTACTTAGATATTATTTGGTTTGGAATGAAAGAGACTTTAAAAGTTTAAGAGTCAATTAGACCTAATTATTAAGGTAGTACAAAGGAGAACATAAGGTAATATATTTCAAAGGTTTATTAGAGGCATGATTAAGAAGGGTGGATATGACTTAAACTTGAAGTTAGAAGTTCACTAAGTAATTTGATCATAACATACCTTAATGAGAAGAAGTTATAAAATATTTGTGAATACTTAATACTTGAACTTAGAATAATTAGGATATGCATAAGACTTGAAACAAAAGAGAACACAAAGATAAAAGAACTTGAGAGGTGCCATTCGGCCACCTAGATTAAGATGCTAAGACGTAAAATCTTAATGAACAAATATAAATTTGAGAAAAGGAAAGGATGAGAGGTAACTTAGAAGGATGAGTGATGTAAGTCCTTTGTGTGATTTCAACATCATACCAAATTGAAGCATTAGATTGGTGGTGTAAATGTGACATTATGCTATGTGATTTACCAATCAAATTTCATTATTAGTTATGAATGCTCACTATCTATGAATGAATAAATGATGAATACTCATGAATGAGAAACGATGATGATGATGTATGAGATTGGTTTATGATGATGATTGAGATCAAAATTCGAAACCTATATGTGCATTTCATATTGGTTGGAAATTTGTTTGAGCATGCATAATTATTTGGAAGCCACTAAAATGAACTTAAAAAGATTAAGGGATCACTAAAGCAAACCTTATGTGAAAACATAATGCTACTCTCTTTGTGCCTTATGCGCACTAGTATCCAGAGGGCCCTAAAAAGCTCTACTGAAGAGAAGCCAAAGGTTGCTTCTTGAAGCCAAAGGTTGCTTCTAGGAGCCAAAGGTTGCTCCAAAAATCCTTTTACTGTGAAGGCATTGAGTCCTTCACCCCTTATGTGGTGATGACGATCACCTAGGAATGAGCTCATATCCTTAATTTTAGTAGGAGGTGGGAGTAGAGTCAGTGAGAAGATATTGTTTGACAAAATTTAATACATGTCTATGTCTAATTGTTTTCTCCCAAAGGTGGTGAAACTTGATTCATAAAGTGTCCCAAAGGTTGGACAAAGAAATGATAAAGACAAAGAAAAGTAGTAAAGAACAAAGTTTAAGACATAGAATAATTGTATGTCAAATTATATCTTATTTGTGATCCCAAAGGTATGAATGTTAAAAAGAATGTATGGTGAGACACTAAGTTGTATGTTTTGAATAAAATTGATCCACTTCAGAGAAATGTTTTCAAAGAATTAAAAGTAACCTTTTATGTAAGAAATGATTTTTGAAATAAACTGAAGTGGTTGGGACTAAAGTGATGACATTAGAACTAAGTAGATAGCCTACCGAGAAACTTAGTTTCTCATCCCTACTTCTTCCCACTTTCTTCCCAGACATTTCGGACGCTGTTCGTCACAGTAGCAGATCACGTACTTGAAGCAGATGCAAGACACTCTCGTCTGAAGAAAATTCACGTCATGTTAATATTGTGATTAGAAGAATGCAGGCATCCTAAATATTAGTAATAAATAGTATGTTATGTATATGTAATAACTACCTGATAAGGCCCACGGGCCTAAGACTTACGGTATGTAATAAATGTTATGTATAATTATTGTGTGACATGTGTGTTATGATTGAATCTTGTTTATTTATAATAGGAAAATGATAAACGAAAAGAATAATATAAACGCTTAGTATTCCTAAGGTTTTAAACGTATGTAGAAATCCGCTTAATGATTTAGTTTACCGCTACGCACGTTTTATCGACGAGGCTCGCAGTTTATATCAAACTGTTTTAAAAAAAAATTACCGTATTTTCATATAAGTATTTTCTAAAATGAATTCCGCATCATGAGATAACAAACTAAAAATGGAACCGAATGTTCGACTTAAGCGTGAAATCGGTATTCGTTTTTAGGGTGTTATAATATGTTCTAGGTAAGCTTAGGGTAAAATCCAAAAAGTACTAAATGGTAAAAATCCTAAATAAGCTTAAAATGGGTAATTGGAAAATTTACCATAACTTAAGCAAGGGTAAATGTCAAGTTCGGCCATTCCATTAAATTTTGGATAAAAATACTTGAAATTACCTTAGAATATGCCAATTTTGAAGTCTAAACTTGGCCCCCAAGTAATGGTCAACTTAAGTTAACTAGGGTTAGGAAGAAGGAAAACCCTAAACCTAAAAGAGTGGTATTCGGCCACTTAGTGGTTAATTAACTTAAAAGAGGTTTTAATTTCCAATTAGGGTTAATTAAGGATCATTTTTATGTGAGTAGGACGAATTTAAAGTATGAAAAAGTTTTAAGGTGGATAAAGAGACCTATTGATTTCTTAGGCAAATGATCTTATGGTGAAGAAGGAAATTGTGAAAACCTAAGTTTAGGAGGTTGAAATTCGGCTACCATGTTTTAAATTAAATAAGTATGAGTTTCAATCCTTAACTAGGCCCAAATAATGATTCTAAATATGTAAGAAAAATATAATTAAGGTGTACGAAAGGTGGAATTTGAGGAAGTAGGTCGTTCGACCATTTAGGAATAAATTGACCTAGAAGATTAATTAATTTCTACTTAGATATTATTTCGTTTAGAATAAAAGAGACTTTAAAGGTTTAAAGTCAATTAGACCTAATTATTAAGGTAGTAGAAAGGAGAACACAAGGTAACATATTTCAAAGATTTATTAAGAAGGATGGTTAGGACTTAAATATGAAGTTAAATGTACATTAAGTAATTTTGATCATGATATACCCTAAGGAGAAAGAAGTTTTAAAAGAGTCTAAGATGAATTCCAATTTATGAGTTAGACTCCAAATGACCTAAACTACTTTAGTAACCAAGGGAAAATGAAATTAGAAGTTAGAATTCTAGATTTTATATTCGGCCATACAAGGATAATAAAGAGAAAAGGAATTTGAATATCCTAATTTGGATACCTTAGGAAGCATTAGAATATTAAGGATTAAAAGTTTAAAGAAAAATAGATAAATAAAGATTTCCATTCGGTCATGTTTAATAAAAAAAATATCCTAAATGAGTTAAAAGTTTTGTAAATACTTTGAACTTAGAATAATTAGGACATACATAATACTTGAACAAAAGAGAACACAAAGAGTAAAGAACTTGAAAGGTGCCATTCAGTCACCTAGATTAAGAGTCTAAGACGAAAAATCTTAATGAACAAATGTAAATTGAGAAAAGGAAAGGATGAGAGGTAACTTAGAAGGATGAGTGATGTACGTCCTTTATGTGATTTCAACATCAAACTGAATTGAGGCATTAGATTGGTTGTGTAAATGTGACATTATGCTATGTGATTTACCAAGCAAATTTTATTGTTAGTTATGAATGCTCACTATCTATGAATGAATAAATGATGGATACTCATGAATGAGAAAGGATGATGATCATATATGAGATTGGTTTATGATGATTGAGATGAAAATTCGAAACCTATATGTGCATTTCATATTGGTTGGAAATTTGTTTGAGCATGCATAATTATTTGGAAGCCACTAAAATGAACTTAAAAAGATTAAGGGATCACTAAAGCAAACTTTATGTGAAAACGTAATGCTACTCTCTTTATGCCTTATGCGCACTAGTACCTAGAGGGCCCTAAAAAGCTCTACTGAAGAGAAGCCAAAGGTTTCTTCTAGGAGGCAAAGGTCGCTCCAAAAATCCTTCTACTGTGAAGGCATTGAGTCCTTCACCTCTTATGTGGTGGTGACGATCACCTAGGAATGAGCTCATATCCTTAATTTTTAGTAGGAGGTGAGAGTAGAGTCAATGAGAAGATATTGTTTGACAAAATTTAATACATGTCTATGTCTAATTGTTTTCTCCCAAATGTGGTGAAACTAGATTCATAAAGTGTCCCAAAGGTTGGACAAAGAAATAATAAAGACAAAGAAAAGTAGTAAAGAACAAAGTTTAAGACATAGAATAATTGTATGTCAAATGATATCTTATTGTGATCCCAAATTTATGAATGTTAAGAAGATTGTATGGTGAGACACTAAGTTGTATGTTTTAAATAAAATTGATCCACTTTAGAGAAATGTTTTCAAAGAATTAAAAGTAACCTTTTATGTAAGAAATGATTTCTGAAATAAACTGAAGTGGCTGGGACTAAAGTGATGACATTAGAACTAAGTAGATAGCCTACTGAGAAACTTAGTTTCTCATCCCTACTTCTTCCCACTTTCTTCCCAAACACCTTGGATGCTGTTCATTATGGTAGCAGTTTATGTACTTGAATTAGACGTGAGGCACTCTCTCTGGGAGGTGTACATTGCACTAATGTCAAAAAAATAATTGGATGCGAGCATCCTAACTACTAATATGTAGTATTAGCTAACTTATGTACAAATATTGTATAATAGTTGTAAGTTTATGGTTTGTAATAACTACATGATAAGGCCCACAGGCCTATGACTTATGGTATGTATGAAATCTTATGTATAATTATTGTGTGACATGTGTGTTATGATTGAATCTTGTTTATTTATTATAGGAAAATGATAAACGAAAAGAATAATATAAACACTTAGTATTCCTAAGCTTTTAAACGTATGTAGACATCCGCTTAATTATTTATTTTATCGCTACACACGTTTTATCAACGAGGCTCGCAGTTTATAACAAACAATTTTAAAAAAAATTACCGTATTTTCATATAATTATTTTCTAAAATAAATTCCGCATCATGAGATAACAAACTAAAAATGGAACCGAATGATCGACTTAAGCGTGAAATCGGTATTCATTTTTAGGGTGTTATAGTTTGAATGCTAATTGCTAAAATTGGTTACATATCAGCTACAGGGAAACCGAAGAGGCATCAATTGACTACGAGTTAGAGTGTATTGGTCGGCACAAAAAGATTGCTAGAGATTTTGCACATTGGATGAAGATTTTAATGTGAAAGTTAATTAGGAGGAGACTCCAAGTTACAATAAGGCAAAGGAGACTCCAACTAAATGGTCTTAAGAGAGCATTCACCATTGTTGGTTATTCTTCCAATCTTGAAGGCCTTTCTTTATTTGGTGATGTAGCTAATCCTACCATGGCACTAGTAAGTTCAAAACACATGTTAATGAATGTAGTTCTCTTGAATTTGTGTAGTTGTAGGGAATGGCTACAAGTATCCAGTTTGAATTATTAGATTTTGTTAGAACTATTGGTGTTAACCCTCTTGTTTGTGCACTGTCATGTTTGTTGCTTACAGATGACAAACCTTGAAAAGTTGCCAATGTTTTTTTGTGTTGTTAAATAATGTATACTACATTATAATGATATTTTCATTCCTTGTGTCCTTTATATGTTTTCCATGTTAATACTTCAATTTTATTAAGTAACACCATGTTTCTTTCTTCTACAGGAAACTTTCCTTGCACACTTGATGAGTTTTGATTTGGTTGTTGCTTAATTTCATTGGCCCATTAAATCCATGTCAAGAAGTTCTTGTAAGATTGATCTAGCTGCAAGGTGTTTCTTTCTTCTAAAAGATTCTTTCAATAATAAGAAGGAACCAACTAGTTCTGAGAAGTATGTGATTTATATAAAGAGTTTGTATTTTGATAGATCCATAATCGACTTGTAAGTAAGGCGTTTCATATACCCTGTGAACATATAAAAAAATTAAAATAATCAAATTTTATCTTGTACAAATAAAAATATTAATTTCTATGTTTTAAAGATTAATGCATCTTACTCCAGATCTATTTGAAAGATCACAAAGGAGTTGGCAAAGTTATTAGGAAAAAAAGAGAAACATGCTTCATAAGCACAAGTTCTGGTTTTGGGATAAAATCAATATTACTCTTTTTGGTTAACGAACTTACAATTATATGATTTTAATTTGGCATATTATGTATAAACTTAAACTACGCTAGAGAGAAATTAAGAAGAGATCAAATCAAATAAGTTTTGTGTAATATATCATTATACTTATCAATTATGACATAATAAATAACAATTGTTGAGATTTCTCCATATGCTCCTGCAGTTAAAAGACCAATTGTTTGGTCTAGATTTTATGAAATTTCAGATAGTATATTATCTAAATTTTCATTCATTAGACATGTTTTTTTGTTATGTAGTTTATGATTGAAGTTCATGATTTTTCTACTTAGACTCTAGAAAAACAATTGCCTTGAACAATTTTGTACCTCAAGGATTTAGCAGTTTAATCTTTATGAAAAGAGTCAAATGCAGGCATATGTGTTGGGTGATTATACAATTTCAAGAGCATTAGCAAACCTGCAAACCTGATTCCTCTCTCACACAACTATCTTCTAATCACTTCAAGCAAGATGTCTCAAGGGTAAACGTAGCCTTTCAAATGAGGTGGTTTTAGTTTGTGGTGGTTTTAAATTGCTAAAACATAAGTATGTTGTTTCTGGCGGTGTTTAATTGCTAAAAAATAAGTACGTTATTTATGATGGTTTTGCGAGCGGTTAAAAGAAAATCGCTAGAAACCATTTGTGACATATGTGAAATTGACATTTTTTAAAATGTTAGTAATAAATTTTATGGCGATTTTTAACCACCATAAGTTATATTTTTAACTGTTAAAAATGACCTATTTTTTTAATGAAATCAATTAATTTTTACTAAAAATAAAATAAAATCAAATTTGATTAACAAATTTTAATTTTTCAATACAAAAGTATTTAATGATTTATATGTTGTTTATACAAGGAATAAAAAAATTGGGATCAATTTTTTTAAAAAAAATATAAATAAAAGAACTATAGTATAATGGATAATTATGAAAACTTTTTACTAATATACTTGATAGATTTTTAAATTTAATATACAAAGTTAAATAAATCAATCTTGGATAATGTACTAAATTGAAATCTTTTTACATCAGTGATAATATACTTGATAGTGAGCTTAATAACTCATTTTTGAATAGTGTACTAAATTGTAGTCTTTACTTTGGCCATACATACCTATAATTTAACACAATTTCAATAATTATAATGCAACTACAATTTAATATTGTGATAAGATAAATTTTAAACACTATCACATAATAACTACAAGTCATAAAAAAATATTAAAAGTTATCCTTACATATCTTTGTCTGTATATATGTTTTACATGCCTGCAATTTTTCCTTTTTTTCCATTTAACATTATATATATATATATATCAATCAGGTTAAATGATAATCTCTTTATTAATTATAACTTTAAATGATTTTTATAATTTAAAATTGCATGTAGATGAACCATTTATCTTATTTGCTTGAAATTTAAAGGTTCTATAATATCTAAATTATAAAGTGAACACTTATGTTAAATGAGATATACCTTTAAATTTAACAATTTAGAATTTAATTGTGCATAATTTTGATGGATAACAAGCAGATGTAAATGGACATCAATCCAATAAATAATATATACTACGATGTTATATTTTGATTTTTATTTTAATTTATAAGTTACTTATACTAAATTGGTTTTCAATTATTATTATTGGATTCAAAATTTCAACCCTTACTTTTTTTTTAGTCAAAATTATACTGCATAATGTATGTAATGTAAGTTTTTCTTAAACTTTATTGACATCACATTAGCACTAACTTATACTCTACCCATTATCATCAGCAAGTGAAAAGACAACTCAAGTTCTATATCCCATGCTAATTCAAGTACTTTTCTAAACTTTAAAAAATAATTATTTATTTTGTGAGTTTGAACAATTTTAATATCATCAATATTTCACTAAGATTTTTTTTATGAATATGATGTACTTTCTACATAATAATTTATTAATAAATTATAAAGGACAATGAAACAACAAAAGGGTTTTAGTTAAGAATTTAAATAAGCACTCCATCAAGAAAAGGATTTTAGTTTAGATATTCAGAAACATTTACAAAGAAACGATCTCCCTAACCCAATATATTTATCTTAAATGAGGAAATATGGAAGTTTTAGATTTTTTACAAAAATAAATATAATAATATTTTCATAACCTTAAACGCTAAACAAAAAGGAAGAATTACAAGAATTTTTTTTTTCCAATTTTATATGAATGATTTGACACACAAATACTGTGTTCTATCTACATATATCTAAATTTAATTTTGGATGAAATTTAATTGTTATAGGAGTAATTCTAGGACCTCCTTATTGTAGAATAATATTTTATCGAGTATGTGATAGTTTAAATTTATTTGTGATTTTATTTAAATTTTAAATATTATATGATTATAAATTGGTGATTGGATTAGTTAGTAATTAAATTAATTTTAGGTAAGAAAATGTGATATAATAATTTTAGGTGCTCAAAAATATATACGTATTTATTTATGAATTATGTTAATAAATTTTGTAGGAAATATAAAATGAGATAGCTTGATATAAATTAATATAAATTATAGAAGTTACGTGGAGTTATAGAGAAATATTTTAAAATAGGATCCGAATAATAGATTTAAGTTATATAGATATAATCCCACATAATAAATATAAAAGGATATCCAATTAATAAGTTTAATGAAAAAAAGGGAACTATCTAGTATTTTATAAAAATATTTAAAATTTAATATCCTATTATAAGTAATATTTTCTCTTCAATAATATTTTTACAATATTTATAAAAATATAGTTAGTATTTAATTGGTTCTATTTATATATATAACTAAATCATTATATTTAAACTTTAGTATACGGAGATAAAATATATCACTATTGGATAAGCTTATATTAGTGGTTAACTTTCATAAAAATTATTAGTCTAAGTTTTGAGGAATAGTTATTGGAGGTTGAGGAATTCCATTTAAACTAATAGAAAATACATAATTAGACGTAGATGATATATATATATATATATATATATACGTCCAGAGTTGAATAACGAATTATTGCGGACAGTGAGGTCCTAACCCTTGAAAAGAAGGCAAGACATTCAATTGTGATAGAGATAGAAATTAGAATAATTAGCTGCCATGCATCAGTCGCATAAAAGTGGTTTGTAAATTTAAAATGGGGATAATCTGTGAGTCCTTTTGTGAAAGGGAGCTCGAAAATCTAAGGGTCGATTCACATGGAAGTAGATCGAAGTTCATGATAGTAGGAACTTCTGAGCCTAGGGGTACGTAAGTTGAGTTTGAGCTTCCCGATGACCTGGGGTTGCTCATTGTAGCTGGGACTGCTCTGGTCGGACTTACCCGCTTCGACAAGACCCTAACGATTATCATTGCCGGTCGAGTAATTTTGAAATGTTGTGAAACATGGAGAATTATGATTTTAGTGCTGTCAAAGGCACACTGTGATATAAATTGGATCCTGTTACCCCTATTATTTTAAAAGCTGTGAAGATATTTGGACCCACATACATGTGCATATTGTAAGGATGACCAACTTTATAATAGGGAAGATTATTGTGGTATGAGACGCAATAATCTCAACTTATGCTTGAGTCTGTTATTGTAGAAACATGTGAAGAAGAGAATAGAATAATTTCATTCATATATTGTATAGGATGACTGTTGTTGATAGTATGTTGAGAAGGTCAAAGAACTTATTCGTTCTTTATGTTAAAATGTAAATGTACTACTCCTTTTCTTTGCTTTTACTTGAAGGAAATGTCTCACTCCCTTCTATTATATTCTATATGTATAACTACGACTACTTAGTAAGTCGACAACGTGGATCACCCTCATTCCGACGTTGAAGTGATCATTGACGTGGAGAATAGATAAGAAATTTTGACTCTATGATCAAGGGCGATGATTATAATGCTGGAGTACCAGAAGCGGATCCTTCTAGATTTTAGTTTAGATAGAAAATATATAATGTTGTACGTACCTATCTTATCACCCTAGTCATAGTATCCTAAACTACTTATATTCCAGAATGGTGGAACTCATGTAACGTGAATGACGATGTTCATATATATGTACTTATCATGAGTTTGTTTATTCAAATATATGTATGATTGGAAGATCAGGTACATCATGAACGCACGATTATTTCGTACTAGTACATGTACGTAAGAAATGATGTGTAGGTAATATGAAAAGAATATAGGTAATATGGGGTTGTGACATAATGAACATCAACAACAACATCATTAGTAGAATCAATTTTAGTAAAGCTAACGATTCAAGAGGTGGATGATAATCATAAATATTGCACAATTTATTGGAAAAATTGTCCATCTAACTTTGATTATGTTTAAGTTACAGATGATTCTATCCAACTTTGATTTTTTTCTATTATAACTTTTAACTCATGTTAACAATAACTATGGTGATAATCTTAACATTAATATCAGATTGAATATAGTCAGAAGACAAGGACACAAGCTTATCATCCAAACTAACCCAGTCCTAATATATGTCATAGGTTACAGAATGTCCAAAAAAAATTACATATATCATTAAATATCCAATAAAATTATGTATATCATGAAAAAATTTAGCTCAACGACAAACAAATTTTTCCTAAACATATAATTAAATAAAAATATTTATAATAAAAAAATAAATAATTAACAAATAAAAATTATAGTTAAAATATATATTCAATAACATCTTTTATTTAAATATTTACCTGTTGATTAGAAAGATAATATTATATTTAATTAATTATTTTTATAAATTTTAAAAATTAGTCTAAATTTATAGATAAAGACCACACAATGTATGAATCAAATTTTTAACTCATTTAAAATAATATTTTCTAATTAGCAAATATAAAAATAATGATGAAATACTTACTTTTTTATATATTTTAAAAAAAGTTTTAAATACAAAAAAATTAAAATTAATAATCATGAAAAAATTATTATTACTAAGTTTAGAGAAAAAAAATATATATACTCCTATATTTAAAATTATTCTTTTCTGAATAAATAAATTTTTTTAAAAATATATTTTTCATTTTTATCTTATGTTTATTAAACTAATGACTTACCATGTTTCTTATATCAAAGAATTTAATTGAAGGTAGGGTTATTAAAAAATTATTTTTTAATGATAATTTTAAATGGCAGTTTTAATTTTTATTAGAATTTTTTTTAATGAATATTTATTTATAAAAAATTATTCATTAAAAAATATTTTAATAATAATTTAAATAATATAACCTTCATAATTTAATATATTTTATATAAATTTATATAAAATATTTTTTTAGAATTTTTTTAGCACTCTGTTATTCTCGGAACATTTTAAAAAATTTGCACATTTAATAAAAAAATTTAACTAATTCTAGAATAGGTCTAACATGGTTTAAAAAAAAAAATATAGTGACGTGAAAACAGAGAATAAATAAAGGTGATATTGATTGCATATATAACTTTCATAATTAATTTAAAGTCTACTTTTTTTAGTTAATAATATTTCTCCGTTTTTTTTATGTAATTATTTTTTTATTTTTTATTTTTTAACACATGTTATAAATTTTAATATTAAGCCAAATAAAAATTATTCTTTAATTATTCATTCATTTAAACAGTTTTTTATGTTAAATTTATAAGATTCAATTAATATTAGCCATTTAAACTGATAACATACAAGTATCACAATTAAAAATTAAACATAATATAATAAAATGAATTTAAAGAATGTCTTTTTTCCTTTAAATAAGGGTGGATTAAATATATCAATCTTTGTTTAAGATTGTTTAAGTTACATTAAGAAATAAATAATTTTATCCTAGTTGAATAAAATTTTTGTTCATAAAAAATTAAATAAAATATATGTATAATTTTTATTTAATACTTTAATCACATTATTCCACTTAAAATAGCATGGTTTAAATAATCTATGTAAAGATTCTTGAATTTGTAGCTGTTGACGTTAACATACAGAAAGGAGCAACAGAAGCAAAAAGGGAGGTTGGAGTGATTAAACAAATCTAATAAAAATACAAGAATATTAAAAATATGGTTTTTCTATTCATTACTTAAAAAAAACTATGAATAGAAAGTTTTTACTAAAAATTATGATCAAAATATATCAATAATATTATATATATATATATTATATTTGTAATAAAACTTTTTAGTTTTGCATTTTTTAATTTAAAAATATTATAGTATTAATTAATTGTAATAAATTAAACCTAGAGTCTATCCCATGAGAGATAAAGAAAGAGTTTGATCAATAATAAAAATTTAAAATGACGATTGACTTATGTTATCATACAGCAACCATTAGGGATGGGTACATACTTATAACGCATTTACCTTCTTATAATTGTAATTTGAAAAGCATTTGTAATTACGTATTAAAATCACGAATGTCACTTTCCACCTTCTTTTATACAATTCTTGACCTTAATCCCATATTAATCATTTCGTCGTATCAATGAAAAAATGATGATATGAAAAATAAGGGAGAATAATAGAAAGCGGAAGAAAGTAATACATCAAAAGTTTGGTTGGTTGGACATAGATTAATATAATATGCTGAAAATATTTAGCAATTTCTTTCTGTACTTTTATTTTAAATTTTAGATGCTTGCCAACTCTTGAAGCTTAGCATATGGTTGAATTCTGTAGGTTTAAAAAATATTTTTTAACATTTATCTCACTTATAAAAAAAATAAGATGGTTTGAGTGATAGTTTTTTTATAAATTAACAAAATTTTATTTAGGTTGTATTTTAATAATTTAAAAAAATTTAAATTTTTATAAATTTAAATATATTAATTTTTAAATTATTTTGTTTAGATAAAAATTTAAATTTATTAATTTAAAATTTTTAGTTTGGATGAACAATTTTAAATTTTGAATTTTTAAATTATTATATTTTAAATATTTTATTTGAATAAAATAATTTAATTTTATTTATATAAAAAATTATTTTAAAAATTAAAATAATATTAATAAAATTTTCAAAAATTAATATATTAACTGATTTGAATAATTTTTAAATTTTTTGTAATTTGATTGATAATTTTATAGATGGATTAGATAGAATACACAACTTTAATATCATATACTTTATATAATTCTCATCAAACATTTGAATTTTAATTTTTCTTGCACGGTTAAACATTAAAAATTAAAAGTTTATTATATTGGTAACTAGAATTTTATTTAAAAATTAAAAAAGACAATACACTAATAACACATTTTTTTTATTATTACACTCTTTTTTATTTTCAATATTTTAATTATTAATTAATTTATTATATCACTTTCTACTATTTTTTATATTATTTTGTATACTAAGAATGTAGAAAATGGAGTCACATTACAGTATTCACTCTCTTTTTGTTCATGTAATGGAGTTGACAAAGGAAGCATGGGTGAGCCGAGTCCAGGGTGCGACCCGTGGGGTTGGGATTTTGAGAATTTCTAAAAAAGAATTTAATTTTGATGATATTTTAAATTCATCTATTTTAATTTATTAAAAAAATTAAAATTCTTTCAATTTCAAATTCTTCTAAAAAATTATTTAAGCAAAACATTTTAAATCCTCTATTAAATTGCTTTATTCTCGTAAAATGATTCATAACTTGACCTATGAAATATGAGGGAGGGAAGCAAGAGATTAAGAGGAACGTTGTAATTGTATGTTGGGATTGGAATCGCAAAGCTTTGGCGGTGGCAGAGAATATTCACCTTGCTACCTTGTTGCTGCTGCAACATTTACAGTGAATGTATTAATTTATTGTATTCAATTTTACAGTTCTAAATATGTGTGATGTGTGTACCCGTATTAATAACTCGTGAGCGTAAATTTCAAGAGGGTTCTAAGTTGTTAAACCAGGCATGATTATGCTAATTTTGTTATTGACCAACAAAATCTGTCACGTATACATGTCGAGTTTATTAATTGAAATTTGAAGTTAATTTTAATTTTTGTTTCAAATTTTAATTTGTATGTACGTTCGCCTATTTAACATCTACAATTAATATTTTCCCATTATTTTAAAATATTAATTTAATTAAATTTCATCCGTTTATTTTAGTCACTAAGATATTAGTTATGAAGCTATAAATATAAAAAAAAAATTCTAAACCTGAAGATAAAAATTAATATTCTAGCATTTATATTAAATATCTAGTTATTATATATAGGTCTGAAACATCTAAATAAATTTTTTTTAAAATACTATTAATGTATTTTTTTATATAAAAAGGATAAGAAAGAATACAGATTCAATTCTATAAAAAGCTTATTCCAAAAAGTTAAATAAAGATATATTACAAACAGCTAAATAAAAAATTAGAGAAGTGAGACTAACAAACAATAAATTAAATAAATTTATTTATTTTTTTAATTTCTATTCATTTATTTTTTTTCTATTTTTTTATCGTTTTCTATTTTATTTTTTTATTTTTTTAAAATTATCAATAAACACTTTAATAAAGATAAATAAAATTACAATAAAAAAATTAAAAAGAACACTTCTCTCTAAAAAATAATAATATACATCATTATATTATTAATAATAAAAAATCGTGCCATTGTGTTAACAAATAACTAAATAATGAATTAAATATATTATCTATTTTTTTTTAATTATGTTTCAAAAATTGCTTTTTTACGACTTTTCCAAATAGCAACAACAAGAGCTATTTCTATTTTCTAATAAAAGGATAAAATAATTATTAAATTTTAAAAAAATAGATTAACTAAAACACTATTTAAAAATATTAGTTAAAAAAATATGTTATAATTAAAATCAATTAAATAAATTTATTAAAAGAGAGAAAGTTTAATTCTTAAATTTTTAATTTAAAAAAATTGAGCTAATTTATGAAAATCAATAAATATTAATAAAATTGAATTAGCTACCAAAATATAACAAAAAGAAAGATAGCTTCTAAATCCACTTTTTAGTTCTACACACCAATTTTTATAAGCAATAAATTTGAGCATTTGCAGCAACAATTTCTTGGCTCACTCCTAACAAAGCGGTGATTTTTTTTTCACTCTTATTTAAATATTGTGTATAATCTGTAAGAATAAAAGATTTGAGTTAAGATAATTAGTTTTAAAAATTTTAAAACTACGTCAATTTATCTATAAGTAAAGCACATTCTAATAATTAATTTTATTTTATTTTAAAAATAGAAACTAAAAATTCATCCAAACATTATAAAAAAATATTTTTTTAATGTTTATCTTTTGGCAGTTACAAAAACTGCTAAAAAAAATATCATTTTGATCTTTACAAAAATATTTTTTATCTTTTTAATATATGAAAATTTTCTATCTCTAACTTGGGACGTTTAATTTTATCTAGAACCATTTTTTTTTTTACTCTACATTTTTACTCTAACCTTTCACTCTCATTTTTCCTCCATCTCATATGGAAATGGACAATTTCTTCCATTGACGATGTCTTAAAGTTTGATTCTTTCTGGTGACACTCTTCCAAAACTTATTTCCTTTGGGTCGTTTCCTCTTCAATCCTTAAATGATTCTTCTAGTGATAGTATCCACTTCGATTTCATTTATATTTGTTATAAAATATCATTAATATATTTGATTTTATTGGTTTTCTTTGAAATCATCATTCTCATCAATTTTGCCCTTTTTGTTTGTTAATTTGTTCCATGAATGCTCACGGTGTTGTGTTTGCGTTTTGATAGGTTAGCAAATCTTTCTTTCTTATGTGTGCTCATTATCTTGCAAAAGGAGAATCTTACTATGTTTAACTTATGTAATTTTTTGGAATTTGACATGTTAAATTTATAGTTAAACATAATAGTAACTTTTAATACTCAAATGACTTCTTTTTCAGGCATACCTTGCTTTCTTTGTTATTGATGACCTACAAATGGCTCAATTTGCCAAATCTATGGTATATGATAAATTCTGTCTATTTTAAATTCATACAAGTTTGAACAAATTATGAACATGAAAGCTATGTAATTGAGGTTTTACAGAGTTTGAATGCTAATTGCTAAAATTGGTTACATATCGGCTACAGGGCAACCAAAGAGGCATCAATTGACTACTAGTTAGAGTGTATTGGTCGGCACAAAAATATTGCTAGAGATTTTGCACATTGGATGAAGATTTTAATGTGAAAGTTAATTAGGAGGAGACTCCAAGTTACAATAAGGCAAAGGAGACTCCAACTATATGCTCTTAAGAAAGCATTCACAGTAGTTGGTTATTCTTCCAAACTTGAAGGCCTTTCTTTATTTGGTGATGTAGCTAATCCTACCATGGCACTAGTAAGTTCAAAACACATGTTCATGAATGTAGTTCTCTTGAATTTGTGTAGTTTTAGGGAATGGCTACAAGTATCCAGTTTGAATTATTAGATTTTGTTAGAACTATTGGTGTTAATCCTCTTGTTTATGCACTGTCATGTTTGTTGCTTGCAGATGACAAACCTTGAAAAATTGCCAATGTTTTTTTGTGTTGTTAAATAATGTTTACTACATTATAACAATATTTTCATTCCTTATGTCCTTTATATGTTTTCCATGTTAATACTTCAATTTTATTAAGTAACACCATGTTTCTTTCTTCTACAGGCAACTTTCCTTGCACACTTGATGGGTTTTGATATGATTGTTGCTTAATTTCATTGGCCCATTAAATCCATGTCAAGAAGTTCTTGTAAGATTGATCTAGCTGCAAGGTGTTTCTTTCTTCTAAAAGATTCTTTCAATAATAAGAAGGAACCAACTAGTTCTGAGAAGTATGTGATTTATATAAAGAGTTTGTATTTTGATAGGTCCATAACCGACTTGTAAGTAAGGTGTTTCATATACCCTGTGAACATATAAAAAAATTAAAATAATCAAATTTTATCTTGTACAAATAAAAATAGTAATTTATGTGTTTTAAAGATTAATGCATCTTACTCCAGATCTATTTGAAAGACCACAAAGGAGTTGTCAAAGTTATTAGGAAAAAAAAGAGAAACATGCTTTTGAAGCACAAGTTCTGGTTTTGGTGTAAAATCAATATTACTCTTTTTGGTTAACGAACTTACAATTATGTGATTTTAATTTGGCATGTTATGTATAGACTTAAACCATGCTAGAGAGAAATTAAGAAGATATCAAATCAAAGAAGTTTCGTGTAATATATCATTTTCATAAACGTAATTACGATGAGACGACGAACTCGCTACAAATTTTGAAAATGATTTAATTTTGATTGTGGAGTCGCCACCAAATTTTATTTTAAGGGAAAATATTTGGAGAAACCCTAACTTGAGGAAGAAATCTAGGTTCGCGAGTCGGTTACGAGTAAGGAAGGTATTAGGCACCCTACTCGCCCGTTCCAAAGAACGGTACCCTTAAACAGAGTGTGTGATATTTTGAAAACTATTTGATCCCTTAAAATAGATTAGAAAATAAATAGGTTTATGGAAAATAGTCTGACAGGACTTGATCCTGCTCCTACGTATTCCCTGTTGCAATAGGAAACTCAAGGCTACGTAGTTCTGGTTAAGAGAATTGATCTCTAAAAGAATAAGGGGTGATTTTAGATAAAAAAAAAAAACAAACGCTTTAATAGGAATTTGTTGAAAATGGGGGTTTCCAGAAATCCATGCTTGCGAGATCCCAAATCGTCGTAAGCCGTATTTGGATCTCACACGAATTAAAATACAAGACGGTAGAGAACGCTACTCGTTCGCGTTAGAACTCGTTTGCATGAATTTCGGAAAATTAAAAACAGGTATTTTTTATAAGATTTTATTGAAAGTGATGGTTTTCAGAAATTCATGCTTCCGAGATCCTAAATCATCGTAATCCGTATTTAGATCTCACACAAATTAAAACACGAGACGGTAGAGAACGCTACTCGTTCGCGTTAGAACCCGTTTCCATGAATTTCGGAAAATTAAAAACATACGTTTTTTATAAGATTTTATTAAAAGTGATGGTTTTCATAAATTCATGCTTGCGAGATCCTAAATCGTCGTAATCCGTATTTGGATCTCACACGAATTAAAACACGAGACGGTAGAGAACGCTACTCGTTTGCGTTAGAACCCGTTTGCATGAATTTCGGAAAATTAAAAACAGACGTTTTTTATAAGATTTTATTGAAAGTGCTGGTTTTCAGAAATTCATGCTTGCGAGATCCTAAATCGTCGTAAGTCGTATTTGGATCTCACACGAATTAAAACACGAGACAGTAGAGAACGATACTCGTTCGCGTTAGAACCCATTTGCATGAATTTCGGAAAATTAAAAACAGACGTTTTTTATAAGATTTTATTGAAAGTGATGGTTTTCAGAAATTCATGCTTGCGAGATCCTAAATCGTCGTAAGCCGTATTTGGATCTCATACGAATTAAAACACGAGACGGTAGAGAACGCTACTCGTTCGCGTTAGATCTCGTTTGCATGAATTTCGGAAAATTTAAAAAAAAACAAAGACGAATATGAACTCGAAAATCCGAGAAGAAGTAAGAAAATTAAGCGGAATAAAAGGTTGGATTGAACCTCCATTGATGTTCCTTGTTCAATTGCCTCCAATCCAGCTTAGGTCATAAGGTCCACAGGTAAGAATTAAGTTTTTTTTTTATTTTGATTCAAGCAAACACTTAACTCTTTAGGTTCAATGACTTAATCATGCATGACTTAAGCTGGACTTAGCATATAGGATGCATGTATATGGTCATGCACTCTTAGGAATTTTTTTCAAAGGAGAACATACAAACACAAACAAATCAGAAGGAAATACATATAGAAGGATCAACACATGAAAAATAATACCTAAACAAGGTTAAAAGAACAAGATCTACAAAAGAACTTCAAAGACACAAGAGATTTTGGCGCCAAAATTTGAATTCAAATCTCAAAATTTTTCAAAAATATTTTTCCAGAGATATAAAAAAATTCAAACTGATAAATTGAAATATATGAATCATAGGAATCAAACAAAACAAGTTTGACAAAAATCAGACCAGAAATGAGCAAGTTATGCACAAACCAAACAACATAGGTTCATTTGCACACCAAGACAAACATGCTTCGGTAATTCGGCCGTAACAACTTCATTACCGATCAAAATTAGACACATAATACCATTTCAGAAACTCGAAAGCAAGACAAAGAGAACGCAACAAAAATTACCAAAATCGGAGATCGTTTGACTGATCAAAAATGAAAACGAAAAACGGAGACGAAGATGAACTCGAAAATTTGGCGCCAAAATTTGAATGCAAACCTCAGAATTTTTAGAAAATATTTTTTGATAGATCTAAAAATTTAAAACCAAAAAATTGAAATATATAGATCATAGGAATCAAACAAAATAAATTTGACAAAAATCAGACCAGAAATGAGCAAGGTATGCACAAATCAAACAAGCTAGGTTCATTTGCGCATCAGGATGAACATCCTTCAGTAATAAGGTCATAGAGATTTCATTTCAGATCCAAATTAGAAAAATAATATCATTCCAGAAACTAGAGAGAATGACGAAGAGAACTCAACAAAAATCACTGAAATCGGATATCATTTGACCGATCAAAAATGAAAATGAAAACAGAGAAGAAGATGAACTCGGAAATCCTAGAAGATGCAAGAAAATTAAACGAAATAGAAGCAAGATCTAACCTCCATTGATGTTATTCAATGCCACTTGATAGCATCTTGGAAGGTGATGAATAACTGGTTCCATGGAGGCCAAGAAGGTGCTCAATTAGATGTAGAATTCAAGAGTCTTTTTGGTGCTCCTCCTAGAAAAAAATCTAAAAACCTCCCCTTCAATGACTCAAAGTGCTCCTCTCTCTCCCTCCTTAGAAATTCTGAATTTTTTTTAGAAATGACGAATCCTCCCTTGAACTAAATGAAAGTCCCTATTTATAGATAAAATTTCAAAAAAAAGAAAGGGAAAAAATTTTTAGAAGTGAAGAAGCTTCCCCTTTTGTATTCTAATTTTTCTCTTTTTTGTTTTCTTTTTATTATTTTCTTTATTTTTATTCTTCTTTCTTTTTCTATTATTTTTTTGTTATTTTTTCCTTTTTCTCTAACTAATTCTTAACCATCATTAACTAATCCAACTAACTTTCTAACTAAATTCTTAACTAAAAATTTATTTTTCTTTCATTTTCTTTCTTCTTTTTCTTTTTTTTTCTAACTAATTCTTAACGATCATTAACTAATCCAACTAACTTTCTAACTAAATTCTTAACTAAAAAATTATTTTTCTTTCTTTTTCTATTCTTTTTTTGTTATTTTTTAATTTTAGACTAAAAAACAAAAGGATTTATTTTGGGTTTTAAATTTATCCTCGGACATAATTCAGTGTTCACAGTTTGCCCCTCTTTACTCATTTTCTTACCAGATAATATAAGAAACAAGTTTCTAGATTATCACGGTAAAAAATGAGTAAAGAAGTGAACAAATTATGTCCGAGGTAAAAGATAAAAGCTGGCATGGGTGCGAGCCTTATTGGCAAGTTTTGAAGATGTCAGGGAGTTGAATGATCCTTCCAGGGTACCAGAAAAGTTTCGGGCTTGACCGAAAACTTAGGAATGCCTCCCCTAATAAGTTGGATGATCGTAGTTCAAATGTGGAAATTAAAATGCAACGCCTGATGTCATAGGCTAGACAGAAATTTAAACATGCATGGCCTGTTGTGATAGGCCAGAATGCACAAAATTAAAATGCAGTGCCTGATGTGATAGGCTGGACAGAAATTTAAACATGCGGGGCCTTATGTGATAGGCCAGAATGCAGGAAATTAAAATGCAGTGCCTGATGTGATAGGCTTGACAAGAATTTAAACATGCAGGGCCTGATGTGATAGTCCAGAATGCAAAAAGTAAAATGCAGCGCCTGATGTGATAGACTGGAAAGAAATTTAAACGTGCGGGGCCTTATGTCATATGCCAGAATGTAGGAAATTAAAATGCAGTGCTTGATGTGATAAGCTGGACAGGAATTTAAACATGCAGGGCCTGATGTGATAGGCCAGAATGCAGAAAATTAAAATGCAGCGCTTGATGTGATAGGCTGGGCAGGAATTTAAACATGCAGGGCCTCAAATGATAGGCCAGAGTGCAGAAAATAAAAATGCAGCGCCTGATGTGATAGGCTGGACAGAAATTTCAACATGCATGGCTTGATGTGATAGGCCAAAATGCAGAAAATTAAAATGCAGCGCCTGATGTGATAGGCTGAACAGAAATTTCAACATGCAACGCCTGATGAGATAGGCTGAACAGAAATTTAAACATGAGGGGCCTGATGTGATAGGCCAGAATGCAGAAAGTAAAATGCAGTGCCTGATGTGATAGGCTGAACAGAAATTTAAACATGAGAGGCCTGATGTGATAGGCCAGAATGCAAAAAGTAAAATGCAGCGCCTGATGTGATAGGCTGAACAGAAATTTAAACGTGAGGGGCCTGATGTGATAGGCCAGAATCAGAAAATAAAATGCAGCGCCTGATGTGATATGCTGAACAGAAATTTAAACGTGAGGGACCTGATGTGATAGGCCGAAATGCAGAAAGTAAAATGCAGCGCTTGATGTGATAGGTTGAACAGAAATTTAAACATGAGGAGCCTGATGTGATAGGCCAGAATGTAGAAAATAAAATGCAGCGCCTGATGTGATAGGCTGAAAAGAAATTTAAACATGAAGGGCCTGATGTGATAGGCCAGAATGCAGAAAGTAAAATGTAGCGTCTGATGTGATAGGCTGAACATAAATTTAAAAATGAGGGGCCTGATGTGATAGGCCAGAATGAAAAAAATAAAATGCAGCGCCTGATGTGATAGGCTGAACAGAAATTTAAACATAAGGGGCCTGATGTGATAAGCCAGAATGCAGAAAGTAAAATGCAGCGCCTGATGTGATAGGCTGAACAAAAATTTAAACATGAGGGGCCTGATGTGATAGGCCAGAATGCAGAAAATAAAATGCAGCGCCTGATGTGATAGGCTGAACAGAAATTTAAACATGCAGCACCTGATGAGATAGGCTGAACAGAAATTTAAACATGAGAGGCCTGAAGTGCTAGGCCGGAATACAGAAAGTAAAATGCAACGCCTGATGTGATAGGGTGAACAGAAATTTAAACATGAGGGACCTGATGTGATAGGCCGGAATGCATAAAGTAAAATGCAGCGCCTGATGTGATAGGCTGAACAGAAATTTAAACATGAGGGGCCTGATCTGATAGGCCAGAATGCAGAAAGTAAAATGCAGCACCTGATGTGATAGGCTGAACAAAAATTTAAACATGAGGGGCCTGATGTGATAGGCCAGAATGCTAAAAGTAAAATGCAGCGCCTGATGTGATAGGCTGACTAGAAATTTAAACATGAGGGGCCTGATGTGATAGGCCAGAATGCAGAAAGTAAAATGTAGCGCCTGATGTGATAGGCTGAACAGAAATTTAAACATGAGGGGCCTGATGTGATTGGCCAGAATGCAGAAAATAAAATGCAGCGCCTGATATGATAGGCTGAATAGAAATTTAAACATGAAGGGCCTGATGTGATAGGCTGGACAGAAATTTAAACATGCTTGATGTCCTGTTGTAGACAGGAAAATGCAAATGAGGTCCCGCTGTTGCCGGGAAGAATGCAAATGAAATCCTGCTTGACAGGATGTGTGCAGAAATTTAAACATGAAATCCTGCTTGATAGGATGTATGCGGAAATTTAAACATGAAATCCTGCTTGACAGGATAAATGCAAATGAAATCCTGTTTGACAGGATGTATGCAGAAACTTAAACATGAAATCCTGCTTGACAGGATGTGCGCAGAAATTTAAACATGAAATCCTGCTTGATAGGATGTATGCGGAAATTTAAACATGAAATCCTGCTTGACAGGATAAATGCAAATGAAATCCTGTTTGACTGGATGTATGCAGAAACTTAAACATGAAATCCTGCTTGAGAGGATAAATGCAAATGAAATCCTGCTTGACAGGATGTGTGCGGAAATTTAAACATGAAATCCTGCTTGACAGGATAAATGCAAATGAAATCCTTCTTGACAAGATGTATGCGGAAATTTAAACATGAAATCCTGCTTGATAGGATAAATGCAAATGAAATCCTGCTTGACAGGATAAATGCAGAAATTTAAACATGAAATCCTACTTGACAGGATGTATGCGAATATTTAAACATGAAATCCTGCTTGACAGGATAAATTGAAATGAAATCCTGCTTGACAGGATGTATGTGAAAATTTAAACATGAAATCCTGCTTGACAGGATAAATGCAAATGAAATCCTGCTTGACAAGATGTATGCGGAAACTTAAACATGAAATCCTGCTTGACAGGATAAATGCAAATGAAATCCTGCTTTACTGGATGTAAGCGGAAACTTAAACATGAAATCATGCTTGACAGGATAAATGCAAATGAAATCCTGCTTGACAAGATGTGTGCGGAAAGTTAAACATGAAATCCTGCTTGACAGGATGTATGCGGAAACTTAAACATGAAATCATGCTTGACAGGATAAATGCAAATGAAATCCTGCTTGACAAGATAAATGCAAAATGACCTATTAAGACAGGTGAAATGTAGAAAAAGTGCTGTTGATGACAGGAAAGATGCAAGCCTGCTACACAAGAAAAGGAAAATGAAAATGACCTGTTAAGACAGGTAAAAATGTAAAAGTTCTGTTGTTGACAGGACGGAGGAAAAACGCCTGTTAAGATAGGCACAACAGAATGGTGAAAACCTATTAAGACAGGCAAAAAGAAATGAAAAGGACCTGTGAAGATAGGAAAGAAACAAGCCTTGTTAAGGCAGGAAAAGTAAATGACGAAAACTATCTTGTTAAGACAGAATAAATGTAGATGGACTCCTGTTGTTGACAGGAGAAATGGAAACTTGTTAAGATAGGAAAAGTAAAGTGAAGGGAACCTGTTAAGACAGGTAAGATGCAGAAAAGTCATGTTGATAACAGGAAAGATGCAAGCCTGTTAGACAGGCAAAGTAAATGAAAATGACCTGTTGAGGCAGGTAAAATATAGATGGAATCCTGTTAAGACAGGCATTGAAATGAGGAGAGAAACCTGTTATGACAGGTAATGAAGAAAAATTTTGTTGCTAATAGGAAGGAAACAAGATACCCGTTAAAATAGGAAGAAGAACGATGAACACCTGTTAAGAAAGGCAGAGGAAAGTGCAAAATGACCTGTTTAGGACAGGTAAAATGTAAAGGTCCTCTTGTTGATAGGATGAAAGCAAGATGCTTGTTAAGACAGGCACAACAGAATAGTGATAACCTGTTAAGACAGATGAAAATGTAAAAGTCCTGTTGTTCACAGGATGAAAGGAAGACGTCTGTTAAGATAGACACGATAGAGTGATATAAAAAAAATTGTTAACACAGGAAAAGCGGGATGACGGAAACTTGTTTAGACAGGTAGAAAAAGGTCCTGTTGTTGACAGAAAAAAGCAAGCCTGTTAGGACAGGCAGAACGTAGAAATGGCCTGTTAAGACAGGCGTAGTAGAGATGGCCTGTTAAGACAGGAAAGGCAAGAATGATCATACTTATTAAGATAAGTCATGTGAAAACAAAAAGAAGATTGACCTGTGAAGACAGGAAAAGGAGAAACAGCCTGTTAAGACAGGCAAAAAGCAGAAGTGGCCTGTTAAGACAAGCAAAAAGTAGAAGTGACCTGTTAGGGCAGGCACGAGAATGAAATCTGTTGGTCCAGGCAATGCAAAGGTGGAATGATGGTTGACCTGTTAAGACAGGTAAAGGAAAGACATCCTATTAAGACAAGCGACAAAGCTGGTTTGTCATGCCAGACAAAAAGCGCGGAATGACCTGTTAGGATAGGTATGGAAAAGAGAGGCTTGTCAAGAAAAAAAGACGAGTACAGAAAAAGAGATGTCTTACCGAGATAGAATAACCTGTGGAGACAGGTGTGGCAACATAAAAGTAATGGCCTGTTAGTGCAAGTAAAAGAATGACCCATTGAGATAGATGTGGGAAGTAATATGATGTGCCTTAGGAATGCACGGGAGTGGAATATGGACTTCTTCGTCAACTGCCTCGGAAAATATTATTTTGAAATTATTTATTACTTATTCTTCCTTGAACTTGAGGGTTTTTTTAAGCACTTGATAATTATTCTCTTGAAGAAAATTGGGCAAACATTTTGCCCCAGTTTAGAAAATTCTTAATAATTGAGGGGTGTCTTGATTTGAAGGGACTTTGGGCAAACATCTTGCCCTAGTTTGGAAAATTTTTGGCAATCGAGGAATGCCTTAACTTGAGGGGATTTTGGGAAAGCGTTTGCCCCAGCTTAAATCTTGATTCATACTTCGAGGTTTGCTTCATCTTGAATTTTTCAGGGTGCATGTTTGCCCTAACTTGATTTTTGATTTGGAATTTGAGGACCTCAAATTTGATTTTTGTGTCGGCAAGCATTTGCCCAAGTTTGAGCTTGACTCAAAATTTGAGAATGCCCTCAAATTGAATTTTTGTGGGCAAGCGTTTGCCCCAGTTTGAGCTTGACTCAAAATTTGAGGATGACCTCAAATTGAATTTTTTGTGGGCAAACGTTTGCCCCAGTTTGAGCTTGACTCAAAATTTGAGGATGACCTCAAATTGAATTTTTGTAGGCAAGCATTTGCCCCAGTTTGAGCTTGACTTAGGATTTGAGGATGACCTCAAATTGAATTTTTGTAGGCAAGCATTTACCCCAGTTTTGATTTTGATATGGGAAATTTTCCCTGGTTTTACTTAGTATTGACAATAGATTATGAGATGGCGGATGCTTATCATGATGTTTGAATGAATGCAGAAGGATGTGATGCTTTAACTTGATTATTGCTTCTTAATGCTTGACATAATTATTTAATAGATGTTATGGAATGAATGCATGCCATGAGATGGTGAAAAACTTTTTGTTTCTCTTGATTTTATTTTTTTATTTTTTTGATAGGTTCTTTCTCGACAACCTTATAGTTGGTGTGAAAGGAACCAAAAATCAGGATGAGCTGGATTGTCTCAATCTCTTGGCTTTTTGGTCAACTTTGTTACCTTCTTTCTAGGATCTTTGAGACCCATCAATAGTCAGCATTATTGGATGAGACACACTCCTTTTGTCTTGACAGCATTATGGCTGGTAAAAGGATGACCTTTTGGGAAACAGTCATGTCGTGTTGTGATGGTTGAGGACTCATCCGATTTGTCATGACCTTTCGAAATTTATCTTTTTATTTTTACATTTTTCACATTCCTTTTTGGCCTGTGTACCTTTGAGGTATGCAAAGTGATCTTGGATAATTAATGGAAGGAAATGCAGAATTTTGCAAATGATGCTTAAGGTAGTATATTTGAAAGGAAAGGGCGAAGGATGTTCGTTTGATTGCCCAAATGGCACCTTTTGGTGAAAAATGCCAATGCTGCTTTTCGTAATCTTGATTGTCAAATTAACCAAACTTAAGAAGTGGCAAAAATTTTGCCCCAATTTTGGAAAGTATGAGATGCAGAAATGTCAGATTGTACTGGGATTCTTGGTTGACCTTAACTTTTTCCTAGGTTGTTCTTTTGATTTTTCAACCCAGCAGGTCTTTTGTTTGTCCTAACTTTTGTTGAGGCCGCCCTTGCGGGTTTTCGACCTAGCGGGCTCTTGATTGTATGCCCTAACTTTTGCCTAAGCCGCCCTTTGAGGGTTTTCGACCTAGCGGGCCTTTGTTTGTGTGTCCTAACTTTTGCCTAGGCCGTCTTCGAGGGTTCTCGACCTAGCGGGCTTTTTGTGCCCTAACTTTTGCCTAGGCCGCCTTTGCAGGTTTTCGACCTAGTGGGCTCTTGATTGTATGCCCTAACTTTTGCCTAAGCCGCCCTTTGAGGGTTTTCGACTTAGCGGGCCTTTGTCTGTGTGCCCTAACTTTTTCCTAGGTCGTCTTCGAGGGTTCTCGACCTAGCGGGCCCTCATTTTGATCCTAATTTTTCCTGAATTGTTTTTGGAATTTTAATCTAGCAAGACCTCTTCTGATCATGACTTCATCGATTTATTTTTTTTGAATTTTAACCCTATTTTTGCCTGGATTATTTTGTCTTTT
The DNA here is from genome assembly GCA_037954105.1 of Canavalia gladiata. NCBI lineage: Eukaryota > Viridiplantae > Streptophyta > Magnoliopsida > Fabales > Fabaceae > Canavalia > Canavalia gladiata. Next base: position 32,993,979 of record CM075658.1, on the reverse strand, counting down.
AATCCGGCGGGTTTCTATTCTTCTTGAATTTTGGATTTTAACCCTGACTTTGCCTGGACCATTTTGATTCTCAATTCAGCGGATCTATTTGGCATCCTTATGTTTTTCCTGGATTTGAACTTTCGATCCAACGGGATATTTGTTACTCCCGTTAGAAATGTTCCTTGAATGGGGATTTGAAATCTCTAGTTGGATTTTGATTATTCTGCTTCCTCAATTAATTTTTCTCCTTGAGTTTGATTAATCAGACGTTCAAAATTATTTATTACAGCACTGGCATTGTCACCAACAGGTATTAATTGTTTAGGTGTAGGATAAGAAGCGGGTTGAATGATGAAAAGAAATGGAAATTTTCCAAAAGTAAAGTTAACATGGTAAGGTACATGCTCAAGCAACATGAAAAATGTAATTTTATATTTCTCATTGAGATTTATTTACAAAAGATTGATTTTGAAAAGTATGAAAAATCTTGGATGATTTCCTCGGTATATCAACTTATACAAGGCAACTCATTATGCTGCTCCTATTTCTCAGCTAGTTGATGAGCTCTCATGACTCGGCAATGGATTGTTCTCAGTGTTAGGAGCAAGCTTCCCAAAATCCACCTATTTTGTATCAATCAAGTTTTGTACTTTATGCTTCAATGCTAGGTAATCCTCTGTGGAATGACCAATGAACCGTGCATGGTAATCGCATCTAGTGTTTGCATCATACCATTTAGGATATGGTGGTTCTTGAGGCTTTAGAGGATAAGGAGCAACTAGCGAGTTTTGAATTAAGCGAGGTAGCAGCTTAGTGTAGGAGATCAGAATAGGGTCAAATTGGATAGGCTTCTTCTCTTTTTTTCAGGCTTTGATTAGGGTTTTGGCTCGTGGCTTGTGTTTGTATCGTGTATGATGTTGGTGGTCGTACTTGCATTGGATAGTTGTAAGTAGGATGGTAGGGTGTTTGGTAGGTGGTGGCGATATAAGGATATGGTGTATAGGGTGTGTATGGTGATGGTTGGTAACTGGCTGGACCATAATGTGCCACCTGTGGAGTGTACTGGCCTTGACCAGAAGCCACATTATAAGCTTTTCCTGCCTTCTTCTTTCCTGATCTGATGGAAGCGTTGACTGCCCCTGTAAGCTTATGCCCAATCTTTCCACGACGCATGCCACCTTCGATCCTTTCTCCAATGATGATGACATCAGAGAAGCTAACAGTCATACTACCAATCATCTTGTCATAGAAAGGATCTTGGAGTGTGTCGATGAACATACTGACCAGTTCTTTCTCAGACAAGGGAGGTTGTACTTGAGCAGCCAACTCCCTCCATCGTTGGGCGTATTGCTTGAAGATCTTCTCTCCCTTCTTGGCCATATTCTGGAGTTGAGTTCTGCTAGCAGCCATCTCCAGGTTATACTTGTACTGCTTCAGAAAGGCATTATCTAGGTCCCTCCATGAACGGATATATGTCCGTTCCAGCTGAGTGTACCAATTTGCAGTTGCCCCGGTCAGACTGTCTTGGAAGAAATGGATGAGCAAGTTGTCATCATGAGCACAGACGGCCATTCTTCTACAATACATGGTCAAATGGTTCCTCGGACAACCAGTTCCCTGATATTTCTCGAATTCAAGAACCTTGAACTTCGGAGGGATAACCACATCTGAGACTAGACATAGATCAGATGTGTCTTTGATATCATAAGCACTTCCTTCGATTGCCCGGATTCTTCCTTCCTAGATTTTCCATTTTTCAGCATTTTCGTTAGAAGGATCGTTTGGGTACTCTCCTGGCCTATTGTGAAGGCATGGTCGATGGTAAAGGGTTTGGTGGATTGTAGCCAGGAGAATATGATGGGCCAACTGGTTCCTTTGGATAGGACACCCTTATGTCGTTCTGTTTTGATGATTGGATAGCTTCCATCAGTTTGGCCATTTGATCTTTCAGAGTTTTCACCTCGTTTCTCAACTCTTCATTTTGCCTTTCCAACTCATCCATGATCTTTGATTGGGAATGAGTCCTATAAGGATGCCGAGAAAACTATCTTTCTTTAATTTTTAATTTTCTGTAAAATTTGAAATTTATTTTGATAAGCTGATGAATGCATGAATATCAATGCTTTAATGAGTATGAAATGAAAAATATATGAGATAGTTTTCAAAATTTTTCTTTGTTCGATGATAAATTTATTCAATGAATGTATTGTTTTGAAATGCATAAATAATTTATATATTTAAAAGTTGACCATCTTTTGGAATGATCAAATGCTCTCTTCAATATTTGGGTTTACTCTTTTCCAGCAAAAATTGATTTTTTGATTTTTTTAATTAATTTTTTTTTGGAAATTGTTTTTTGGGTATGAAGGAAATTATCTTTCTTCAATTTTTTTGTTAAATTAATTATGTGATAAAAACATTAATGAGTGTTAATATAAAGAAGGTATGAGATGATCTTTAAAGATAAAGTCCTTTGATGAATGAATGTATGTTAGAATGCACAAATAATTAGAGATTTGAAAGTTGATCATTTTGAATGATATGTTGCTTTATTTATTCTGGCTTCTTCAAAAAAAAATATATATTTTCTTCTTCTTTGGTTTTTTTTTTCCAAAATCTTTTATTGCTTTCTCCCACTTCTCTTTTCATTACGTTCCCTTATTCGGAATAATTGTATACAAGTAATATATGCATGGATTGGTATATGTCAACATTATAATAGAAGTGTGTACCCTTTTACGTGTCCTAGTCAGAGGTTACCTGTCCTATGGATCTAGGATGTCTAATTTATGTATCTCGCCAAAGGTAGGTCATAATCCTGGGGTATAAAAAGGTCACTAGAGCCAAGTTCCAATTCCATAGTGTTAACTGCAACCGTAGAGAACGCTACTGGTTACAGGACACTGGAAAAGGACGCACTCTAGCTGGGATTTTCGTGATAGCCTACCGGGACGTGCATCCCTGGTGGCACCACTAGACCCCTCTATTCCTGAGTTTCGCTCAGACCCGGGTACAGGGCCCCACTCATAATTATGCATGCATGTGCATTGTGTGAAGGGTATACAGACTTTTTGGGATACCTGCAATTGGGGAAATTGCACAAATATATATAACAATATATCGTTCGTCTATCCTAGGGTTATCAAATAAACATCCAGACAGATAACAGATAAATAAACCATACAAGTAATAAGAAAGGGATCATGCAAACAAACGGGAAAAGGGATCAATATGGCACACTCAATAGCTGGGCTTGACTCTCTAAAATCCCCAGTGGAGTCGCCATCTGTCATAAACGTAATTACGATGAGACGACGAACTCGCTACAAATTTTGAAAATGATTTAATTTTGATTATGGAGTCGCCACCAAATTTTATTTTAAGGGAAAATATTTGGAAAAAACCTAACTTGAGGAAGAAATCTAGGTTCGGAAGTCGGTTACGAGTAAGGAAGGTATTAGGCACCCTACTCGCCCGTTCCAAAGAACGGTACCCTTAAACTGAGTGTGTGATATTTTGAAAACTATTTGATCCCTTAAAATAGATTAGAAAATAAATAGGTTTGTGGAAAATAGCCTGACAGGACTTGATCCTGCTCCTACGTATTCCCTGTTGCAATAGGAAACTCAAGGCTATGTAGTTCTGGTTAAGAGACTTGATCTCTAAAAGAATAAGGGGTGATTTTAAATAAAAAAAAACAAACGCTTTAATAGGAATTTGTTGAAAATGGGGGTTTCCAGAAATCCATGCTTGTGAGATCCCAAATCGTCGTAAGCCGTATTTGGATCTCACACGAATTAAAACACGAGACGGTAGAGAACGCTACTCGTTCGCGTTAGAACCCGTTTGCATGAATTTCGGAAAATTAAAAACAGACATTTTTTATAAGATTTTATTGAAAGTGATGGTTTTCAGAAATTCATGCTTGCGAGATCCTAAATCGTCGTAATCCGTATTTGGATCTCACATGAATTAAAACACGAGACGGTAGAGAACGCAACTTGTTCGTGTTAGAACCCGTTTGCATGAATTTCGGAAAATTAAAAACAGACGTTTTTTATAAAATTTTATTGAAAGTGATGGTTTTCATAAATTCATGCTTGCGAGATCCTAAATCGTCGTAATCCGTATTTGGATCTCACACGAATTAAAACACGAGACGGTAGAGAACGCCACTCGTTCGCGTTAGAACCCGTTTGCATGAATTTCGAAAAATTAAAAACAGACGTTTTTTATAAGATTTTATTGAAAGTGATGGTTTTCAGAAATTTTTGCTTGCGAGATCCTAAATCGTCGTAAGCTGTATTTGGATCTCATACGAATTAAAACACGAGACGGTAGAGAACGCTACTCGTTCGCGTTAGAACCCATTTGCATGAATTTCGGAAAATTAAAAACAAACGTTTTTTATAAGATTTTATTGAAAGTGATGGTTTTCAGAAATTCATGATTGCGAGATCCTAAATCGTCGTAAGCCGTATTTAGATCCCACACGAATTAAAACACGAGACGGTAGAGAACGCTACTCGTTCGCGTTAGAACCCGTTTGCATGAATTTCTGAAAATTAAAAAGAGACGTTTTTATAAGATTTTATTGAAAGTGATGGTTTTCAGAAATTCATGCTTGCGAGATCCTAAATCGTCGTAAGCCGTATTTGGATCCCACACGAATTAAAACACAAGACGGTAGAGAACGCTACTCGTTCGCGTTAGAACCCGTTTGCATGAATTTCGGAAAATTAAAAACAGACGTTTTTTATAAAATTTTATTTAAAGTGATGGTTTTCAGAAATTCTTCCTTGCGAGATCCTAAATCGTCGTAATACTTATTTGGATCTCACATGAATGAAAACACGACACGGTAGAGAACGCTACTTGTTCGCGTTAGAACCCGTTTGCATGAATTTCGGAAAATTAAAAACAGACATTTTTTATAAGATTTTATTGAAAGTGGTGGTTTTCATAAATTCATGCTTGCGAGATCCTAAATCGTCGTCATCCGTATTTGTATCTCACATGAATTAAAACACGAGACGGTAGAGAACGCTACTCGTTCGCGTTAGAATCCGTTTGCATGAATTTCGAAAAATTAAAAACAGACGTTTTTTATAAGATTTTATTGAAAGTGATGGTTTTTAGAAATTCATGCTTGCGAGATCCTAAATCATCGTAAGCCGTATTTGGATCTCACACGACTTAAAACACGAGACGGTAGAGAACGCTACACGTTCGCGTTAGATCCCGTTTGCATGAATTTTGGAAAATTAAAAGCAGACGTTTTTTATAAGATTTTATTAAAAAGTGATGGTTTTCAGAAATTCATGCTTGCGAGATCCTAAATCGTCGTAAGCCGTATTTGGATCCCACACGAATTAAAACACGAGACGGTAGAGAACGCTACTCGTTCGCGTTAGAATCCGTTTGCATGAATTTCGAAAAGTTAAAAACAGACGTTTTTTATAAGATTTTATTGAAAGTGATGGTTTTTAGAAATTCATGCTTGCGAGATCCTAAATCATCGTAAGCCGTATTTGGATCTCACACGACTTAAAACACGAGACGGTAGAGAACGCTACACGTTCGCGTTAGATCCCGTTTGCATGAATTTTGGAAAATTAAAAGCAGACGTTTTTTATAAGATTTTATTAAAAAGTGATGGTTTTCAGAAATTCATGCTTGCGAGATCCTAAATCGTCGTAAGCCGTATTTGGATCCCACACGAATTAAAACACGAGACGGTAGAGAACCCTACTCGTTCGCGTTAAAATCCGTTTGCATGAATTTCGAAAAGTTAAAAACAGACGTTTTTTATAAGATTTTATTGAAAGTGATGGTTTTCAGAAATTCATGCTTGCGAGATCCTAAATCGTCGTAAGCCGTATTTGGATCTCACACGAATTAAAACACAAGACGGTAGAGAACGCTACACGTTCGCGTTAGATCCCGTTTGCATGAATTTTGGAAAATTAAAAGCAGATGTTTTTTATAAGATTTTATTAAAAAGTGATGGTTTTCAGAAATTCATGCTTGCGAGATCCTAAATCGTCGTAAGCCGTATTTGGATCCCACACGAATTAAAACACAAGACGGTAGAGAACGCTACTCGTTCGCGTTAGAACCCGTTTGCATGAATTTCGGAAAATTAAAAACAGACGTTTTTTATAAAATTTTATTTAAAGTGATGGTTTTCAGAAATTATTACTTGCGAGATCCTAAATCGTCGTAATCCGTATTTGGATCTCACATGAATGAAAACACGACACGGTAGAGAACGCTACTTGTTCGCGTTAGAACCCGTTTGCATGAATTTCGGAAAATTAAAAACAGACGTTTTTTATAAGATTTTATTGAAAGTGGTGGTTTTCATAAATTCATGCTTGCGAGATCCTAAATCGTCGTAATCCGTATTTTTATCTCACATGAATTAAAACACGAGACGGTAGAGAACGCTACTCGTTCGCGTTAGAATCTGTTTGCATGAATTTCGAAAAATTAAAAACAGACGTTGTTTATAAGATTTTATTGAAAGTGATGGTTTTCAGAAATTCATGCTTGCGAGATCCTAAATCGTCGTAAGCCGTATTTGGATCTCACACGAATTAAAACACAAGACGGTAGAGAACGCTACACGTTCGCGTTAGATCCCGTTTGCATGAATTTTGGAAAATTAAAAGCAGACGTTTTTTATAAGATTTTATTAAAAAGTGATGGTTTTCAGAAATTCATGCTTGCGAGATCCTAAATCGTCGTAAGCCGTATTTGGATCCCAAACGAATTAAAACACGAGACGGTAGAGAACGCTACTCGTTCGCGTTAGAACCCGTTTGCATAAATTTCGGAAAATTTAAAAAAAACAAAGACGAATATGAACTCGAAAATCCGAGAAGAAAATTAAGCGGAATAAAAGGTTGGATTGAACCTCCATTGATGTTCCTTGTTCAATTGTCTCCAATCCAGCTTAGGTCATAAGGTCCACAGGTAAGAATTAAGTTTTTTTTTTTATTCAAGCAAACACTTAACTCTTTAGGTTCAATGACTTAATCATGCATGACTTAAGCTAGACTTAGCATATAGGATGCATGTATATGGTCATGCACTCTTAAGAATTTTTTTCAAAGGAGGACATACAAACACAAACAAATCAGAAGGAAATACATATAGACGGATCAACGCATGAAAAATAATACCTAAACAAGGTTAAAAGAACAAGATCTACAAAAGAACTTCAAAGACACAAGAGATTTTGGCGCCAAAATTTGAATTCAAATCTGAAAATTTTTCAAAAATATTTTTCCAGAGATATAAAATAATTAAAACTGATAAATTGAAATATATGAATCATAGGAATCAAACAAAACAAGTTTGACAAAAATCAGACCAGAAATTAGCAAGTTATGCACAAACCAAACAACATAGGTTCATTTGCACACCAAGACAAACATGCTTCAGTAATTCGGCCATAACAACTTCATTACCGATCAAAATTAGACACATAATACTATTTCAGAAATTAGAAAGAAAGACAAAGAGAATGCAACAAAAATCACCAAAATCGGAGATCGTTTAACCGATCAAAAATGAAAACGAAAAACGGAGACGAAGATGAACTCGAAAATTTGGCACCAAAATTTGAATGCAAACCTCAGAATTTTTCGAAAATATTTTTTGATACATCTAAAAAATTAAAACCAAAACATTGAAATATATAGATCATAGGATTCAAAGAAAACAAATTTGACAAAAATCAGACCAAAAATGAGCAAGGTATGCAGAAATCAAACAAACTAGGTTCATTTGCACATCAGGATGAACATCCTTCAGTAATAAGGTCATAGAGACTTCATTTCATATTCAAATTAGACAAATAATATCATTTCAGAAACTAGACTGATTTTTTTTTAGAAATGAAGAATCCTCCCTTGAACTAAATGAAAGTCCCTATTTATAGATAAAATTTCAAAAAAAAGAAAGGGAAAAAATTTTTAAAGGTGAAGAAGCTTCCCCTTTTGTATTCTAATTTTTCTCTTTTTTATTTTCTTTTTATTATTTTCTTTATTTTTATTCTTCTTTATTTTTCTATTCTTTTTTTGTTATTTTTTCCTTTTTCTCTAACTAATTCTTAACCATCATTAACTAATCCAACTAACTTTCTAACTAAATTCTTAACTAAAAATTTATTTTTCTTTCATTTTCTTTCTTCTTTTTCTTTTTTTCTAACTAATTCTAAACCATCATTAACTAATCCAACTAACTTTCTAACTAAATTCTTCACTAAAAAATTATTTTTCTTTCTTTTTCTATTCTTTTTTTGTTATTTTTTAATTTTAGACTAAAAAACAAAATGATTTATTTTGGGTTTTAAATTTATCCTCGGATATAATTCAGTGTTCACAATCATTATACTTATCAATTATGACATAATAACCAATAATTGTTGAGATTTCTCCAGATGCTCCTGTAGTTAAAAGACCAATTGTTTGGTCTAGCTTTTACGAAATTTCAAGTAGCATATTATCTAAATTTTCATTCATTAGACATGTTTCTTTTGGTATGTAGTTTATGATTGAAGTTCATGATTTTTCTACTTAGACTCTGGAGAAAACAATTGCCTTGAATAATTCTGTACCTCAAGGATTTAGCAATTCAATCCTTACTAAAAGAGTTAAATGCAGGCACATGTGTTGGTTGATTATACAATTTCAAGAGCATTAGCAAACCTGATTCCTCTCTCACACAACTATCTTCCAATCACTTCAAGCAAGATGTCTCAAGGGTAGACATAGCCTTTCAAATGAGGTGGTTTTAGTTTATGGTGGTTATAAATGGCTAAAACATAAGTATGTTGTTTCTGGTGGTGTTTAATTGCTAAAAAATAAGTACGTTATTTCTTACGGTTTTGCCAGTAGTTAAAAGAAAATTGCCAGCAGTTAAAAGAAAATCGCTAGAAACTGTTTGTGACATATGTGAAATTGACATTTTTTAAAACGTTAGTAATAAATTTTATGGCAATTTTTAATTGCCACAAATTATATTTTTAACAGTTATAAATGACCTATTTTTTTTAGTAAAATCAATTAATTTTTACTAAAAATAAAATAAAATCAAATTTGATTAACAAGTTTTAATTTTCAATACAAAAGTTTTTAATGATTTATACATTGTTTATACAAGGAATAAAAAAATTGATCATTAAAAACGTTGTTTATACAAGGAATAAAAAAATTGGAATCAATTTTTTAAAAAAAAATATAAATAAAAGAAATATAGTATAATGGATAATTATAAAAACTTTTTATTGATATATTTGATAGATTTTTAAATTTAATATACAAAGCTTAATAACTCAATCTTGGATAATGTACTAAATTAAAATCACCAGCGATAATATACTTAATAGTATTTGAAATTCAATATATAAAGCTTAATAACTCATTTTTGAATAGTGTATTAAATTGTAGTCTTTAAATCAACCATTACATATCTATAACTTAACACAATTTTAATAAGTATAATGCAACTACAATTTAAAATTATAATAAGATAAATTTTAAATATTTATTTTTATTCAAGCTCTAACAATACATACCAAAAATTATTAATGTTCAAAATATATATAATAATATAATTGTATATACTAAACACTATCACATAATAACTACAAGTCATAAAAGAATATTGAAAGTCATCCTTACATATCTTTTTCTGTATATATGTCTTACATGCCTACAATTTTTCCTTTTTTCCCATTTAACATTGTTACTATATATATATATATATATATATATATATATATATATATATATCAATCAGGTTAAATGACAATTTTTTTATTAATTATAACTTGAAATGATTTTTATAATTTAAAATTGCATATAGATGAGTCATTTATCTTATTTGCTTGAAATTTAAAGATTCTACACTATCTAAATTATAAAGTGAACACTTATGTTAGATGGGATAGACCTTTAAATTTAACAATTTAGAATTTAATTATGCATAATTTTGATGGATAACAAGCAGATGTAAATGGACATCAATCCAATAAATAATATATATTATGGTGTTATATTTTGATTTTTATTTTAATTTATAAGTTACTTACACTAAATTGGTTTTCAATTATTATTATTGGATTCAAAGGTTCAACCCTTACCTTTTTTTAGTCAAAATTATATTGCATAATGTATGTAATGTAAGTTCTTCTTAAACTTTATTGACATCACATGAGCACTAACTTATACTCTATCCATTATCATCAGCAAGTGAAAAGACAACTCAAGTTCTATATCCCATGCTAATTTAAGTAGTTTTCTAAACTTTAAAAAAAATGACTATTTATCTTGTAAGTTTGAACAATTGTTAACATCATCAATACTTTACTAAGATTTCTTTTATGAATATGATGTATTTTTTACATAATAATTTATTAATAAATTATAAAGAATAGTGAAACAACAAAAGGGTTTTAGTTAAGAATTTAAATAAGCACTCCATCAAGAAAAGGATTTTAGTTTGGATATTCAGAAACACTTGCAAAGAAAGGATCTCCCTAACCCAATATATTTATCTTAAGATATAAAAGAGAAAATATGGAAGTTTTAGATTTTCTACGAAAATAAATATAATAATATTTTCATAGCTTTAAACACTAAACAAAAAGGAAGGATTACAAGAATTTCTTTTTCCAATTTTATATGAATGATTTGACACACAAGTACTGTGTTCTATCTACATATAAATACTAATTAAACCTATGGATTTATATATGCATGTCCCTGCTATACATATAAAGTCATCTTCCATAAATATAATACACATTAACCAATTAAGGACAACCAATTCGGCACTCACTTGATAAGGATATTTTTCAGTTGAACTATGATATTTTTCAGTTGAACTATGCTTCAAACATCAATTGAGATAACATCAAGTTGAACTATGCTTCAAACATCAATTGAGATAACATCAACCAATCTGGAAATGTAGTTCTGAGAGCTTAGTGATCAAAGAAACATAATAGCCAAGAAAAAAAAAATACCACATCAAAAAGAGTGATGAAGTTTTGATGAAAAAAAAAATTAAAAACTATGCAAAAGAAAAAATAAAATTATATATTACAAAATAGATGGGAAAAGATTAAAAAAAAATAATGATAGAAAAACCTTTGGAAGAACTTGCGAGAGTGAGCACTAGAAGAGAAATTGATTTCCTGGAGAGGAGAGGAAAAACACAAATCGATTTTCTAAAATGGAGGAAACATAAACCAAGAGAAGTGGGAGATAGAGTTCCACAAAATAAAGTTAAGGATAGGGAAGAATGATTTTGAATTAGGGTTAAAATTTGGAAAACAGAAAAATTGAAAAGAAGGAAGAGAAAAGTGAATGAGGGAACCTAAAATTTATGTTATTTTATAACCGAAACACTGTCTCTAAATAAATTAACAATTTTATATATTAAAAAAATTGGTGACTGAATTTAGCTACCATTCCTACTTTATGGCTTTACTAATTTGGTAACTAAATAATAAATATTAATTTACTGCTTATAATCCTCATTAGTCTCTAAATTGGTCTCTAATAGCAACTAAAATTTGAGGTCACAAAATTCAGCTGCAAAATCCTTATTTTCTAATAATGTAGAGATTATAACTTACTTTAGCTCATGACCTTCTCTTCTTAGAAATAGTCAGTCAACAACCAAATAGTAGTAGATATAGGAAATAGGAATAGGAGGAAGTAAAAGATGAGGAAAATTTTTATGCATACCATGTTTATCATTTATTATAGGAAGTAATATTTTGAACCCCAACAATAAGTAAGCAAGCATTTTGAGGGACTAGAACATTTCCCATTTACTCAAAAATAAGTGAAATTTCTAACACATAATCAAGGAAGCCATGGAAAAGTGATTGAAATAAAAAAATATGACTACCCGAGCTAATGATAGAGGTAAGAACATTTTTTAACCAAGTCCTTTAATTGATGATCATAACAATATTGTGAAAGTACTCTTTGGATGGATCTCTCTTTCTATATATATATAGAGAGAGAGAGAGGAATAAAAGTAAAATTACGTTGCTAAATCAGATTGAGTTTGGGATCCTCTTGAACATGAAAAAATCTAGGATAGGCAACCAATTGTTTGGAGCATGGATCAAGCGAGTAAGGATACACCTTCATGTGGACAACTTATCGATCCTGATAAGTGATGTGGTATCACACCCTTATAAAAAAAATCATACATGAGACTCACGCTGTATGGTTTTGTCCCAAAATAAAGACCTCCTTTTTTTTTTAACAATAGGTCCTTAAACTAAACTTTCTTTTTTCTTACTTGTTGGCATTTTAATTTTCAATAAGTTTAAACTTGACTAATATAATATATTGGAAGATCAAAATATACAAGTTAATATTTTTCATTGATTTAATGTTTTGAAATTCATGAGATAATTTGGTCTTTACAATATAAGTTATGCTTTGCTTGAATGATGTGAGAAATAGAAACAAAATCAACAAGAGGGATAAAATAAAAGGATAAAAAATGAGTGGAAATAATGTTACATGTGTGAACCAAGCCCCACATTAGTTAGTTTAAACAAGGAGGGGAGATGTCCCTTTTATAAATAGAGGTTTAACTTTTGAATAAAAATAATTAGTCAAAGCGATTATATGCACTCAAGAGAATTTAATTGAGTTATTGAGTGTACATAAAGGTGAAAACAATTTTCTATTGTACATAAAGGTGAAGATTTTGGCTATATCAATGTGGAAACAATTTGAAGATGAAAGTTAAGGGTATTGGAAAAGTTCGCTTGAAACCTTACAATGGTAAAATCCAAACTATTCCCAATGTAGGATATGTACCTACTATTACTGTCAACATTATTTCATTGAGTGAAATGACCTTACATGAATACAAATATATAAGAAATGGAAAGATATGTAAAGTATATAAGGAACACCACTTGATTCTTCAAGAAAGAAAATGTAAGAAGAATATTTTCTATTTAGATGACCACTTCTTAAAGCAACTGAAATAGAAATGAAGAAAAAGATTGAGAAACAAGTCCAATTTTTAGAAGAGATCGAGACATTTGAAAGTTTGATTCAAGGAAAAATTTATTATGTTAGTCATATCACATATTTGTTAGTTTAATAAAGGAAGAGAGATATCTTCTTATAAACAAAGGTTTAACTTTTGAATGAAAATAACTGCACAAAAAGAGTCTATACATCATGATGCAATTAAGTTATTGGATAATACGTTGTAGTCAAATATTCATAGTGAAATTAATTTTATTCTTTTCTGAGTTGTGAAAATAGGTTGAAATAATCAAATAATGTTAAATTTATATTCTTTGTTTATATTTTATTTATTTGATATCGTATGTTTTTATTGGATATCATTTAGTGCTCAACAAATAAAAAAGAAAAATAAGTTGTTTAAATTACTAAAGATAGAAGAAAAAGAAAATAAAAGAAAAACCTCTTTTTATTTGGATAGATAAAAAAATATTAATAGTATACATCATCTTTTATATAATTTAAAAAATTAATTTAAACTTAAAAATTTTAATTTTTATTTATATTATCCTTTATTAATATTATAATTTTTATTTTTATTTTTAAAAATTTTAATAATTAAAAAATACTTTCACTTTCAATTCTTATCATATGAAAAAAATTATAAAAATATTAATATTATAAAAATTAATTTTTTACATTAAATAATAATTTAAATAAAAAATATTTAATTTCTTTATATCCTAATGATCTTTTCCTTTCCAGTTCTTTTATCCAAACATGCTATCATACTTTATTTGTTTGGAGAAAACTTAAAAAAAAAGAATTTGTTTTAAAAATTAAAAAAAAGAATTTATTTTTAGAATTTAGGATAAAATGAATTTATTTTTAAATTTTACATAAATTTAATTTTTCTACTTTAATTTATTTACCTTTATTTTATATAAAAAAATTAAATTTTATGAAATTTACAAAAATTATTTCTCTCTCAAAAGAAGATAAAGTAGAAAGCGACTTGTTTTTTTATTTTTTATTTATTTTAAATTATTAAATAAATTTTTAAAAAATAAATATTATATTAATAATAAAATTATTTTTTTTAAAATTATATAAATAAAAAATTATATTATTAATATTTTTTCACTTTTTTTTTTATTTTAATCAAACAATTTATTCTTTTATTTTATTTTTATTTCAATTTTTATCTTTTTATTTTTTTCCATAAATTTTACCCAACCTATTTTTTATATCGTACAAACGAATATCCTGTTGCAACGAAACATCATTTTCCATTGAAGGGATCATTATAGATGTGAAAAAATATCATGTCCAATTCAGCTAAATTGAAAAAATGTCGATATAATTTTATATCAAAAAATAATATTTTTTTCTTTTCTTGATACAGTTTTACCCAAATAAATAAAACCATTAATAATAAAAAATTAGGTAAATCTCCTAATTTGTATAACATATGGGACCCACCTTAAATGCCAACCAGCCCACGTGATATGGCAGTAAAGAAAGAGAATGCGCGTACGTGTACTGATGGCTACAGTAATTGTTAAAAACAACGTGCCGAAGCAAATCTGGACACTTAAAAACAAAGGACACCGTGTTTCGTCAAAAAGATTATCAGAAAGTAATAAAGGTTCTTTCTTTGCCAGCACTTGTCAATAATGCACTGAATCGACTCGTTACCTTTTTCTGGATCCTTCGCCTATGTCCACATATCATGATTTAAACAGTGAAGAAATGATATTGTTCTTTCTAGTTGTAAAAAAGTAATAAATTTAATTTATAATGTTAAACTATTTAATACACTTTTCAATTAAAAATTACTTAAAAAATATAAACAAACATGTCTCATACAAACTAAAAGAAAATTATCTTCCTTGACTTGGAGTTTATTTTCAATGTGTTTTTAAAATTTTAAAAATATTTTTAAGATAATTTAAATTATATTTATTATGATAATTAAATAAATTAATTAATATTTTTTATGTTATTCTTGTTAATTTTTAAGATTTTATTTCTAATTAAAGATATTATTATATTTAATTTTGTTAATAAAAATTTTAAAAATAAAATAAATAATTTTTTATTAAAATATTATTTAAAATTTAGTTATAAAATAATTATAATATTTTTAGTTACAAATATTATTTATTTATTTATGTTTTTTATCAAGCAGTTGATAATTTTTTTAAATTTTTAATAATTTATATTTAAATATAAATAGATGTATATTATTAAATATATGTATGCTAATTTTTTTATAAAAATAAAAAATAAATATTTTAATCTAAAATAAAAATTATTTATTAAAAATATAATTTTTATTAAAAATATATCATAAATAAAAAAATCAAAAATTTTATAATTAAATTTTTTATATAATTTTTTAATACAAATATATAAATAAAATCAAATTATAAAATATTATTTTTATTTTTAATATAATAATTTAATTTAAATATTAAAATATTAAAATTTAATCTAAAGATTATATTATTTTATCTTTATTTGATAATGTAATAATTAGTTGTATCAAATATTTTTATTTAATTAATAAATTTTTTTACTTTCAATTTTTATCTAATCCCTATCTTTTGAACTTCCATCCAGATTTTTAGATTTCAGTTTATTAATATTATCTCATATTTACTTGGACTAATTTTATTGCCTATTTAAGACAAACTAGCTCCATTTGCATTTCGCTTCCAACCCTCCCTTTTTCAATCCTTCTTGAAACTCTGTTACTCTCAATACTCATACATGGCTCGTTCTATGCCGTTGGTTTCAACCATTTTTGTCTTGCTTCTGCTTCTAGTGGCCACTGGTAGTTCTTTCTTTACTAATACCAACACTTGTAGTTTGTTACGATCTTAATTAACAAGCTGTTGGCTACACTATGCATCACCCTCATGTGTTACTTGACATAATCTTGATCAAACTGAGCATGGATTCCTTAATACTACACTTATTGTGATCAGTCCTATTAAAGTTCTTGACTTCTATCTTATGTATACATTTTAAGTATAAAATCTTGGAGCGAGGGCTTTTAATTATAAAAATGTTGAATAATAATTGTATATAAAAATATAAGTTTATTTTATTTTCTTGTCTTTTGAGTTCTGAGTGTGTGGTATATATATGAACTTGATTGGTAGTGTTTACATGTGTTGCTTTTATGACCTGAGCAGAGATGGAGCCAACAATGGTGGCTGAAGCAAGAACTTGTGAGTCTCAGAGCCACCGCTTCAAGGGACCATGTTTGAGTGACACCAACTGTGGTTCTGTTTGTCGAACTGAACGTTTCACTGCAGGACATTGCCGTGGCTTCCGTCGCAGATGCTTCTGCACCAAACATTGTTAAGAAATTGAGAGTGATTTTAGAGAAATCTCTGTATAAGATGATAGATTAATCTATCTGTCATCTTTCTGGTCATGTTGCCTCATGTTTCAGAATAAGTTTGCTTTTCTCTTGTTTTGTTTGGTTAGATCTTCTAATGATACCATGTGTGAAGGAATGATGTAATCTTTGTTCTTAATTTAATAATTTAATAATATTCTGCTAAATTTTATTTGTTACTCATTTTTACGTGGTTAGAAAGAGAAAATATAAAATATTATAAAATATAATTGATATTGATAATTTTTTTAAAATATTTATTTTTAATTTATTTTTAAATATAAATTTTATTTTTTTTATTTATCATATTTATAGATATAAGAATATATATATATATGGATAAAAATAATTAATATTTTTTTAAAAAAATTAGAATAAAAAGATAAATAGAAATAAATTTTTTATTTTTTACAGATAAAAAGAAATAAAGAAAGTATAATTTTTTATTTTTTCTATTTTTATAAGAAAGAAAAGATGTATAAATATTAAGAAATATAATTAATTTTTAAAAATCTATTTATTTTCTAAAAATTTAATGTAAAAAAAGAAATAAAAATATATATTTTACTCTTCTGGACAAATAATAAGAGTAACGGGAGTAAAAAAAAATTTTGGTAAAACATATTTAATCGAAGGAGACGATTCTTGGCGTATGAAATCTAGAAAAATAAAGAGCTTGAGAAAAATTAAGTCTTAGATCACAGTAATTGGTCTGAACGGATTGAACAATTCTTTTATAATTATAAGAAAATTTCTCGAGTTTGATGTACCGTGGCTTGTGAAATAATGAAGTTTGAGCTTTGGATTTTACGTAAAGATCAATTTTAGAAATTTAAAAAAGTATGAAGTAAGTTAATTTTTTTATTTTTAGTTTTAATTGCAAATTGAGTTTGTCATCGCAATTTGTTTTCACTTCATCTATAAACTCAAGTAAATGGAATAACTTTCTTTCACAATTCGTGTAACAGTTGGTCTTCTTTTTAAAACCAAGTTAATTATCTGCTCAACGAGTTTTTTAAAAGTGTGTTTAAAACTTACTTTTTTTAAAAATAAAATTCAGTCAGTAATAAAGTGGATGATGCTCTTTTCCTATTATCACACCAGAATTGGAGACGGATGGAAATTCTTGCAGCTGAGAAATGTAGTAATATCCGATTACCAGTTGATTATTTGGACGATAGAAGAAGAAACAGGGAGAGAGAAGGTAAATAAATACGAATAATGTTGATAATTTTTTAATTAAAAATATTTTTTACTTATTTTTAATTTAAATTTAATTTCTTTTTATCAAAAATAAGGTTGTCCGTAAGATTCCATAATACATTTTTTAAAATTTAAAAGTAATATATGAATTTTTAAAATTTTAATTGAACTTATATTTTTATTAAATTACAGAAATTAATTAAAAAAGACAATAAATAATATAATTATAAAAGATATTATAATTCTTTTATATAAATTAATATTATTTTTAAAAAACAATAAAATTATTAAACTTTATTTTCTTAATTAATATAGTTCTTGTTGTAACTTTTGTGCAGTGCAATTCATACACACAAGATTTTTTTTATAAATTTTAAGTTTTAAAATAATTACTTTCATAATTTAAATTTAAAAATTTTACCATATAATATTTATTTTAAATTTAAATAAATTATTCTTTAATATCTATATTTTCATATTAAATTTAATTTAAAAAGTAACTTTTAATAATAAGTTTAAGATATTTTTAGATATAATAGAATATTTAATTTACTATAATAAAATATTTATTATTAAAATAAAAATATTAATAATTAAAAATTTTAGTTTTTATATATATAATACATACAATTCATAAATACCTCACTTGTTTACTTAATTTTTTATATTTTCATTGATTTTAATATTTACAGACTTATTTAAAAGTTGAAGAAAGTATAATTACGTCTTTAAAAAATTTGAAATATTTCAATATTTTTATTTTAAAAGTATTATATTTAAATAAATAAATTTAAATTTTTATATTTAAAATTTTTTATTTAGATGATAGATTTTAAATTTATTAAATTTTAAATATTTTATTTAGATTAAATTATTTAATTTTTATTATATAAAAAGTTTACATTTAAAAAATATTTATAAATTTTTTTTAATTTTAATTTTATATTTTTTTATAAAAAATTTAGATATATAAATATTTTTATTATATAATTTATTTAAATAAAATAATAACTTAAATAATATACATAATTAAAGAATAAAAAATATAATTATATTATTTGGTGTTAAAGATATTATGTTTCATATGTAAAAAAGATGAAAAAAAAAAGATAAGAAAGAAATCAAAAAGATCAATAAAAGAAAGAAAGATTAAAGCAACACAAAAAAAACTGTTGTTGATAAAAATCAGTTAATTTTGAAAAATTTTAAAATTTTTTATTTTAGTTTGTTAAAATACTTTTTTAATATTTATAAAATTTATAATTTTTTACATAAAAATATCTAAACAACAAATTTTAATTTTTAAAATTTTAAATTTTTTAAAAATTGAATTTTATTTAAAATATTTCATTTAAATATAAGATAAATTATAAATTTTTATCTTAAAAATTAACTCTTTTTCGTAAATAATATTATAAAAAATCTTATATACGTAAATAATATTATTTTAAAAATAATTCCTATAATAATGTTATAACAGTACTTTAATGAACAATTGATTGAATTATATATATATAATTTTTTTTTGCTGTAGAATTGTATAAACGCATATATTAATGCATTAAATATAAATTTTAAACAATACTACATTTATGAAAAAAGTGTTGTGTTTAAGTTTGTATGACAGAGGAATATTCTATAAAGTAACATACTTGATGCTTAAAATTTAAATTTTAAACCGCACTAAAATTTAAATTTTAAATCGTATTTAATGTTTAAATTTCAAATTTTAAATCGTGCTACATTTAAGTTTGTGTGATATAGTGCCAAATTTTAAGCTGCATTAAAATTTAAATTTTAAATCGGACTTAATGTTTAAAATTTAAATTTCAAATCATGTCACATTTAAATTTCGCACTTAATGTTTAAAATTCAAATTTCAAATCGTATCATATTTAAATTTGTATTAGATAGTGCCATATTTATTAACGTGTTCAATGTTTAAGATGCATTTTCGATAGTGTCACATTTATTAACGTGCTCAATGTTTAAGATATATTTTCAAATGGATTAAATGAGTTAGATTTTTTTTTTATTTGAAGAAATATTATATAAACGACATTGTAGGGTTATTTGTAATTTCCTACATGTCCAGTTTGACTCCTTAAAATTGTGAATTTCTTTACTATTTGAATTTTCTAAATTATCTCCTATCAAATAAAGATTAATAATTAATAATTAAAATTTTAATTTTTAAAATAAATATATTTAGAAATATATGTGGTTAAATTAGGTTAGAAAACATACTTTATGATATTATGTGTTATTTTTTATTAACTTTTTTTATGTTATATTTATAAAAATTAGATTAAAAATATATTTATAAAATAATAAATAATATAGTAAACCATAATAAAATTATAAAGTAAATTTTAAATTTTAAATTTTTTAAATAATTTAAAGTCATAAAATATTAAGTAATATAATGAAATTAGTATATATGATAAAATTTTATTATTTAAATTTATTCAATAATTAATAAAAAAAATTATAAATTACATTAAGTTGTAGGAAAATTTAAATTTTAAAATCTAAAATGAAAAGGTATTCATCAAATTTTAAGTTAAATTAATTAGGTTAATATATGTTATAAAATTTAATTATTTAAATTTATTTAGTAATTATTTTATAAAATTATACGTTAGGTTAAGTTGTAGTTAAGTTTAAATTTTATATTTTATATTTTAAATTTATAAATTATTCATAAAATTTTAAATTAAGTTAATTATATTAGTATATGTGATAAATTTTTATTATTTAAATTTATTTATTAATTATTAAAAAAATTAGAAATTACATTAAGTTGTAGAAAAATTTAAATTTAAAATAAAAGATATTTATTAAATTTTAAATTAAATTAATTAGGTTATTATATATGAATCTGATAAAAAAAACTTGCGAGCTCCATTCTAATAATCAATTGTAATATTTTCAATCTTTATTTTGTACCTCGATTCTGGTGCATATTAAATCATTTTATGTAATCATCTAGATAATAAAACATATGATTCATTCCAATCATCAAAGATACAGGATTATTTTTTGTTTTACAATTCATACTTTTTTATATGACACCTTATACGTATATTAATTACATATTCTTTCTTGAATTAGTGATTACGAATATATGGTTCTTCATTTACTGTACCTAAAAAACAAAATATATAATTATAACTCCAATTCATGTAATACACTATAAATAAATCTTAGTAAAATATAAATAAAATGCAGGAAAAATACATACTCAATACGCATGAACAAATGACGTCTGAGTCCAATTTGTTGTGGTCTTGTGAGAGAGAAGGATTCACACAATTATGTTGACCTCCTTATGTTTTGATACATGTTGTGCGTTTACTATGCATACAAATGCACCTATCAGTATAGAAAGGGGTATTTAAAACCCTTAATATCGTTCCCACAGAGATTATTTTAACAATCTTAAAAAATAAACAAAAACCAGAAAAGGGTTTGTTTAGAAATATTTAAAGTGAACGAAGAAAAAGAACAAAAGAAAAGTAAGCGATTTAAAGACAAAAGGGCACAAATACGAGTTTAAGTATGGAGAGACATGAGACTTTGGTTTCCCTTATAATTTTACCCAATTTCATCCCAACTCCCTCACGAATGATTTGAGTCAATTGCTAATCATCCGTTCTCATTCTATTACTACCCAATGATCATGCAATAGCAATATTCTTTCCCTCAAGTTACTACCCCCAATTATCATGCAAGGTATATAATTAAGATTAAGAGAAGTATAAAGAACATGCGGATTTGTTAAATCAATAACTGATTAGAAATCAAGGATTTCGATTGATTCTCCAAAACCCTTAGATTCTGTTTACCTTATAGTTCCGTTAATTAGGCAATGGTACGATCTCCTATCCCCTAATTAACTTAGAAATTAATTCTCATTAATTAATTATGCATAATAAGGAAAACACAATTGAATAGGAATACACAATCATTCATAAAAAAGAAAAGGGGTTCAATTGGTTACATTATAAGTTTCACCATAGCCCCATGGTTTGGGGATTAGTTACACATCGAGAGATAAGACAAACAAAAATATACTAATCCAACAAAACAATCCATAATCCTAATTTTAGAAAGAGAATGACAAAACCGTAGTGCTAGCAAAGCTAACAATAGGACGTTGCAATGATAGGCCTAAAAGTGGTGTGTCTCCAGGGTAATGATAGGCCTACGTACCGGAGAGTGGTGTGACCTTTGGAGCCTATGATAGTGTCATATGATGTAGTAGAGCCTCCCTTTTATAGGCGTGGGTTAGGATTTCAATGTGGTGGACCGGGCTTGACTTAGCCGCTTCCTTAGCCGTCGCGACCAATCTACGTAATCTTCTAGCACTGTCGGGCTGACGTGTCATTGTCGCATTAGATGTATTATCTTTTTATGTTTCTTTTACCCTCTATTTAGTCCAAAACTTGCCCATTTTCGAATTCTTAGCTTGCATGACCATTCCTATAAAAATAAGGAAAATTAGGTATAATTACAATTAAATAATCATAAATTATATTGTAATTATAACTAATTTTCTACAAATAAATCAACATAATGGTGGTTTATCAATACACTATTTATTACATTTTTTTATACTGATGCTTGCATTTGTCATGGACAACCAGTGAAATGATTAGGGACAACGAACAGAAATACATGTCTGGGTCGATTCAATAACAATAAGTGTTTGGTGCACCTTTGTTGAGTAATGTTTCAAAGCCAACTGCACTTTTTCTTTACCATCAAATTGTAAACCAACAAACAATTCATCTCCAACAACCTAATTCAGAGATACATGAGTTGTATAAACGTTCATCTCTTTATTTGGATATTCTAACAAAATGTTTGTGTAATGAGAACTACTACTCCAAAATGGCTAGGGATGGAAGTGAATAAGACCATCTCACAAGGGCCTATGACTCGACTCGTTTAAAGTTTAACTTGGCTCGACTTGTTTAAAAATAAATAGGCTTAGACTTGTTAAAAAGTATTTTTAGATAAATAAGCCAGACTTAACCTTATAAAAAAATCTATTTAACCTATCTAGGGGTTTATTTATCTTTATATATTGTATATTATATTTATTTTAATATATTATATTTGTAGTATTAATATATATATATATATATATATATGTTTTAGGCTTATTTAATGATCTTTTTATCTTGTAAGCGTTAAACTTGCAAACCTTTTTAATCAATCATCTATATAGGCTTTGAGCCTGTTTATTGATCTTTTTTTCAATGTAGACTTTTAAACAGACTTGTAGGCATTATAGGTTTTAAATTAGTTCAGGTCTTGACAGAAAAAAAAAAGTCTTTAATAGGTAACAGACTCAGACTCCGATCTCAAAATTTTTAAACAGGTCATACTTGAGCACTCAAATTCTAGCTCGACTCACCTTATTTCCATCCCTAAAAATGGCAAACCTTTCTTTAATATAAAAATATTGGTCGCTCACTAATTTCTTACTTTACAAAACATGCAATTATCTTTTCACGACATTTATTATAACACCATTACCTAATTCAGTTCTTTCTTGAACAGATGCACCAATTGATGTAGATGGAATATGATATGAACTTGGAACTCAAACTCAATTCAATTTGTTCTTCTTCATCATCATTACCATAATCATAATCATCAAAATTTTGCCAATCTAATTCATTATCATTTAAATCATTCTCTTTTTTATCTGCACATTCATCTATTGCAGATAAATAATAATTTTCACCATCATCTTCAAATAAGTTTATAACTCCTGCGAAATATTAACTTATTTAATTTTTTTAAAAAAATAAATCTAGTAATGCATTTAATAAATAATATATTCAAAAAAAATTCTTACTTCTTAATACAACTTTATCATCTTCGATAACTCTTATTCTTGAACTACTGCATATATCAACTTTAACATATGAAGTACATGCATTGTTGTTGCTCAAATGTATTGATAATGCATTTAACATCTTCATTATCATTGATTTAAAATCCATTATATTTTATTTTCTCAAATGAAACAAAAAATCTGCCCACTAAAGACGAAATTACTTGATTTGGTAATAATTTATATTTTAAAATTTTTTTTCCTCTTGTTCTTGTATTCTTACCTACTCAATAAAAATTTGCCTCTTGTTCTTGTATTCTTACCTACTCAAATTGATTTTTACTTTCCTTTAAAAGTGAGACTTTTTTTCACTTTCAAACATTTTACCATTATAAATAATAATAATAATCTTATCCATATTAACGAATAATAAATATTAACTTCTTTCACAATAATAAGAATAATTTTTCACAAATACAAAATTAACTATCCAATTTTTTAAACAAATTCAGACCACATATTATACTAAAACCACGTATTAATCTTCCTCCCACACAGATAAATTTTTTCCTCGTACTAATTAAATTCATACCTGGAAGCAAAATTTATATATATTTATTACATATTTTAACTACGTTATATTATTTTTAAAAAATATATAACTTATAATATTATGAGTTATATAATTTTTAATTATTTTAAAATATATGATGCTTAATATAAAGAATCACACATATAACTTATAATATTATGAATCATATAATTTTTAATTATTTTAAAATATTGTGCATAATATTAAACATCACATATAAATAAAACACATATTATCATTCATCATATGTATAATACATAATATTATACATTTTATCTATATATAACACTTAATATTATACGTCATATATTTTTACTTCAAGCATAAAAAGATAAATTACATAATATTATATTACTTAAAATATAGACATAATAAATAATACATCAAAGATATTATTTTGATCTAAAAAATATTTTAAAAATATCATTATTTATCTAAATAAATTTTAGTATTATTTTAAAAAAATGTCGAAAAATTAGTGTAATTATAAAATTTATAGAATAATAACTTAATAAAACAACATTCAAGAGGAGAGGAAAGAAGAACCAGATAACCTACGAAACATTCACGTGTGTAGGACGATTTGCCACGTTTGGAACTAATTTGCCAAATCCGCTAAATGTGTTACTTTGTCTAAGACTTTACATCATCCTATCACATCCATGCCTGCCAACTCGTCTTTGAATGAGACAGATGATAGATTGCCTGTTGCTTGTTCATTTATTGAATTTTATATCTCCACACCATCGAAAGTGGAAAGAAATAAAAAAGTTATTTACATACTGTTAAGGTAAAAAAGTAAAAAAATAAATTTATTTTTCTCTATTTGATGATTTTATAAATTGATTTTTAATTTTTTAAAAGTTATTCTTTTAGTCTTTTATTTAGATTTATTTTTCATTATTTGATAATTTTAGAAATTAATTTTTAACTTTTAAAAGTTATGTTTTTAGTTTTTCATTTATTAATTTATTTTGTAAATTTATCATTATGAAAAAATTAATTTATATTATTTTAAATAAAAAATTAACTTATAATATTTTAAAAATAAAAAATATATTTTTATTATTTTAAAAATTAAAAATATATTTATTAATTAACTCAAGATAAAAAATAGATATACTTTTATATAAAGAAATAAAAAAATTATATAAAAATTTATACTAAGTAATGGTGTTAAATTTAAGTAAAAAAGTAAAAATATTCCTTCATTACTTTTTAAAATACGTATATTTACTTTTTATTATGTTAAAGATTTATTCAATTTTGTAAAAGATTAAAAAATTGAAAAAAAGTTTTTCTATTTTTATTATTTGAGGGGGAAATTTTATTTTTGATTAAAATAATTTTTTTATTAAATTTTTTTGAATGAAAAAATAACTTTATTATCATGATATAAATTCAAAATTTATTATTTAATATTATCTAATTATTTTTAAATAAAAAATTATAATCGTTAAATTAAAAATATGTATAAATATAAATGAACGTGAAAAATATACAAATATTAAAAATTTTTAAAAAATATATATTAAAATTTTAATATTTTTTATTTTTAATTTTTACTAATTCAAACGCAGTCTTGGTAGATTAGACTGTAATTTGATGTTGATTATATTATTTATTTTAATTTAAAAATAATTTAAATTTTGACAACTGAGTTTATTTAAATAATAAAATGTTATCCCATTTAAATTTTTATCTATAAGATTCAAATCTAAAATTTTATTTAAGATAAATTAAAATTATTTTATTTCTATTAATAAATAATAGTTAAAAAATTTCATAAAACTAAAATTAAAAGAATTTATGTAAAAATTTTATATCTAAAACTCATATAGGTAAATGGAATAAAACTAAATTCTAATTTGTGGTATGTGGTCTACATTAAAAAGTTTATTAACATATGGTATATGATAAAATAAAATAATTTTTAAAATATTCTTAAAACATAAATTTATATATTTTTTAAAATAGTTGATGAATCTCACACTTATAACTAATTTAACGCGTACATATTTTTAATTTTACTAAAATTAATTTTATTCAACACAAAATTATTTTAGTCATACAAAAATTAAACTAAACAATATAATTGATTGTGTATTCTCATTTTATTAGTAAAAATTTAATTAAAAAAATAAATCAGAATAGATTAAAATTACTCTAAATAAATTTAATTTATCATTTAAATTTAAGATTTGAATATAATTTATTCATCCGCTATAGACATTCTTAAAATATAATTTAAATTTTTTAAAAGTATAATTTAATATGAAAGCTTATTTTTACAAACTTAGTTTATAATATATTTTTAATAATTTAATAAATTATTTTTAAATAAGTTAAATAAATCTAACTTTATATATAATTAATAAATATAAAAGTTAAAATAATAAATGACGTACAATATTATAATGTTTTTTACTATTAGTTGATTTAATAAACCTAATCATTTTTAATGAATTCCCCAACAATTTATTTTAACAATTTCTCTAGTTATATATGTACAAGTTCTAATCAAATTGGATGTACCAATATGTTGTTTTGTATGGATAAAATAAAAAAATAAAAAGAAATAAATATTTATATTTTTATTAGATTAAAATAAAATAAAATAAATTATTTTTTAAAATATAAATATTATTATTTATTTAAATTATTTATTTATTTATTTTTATCATATTTATTTTATTATAGTTTAATTTATTTAAGGTTTGATTTATTCTAATTTATTTAATAAAAAAACTAGATTTAAGTGATAAGTTTAAAACATGATACTTATTTAGTAATATGTAAAATCAATAAAGAGCATTTTTATAAAATTATTAAGTGTAATTCAATAATTGATGAACTTTTGATATTTTAAGTAATTTTTAGTAGTATAGTATTTTCTATAATTTTTATGATTAATTTTTTAAATTTTTAAAGTGTTATTCATTCATTGGGTTAATCATACTTTTTAAAGAAACAGATAAATAAAGTGGTTAAAACATTATGTCACTTTCATGTTGTCCAACACATTCTGTATTAACTGACATGACATCCTAGACAACACTATAAAAAATATTTTCTCTCATTCTTTGATAGATATAGATGGTTGGAAAATAAAAAGCTCTGTATAATTATCTTTTGAAATGACTCTTGAACTGAAGGATTTGTAGATTTTGAGGGGATTAAAGTGTAAAATTCATCAAGTTTCATGGAGTTTTGCATGATTTTTTCTTCTTCTTTCCATGTTTTTTTTATTTCTACCATGTATGACTTGATTCTTAGTTATAGAAAAAGGAATCCTAATCCTAACTTTTGTGTAATATGAACTATTTCTTCTAATGCAAATTTATTTTCTTTAAATTGACTGTTCTTTTGTGTTCTTAATACCTCTATAAATTGATCACTTGTAGTTAATTTTATTTTTTAGTTCACAATTGGAAAATTGAAATAGGAGTTGGAATTGAGATGAACAACACAATTGAAGAGAGTATAGGGATAGAGATCAACAATTCTAGAGCCTAATGCTTCCTATAATTAAGAATTTATAAGGAATTAGAGTTTTTAATTTGGGAAAAAAGAGTTGGTGAGTCAAGAATTTAACTTTAGCTATTCTAGTGAATTTAATATTCAATTATACTTTTAAAACTTAAATTAGGATGATAATTTAGGTTGATCATATGAAGGTTAAGTAAACTATAACCTTAGCATTTTAATAGATTGATTCTTTCCTTATACTTGCTATATTATTTACATTTTAATTCTTCTATACTAAATTTTAAATTTTCTATAAAATAGTTATTCAATAGTTATCATATAAATTTCATTCTTTCTACCCTAGTTCATTTTAGAAACTTGCTTATTAAATATAGAATTTATAGTTCATATCTCATTTAAATTCATATAAATGTCAATTCTTTTATATTGTTAGTCTAAATGGTAGAAATATTGAAAAATCAATACTTAAACCAAATCTTTGTAGGAATGATACTCTCATCATTTACTCTTAAAACAACATGGTACACTTGCCATATATTTTTTTACCAACACTATAGTTCTAAAAAATCTTAAATTAATTTTTAAAATAATTTATTAAATTATTTAAAATAAATTTTATTCACACATTCAAATAATTTTATTATAAAGTAATTTTTAAAAAAATTAGATTAAGTAAAAATGCTAAAAATAATAAATCATTATTTTTAATAAAATTCATTTTAGTTAAGCAAACATGACATACGTTTTTAAAAAGAAATTTTTTAAAGGAGAAGTTCTTGCAGCTCTTAACCCTAACCAAACTCATATAAATTTCTTATGTCATTAATTAATAACTGTTAGATTGTTAATCGTTAGAACGATATGTAACTAATTCTATTTTTCATTATGTATAAGTTATATTTCATTTTCACTAAGACATAATACACAATGTATCCTTTACAACTTTTATCGTCGACTTATACAATTTCGAGAAAAATCATCTTGATTAACTTGACTTCTATTTTTATTTATCAATTTAGGAAGTAAAAATAACTTTCTTGGAGGTTTTTCACAATCATCTACATACGGCATATGAGATTTCAAGGAAAAGATCATAATAATAAGAGAGAAAGGAAAATAAAGATTATGACTTCTTGATTTTATTCCATAAACAAGTCAAAACATAATATTGTTTAAAGTTAAGACTTACAATATAAGTGTAAAATTAAATGTAAATTATGGAAGGAATTGTAAATTGATTACATCTTCTGGTTCTCCATACTTTCACTTCACTGGTTTTTGGTTGCTCCCTTTGCTTACCTCTTTTTATATAGTGATACTTAACTTAGTTGTTATATCTTTCGCAACTTTCATTACAAATACACATTTGTAACAGACATGATTGACCACCCTTGCATAACTTCTCTATATTTCCATTTGCTCTGTAATTGCTACCATTACTCACCATCATTATCTCTTAATAGCTACTCGAACTTATTCAATATCTTAATTTGTTTCATGGTGGCATGCTCCTATCACTATCGACTAACATCAAACATAACCTTAGAACCGCATCAAGAACATACTCTTCAAATCATATTGATTAATGACTTCAACAGCTATGATCTTGACTAACACTTTTTGATAAACATTGAACATCTCACTAGTTAGGTTCAAAACTTGAGATTTTCTGGCCTAATAGATTCCTGATAACTGTATTCTTGTACATTTATTTTCATTTTGTATTAGGTTTAATTGGATTTAAGTGATGTCTAATTTTATCATTTTGAGTGATTTTTATGTTATTGGACTTCATTGAACTTAAGTGATAAAATTGGTTAATTTTCAAATTTTAATGTTTCTTGACCTTTGTTCATTGTGCAGGCCATATCTTAGGCTATAAAATTGATATTGAAGTGATTTCAGAGGCATTAGAAAGATGAGACAAAACCCTAAGATAACATGTATTCCTATATGGTCCAACCTTAATGGATCATAAAATTATTTGGGCCAAACCGTGACTCAAAGCTCCTATCCAGACAGCTCAGACATGTTCCAATAAAATGAACATATCTAAGGCCATAAAAATTATTTTTAGATGGGGTTAATTTCTGAAGCTCAAGGTTACCATTGTCTACAACATTTGTTCATAAGGTCCCATATTTCATGCATATTGTTAAATTCAAACGACAAATTTCAACAAGAATTCAAGTGCAAACCTAGAAGATCAATGAAAACAACTCAGATTTTATCTTTATTTTAAATGTTGAATTTGAATTGGCAAACTAGGTCTATAAAAGGGGAAGCCCTTACACATTGTACAAACACCAAAACTTATTCACAAATTTTCAATAAAGTTTCAATTTTTATTCTGGTTCTTCTTCTTCTTATTTCTATCATAAAAAGTTTCATGGAGGGCTAATTTCTTTGGTTGGCTCGTTGGTTTTAATTCTATAAGTAAGAGATTTTGAGGTTTTTTAATTGATTTTTTGTTGTGATTTATTTTTCTTTCCCTTTTATACGTTGAAATTGATTGTAATGATAAAATTAGATGCTTAATTTAATCTCATCTTACATGACGCAATTCTAAAACTAGGGTTTGCTTAATTCTCTAGTTTAAAAGTAAAAAGGGATTACGAGGTTTTCTATAAATTTATTGATTTCAATTCTTAAAAATTAATTTGGGGACTTTGGGTAATGCTTAATTATCTGATGTCATAACCGGGGTCACGATGAACGACAAACAGAAAGTGTTTTGGGAAGAAAAATTATTTTCAAGAAAAGTGAAGTCGGCACCAAAATTTTAATTTATTTTAAAAGGTAAAAAAAGTTGGAAAAAACCCTTTGAAAAAAAAAAGATTCAAAGTCTGGGAATCGATTACGAATAAGGAAGATATTAGCACCTTATTCTCCATTCTAAAAGAAAAGTACCCTTTACTAAATTGTGTAACTAATTGATCCTAAATTTAAACAAATGATAAGGTCCAGGTGTACAACTAAGTGATGTAGAAAAAAAACTAGACAATTAGACAATAGTGAATAAGTAGTAAAAAAAATATTTATTTACACATGAGAAAAAACAAATTAAATATGTACACAGAATAGCCTGACAGAAATCTAAATTCTGCTCCTACGTATTCTCAGGTGCGATGGGAAACTCAAGGCAATGTAGTTCTATATTTAATGGTTCAGAAATAAGTTACGGATACTTTTAAGAAACATTCAAATTGAAAATTATATTTTGAAAAGAATGAGTTTTATAAAAGAAAAAAAAAAGATAGTAGAAAATATTCCTGTTTAATTTTTCCGAGTACACATATGCACAAAGTTTAAGACAAACGTAGGTTGCACTTAAACTCATACAATTCTTTAAATGCCATAAGATAGAGTAACCTATACATACGCATCTAAAGTTTGTTGCATGAGATTTAAAATTAAGTTCCGAAAATAATAAATTTAAATTCAATTTATTTAAAAGAAATTTTTAGCAATACTTTGAAACCCGATATGTACAAAGTTTAAGACAAACATAGGTTGTACTTAAACTCATATGACTCTTCAAACACGATAAGATAAAGTAGTCTATACATATGCTTCTAAAGTTCATTGCGTGAGGTATAGATTTAAAATATTTAAATTAAATATATAAAATGATAAATTTAAAATTAATTTTATCTAAAAAGAAAATTTTTAGTAATACTTTGAAACCCTATACTCATAAAGTTTAAGACAAATGTAGGTTGTACTTAAACTCATACGACTCTTCAAACACGATAAGATAGAGTAATCTATACATATGCATCTAAAGTTCGTTGCGTAAGATTTTCTATTTAAATATTTAAATTAAAATAATTTTATTTAAATATATAAAAAAATGAAAGAAAAAAATATTTCTTAGATATATTATTATCATATTTTAATTCAAAATTCAATCATAACAAATAAATTATTCAAGACTTATTTTATAATTTATATATACCTGGAGAAAATTTGGTATATTACTATCATATTTTAATTTAAAATTAAATAATAATAAATAATTTATTCAAAACTTATTCTACAGTTTATATATACATAAAAAAAAATTTGGCTTCACCATCCTTTATCTTGAGATATAATAATAATAATAATAATAATAATAATAATAATAATAATAATAATAATTTTTAAATATATATATATATATATATATATATATGTATAAGAATTATTTTATCTTTTTTAGTTTAAAATTGAAGCAATAAATCTTGCAAGATTTAAGAAAATAAATAAACAAAATATATATTTATTTTGAATTTATGTATAAAATATGTTATGAAATATTGTTATTATAAATTTATTTTACAAAAATATTTGTTTTATTGAGAGGGAAATATATTTAGTTTTTATTGGGCCTATTTGGGAAATTTGAACCCTACATCCATTGGCTCATTTTTCATTTGGGCTCGTTTTTTTTGTTTGTTTTTTGGGCTCAAACTCGTTTTTGTTTGAAGTTTGTGATTAGGCTCATTTTTTTTTTGTTTTTGGGCTCAGACTCGTTTTTGTTTGAATTTTGGGATCAGGCTCGTTTTTTTGTTTAAAGAAACCCCAAAGTTTTTTTCAAAGTTGTTTTAATCCTACTAAAAAAAGAATGGAAAGTGCAATAGCTAGGAATCGAACTTGTGCTCCTAAAGAGCCTCTACCAAGGTAACCACCAGGCTAAGCGTGTATTCATGTTTAAATACTTCCTAATTTTATTTAAATATTATCTAAAACTTTGAGGCCCATTTTAAAAGCCCTTTTACTCCTAAATGAGAATGAAATCCAAACAGTAAGGTTAAACAAAAAGGATTAGGGTTTGTGATAAAATGAGGGGGGAGGCCGCTTGAGGGAATTGACGTCGCAGCCATGAGGGGGCTGCCATTGCGGCCATGAGAGGGGGGGGGGGGCATCGATGCAGCTTTGAAGGAATGGGAGCGGAATGGAGGAAGGTGCGGTGACTCTAAGAGTAATGAAAGAAGAGGATTACTGCTTGCGGTGTAGATGAAAGCTCACGGTGGCCAGAGGTGGTTTCCGGCAACAGCCTCGGAGGACCATGGGTGAACATCTACGAATTTCTAGGTAAGGACTCTGACTATTTTTTATTCTTAAGGTTAAAATCCACTTAGCTCTAACATGCTCAAAAATAATCAAATTTACATTTTCAAGTTTATAGAAATCGTTACTGAACTATTAAGATAAGCAGAGATCAATAAGTCATGAACTTACATGGCTTGTGATAGTTGTATTTGAAGAAAGGATCCCAGTTAGCAGAGATATCAAATTCTTTTTGAGAGTAAAAAAAAAATGCCTCCGAAAAAACCCCTGCTCCCAAGTTTTTAAGGTCCCATTTTATAATCAATGTTTTTTCAAATTTCTGCCCCACGAAAGCTTTTTCTCACTGCATTTTTGTATCCATTATTTTGAGCAATCTGATTTCTTAAACTGCAACCACCTAACCCTTTACCCCTGTTGCACTTGTGTGTTAAAATGCTTTTTGATTTTAGAGTGTGTTTTTCCATTTTTGGGCACCTCTGACCTTTGTTGGTTGTTGCCTTTTTGGTTTGTTTGTACCCTGCAATACTGTGCCTAGTTTGTTATTTACTTTCTCTTTATTTTTTTTAATTCCTGTAAGTTCTTTTTTTTTAAAAAAAATGTATTCACAGTTGCCCCTCTTTACTTGATTCTTAATGGATGACATGAATAATAAAATTATTCAAGTTATTGTAGTAAGTAACAGGTAAAGATGTGAATCATTTTTTTTTTAACTTTGGAGATATCAAACAACTGGTATGAGACCTAAGAGCATGCCAACACAAATGTCTTGAAATTTAAAAGCAAACAAGCTCAAGGATCTTTGAATTTAAAAAAACAGATAAGCAAGAGAGCCTTGAAACATAAAAAGTGGATAGGCTCGAAGGCCTTTGAATTGAAAAACAGATAAGCACGAGGGCCCTAAACATAAAAGCAGACAGGCACGAGGGCCTTACAATTTAAAAGAAAATAAGCACAATGGCCTTAAAACAATAAAAGTAGATAGACTCAAGGGCTTTGAAAATTTGAAACATACAGGCACGAAGGCCTTGAAATTTAAAAGCAAATAAGCACGAGGGCCTTGAAACATAAAAGCAGGTAGACTCTAGGGCCTTGAAATTTGAAAAAAAACAGGTTCGAGGGCCTTGAAATATAATAGCAAACAGACTCGAGGGCCTTGAAATTTAAAAGCAAACAGACACGAAGACCTTAAAATTTTAGAAAAACAAGAGGCCTGAAAACCTTGAAACATAAAAGTAGATAGGCTCGAGGGCCTAGGAACATAAAAGCAGGCAGACTTAAGGGCCTTAAAATTTGGAAACAAGCAGGCTCGAGGGCCTTAAAATATAAAAGCAAACAGACTTGAGGGCCTTGAAATTTAAAAGCAAACAGGCATGAAGACCTTAAAATTTTAGAAAAACAGAGGCATGAAAACCTTGAAACATAAAAGTAGATAGGCTCGAGGGCCTTGGAGCATAAAAGCAGGCAGACTTAAGGGCCTTAAAATTTATTTTTTTTAGAAATTCACAAGCACGAAGGCCTGGAAATTTAAAACAAACAAGCTCGAGGACCTTGAAATTTAAAGCAAATAGGCATGGGGGCCTTGAAATTTAAAAGAAAACAGATGCAAGGGCCTTAAAACATTAAAGCAAATAGGCTCGAGGGCCTTTAAATTTCGAAGCAGACAAGCATGAAGGCCTTAAAATTTAAAACTAAACACGCACGAAGGCCTTAAAATTTTAGAAAAAACATAGGCATGAAAACCTTGAAACATAAAAGCAGATAGGCTCGAGAGCCTTAAACCAATAAAAGCAAGCAGGCTCGAGGGCCTTGAATTAGCTAGAATAAAAAATGTTGACTATTTAAACCTTTTTTTTTAATCCTTTGGCTCCCCAATGCTTCGAAGATGGATGATGACTCGCTTGACTTCTCATCTCAAACATCTTACAACTTGTTCACCAATTGGAAAGGTGGCTTTCCCTATAATTAGTTTGCTTCCATTATTTTAGCTCATTAAATTTCAGTGACTTTTGACAACTGACGAAGTAATTGTAAAGCTTATCAAATTAAATGGTAAATATTTATTTTCAGTATACGTTCATAAAAAAAATGCAAATTAGACTAATGATAGAGAGTGAAATGGAAAGATCATATTTATATGGGGGGAAATTATGTTTACAACGAGGATTCTGCTAGAGGGAAATAAAGGATTATGAAAGGGAGGAAAATCGAAAGAGTACAGATAAGTGAAATTCAGCGAAACCTAGAGGTGGAGTATAATTCAAATAAAGCTAATGCCTCATATCCATAACCTTGAGCATCTCAAAACCTACTGCTTTCAATCCATTTTCTCCAGTTTATGGTTCAAAACTCACTACTTTCAATCCATTTTGCCCCAGTTTGCAAGTCAAAGTCATTCTAGGTTCTTCCTTTGAAGTAAGTTCATTAGTTAACCCTAATTTTTTCCTGAGTCGCTCTTTCGAGTTTTCAACTCAGCGGGCCTCTAACTTTTGCCTAGGTTGCCTATTTGGGTTTTCGACCTAGCGAGCTAAATTTTCATTTTCTTCATTCAATTTTTTTGGACTGCCTTTGTTTTAGGCAAAATATTTTTTTACTTCGTCTGAGTTTATGAGATTCAGAAAATCCTTCCCATCCATATCTGCAAGGATCAAAGCCCCTCCGGAGAATACTTTCTTCACCACATAAGGCCCTTCATAATTTGGAGCCCATTTTCCTCTGAAACCCTTATGAATTGGAAAAATTTTCTTTAGCACTAGCTCCCCTTCATGAAATTCCCAAGGATGTACTTTCTTGTCGTAGGTTCTTTTCATCCTTCTTTGATACAATTGACCATGACACAAAGCAACTAGCTTCTTTTCTTCGATAAAGTTCAATTGTTCAAAACGGGACCGAACTCATTCTGCTTCTTCTAAATGGGTTTCCATTATGACTCGCAGTGAAGGGATTTCAACCTCAACAGAAAGTACTGCCTCCATTCCATACACTAGAGAGAAAGGGGTTGCCCCAGTTGAAGTACGAACTAAAGTTCGGTAACCATGCAACACAAAAGGAAGCATCCCATGCCAATCCCTGTATGTTATCACCATCTTCTGAATGATCTTCTTGATATTTTTATTGGCTGCTTCTACCGCCCCATTCATCTTTGGATGATAAGGAGAAGAGTTGTGATGTCCAATTTTGAAATGATCACAAAGTTCCTTCATCATCTTGTTGTTTAGGTTGGTGCCATTGTCAGTAATAAGTTTGCAAGGAAGACCATAACGACATATCAATTCCTCTTCACAAACCTAACTACAACATTTCTTGTCACGCTGGCATATGAAGTTGCTTCTACCCATTTAGTAAAATAATCAATTGCTATAAGGATGAAGCGATGACCATTGGCTGCCTTGGGTTCAGTGGGACCAATAACATCCATTCCCCACATTGAAAAAGGCCATGGTGAGGACAAAACATTTTACTGCGTAGGTGGAAGGTGAATATTATCAGCATAGGTTTGGCACTTGTAGCAAGTCTTTGCATACTTGAAACAATCATTTTCAATGGTCAACCAATAATACCCAGCTCTTAAAATCTTCCTAGTCATTGTATGTCCATTAGCGTGGGTGCCAAAGGATCCTTCATGAACTTCTTTAATAATCCTTTGTACTTCGATGGTGTCGATGCATCTGAGAAGAACCGTGTCATGATTTCTCTTATAAAGTACATCCTCACTTAGAAAGAAACTCATTGTCAGTGTCCTTAGAGTTTTCTTGTCATTTTCAGAAGCACCGGGAGGGTATTCTCTGTTCTTGATATATTGCTTGATATCATGATACCATGGCTTTTCGTCTGACTCTCCCTCTATTGTTTGACAGTATGCTGGTTGATCATGAGTTTCCATCCTTATAATTGGCATATCTCTGGCGTGGCTTATCTCGAACATTGATGATAAGGTGGCTAAGGCATTGGCCAACTGATTATCTTCTCGAGGAATAAGATGAAAAGAAATCCTCTCGAATTGTTGTATCAATTCTTTGATGTGAGCCTGATAAGGGATTAATTTTTCATCTCGAGTTTCCCATTCTCCTTTTAGCTGATGGATTACCAGAGCTGAATCACCATATACTTCTAGGATCTTAACTTTAGATTCAAATGCCAACTGGATCCCCATGGTGCATGCCTCATATTCAGCCACATTATTTGTATAATCAAAGCATAGTCTTGATGTGACAGGGACATATTTTCCTTTTGGGGAGATTAATATAGCTCCAATCCCATGTCCTAAGGCATTGGAAGCTCCATCAAACATTAATCATCGTTTTTCTTCTTCAGAGGGATCTTTCTTGTCAAATAATGCCATTATATCTTCATCAGGAAACTCATATTGCATTGATTGGTAATCATTCACGGGTTGGTGTGCCAAATAATCTGCCAAAGCACTACCCTTGATGGCCTTCTGAGTGACATACATAATGTCATATTCTGACAATAGTACTTGCCAACGAGCGATCCTTCCAGTAAGAGCAAGCTTCTCGAAGATGTATTTGATTGGATCAATTTTAGATACCAACCAAGTGGTGTGACTTAACATGTATTGCCTTAATCGATGAGCAGCCCATGCTAAAGCACAACAAGCTCGTTCTAGAAGAGAATACTTGGCCTCGTAGTCAGTGAACTTCTTATTTAAGTAGTAAATGGCATGATTTTTTCTTCCATATTCATCATGCTGACCTAACACACAACCCATGGATTCATTGGACACAGTTAAGTACATAATAATGGGCCTTCCTTGGACTGGTGACACCAAAATGGGAGGGTTCTGTAGATAATACTTGATTTTATCAAACGCCCTTTGGCAATTATCATTCCAGTTCATGGGATGATTCTTGCGCAGCAACTTGAAGATTGGCTCACAAGTGGCAGTTAACTGTGATATAAATCTGGCAATGTAATTTAACCTTCCCAAAAACCCACGGACTTCTTTCTCTGTACTAGGGGCTGACATTTCTAGAATTGCACGCACTTTATCGGGATCAACTTCTATCCCCTTTTGACTCACAATGAAACCTAACAGCTTTCTTGATCTCACGCCAAAAGTACACTTAGCTGGATTCAGTTTGAGTTTAAACTTCCTTAATCGCATAAATAACTTATGCAAATCTACCACATCATCTTCTTCACTTTGTGACTTTGCAATCATGTCATCTACATAATCTTCAATCTCTTTATGCATCATATCATGAAACAAAGTCACCATAGCCCTTTGATAAGTTGCCCTAACATTCTTCAATCCAAACGGCATAACTTTATAGCAAAAAGTCCCCCACAATGTAATGAGCGTCGTTTTTTCCATATCCTCAGGTGCCACCTTAATTTGGTTATATCTAGAAAAACCATCCATGAAGGAAAATATGGAGTGTTGAGTTGTGTTGTCTACCAAGACATCAATTTGGGGTAAAGGAAATTCATCCTTAGGGTTAGCTCGATTTAAGTCTCGATAATCCACACACATTCGAACCTTACCATCTTTCTTAGGAACTGGAACAATATTTGCAACCCATTGTGGGTATTTTGCAACTGCTAAAAACCTAGCATCAAATTGTTTTTTTACTTCTTTAATTTTTAAAGACATTTCTGCCTTCATTCGCCTAAGTTTCTGCTTAACTGGAGGGCATTCTGGTTTTAGTGGCAATTTGTGCTCCATTATGTTGGTGTCTAACTCGAGCATGTCTTGATAAGACCAAGCAAAAACATCTTCATACTCACGAAGCAAGTCTATCAGCTTTTTACGGTCATCCTTCCTCATGATAGTTTCCACCTTGACTTCCTTTTTATCCTCTTCAGTTCTCAGATTTATAATTTCAACTGTCTCTTCATATGGCTTAATTTCTTTATTCTCTTGTTCCACTAGCCTTAATAACTCAGGGGAAGGTTCTCACTCATCATCATCCTCATCCATTTCAGCTTGATTGACGGGATTATCAAAATTATAGAACGAGATATTAGTGCTATTATTTTTTAGGAAACTAGTTTTGGATATGTTTTATTCAAAATTTGGAAAAGAAAAGAGACAATAGTGAACAAAAGAAGTATGGAAATGATGAAAGTAAGAAAGTGTACAAAATTAGATAGAATTGAAAATGCATTTCATTGATTAACATATATTGATAAAAACATGTGCCCAACGTACAAAATAAGCAACCTAAGGTTGTGGGCAAAGCAATAGTTTTAGCATTACAAAATTACTTTGATGTGGCATCAAAAGTCACTGGAAATTCGATGATCTCCCAATTGCTTAGCTCCAAGTTAGGAGGACAGGGGCGAACCAAACCAAATCTTTTTTCATCTACTTCATCTTCGACAACTGCTATTTGATCAGAGAATGTTAATCCGACACTACGGAAGCTTTGATGGATGTCACAAATAGGGACCCCTTCATCCTTTGGCCTTCTATTTTGCAATCTTACCAGTCTCTTCTCTATTTTTTCTATTGTAATTTTTTCTCGATCCTCCTTTGTAGGTTGATACCCCAAACAAAATCGATTCTTATTCTCACAGGGTTCTAGCAGTCCCACCTGTACTTCTTTGTTTCTTCCCAGACCTTTTTCCGTGCTGATATCTCTTCCTTATCATAATCTTGGCCATCATTTTGGATGCTCTTGACAATCGAGGCCTCCTCATCAAATTTCCTTCTTTCACATAAGAGGCATTTGCAATCTCAAGGGATTGGAAAGAGGTTTCGAGCGCTTCTTCGGCTGCCTCAATGTAAGGAATCGAGGGTGGTTTAGAGACCAGCATGTCTTCTTCGACAAAAATGACTATTAACTTATTATCCATTATTAGCTTCAACTTCTGATGTAGTGAGGAAGGTACAGCTCCAGCCGAATGAATCCACGGTCGTCCTAGAAGGCAACTATATGCTGGGAGAATATCCATCACTTGGAAGGTAATATTAAATGTGCATGGTCCAATCTAAATCGGAAGCTCAATCTCTCCATTCACTTCTCTTCTAGAGCCATCAAAGGCTTTCACCACCATGGCACTAGGCCTCATATGAGACCCATCAACTAAAAACTTTGAGAGGGTGGTCTTTGGCATAACATTTAGAGAGGAACCATTGTCCACTAAAACTCTTGCCAGAATATATCCCTGACACTTCATTGAAATATGTAGCACCTTATTATGTCTGGTTCCTTCAGTAGGAATCTCATCATCAGTGAATGTGAGGTAGTTGTTAGCTGTCATATTACCAACAACACCTCCAAGTTTTTCAGGTGTAATATCGTGGGACACGTGAGCTTCATTTAATATTTTCAACAATAAGCTTCTATGTGATTCAGAATTCAACATTAAAGATAGAATGGGTATCTTGGCAGGCATGCGATTAAGCTGGTCAATCACAGTATATTTGCGCTGTTTGATGAGCTTCAAAAACTCATAGGCTTCTTCGTTAGAGACTTCTTCCTTGTATTTTCCTACTTTGTCTAACTCTTCTCTTATTTTCTCTTTTCTTTTTCCTTCTTTTGTTGTTTCCTTCTCCTTCCTTAATTCTTCAAGTATATAAACTCGACCACTTCTAGTCATTCCACCTATCCCAGCAATATTGGCAATAACAGTGCTTTGGATTTCACTCTTCTTCTCATTGTTGGCTGAAACATCCACATCATATCGCCACGGAACTGCTTTGTTGTCTTGATAGGGGAAATGCATAGGCATTTGTATTGTGATCAGTTTTGGCCTAAGAATCGGCATATTTGGATCTTTCTTAGTATAATGGATTACCAAAGGTTTTGGGGTAGTTGAGATCTCTTTGATTGTAGATACCTCATCCTTCTTGCTCTCATTATTGATTTAGATCAAATGGGCATCCATCAAATCTTGCAACAACTTCTTAAACTTAATACATTCTTCAATAGAATGATTCTCTTTTGGGTGAAGTGCACATGAACCTTCTTCAAAATCTTCTGTAATGGCTAATATCATGCCCACCTTAACAAGTTCGCGTAGAATAGTTTTCATTGGGATCTTAACATCTGCCACCTTTCTTATGATTACCTCTTTCAAGCCTTCTTCTAGCGAGTTGACTCCTGAGCTTCCATATGGGGGTAAAAGATTATTACCCATGTTAGGATTATTTACTTGAAAGGTCAGCCATTTTACATCAATCAAGCTTTGCACTTTGTACTTCAAAGGATTGTAATTTTTAGTAGAATGACCTATGGCTCCTGAGTGGTACTCACATTTAGCATTTGGATCAAATCCCCTTGGATAAGGTGGTTCAACCACTTTTCCTAGGCAAAGGGTAACTAAAGAGTTACGAAGTAAGTAAGGTAAAAGTTCAGTGTAAGACATAGGAATTGGGTCAAAACGGGTTAGTTTTCTTTTTGTGTTATTTGCAGGTTTTCTTTGGTTTGTGTTTGAGTTTTGGTTCCATGAATGAGATTGGTTAGATGGCATGCGAGACCATAACTGTGGTTGGGAAATGGGAGCTGGGTTATGGTATGTATGTGGTTGGATAGGGAATGGTGGGCGATATGACATCATATGAGGGTATGGTGGGAGAGGTGGTGATTGTGAAGCAGTGGCAATATATGGGTATGATATGTAAGGAATTGGATAAGTTGGTTGAAAATTGGTTGGTCTCGAGCTTGAATGACGTTTAGTGAAGTTTCCTTGATCAAAAGTTACAACATGGGTCTCTCCATCCTTCTTTTTTCCATGCATAACTACAGGCTTCTTCCCATTATTCGCTCCTTGTGAATTATAAGAAATCTTTCCATTTCTCATTCCATTTTCCACTATTTCCCCTATCACGACCTTATCGGAGAAGTTCGATGATATACTACTGATCATCCTATCATAGAGGGGTGATTGAAGAGTATCAATGAACATAGTAATCATTTCTTTCTCTGGCAATGATGGCTCAACTTGAGCAACCATTTCTCTCCATCGTTGAGCATACTCTTTGAAGGTCTCAACATCTTTCTTTGACATGTTTTGCAGTTGCATTCGGTCAGGAGCCATGTCTATATTGTACTTATATTACTTCAAAAATGCATCAGCAAGGTCTTTCCAACTGCGAATGCGAGTAGGCTCAAGGTGTGTGTACCAGCTTAATGCTACCCCAGTCAAACTATCTTGAAAAAAGTGGATCAGCAATTTATCATCATAGATATGGGAAGCCATTTTTCTACAGTACATTATCAAATGGTTCTTTGGACAGGTAATCCCTTTGTATTTGGCAAAATCTGGTACCTTAAATTTTGGGGGAATGATTACATCAGGCACAAGGAAAAGATCAGAAGCATCTCCAAGGCCAAAATATCCTCCTCCTTCGATGGCTCGCAATCTTTCTTCGAGTATTTGCAATTTTTTGTCCGGTTGGGCTCCCTCGATAGTTCTTTGTGGGAAAGTGGGTGAAGCATGCGTGTGATTACTAGAAGTACCAAGGTGGGAGGGTAATGGTTGGGGTGTGTTTTGAGGGTTGCCTAGTGGGTTGGTTTCTTGATTAATGCTTTGGTGTGGTATAGGACCACATGATATAAATACTAGTATGAAGGATTGTGCCTAGGTGTTTTAAGTAATGACTGGTGGATTTTCTTGTGGTTGAGGATGTGGAGGATTAGAAGCAGGTAAAGGTATGATGTTATCTTGAGGGTTGGAAGTTATGGGTAGGATGTAACCAATAGGAAGGCCGTATGGAGGAAATTTTTATGCATGAGCTTCTTGTGAATTAGGATTTGAATGTGGTATTGAGTGGTTGGTAGGGTATGGAGCGAGTGGTACTCCTGTTGTTGGAGGGTTGTAGCTTTGAGCTTGTGTTGGGGTAAAACTCGATGGATGAGAATGAGTTGCTGTTTGTTCTCCATTTCCAAAAGGGGCCCTTTCTATTTTCCTCTTTTCCAATGCCTATAACATCTCCATCATTCGTGCCATTTGCTCCTTTAGCTGGTTCATGTCATCCTTCAAACCTTCCTGTGCTTGCTCGAGTTCATCCATAATTCTTGTTTGGGTGTGTGTCCTATAAGGATGCCTTAGATTATGCTTTGCCGTTATAGTTGTTTTCAATTTCTGGAAAAAAAAACTTGGAAAACATTTATTAGAAAGGAAAATATTATTTTTAAATTAAATTATAACTCTACACCTTTGAAGGATCTTGAAACTAGTGAATATATTTGAATCTTTCAAAAGAAAGTTGGGTTGAATGGAAATTAATATGCGATCAACAATGAAAGAAAAGACACGTTTCATTCCATACTGCAAAGCCAACTTTGTTTCGAATTGCAAAAGAAATTACAACATCCTTCGATTGATAGATACAAAACATTGTAAATGAAAAGAGGCAATCATCCTTTCGTAGCTTTAGCAATCATCCTTTTTCATCTCCTCAAGACGTTCTTTGCAAAAGCGAATGAAAATCCTGATATCCTCGGAAGTGTCAAAAGGATCCATGGCAATATCAGCATGCCTCAACAGATATGGTAGGTCATCAATTGCCTCATTGGCTAAGAGAGCCAAGTCCATAAAGCGTCGCATCCATTGCTTAATGATACCATCCTTGCTCTTCAGTTGGTTATCCATCTTTTGCATAGCATCTTGGTATTCTTGAGTGGCTCTTACCAATCCCTACTTTTCAACATTTATCTCCATTTCGCATACAGCTGCTAGGTCATTTATATGTTGTTCCGTCTCAACTATCTTCTCTTGTAGATTAGACACTTGTTTCAAGGCATTTTTTCACTTTCCTTTGTTTGGATCAACAAATCTTTCAACTGTCTCTTTGCTACCAAGGTCTTATCTCGTTCCTTCCCTCTTAAACCTAATTCTTTGTTGGCTGCATTAAGGCAACGTTTCCTTTTTATTCCTTGTTCTCGCTCCATGCTTTGCTACATGCAAACATCTTCATAGGCTTGTCTCCTCTCACAAATTTCTCTGTTTAAAGCGGCGCATGCTTGTTATACTTCTAAGAGTTATTTCTCTATTTTTTTTATTTTTTTTTCTATCATCTCAGCTAATTTCTCCATCAACTCTTTAACCTTTTCATCCTCAATGACTTCTGCTTGGGCTGGCACGCTCATTATTGGGACCCTAAATGGCAACTTAATCTGCTGAACTCTTTCTTTGACCCATTACCGATAACTTTCCTTCACCGAACAACTTCTAACTCCTAGTTCCTTTCCCTTCCACATAACTTTTCCCCAAGCTTTGTGCACCATTTGGAGCAGATAAACATAATCTCCATCTTCATAATAAAAAATCATTGGACTTTTCAATTCTTCAGCAAGAGGCTCTAATATCGGATAAGCAAGTTGTCGTTGTCCCATG
Source organism: Canavalia gladiata (assembly GCA_037954105.1). NCBI lineage: Eukaryota > Viridiplantae > Streptophyta > Magnoliopsida > Fabales > Fabaceae > Canavalia > Canavalia gladiata. The sequence continues at coordinate 32,950,069 of CM075658.1, read as the reverse complement.
AATGGATTATAACTGATACACCCTCGAGTTCCCATGAGTGGGATGTTAGGAAATGTTCCACAATTGTAAATAAGGGTACCCCTCTGTTGCCATGATGGGTGCCATCTAACCTCTCCCTTAGTCAAGCTTGCCAAATGATCAGACCATTCTGAACTATTCTTGAAATCTATTTTGTACCTTATTATGTCGACAATTGGGCACTTAATCTCAATTGACCGCTTGAAAGCATGAGAAGTGAGCCATACATATAAGACAGATAGACAACACAAGATCCTTTTTTCTTTCCTTTCATGACAAAAATCCATGGTACAATAAACATCTGATAAGACAGTGACAGGGTTTTCCGATCTATGTTTGCGAGCCATGAACACATCTATTGCTGCAGATTCTACAAAGTCACTAAAGTTTTGAAAGAGGACAACTCCATAAATGGTGAGTGCTAAAACATCCATAAAGGTGATCCAGTCCTCATTTCTTTCCAAATGGCGTAGATGCTCTTCAAGATATTCTCTTATGAAACCTTTGAGTTTACCTTTGGTCTTGTAAGCTCCTTCTAGCTTCTTTGGAGACATTTTTATTACATTTGCTATGGTGTAAAAGGATGAATAGTGCTCTAGGCAAAGGTACGGATCTAGGTCTTCCAGAGACAAACCCAAAATTTGCTCAAACTCCTCCAACATGGGTGCCAATTGAAAGTCTTGGAAAGTAGAACATCTTAAGATGGGATCATAATATTGTGCTGAAGCTGTGATTGCATCTGCTTGGACATCTACCTCCATCAAACTTAAAATATTCCCATATCTGTTGGCAAAGGTACGTTGTTGAGTCGTATTCAGCCTTTTTCCAAATTCTTGCAAACTAGCAGTGTTGGCCTTCTTAGCACTCAAATGTAATCTTCTTCTCAAAACCACTGATTCTACCTTATTGTTGTTTGATCTCATATTAATTTCCATTCTTGCTTTTAATCTCAAAGTTTCACGATCTTTCACCTATAAGATAAACAAAAAAAATGAGATGATAAATTTTTTTGAGCAAAGTGACCATTATCCTTTAAATAAGCATATCGATGTTTGTAAAAAAAAAAACTTTATTTAAAGGATAAAAGATCACTATATGCCTATAAACTATGAAAGAAAATGTGCACTAATATAAACACCATGTGTAATGCTGATTTACTTAGGAAATTTATTAGAATGGATCACCAATTCACATGACGCTTATTTAAGTGCAAGAACCATGAAAATTACTAGCTTTCTCTGACCAAAACTTGTTTATTATTAAAAACTTCTTTTTTTTTTAGAAAAAACTTGAATCAAAGGCCAATAATTTTCAAGGTACGATATAAATGCTAATGTCATACTTGTGCAAATTATAAACTCCTTAAATGTAAAAGGCAAAGGTTAATAAACAAAATTTTTTGAATGAGCCCATAATTTACACTATTTTGTAAGATTATATGGTAAATAGGAAGAAAGTGTGCCCATTTGTGTCCTAATTAGGTCTCCTGAGGTTCTACACTAAGGGTCTAAGGCTTTCAAACAGGTGAAAAAATCAACATGGGTAGTCTCGTAAGCCCTACATTCAAGGTCACTAGAGCTAAGATCCAACTCTATAATGTTGACCACAATAGCAGGTAGTCTACTAGATGTGGGACATCGAGGTCAAACTCTAACTAGGATTTTCATGATTGTCAAACATGACGCATATCCAAAATGACACCACTATGAACCTCTAGTTCTAGGTTTCACTCGGACCCAGGTATAGGGCCCCACACAAGGTATGTGCTTATCTTGTGAGTGTCGTGTGTGTAGGGGCACATAAACCTTTCCATCCTAAAACCATAGTTCCTGCAAATAGACATGAAAGGAGCAACACATATAGCAAAATGAACGATCATCTATCCTGAGGTTTGCATAACAAAAATTTATTTACCAACAAACATGTGAAGAAATAAGAAAAAGAAAAACATAAGGAATAAAGGAAATAAGGATCAATCAAATTGCACAATTAAACTAAAATGGGTTTGACTCTCTAAAACAATGTCTCCAATGGAGTCGCCATCTGTCATAACCGGGGTCACGACGAACGGCGAATAGAAAGTGCTTTGGGAAGAAGAAATTATTTTCAAGAAAAGCGAAGTTGCCACCAAAATTTTAATTTATTTTAAAAGGAAAAAAAAGTTGGAAAAAACCTTTTGAAAAAAAAAATTCTAAGTTCAAGAGTCGATTATGAATAAGGAAGGTATTAGCACCTTACTCGCTCATCCAAAAGAACGGTACCCTTTACTAAATTGTGTAACTAATTAATCTTAAATTTAAACAAATGATAAGGTCCAAGTGTACAACTAAATGATGCAGAAAAAAACTAGACAATTAGACAATAGTGAATAAGTAGTACAAAAAATATTTATTTACACATGAGAAAAAATAAATTAAATATGTACATAGAATAGATTGACAGAAATATAAATTCTGCTCCTACGTATTCCCGGGTGTGATGGGAAACTCAAGGAAACGTAGTTCTATATTTAATGGTTTAGAAATAAGTTACGGAAACTTTTAAGAAACATTCAAATTGAAAATTATATTTTGAAAAGAATGAGTTTTATAAAAGGAAAAAAAAAAAAGATAGTAGAAAATATTCCTGTTTAATTTTTTCGAGTACACATATGCACAAATTTTAAGACAAACGTAGGTTGCACTTAAACTCATACGATTCTTTAAATTCTATAAGATAAAGTAATCTACACATACGCATCTAAAGTTCGTTGCATGAGATTTAAAATTAAAACATTTAAATTAAATTACGAAAATAATAAATTTAAATTCAATTTATTTAAAAGAAAACTTTTAGTAATACTTTGAAACCCGATATGCACAAAGTTTTAAACAAACATAGGTTCTACTTAAACTCATACGACTTTTTAAACACGATAAGATAGAGTAGTCTATACATATACTTCTAAAGTTCATTGCGTGAGGTCTAGATTTAAAATATTTAAATTAAATATATAAAATGATAAATTTAAAATTAATTTAATCTAAAAAGAAAATTTTTAGTAATACTTTGAAACCCTATACGCATAAAGTTTAAGACAAACGTAGGTTGTACTTAAACTTATACGACTCTTCAAACACGATAAGATAGAGTAGTCTATACACATAGAGTAGTCTATACACATGTGTCTAAAGTTCGTTGTAGGAGGTCTAGATTTAAAATATTTAAATTAAATATATAAGATGATAAATTTAAAATTAATTTTATCTAAAAAGAAAATTTTTAGTAATACTTTGAAATCCTATACGCATAAAGTTTAAGACAAACGTAGGTTGTACTTAAACTCATACAACTCTTCAATACGATAAGATAGAGTAAGCTATACATATGCATCTAAAGTTCGTTGCACGAGATTTGCAATTTAAATATTTAAATTAAAAGAATTTTCTTTAAATATATAAAAAAACGAAAGAAAAAATATTTTCTTAGATATATTATTATCATATTTTAATTCAAAATTCAATCATAACAAATAAATTATTCAAGACTTATTTTACAATTTATATATATCTGGAGAAAAGTTGGTATATTACTATCATATTTTAATTTAAAATTAAATAATAATAAATAATTTATTCAAAACATATTCTATAGTTTATATATACATAAGAAAAAATTGGCTTCACCATCCTTTATCTTGAGATATATATGTATAAGAATTATTTTATCATTTTTAGTTTAAAATTGAAGCAATAAATCTTGCAAGATTTCAGAAAATAAATAAATAATATATATATTTATTTTAAATTTATGTATAAAATATGTTTTGAAATATTTTTATTATAAATTTATTTTACAAAAATATTTGTTTTATTGAGAAGGAAATATATTTATTTTTTATTGGGCCTATTAGGGAAATCTGAACCCTAGATCCATTGGCTCATTTTTCATTTGGGCTCGTTTTTTTTTTGTTTGTTTTTTGGGCTCAAACTCATTTTTGTTTGAAGTTTGGGACCAGGCTCATTTTTTTGTTTTTGGGCTCAAGCTCATTTTTGTTTGAATTTTGGGATCCGGCTTGTTTTTTTGTTTGAAGAAACCCCAATTTTTTTTTCAAAGTCGTTTTAATCCTAAAAAAAAAAAGAATGGAAAGTGCAATAGCTAGGAATTGAACCTGTGCTCCTAAAGAGCCTTTACCAGGGCAACCACTAGGCTAAGCGTGTATTCATGTTTAAATACTTCCTAATTTTATTTAAATATTATCTAAAACTTTGAGGCCCATTTTAAAAGCCCTTTTACTCCTAAATGAGAATGAAATCCAAACAGTAAGGTTAAACAAAAAGGATTAGGGTTTGTGATAAAATGAGGCAGGAGGCCGCTTGAGGGAACTGACGTTGCGGCCATGAGGGGCCTGCCATTGCAGCTATGAGAGAGGGGGCTCAATGCGGCTTTGAAGGAATGGGAGCGGAATGGAGGAATGTGTGATGGCTCTAATAGTAATGGAAGAAGAGGATTAGTGCTTGCAGCGTAGATGAAAGCTCGCGGTGGCCAGAGGTGGTTTCCAGCAATGGCCTCGGAGGACCATGGGTGAACGCCGACGAGTTTCCAGCTAAGGACTATAACTATTTTTTATTCTTAAGATTAAAATCCACTTAGCTCTAACATGCTCAAAAACAATCAAATTCACATTTTTAAGTTTATGGAAATCGTTACTGAACTATTAAGATAAGCAGAGATCAATAAGTCATGAACTTACTTGGCTTGTGATAGTTGTATTCGAAGAAAGGATCCCAGTTAGCAGAGATATCAAATTCTTTTTGAGTAAAAAAAAATGCCTCCGAAAAAACCCCCGCTCCTATGTTTTTAAGGTCCCATTTTATAATCAGTTTTTTCAAATTTCTGCCCCACAAAAGCTTTTTCTCACTGCATTTTTGTATCCATTATTTTGAGCAATCTGATTTCTTAAACTGCAACCACTTAACCCTTTACCCCTGTTGCACTTGTGTGTTAAAATGCATTTTGATTTCAGAGTGTGTTTTGCCATTTTTGGGCACCTGTGACCTTTGGTTGTTGTTGCCTTTTCGGTTTGTTTGTACCCTGCAATACTGTGCCTAGTTTGTTATTTACTTTCTCTCTATTTTTTTTAATTCCTGTAAGTTCTTTTATTTAAAAAAAATGTACTCACATCTGAACATAAATTAATTCAAATTCTAGGTGTTATTCGTGTAGGAAATCATGAATTTAATTTCCGTTTGCTTGATTGAATTCAAACCAAATAAGAATTAAAAAAAAATTGTTTTAAAATTTTTTTTTGAAACTATGATAATCTTGCTTTTGAATTGAACTAACAAGTTAGTTGGTTTTTAATATTATAAAGAGTAAACTATCACTTTAGTCCCTGAGATTGTTATTCTAGTTTCATATTAGTCCCTGACTTAAAGAAATTAACTCTTTCATCCCTGACTTTTTAAACTGTGATTCACGTTAGTCCCTAGGGTCAAGTGCTGTTGACGGTTTGCTGATGTGTAACGTTACATAACGTTAAATTACAATGTGGCCAACCAGGTGGACCTCAAACACTGTCGTTTTGTGACACACATGGATTTAAACGTTTAACAAATCCTTGGAGGGAAAACACATTTTGGGATTGGCAGTTGCATTATTATATCAACTTTTGGAATGGGAGAAAGAAAGCAGTTCCTGAGAAGTGGTTGGTGTTGGTGATATTGAAGTGGAAATGGAACAGGTATTTGCGCCCATTTGAAGCATGAAATTTTGTGTGTTTTATGGACATTATCATGGGGTTTGTGTAGGTTAGGGTTTTTTGGAATGTTGGAAAATTGGGGGTAATTTTTTATGCAAACATTGGGAATGAAATTTTCGACATTGCTGAATGATAATGTTTGTTTATTGGAAGAGTGCTTTTCGTATGGTCCCAATTTTTATCTTTAATATATGAAATAGTTGTGGACCTTGTGTCTGATTCCTGACTGGTACTGTTACTAATAAAATGGTTGTGGTCCCCAAGTCTGTCATTTTTGAGTGTCTGATTGGCAAGAGGTTTAAATATGTATGTGTTTAAAGATGCCCCTGAGTCCCTTATCCTTAGTTGGTACGTGTTTTAAAATTCATTTATTATAGTGGTCATTCATTGTAAAGTTGATTTATTTATTTTTGGTGCAATACTTAACTTTATTTATACATCATGGTGGGAACTTTGTTGAGGAAGATGGAAGAATGAAGTACAAATGGGCAGTGTGGACGTTTGGGAGGGCTGTGATGAGGACACTTTGGATGTTTTCAGTTTCAAAAAATTTGGTATTTCTCTTGGTTATCATAATGTGAAAAGTGTTTATTGGTTGGATCCCAGTTTGAGTTTTCGTGATGGCATTAAGATTTTAGAGCTTGATGTTGATTTATTAAATATGATAGAAGTAGCAAAGATAAATGGCTGCAAAATGGATATCTATTTTGAGCATTATATGAATGAAGCTGCAGACACAAGTTTTGATACAAAGTAGTGAGGAAGTGGGAACTGAAAATTTTGAAACTGGTGATAATGTTAAGGGTGGAGGGTCTTTTGCTGATATTGACGCTGCAAATGGTGGACATGATGCATTTGTAGGTGGTGAAGAGGATGGTGGTAGGGCTGTTGGTGAGGGTTTAGTCAATGAAACAATGTAAGGGGCTGTGCAGTTAGAAACAAGCGAGCACGCTGAAAATGTTGAAGGTGATGATGAGGATATGCATGTTGAATCAGTTGAAGGTGGTGTTTTTGAAACTGTTGTGACAGGTTATCATGAGCAGAGAACTTACATGACTAGGGGGCAAATAAAGAAAGGCACAATAGAAGCAACCTATGCAAGTCGTAGTGAAGAGGTAAGAGAAATAAGAACAGGAGTAAGGACTGAAGAAAAAAGTGGTGAAAAAGTAAAAAGTCCAACGAGAAAAAAAAAGTCCTACCAAGGTATTGAGGGAGAAAGAAAAAAGTTCTGAAAAAGAAAAAAGTCCTGGAAGAAGGACAAGAAGTCCTGGTATGAAAGCAACAGAGAAAGGGAAAAGTGCAGAAAAGCAAATAAATCCCTCAAAAACAGTGGAAAACATAAGAAGAAGTACAAGGATTTCATAAAAATTTGCAGATAAAGAAAGAGAGAACTTGCAAACTCCTCACAGCAAGTCTGATAGCATCAGGGGAAAGGAAAACCTTGTTCAGGTTGAAGTTGGTGCTCCTAAAAAATCTCCCAAGAAGAAAGGAAAAGAACCAATGGTTCAGGTTCAAGCTAGTCCTCATAAAAAATCTAATGAAGGGAAAGAGAAAGGAAAACAAAAGGTTGTTGATGAAGGTAGTGGTGTGAAAAAATCTAATAAAGGGAAAGGAAAACAAAAATTTGTTGATGAAGGTAGTGGTCTTCAAAAAGCTGATAAAGGGAAAGGAAAAGAGAAGGTTGTTGATGAAATTAAGGGTCTTCAGAAAGCTGATAAAGGGAAAGGAAAAGAGAAGATTGTTGATGAAGTTAGGGGTCTTCAAAAAGCTGATAAAGGGAAAGGAAAAGAGAAGATTGTTGATGAAGTTAGGGGTCTTCAAAAACCTGATAAAGGGAAAGGAAAACATAAGGTTGTTGATGAAGTTTGATTCATGGTCTGATGAAATCTCTTATGATAGTGATGAGAATTTTGAGTATTTGGTAGAGGACGTATATGATGACAGTGATCATGATATACAAACTGTGCCTGAAAATAAAACTGATGATAGTGATGAAGGCCACTCATGGAGATCTGAAGAAATTAAAACTCCTATTAATTCAGAAAATGAAGAAATAGATAGGGAGGTAAACCCACAATGGAATGAGGAGTCAACATTTGGGCATATCCAGCTAAAACTTGGAATGGAATTCCCAACTATTCAATCATTCAAGAAAGCTGTCAAGGATTACACAATCTAGCTTGGTAGACAAGTCACATGGGTCAAAAATGACAAGGTACGTGCAAGAGCAAAGTGTAATGAGTCTAGCTGCAGGTGGGAGATTTTCTGCAGTTACAGTAACGCCCTTCATTGTTTTCAGATTAAAACTTTTCAAATGAACATACTTGTGGAAGAGTGTTTAAGAATAAGCAGGCAGATCAAACATGGGTAATTGGCAAACTGGTCAAAAAATTGAGAAAGGACAAAAACATCAAGCTTGAAGAGACAATTGACTACTTTAAACAAAGGTTTGGAGTCCATATTAATAAGATAAAGATATGGAGGTCAGTGAAGTGAGCCAAGTCAATTTTACAAGGAAGTGAACAAGAACAATATGCTAAACTATGGGACTACTGTAATGAGCTGTTAAAGTGGAATCCTGGATCCACTGTTAAGATGGAATCAACACCACAACCAGATGACCCTCCACAATTTCGTAGAATATACATCTGTTTTGATGGCTGCAAAAAAGGGTTTAAAGAGGGTTGCAGACCACTTATAGGGCTTGATGGAGCTTTTCTAAAAGGATACTATGGTGGTATACTTTTGTTTGCTGTTGGGCAAGACTCAAACAACCATATATGGGTCATTGTTTATGCTGTTGTGGATGTTGATAACAAAGAAAACTGGACCTGGTTCTTGGATCTGTTACATAAAGACTTAGGAGACCACGTGTAATATGGGTGGAATTTTATTTCAGACATGCAGAAGGTATCTTATTTTGCATGCACACTGTCTACGTAAATTGAACACAATGTCACTTAAAATGTTAGGGACCAAAATGAAACTTTTTAAATTTGTTAGGGACTAACTTCAGTTTTTTCACAAGGTCTAAGACAAGCAATTCAGGATGTTATGCCAGGTGCTCCACACAGGTTCTGTGTTTGGCATTTATGGCAAAATTTTTCAAAGCATTGGAAGAATAGAGAGTTGAGGAATCTGTTATGAGTTTGTGCAAGATCAATAGAGGCAAACCAATTCAATAGAAATATGAACACATTGAAGGTCACAAACTCAAATGCTCATGACTATTTGGCTGAGAAACCTAAAGAAGCTTGGACGAAGACATACTTTTCACCATGGCCAAAAGTTGACAATATTTGCAATAACAACTGTGAAGTCTTCAATGCCAAAATCCTAACAGCTAGGGAGAAGCCAATAATCACAATGTTAGAGGAAATTAGGGTGATGATATTCAACACCATCACCACAAACAAGTTGAAATTGGCTAGACACTATGGACACTTACCACCAATTCAGCAAAGCAGGTTGGAAAAATTGAAAAAGGAATCAAATAAGTGGACAGCAACGTGGTCAGGTAGTATTAGTCCATATTTTATAAGTTATGCTTATGTATGTCATACTTACATTATTGGTTGACAATGTAGGGGATGATGATGGGCACAAGTTTGAAGTCCAATGTTGGCCACATAACGTCGCTGTTAATGTAGGAATACAAAGTTGTACATGTCGTTTCTGGGAGCTGATAGGTCAATTGGTTAATTAGCTTTTATGTATAAATTCATTTTACAGCCATTAAATGATATTTGATGAAAATCTTAATCTCATTGTACACAGGAATGCCATGTGAACATGCAATAGCTGCCATTTCATATAAAAATGAGAGACTTGAGGACCATTGCCATGCATGGCTCATAATGGCCTCCTATGAAGAAACCTATTCAAATCATATTGAGGCATTTCCTGGACAAGAATATTGGGGCCATACAGATCAAACACCATTGGTTCCACCAAGCTTTAAGAAAAGACTAGGAAGGCCTAAAAAACAAAGAAGAAAAGAAGGCAGCGAAACAATTGTCACCCCACATAAACTTAAGAGGAAATTAAAGGAATTTACATGCAATGTTTGTGGTGAGCAGAATCATAATAAGCAAACATGCCCTGTGGCCAAGAGGAAAAGGCTGGAACAACTGCAATATGCTGGGTCAACTGATCATCCACCTGGGCCAGGACAGGGCTCTGCTGTTGGGCCAACTCAGATGTCTGCAATTGGGCCATCTGAAGAAACAGTTATTGGGCCAACTGAAGTATCTGATACTGGCCTAGGTGAAGTTGGTGCTAATGTATCTGGAGACACAGAAAATTTATCTGCCACCAACCTCTTCAGGCCAAAATTGACAATTAGGAAGGTAGGGTCATCATGTGCAATAGGTCACAAACACATGTTCCAAAAGATACTAATGAACCTCATGAAGGCAGTCCACATCCAAATTCTCCACGACCACACACTGATGCATCCAACACTGCTGCTAAGTTTATGCCAACACCTACCATAAGGGATCCAAGACATTAGTGATCATTGATTTCTGCACAATTCTTTTATAGGCCACTGATAGGCCATTAATTGACAACTGCTGGAACATGTTTTGCTTTCTATTATGCTTGAACATGTATTGTTTTTTTATGTTCTTTTTCTTTACAAATGATGTTGGTAGGCATAAGCCAACTGTGTTACTTTCTCACAGTTTATGTTAAGTAATGATTCTGACATTATGTTGTATTAATGATAGGCCAACTAATTTTGCAGTGCAGCTTAATATTCAACTACCCATGTATTAATCATTCTACTTTGAAAACTTTGAAAGAGGGTTAAAGGGGATAAAAACTGCAAGTTGTATCTTCTTTGCTGACAAAAATTACAAACTTTGAAATGAGTTAAAGGGGATAAAAACTGCCCTTATTCTATTTAGTATTTAATTGGTACATCCAAAATCACTTCAAACTGCAACAAAAATAGATAAAGCAACTATCTTTATCATTCATATCCTATCAAAGTTTTAACTCCAATGCAGAATATCAAATGTTAGTTTGCAATAATAATTAAGCAACAGATGGAATTTTTATGCACTGTCCTGCTAGCTTAAATATTCATTTTTATGCACTTTATTTGGTTAGAATATGATAATTTGAATGTAAAATCATAATAAAAAAGAAGGTGGAGAAATGACATATTTTTACAGCTTGGTAATGATGTTGTATGTAACAGAAGAACTTGCCCAAATCGAAGGTGATAAATGAAGGTGGTTTGGATTACTGAGAATATAAAGAAGTGAAGGGCTTAATATGATTGCAGTTGCCATCTATATTGCCCAGATAAAACTGGAATTGTTTGCTTTTAGAAGCATCAATGTCATGAATGTTGTTTCTGTTGGTTGTCTGTTTACCTAATTTCTGTTGTTATTCATCATGACTAATCTTGTTACTCTTTCTGTTCTCAGATGTTCCATCTAATACCAACACTTGCTACCTTAGTCATTCACCTAATTGCTGATAAATTTTGCATAAACCATGAAACATAAACAACTATATTCAACAAAGCCAATAATCTCATTGTTTGTTCATTTATACTTCAAATATGGAAACAGAGTTATTATTACATTTAATCAACTCCCCCATTCATCCCAACCTAGTTCTTCAAAACGAAACCTATAAAAAATGCAACCAAAAAAACCATCAACCCCACCCCTACAATAACTATAACATTTAGTCTTTTAACTTCATAATCTAAGTCATTCAGCTTCCTCGACATGTTCTTCATCCATATTTCGTCAATAGCTTCAGCTTCAGCATTGTTCACTGATAGAGTTTCATTGTCAACACCAACAGTACCATTAAACCACATGAAAAATCCACAACGTTCGTTCACCTACATATATGATTCAAGTGTTAAATAAACTCTTTTAAGCATACAAACAGCAACGTGGGAAATGAAACCCACTTACCTTTATTTTTGGGCAACCATAGTACAATTTTCCAGGATTCTTTTCAGACCTTGAAACCCTTATCACACATCGCAATCTGTAGTGACATTTCAGAACGTCATTTGTGTGTTCTGTTGTATGTGACATTCTTGATTCCATACTTTGTATGCACCTTCTATCATTCACCACTGACATTGACTATGAATAAATTGAATGACTGAAGCTTCGATTTATAGATTACAAATCAATTGTAAAAATTAGGGTTCCAAATAGGGGTGCTTTCTAAAATCCCAAATCTCAGACCATTTGATACGAAAGTGAAACTGACTTCTTAAACGACAGCGTTTGAGGTCAATGACAGCGTTTGAGGTCCACCTGTGTGTCACAAAACGACAGCGTTTGAGGTCCACCTGGCTGGCCACGTTGTAATTTAACGTCATGTAATGTTACACATAAGTAAACTGTCAACAGCACTTGACCCCAGGGACTAACGTGAATCACGGTTTAAAAATTCAGGGACGAAAGAGTTAATTTCTTTAAGTCAGGGACTAATATGAAACTCGATAACAATCTCAGGGACTAAAGTGACAGTTTACTCTATTATAAATTCATTAAGTTTCATTTTTCTTTTACCCAAAGTAAATTACAAATCCCCCATTTTTTATAATTTTAAATTCAATCAAATTATTTTCCAAGATCCTTTAGAGACGACCAAGATTGTGCCTTGTACTATATTTTTTATTTACTTTTATTTCACTTTAATCCGAACAGGTTTAACTTCACTTTCTAAGAGAATTCTAGAGGTGGTAAAGAAAGAGGTAAGTAAGCTTTTACATGCTGGCATTATCTACCCCATATCAGATAGTGCTTGGGTAAGTCCTGTATAGGTGGTTCCAAAGAAATATGGAATTACTATTTTGAAGAATGAAAGAGATGAGTTAGTTCCTACTAGAATTATCAACAGCTGGAGAGTCTGTATTGATTATAGTAGATTAAATCAAGCAACGAGGAAGGATCATTTTCCTTTACCTTTCATTGATCAGATGCTTGAGCGTTTGGCAGGTAAATCTCACTACTGTTTCCTTGATGGATTTTCAGGATATTTTCATATACATATAGCATCCAAGGACCAAGAAAAGACCATATTCACTTGCTCTTTTGGAACCTTTTCCTATATGAGGATGCCATTCAGCCTATGTAATGCACTAGGAACTTTTTAGCGATCCATGGTCAGTATTTTTTCTAATTTCTTAGAAAATTGCATGGAAGTGTTCATGGATGACTTTATCATTTACGGTTCATCATTTGACTCATGCTTAGATAGCTTGGGTAGAGTATTGCACAGATGTGTTGAAACTAACCTTGTTCTTAATTATGAGAAATGCTATTTTATGGTAAAACAGGGAATAATTTTACCCATGTAATCTCTAAGAAAGGCTTAGAGGTAAACCTTGCTAAGATTAATTTAATTGCACAACTACCTTATCCCTCTAGTGTACGAGAGGTTCATTCCTTTCTTGGACATGCATGATTCTACACAAGGTTCATCAAGGATTGTAGCAAGAAAGCCCTTTCATTATCTAATTTGTTGCAAAAAGAAGTGGCTTTTAATTTTGATGATAGGTGTAAGGCAGCTTTTGATTGTCTCAAGATAGCATTGACCACCACTCCTATCATCCAAGGAACCAGATTGGACACTTCCTTTTGAGTTGATGTGCGATGCATCAAACCATGCACTAGGAGCTATCATTGCTCAAAGAAGTGGTAAGATCCCTTATGCTATTTATTGTACCTCTCAAACTTTAGATGATGCACAACTTAATTATACAACCACTGAAAAGGAATTTCTTGTTGTTGTATTTGCTCTTGATAAATTTAGATCATATTTACTTGGTTCTATAGTGCTTGTGTTCACAGATCATGCAGCTTTGAAGTTTCCCTTAAAAAAGGTAGAATCAAAACCTATGTTAATTAGATGGATGCTACTACTCCAGGAGTTTGACTTGGAGATTGGAGATAGGAGTGGATCAAAAAATCTAGTAGTAGATCATTTGAGTAGGATTGAGGGAGTTGTAGACCCTTTCCCTATCCGTGATGATTTCCTTGATGAGCATATCATGCAGTTGGGTGACGCCACCCAATATCCCTGGTTTGCTGAATTAGTGAATTACTTGGTTGCATTTGTTTTTCCTCCTCATGCATCTAACGCACAAAGAGATAAATTAAAAAGTGATGTTATGTATTACGTTTAAGATGACCCATACTTGTGGAAATTTTATTGTGATCAGGTGATTCGCAGATGCATACCAGATCAAAAAATCCAATCTGTCCTAGAATTTTGTTATGCCTCTATAGTAGGAGGGTATTTTGGCCCACAACGAACAACTAGAAAGGTACTGGATTCCAGATTCTATTGGTCTACTTTATTTAAGGATGCATATAAGTTTTTCACCACTTGTGAGCAATGCCAAAGAACAGGAGCAGCCATCACTCGAAGACAAGAGATGCCTCAACAACCCATGCTATTTTGTGAGATTTTTGATGTTTGGGGTATTGATTTCATGGAACTTTTTCCTAATTCCTTTGGTCTTGTATCTAAGTGGGTGGAGGCTAAGGCCACCAAACTAATGATGCTCAAGTTGTTATGGATTTTGTCAGGTCTAATATCATTTGCAGGTTTGGAATGCCTTGAGTCATCATCAGTGACAGAGGAACCCATTTTTGTAACCAAACCATGCAGTCTTTGCTTTAGAAGTATAGGGTTGTGCATAGGATTTCTACATCATATCATCCCCAAACCAAAGGGCAAGCTGAAGTTTCAAATAGAGAGATTAAGCAAATCTTGGAAAAGATAGTCCAACCAAACAAGAGAGATTGGAGTTTTCGACTTGAAGATGCTTTTCGGGCACATCAAATAGCTTATTAGGCACCTATAGGGATGTCTCCTTATCGGCTTATCTTTGGAAAATCATGCCACCTTCTAGTGGAAATTGAGCTTCGAGCATATTGGGCGGTAAGGGCTTGTAACATGGCATTTGATCAATCGGGTTCGGAAAGGAAGCTCTAATTGCAAGAACTTGAGGAAATTCGTTTGGAGGCATATGAAAACTCTAATTTCTACAAGGAGAGAACTAAGAAGTTTCATGATAAGATGATTGCTAGGAAGGAGTTCTTCATTAGCCAAAAGGTGTTGTTGTTCAACTCACGCCTCAAACTCATGCATGGTAAGCTTCGTTCTAAATGGATTGGTCCTTTTGTTGTCGTTAATATTTTTCCCTATGGTGTGGTAGAAATAAAATGTGAGACCACTAACAAAATCTTCAAGGTTAAGGGCCATCGACTCAAAAGATTTCATGAGAATCCCATTGTGGTAGAGGAGCATGTTGAAGAGCTCTCTTTGGAAAAGCCCACCTTCCCGGAAGTGCAAATTTTCCTATCTTGATAAGGGAGTTTTCTTTCCTACTCTATGAATTATGTTGGTTTTATTGAGGAAAATGTGTATTCGAAGTGTGGGGGAGGAGAAATTTTACTTTAGGAATTTTTTTATTATTTTCCTTTTTTTTAGAATTTTTTTCCTAATGTTTTTTTTCTTTCTCTCTCTAAAAAAATAATAAAAATAACTTGTTGGATACTTTGCAATGGATTCCTAGGTCTTTATAAACTTTGAGCAATTTTATCATTCTTAGTTAAGGAATGCATGATACGATTGAATGTTTTTCTTACACTTTTATGTAGAGCAAGTTTTCCATAAGAACTAAGTTGTGGATCATTCGTGAGAGATTTAAACTTGGTGAAGTTTTGGGCTTTAATTATGAATGGATTACATCTTACCATTCTTCCTTTCTTGTGAGATTCACTCATGATTGTTAGTACTTAGAACTTGGCTTGTCTCTCTTTGAAGTTACTTGTTCATATGCATGTATAGAAATGATCTAGGCCTTCTTTATTTTTAAGCTACTAGCCAAATTACCCTACCATTCATTTTCCATTGCTTGCCCCTTTGGGCCTAACTCTTCCATCCTTTGTTTTGTAGCCCATTACAAGCCATGAAGAGGAAAACCATAATTCATCCTTAGCCTCAGGATGAAGGAGTCTTGGATTAGTTTTCAGAATAAATTGTTGAATAAGTATGGGGATGTACGTAAATTTGGCAAGTAAAGAAAATATTAATAAATAAATAGTCAAAATAAAAAAATAAACAAATGAAAATGAAAAAATTATAAGTGAAAAAAATTTTTATTTGAGAAAAGAAAAGGAAAAAGAGAAAAGAGAAAAAAAATGGAGTTATGATTCATGTGTTTGAGATTTCTTCATGTATTGTTTGAATTTTTTCATTACTCCTTTATTCTCTTTGGTTATTATCAAAAGTTCCTTTTCTCATCCACCTTTACCCTAACCCCATTATAACCTTAATAAAGTCCTAGTGATCTTTATGTGTATGTGTTTCAAGTGTTGAAAATTAGAAGCTTGTCAAGCTTATGGTAGTGCTGTTTTCATGAGTTTCTTGAGTATAAACACAAACTTTAAACACTTAAGAGTAAGAAAGTATGCCTAGTGAAGACTCTATCACTTTTGTTCCACAATTCGATTTGATTTTCTCTCTTGTATACTTTAAATTTGTAAGATTTATTTATGATTATCTTGATTTCCTAAACCCTAGGATGTATTTTCATGATTCTTGCTCACTGTATTGAATGAGGATTTATTGAAAAGTATGTTACTCTAATGTTCATATATTGTAATCCCTTGTACATTTCTTACCATTATGTTTTGCCCAGGAGTGCAAAGGTTTACGTGTAGGGCATTCCCCTTTAAGTATTTTTCCTTGAATAAGACAAAGAGGCAACATATTTATACAACTAAGTGTAACATCTCATAACTCTTAATTTTACCTTGGTGGTAAGGTGTAGTTAGGAAAATACTATGAAATGACCATTGTGACCTTGTATTTTCACATGTCCCTTCAACATTTACATTGGTATTTAAATCCTAACTTCTCTTATTCTTTTCTTACACCATTTTCCTTCCATTACTATTCATGTTGATCTTTCTTTCACCATACTCAATGGATTCTCAGTTCACCAACCTTGCTACTTATGCTTCCAAAACTGGGCTTCTCGCTGCTTTTGATAATGCTCCATCAAACCCTCCAATAACCATGTCACAGATACCCTTTGAAGCTACTTCAATGGATTTGTTATCATTCACCTTAATTGTTTTACAATTGGTTGTGTTAATTCGCTTACCATTGCCACCTTTAGTATTGTTAATTCCCAATGTTGTTTAATCAACTACCTTTATGGAATAGGATGGTAATTTAGTTGTATTAGACCTTGAAAGAGATGAAGCTACAAAAAAGCTCTAGGCCTCTCAGGTAATAATTCTATTTATTGTGAAAGGGCATGAATTATCTTTCTTAGGTCCTCACATGTTGATGGAATAAGTTTGAGAACGTATGAGTTTCTTTCCTTACTTCAACGTTGAAATTGTTTTGGCTTTCAATGATAAATTTTTGATGAATTATGTATTAAACTTGAAACAAATGTTCAAAAATAGTCCTTTGATTCAAAGGGGTAGCCACCTACATTGGTTAAATCGAATAAAAAAGTAAAAGGGTATTCATAGCAGCGTTTGAGGTATTAAGATCTCATTTCTTTAAATTGAGTTTTTTTTATTACAACCCTTCCATGTTGATTATCTCCTTCTACTTTTGGAATTAAATTAACACTTTCTTTCATACTTCATATGGTTCAATCACTCATACTCTCTTTGATGTAGTAGCTATTTTAGGGTTGAAACCTACTAGTAGAAACAACATTCCTTCTCTTACACTTTGATCATTATCGAACCTGACTTGATCAAAGAGAAGTCAATGTGTCCTTCGATAAGTTAATCCTAGCACATTTACACAACTCTCTTTGAGAAATGCATGCTTTGCTAGACCGTGAAAAGTCAAGGTTGAAAAACTTAGGAGGTCCATATTGGTTCTTATAGCTTTGGTTTAACGCCATTTTCAACAAACATCTTCAATGTACCAATCATAGCCGCATTAACAATAATATACTTACTTTTCAATTGTCAAGCCTTCAACATCCTTCATTTGGTTCCTTTGCATATGACTTTAGGTACTTCTTTATCCAATTCTGCATTTTGTCAACAAAGAATGCCAATCCTACCATTTATTTCAATCACATGGTCGACCTTAATTAGTTTAGAAAACCTCTTTTAGGGATACATCGAGCATCCAAGTTGAAAATAATGAAATTTGGATATCCTGATAACTGCTCCATCGAAACAAGAGCTTTGTCTCCTATTGTACCAACCCAACTTCTCTGCTAGACAATTTGATCTTTCTTAAATTATCTATAATCCTTATTTCAAAATTGAGGAAAGCTTTGATGATTAAGTTCCAAGATAAAAATGTAAAATATTTGGGAGATGTTTTGGATGAAAGTGATATGGCTTATCCTCAATTCAAACTATTTTCTTTTGAACTTTTTACTTATGCTTTAGTAGACTTCGATGATTAGTTGAATGATTACTTCAAACATATATCTTACTCCTTAGAAGATTGCTACAAACACATTGATGTTGGTTTTTCTTGTATGCAGACTAAAGATCCTAAGAAAAAAATGAAAAAGGTACACATATTTCTAAAATCCATCATTTTGAAAAATACTATAATGTCAATAGTAACCAGAAGAAGATGAATGTCATGGTCAATGAGGAATGAGTGTTCTAGTAAAAAAGACTAGAATGTTTCAATAAAAATATGGTTGTAAGATGAACCATAAAATGATATTTTCTCCTCTTCTAAATGCTCCCTTTTGGCTCAGCAAAATTGATTATGTGTTTTATTAATAAACTACCTGACCTTCGGCGCCACCAATTGCTCGATAAGTCTTCTTTTTTTTTATCTTTTCATTGAGAATTATCTATATTTATTACTTGGCGGTACTCAGTGCTTATAAAAATTTCCTCATGGTAACTTCAATGTTTGTATTTCTTCAATAAAAATCCTCTATTTTTTTCTCATTAATCAACATTTTATTTTAGTTATCAAGAAAATCA
Organism: Canavalia gladiata; assembly: GCA_037954105.1. Lineage (NCBI taxonomy): Eukaryota > Viridiplantae > Streptophyta > Magnoliopsida > Fabales > Fabaceae > Canavalia > Canavalia gladiata. Next base: position 32,931,319 of record CM075658.1, on the reverse strand, counting down.
ATATCATACACAATCCAAGTGATGAAGAGGATTGGTCATCAGATGCTAATTTAAGGACAAAACCTTCCCCCCCCCAAGGTAAGGAATTTCTCAATTGTAATGCATTAAATTGAGATCTCTTTTCAAATCAAAATATTTTCAATTACCCTTATCCTAATTGAACTATTATCAATAAAAAGGAAAAAGGAAAAATCAAAGTAGAAAATAAAGATTTACCTCAAGGTGATTTCCTGAATGAATCGAAGAAGGTACTTGAATTTCCAGTCTTATAAGTACATTGATGTATAACTCCTTTTAACTAACATACCTTTCTTGTACATAGGTTATTGAGAAATTTACATTTCAATCAAAATATCTATAAAAAGGTTGTAACTCCAACCTAGTTAACTAAAATACTTTTGATTATTGACCTTGATTCAGATTCATTGTTGCCTTCCATGGGAAGTTACAAGAAATTAATTGGAAGTATTTCTCAAAGTGGAGAAAAAACAACTTGGCAAAGCATCCACTAAAGATCTAATTCTCATTATTATCATAACCTTGATGTTAGTACTCTTAATAACTTATTCTCCTCTTCTAATACCACTAGAATCTTAACCTTCATGACCAAAACACCCAGCATCTTAGTCTAATAGACTGACACTTGTATAACCTTAACAGATAATAACAATAACTCTTGATACTGCTAAGGTCAATCAATTGGACGACCTTCATCCTTTTCTTGCACTTAACAATATCTTGGAGTAATAAATTACTGGTTAGACTTAGAGTCAACACTTAAGCACTAAATTAACTATCCTTGACATAGATATCTTGCCTCTCTATTCATTACTAGCAGAGTTCGATGAAGGCTTATTTTCATTAAATGACCTTTTTGATGTGTCAATAGACAAACTAGAAGTCTTGAAACGTTAATTTGTTTTAATGGAATGTTTGAAAATGCAAGATAAATTAGCATCAGACTAAATAGAATTAATTGAAAAAGGTCTTCAAACTCTGAATGAATAAATCAATCTTTGAAAACCATTTCTCACCACTATGAATCAATTACATTGGATGAGACACATTTGAATAGATTGAAGGTTGAAGGACAATAACTTAAAGATTAGGTCTAAAAATTTAGGATCATGAAGAATGAAACAAAGAAGAAGATTATTAATCTTGAGACAGACATGGCTAAAATTGAAGTTGAAATCATTCGACTAACAAATCATCTTTCCCAACTAAAAGATTACTACATCCTCCTTATGAATACTTTAACTAAAGATGATGAGAGGAAACCTATCCTTAGAGAAAAGGCACTTGAGATTACTTTAGAATCCATCCAACTAAGATGAAGACTACTTAGAGAATACATATGAATTGAAGAAATCCTCTCAAGCTTTAGAAAATATTCATCTTTCCTCAACTTCAAAATTATTTTCCATAAGTAGATAACTATTCCTCCAATCTTTTTTTTTTTTACTAAAAGTACATATTTTGGATATTCAATTTTATCTTACTTTGTATAATTTTAAATATTTTTCGTTTATTTTTTATGCTTTGCTATACAAATCCTTGAGTTCAAATGTATTTCCCAATAAAACATGTTTTATTAAAAAAAGGCCATCCCATGTGGGCACCTATTTACCATATATCCGATCTTTTTTTACTAGGAAATATTAATTGAACACCCATTAATCCAACATTAGAATTTTTATATACGAACTGTTGATTATAAAACTTCTGAACCTGCTCCTTTTAACTAATTTTATTTTCTAAAGCTAATAACTATACATCATCAAGAACATTCAACTTGTCTGTCATACACTTAAAATAATGATCTATTGATAACTCATACTATTTTGAATTTTAACGGATTGCAAACTTATTTTCAACAACAATACAACATCATGACTGAAGACTAATTGATACAGTGTAAGTCTAGCTACTAATGGAGGTGAATTCCAATATTCCCATAAAAATTGACTCAAAGTTTCAAAATAATTTTCTAAAGCTAATAACTGTCTATCATCAAGAACATTCAACTCCTCTGTCATATACTTATAATAATGATCTATTGATAACTCATACTATTTCGAATTTGAACGGATTGCAAATTTATTTTCAACAACAATACAACAGCATGACTGAAGACTAATTGATACAGTGTAAGTCTAGCTACTAATGGAGGTGAATTCCAATCATCCCATAAAAATTAACTCAAAGTTTCATAATAATTTTCTAAAGCTAATAACTGTACATCATCAAGAACATTCAACTCGTCTGTCATATACTTATAATAATGATCTATTAATAACTCATACTATTTTGAATTTGAACGGATTGCAAAATTATTTTCAACAACAATACAACATCATGACTGAAGACTAATTGATACAGTGTAAGTCTAGCTACTAATGGAGGTGAATTCCAATATTCACATAAAAATTGTCTCAAAGTTTCATAATAATTTTCTAAAGCTAATAACTTTACATCATCAAGAACATTCAACTCGTCTGTCATATACTTATAATAATGATCTATTGATAACTCATACTATTTTGAATTTGAACGGATTGCAAACTTATTTTCAACAACAATACAAAATCATGACTGAAGACTAATTGATACACTGTAAGTCTAGCTGCTAATGGAGGTGAATTCCAATATTCCCAAAAAAATTGACTCAAAGTTTCATAATAATTTTCTAAAGCTAATAATTGTACATCATTAAGAACATTCAACTCGTCTGCCATATACTAATAATAATGATCTATTGATAACTCATACTATTTTGAATTTGAACGGATTGCAAACTTATTCTCAACAACAATACAACATCATCACTGAAGACTAATTGATACAGTGTAAGTCTAGCTACTAATGGAGGTGAATTCCAATATTCCCATAAAAATTGACTCAAAGTTTCATAATAATTTTCTAAAGCTAATAATTGGACATCATTAAGAACATTCAACTCGTCTGTCATATACTTATAATAATGATCTATTGATAACTCATACTATTTTGAATTTGAACGGATTGCAAACTTATTTTCAACAACAATACAGCATCATGAATGAAGACTAATTGATACAGTGTAAGTCTAGCTACTAATGGATGTGAATTCCAATATTGCCTTAAAAGTTGACTCAAAGTTTCATAATAATTTTTTAAAGCTAATAATTGTACATCATTAAGAACATTCAACTCGTCTGTCATATACTTATATTAATGATCTATTGATAACTCATACTATGTTGAATTTGAACGGATTGCAAACTTATTCTCAACAACAGTACAACATCATGACTGAAGACTAATTGCTACAGTGTAAGTCTAGCTACTAATGGAGATGAATTCCAATATTCCCATAAAAATTGACTCAAAGTTTCATAATAATTTTCTAAAGCTAATAAATGTACATCATCAAGAACATTCAACTCGTCTATCATATACTAATAATAATGATCTATTGATAACTTATACTATTTTGAATTTGAACGGATTGCAAACTTATTCTCAACAACAATACAACATCATGACTGAAGACTAATTGATACAGTGTAAGGCTAGCTACTAATGGAGGTGAATTCCAATATTCCCATAAAAATTGACTCAAAGTTTCATAATAATTTTCTAAAGCTAATAATTATACATCATTAAGAACATTCAACTTGTCTATCCTATACTTATAATAATGATCTATTGATAACTCATACTATTTTGAATTTGAACGAATTGCAAACTTATTTTCAACAACAATACAACATCATGAATGAAGACTAATTGATACAGTGTAAGTCTAGCTACTAATGGAGGTGAATTCCAATATTCCCATAAAAATTGACTCAAAGTTTCATAATAATTTTCTAAAGCTAATAATTGTACATCATTAAGAACATTCAACTTGTCTGTCATATACTTATAATAATGATCTATTGATAACTCATACTATTTTGAATTTGAACGGATTGCAAACTTATTTTCAACAACAATACAGCATCATGAATGAAGACTAATTGATACAGTGTAAGTCTAGCTACTAATGGAGGTGAATTCCAATATTTCCTTAAAAATTGACTCAAAGTTTCATAATTTTTTAAAGCTAATAATTGTACATCATTAAGAACATTCAACTCGTCTGTCATATACTTATATTAATGATCTATTGATAACTCATACTATGTTGAATTTGAACGGATTGCAAACTTATTCTCAACAACAATATAACATCATGACTGAAGACTAATTGCTACAGTGTAAGTCTAGCTACTAACGGAGGTGAATTCCAATATTCCCATAAAAATTGACTCAAAGTTTCATACCAACTTTGAGGTTTTCTATCGATGTGATTTTCCCCTAAACTAATGATAATTTTATTCATAGCTTCAACTTGTACATTTTCCCAAGTATATAAGGAATCGAATGAATTAATTAGGTATTTCTTGATTGCATGTAATTTACTACTTTTCTACCCATGATCATAGTTTCTTGATATGTAATAAGGCTTTGGGAAATTTTGAATTGATAAATTGTTTCCTCCACGAAATTAATGATTTCATCTTGGCCTTTGTTTTTTAGAGGAATAACTTCTACCCAATGAGTAAAATAGTTGATTGCTACCTAGATGTACTTATGATTGCAAGAAGAAGGATGACGAATTTAACTGGCTATGTCCAATACTTGAATGAAAGGGGACACTAAAGTCCTTTATTTGAGAAGAAGGTGGGGCCTTCGGGTGAGATGAGTAAGAGGTATGGAATGATTGATTGTCATGCATCATATGCATAAGAGAATGTTTTGAGAATCATTGATGTGGGGATAATCTGCGAGCCTTTTTGTGAAAGGGAGCTAGGAAATCGAAGGATCGTTTCATATGGAAGTAGACCATAGTTCATAAAAAATGGGAACTTTCAAACCTTCGGGGTATGTGACATAGGTTTAAGCCTATCCAATGATCTAGGGTTTCTCCCTGTAACCAAGACTACTCTAGTCGAACCTAGCCACCTCGACAAAACCTTGAACAATTATCATGTCAGTTTATCAATTTTGGTTTCTCTTATTCAGAAAAGTGAAATGATTATGATTATTTGAGTGTTATCATATGAACATTATTGTTATGGAAATTGGATTTTGGTATCATCGTTGTTTTGATAATATGATGACGATGATGTAGGTTGACATGCATTGCATATTATAGGGATGACTAACTCTAAATTAGTGAGAATTATTATGGTATGAAATGCAGTAGACTTCAGTCTAATCTTGAATTTGTCATCATAAAGATGTTCGAAGAGAATGATAGTTCTTTGTGGATGTCAAAGAACCAATGTGTTATCTATGTATTAAATTATTTATAATATCTTACTCCTATTCAAATTACTACTTGAAAGAAATGTCTCACTCTGTCGTCTACTATTTTCTTGTATATAAACCTATGTCCTAGTAGATCAACAACATGGATAGACCTATTAAGATGTAGAGGTGGATGATAACTGGGAAAGGAAGTAAAGTCTTCTAGTAAACCTAGAATACAAATCATCTTCACTAAATACAAATACAAATGTTGACATGAAGGAAAGAGAATAGTTAATCTTCCAAAAATATGAACAATCATAAAAAAATGAAATTATGATATGAGATGGTGAGAAGTTACATGAAATAACGGAACTCATAGTCAACATTCGCTTGATCCAACCTTATAATTTCATAAGTCTAATACTCCGGAATTAATAACATCAACCTAAATTGATTATATTTTTTATGGATTAAAATTTACATATGCAGTTTATTCATAAGTCTAATACTCCGGAATTAATAACATCAACCTAAATTGATTATATTTTTTATGGATTAAAATTTACATATGCAGTTTAGAAGGATGTTACAATATCAATAGGTTATTAATGTATGATTATTTGTATAAATTTTTTAATGTATCTAAAAATATATAATAAATATTTTTTTATAATTAATTTTTATAAAAATTATAGAAACTAATATATTGATAATTTAAATATTATAATTTTAATAAAAATATTTTTTATTATACATTTTTAAATATATTAACAAACTTTTATTTAAATTGTTATTGTTTGAAAAAAAGAAAGCTAAATATCTTTTAAACCAGTGAATAAAAAAAACTAATTTAGTAATAAATTAAAATTTAAAATATTTAAATAAATAACCGTCAAAATTTTCACGTAATGCAAAATTGTTACGACGTTGGAGTTTAAGTCACACCATAAATTATTTATAATTTAAAGATCGTTGAAAAAAATAATATTCAACTATTCAATCAATATTGATAGCAATTTGTAACAATTTTTTTTTATATAAAAATTGTGTAAGAAAGAATTAGCCATTTAATACACATACAAGACGTTTGAAATAATGATAGTCATTTAAAGCATCACAAGAAATCTTGATGATATCCATGAATACTCTTTTGTCCATAAGTTTGATGGCTGACACTATTACCCCAATAATAAAAAAAATTTGTGTTATTATTGATGACTAAACTATCAATAAAATGTGTATATAATTTTTTTAAATATGTATTTATCGACAAATTTTGCATATCCATTATTTAAAAAATTATTATTTATTAAAATAATATATATTATTTATTACAATAAAATTTTATAATAAATTATCAATTTTTTAAAAATTGATATAATTTTATAAATAAAATTTATATAATATATATATATATATGGATTTTAAGAATTTATATAGATTTTAATTATTAAGATTAATTTGTGTTTGTTACGACTGTTGTTACGATAGATTAGTTAAAGTATTAACTAGTAAAGAAATTTGAATTTATTTAAAGTATTATCTTATAAAATTTTATAATTTTTAAATTAAATAGCTATATTTTAAAATTATAATTAAAATTATGTGACCGACAATGTGACATCGAGTGGTCAATATTCTTTCCCTCATCATGACAAGAGGTAAAGCAAAGTGAACAACTATTTAAGTATGCTGAGCTATTGACTTAGTTTTTAGAACAAAGCAACCAACAAGTTTTATAAATAAAGAATAGCTTTTGCATAAGAATTAGATGGAATAGCTTTTGTACCACGACTTCATCATGATCAACAAAATCTAAATTGGTTCAACAATTATAATGAGGATTAATTTATATTTTAATTAGGTTATTTTGTTACTGTAATATTTTTAACAAATATTTTATAAATTATATTTTTATGCGTAGTTATCCTTTGTTATTATTATTATTATTATTATTATTATTATTATTTTATTTTTAATTTATAAATCAAATAAAAATTTATAAAAAAATTAAAAATTATGACATATATAATCGAAAAATTATTATAATTTACATTCGGATGTAATTGTACATTGTAAAGTATAACATAATGTATGTTACTATAAAATTTAACCTTTTAATAAATAAATTTATTATTTTAAATTAATAAACTTATATTAAAATAAAATATCATCATTACATTATCGACAATTTTTTTCAATTTTTTTAAATAACTATCAACTATTGAAAATTAACGATAAAGAATAGCCATATAAAATATTAATGGATACGAAATGTCTACAATAAATAATTTGTATCCCCATAATTTTCAACATATATAAAAGTTGTTGATAATGAAATTTTTTTTAATAAAAAAATAATATCTGTTTCGATTAATGTTTTCTTACACTAAATTATTGTTTATCCAAACCAACACAATATAAGGTAAGTATTAATAAATTAATCTATATTCATTATTTTTATATTGCTAAATTAAACATAAACTTAGTGATTCACAAATAATTTTGAGCTATATAAAAGAGAAAAAAAAGATTTTACAAAATAATGGATATATTTAATAAAAATAATAGATAAATTAACTAAAAATTGAAAATGTAGACAGAAATTAAAAAATTAGTTAAAATTTAAAATTTAAAAATTTTACTAATTAAATTAAAAAAATATATGGTATAATTAACTTTTAAATTAGTTAATAAAGATAAATTAAAAATTAAAGATATGATTATTTATTTTGTTAATTTTTAATTCTATTATTTAAATTAAATTATTATATTAAAATTAAGGATAATATTTTAATTTATTTTTATTTATATTTGTATTAAAAATATATTAAATAACTTTATATTTATTTTGACGATTATATATTTAAAAAAAGTTTAATAACTTTATTTGTTTATCTATTTTATTATTTATGATGCATTTTTAATAAAAATATATTTTAAAATAAATAATATTTTCTTTGAAATTAAAAATATTTTTAAAATTTGATAAATATATTTTAAATAATATTTTTAAAAAAATATTTATTTAATTTTTTAATTTTTATAAAATATTTAATATTTTATAATAAATAATTTAAAGAAAATATTTAATAATTAAAATAAATAATTTCAAATTACGTAATAATATTTCTTTTTAAATGAGAAATAATGAAATATATAAATAATAAAAATAAAAAATAATTTTTAATTAGTAGCTAAAATTTAAAATTACTACTTTTTAATTTTTAAAAATAACATTAAAAAAATTACTACTTTTTATCTAATTAGTAAAATAACTAATATATCCAATAGAATTAAAATTATTTTAATTAATTAATTTATCTTTCATATTAATAAAATATTTTAATTTTTAAAATTTAAATTATTTTATCATTTCTTTCTTTACATATTTTTAATAAATATTTATTTTAATTTTAGAAGATTAAGAATAGTTTATATTAATTTTTAAAATATATAATTTTTTATTTTTATTTTATTTATTTTATTTATTTTTTAACATTAACATAATTAATTTTTTATTTTTTTCAATGATTAAAATAATACGTATTTATTTTTTAAAAATTAAAATAATAATTTTTAGTTTCAATTAATTACTTAATTATTAATTTTAAAAATAAAAATAATTATTTTCTTTTATTGCAGTGGACGTGGAACACACGCACAAGAGAAAAAAATTTGTACTATAAAACAAATATTTTATTATTTAACATTTAGTATTATTTTATTTTAATATTTTAAAATTTTATTAAAGATAAAATTAGGTTAAGATGAAATAGATTTAGAATATTTAAGTTTGGTTTATATAAAAATTTTAAAATTTAAATTTAGATTTGTAATTTATGAAATAATTTTTTTTTATCAAAATTTGATTTGATTTAAAATTTAAAAAAATTATAAACTTTTTAAAAGTTTATAATTCAAAAAAAAAAATAAACTTTACATAAACGATCGAGAAAAAAGCTTCCAAACTTTACATCTATAAGATATAATGATCATTAAATAAATCTAATATATATATATATATATATATATTATAAATAAAATATATTAAAATAAATATTATATATTATAATAAATATAAATATATATTATATAAAAAATAGATCTTTAAATAAGTTAAATAAATTTTTTTATAAATTTAAGTTTATTTATTTATTTAAATATTTTTTAAAAAGTCTAAATATATTTATTTATTAAATTATTCAAACTAAATTAAATTTAAATTAATTAAATTATAAATTTTTATTAAATAATTTTTTTTACTTTTATTTTTATATTTAATTCTATTTTAACATCTTTATTTTAGTGTATCATTGCTATATATTTAACATTGTTAGATTCACTATAAGAGCTTATATTTTATGAATCTTATTAATCAGAATTTTTAAAATAAAAATTATTTAAATTTGTATAAAATAAATAAAAATATGATAAATATATTAATAATTTTTATTTTTAATTGTTTATAGATACTAATTAATATTTTTTATCTTATTATAGTTTTTTATTTTATATTATATATTATTTAAAACTCTAATATTAGTTTTATTAGAATATTAGTAATACTATTTTTACTTAAAATTGTTATAACAGAAAGAATTATGTAAAAAAAAATTATAAAATATTATAATATAAGCGATACAAGTGAAAGAAGTAGAAAAGATATTATAAAAATATTAAGCAAAATAGAAAATAATATCATTGTTAAAATATAGTAGTTAGTAATTATTCTCTTAAAAATTAATAAATTATGCACATATTCTATTATCAAATTCTTTTAAAATATACAGATGGTGTGAACACAAATGTCCAAACAAAAATGGGCTGGAGATTGAAGCCCCACAATCAACTTTAACTTTCTTTTTTTATACAATGTAAAAAATAATAAAAATTTTGAAATTTATATTAAATTACTTCAATTTTCAATCGTTCAACCAATATTCTAATAACTTATACTCAGCTTTAACTAAATTGACATGAGAATTACTGTTCAGGCAGTGCTGATTATATATAAATTAGAAGAACCTATAATACTAAAGTCAATATAATTTTTCAATATTAAATTTAATAGAAATGTTTTCATGTATGGATCTGTTTATTTTTATTTAAAAGAATCAAATTTTATAATTTTTAAAACAAAAATATATATTAAAAATATATGACTGAAATAAATTTATACACATTTTAAAAATATTTAATAATTTAAAATTAATTCTATTACATTTATATCAAACAGATCACTGTTAATATGTTTGGTTTGACATCAACTCAAGCCAAATCTACATTAGTTTGAACATAGTAAAAGTAACTTCTATATGGACAAAAACACGTTCATTCTTCATAGATGGATTTCCAAACAAGCATTATATCAATCCTGCGGCTACCATGATACGCTAAAGAGAGAAAGAAATTTAAAAAACAAATGAATTTCACATATTAGATATAATGAATTCAAATTTTTCTTTATTAAATTTAATGAATTTCACATTCGACTATGCTCACTTCTAAGATTTTATTTAATTGTTACTGGATTACATTACCTATGAAAAAATTGATGCAAAGTGATATTTATGTTAAGCAGGTGCTTTTAACTAAATCTAGAAGCTTCTTTAGTTTGTATTATGGAAGCTGTGTAATACTAGTAATATGTCTTCTTGCAGGAGATATACTTGCACTTTCAGATTGTAGGTGAATTTTTCCAATAGTTTTTTGTGACTTTTGTCTCAACAGTATTCCATATTTCATTTTTGTAGGGATATTAATATTTATTTTATATAAATTAATAGAGAATAAATGCGTTTAGAATACCATGAATGATATATAACTAAAAATATAATTCATTGTTTAAAACTTTAATATTTTTAATTATTAAATAATACTTATAATTATTTTATAGCTGATTTTATGTTATTTAAAAATAAATTTTATAATTTATAATTATATTAAAATATTTTATTTTTATTTTTTAGATAATATTTGTTCCACTGATATTTTTAAGATAATTTTTTAAAAATTTTATTTATTACAATAAAAAAGTTATATAATTCTTATTTATAATCGTTAAATAATTTTTATTATATAAATTTTTTCATAAATTATTTTATTATAATTTTTAAGTATTATCATATTACTTAATCATTTTTATTAATTTATGATTATTGATTATTATTCTATTTATATAGTAATAGGTTATTTTATATAATAAAAATTATTGTTTATAATATATTATTTTAAAATATATAACAATGATTATCTAAGATATAATAAAATTAATGTAGATAATTATAATTATTTTATAATAAAATTTATATATTTTAATTTTATTTAAATTTTATTAAAATATTTTATTGTTATTTATTAATTGAGATAAAAAGAATATAATATATGATTGTTTTATGTAATTTTTTTATTGTAATGATAAAATTAAAATCAGCATAGTATATTTTATTTATATTTTTATTTCAAAATATAAATCAAATTTTATATATCTTTTATAATTATAATTTTTTTTTGGTTGAATAAATAATTATTATTTTATTATTTTATAGATTAGAATATAATAACATGTAATAATTTAATATCACATAAATATGATATAATTTTTTTATTACTTTTTTATGTTTAATAAATAGTATGTTTACGTATTTTTAATATTTTAGTATAATTATAATTATATTAGATATTATAAAAAAGTATTAGTTTATTCACTTACATGATATTTTAAAAAATATTAATACATATTATAATATAATTTTAGTTTTGTTACTTTTTTATTTTTCACTAGATTTTTATCATTTATTTTAATGAAAAATAATTTTTTTAAAGAAATAAAAATATTAAATATCAATAATTTTGTAAAACATTTTCAAGCCGTAAATAAATAATCAGTTTAAATTATTAAAAAATATAAATAAGTAATAAAATTTTATATAAATCATGGATAATTAATAAAGATTTAAATCGTTAAAAATTTTATAAAATTTACTAAAAATTATAAAAAAAAATAGTACATAAATGACAATTTGGATAGAATTTATTCAAACTTACCTAAAATCATGAATAACATCATCATTATGATTTTTCAATACTATAAATAATTGTACATAAACAATATGGAAAGAGTGTAAATCTCTAATTATAAACAAGTTCTTTTACAAGTGTTCCAAATTAACTTACATTCATTTAAAATGGTTAAACTAATAAAAAATAATAAATTGATTATATTGAAAACTAAAAAATAGAAAAAAAATTATTTTTTTTTATTTTTGTTAGATGCAGTTTTTTACTTCTATTATTAAAATTAAATTAAATTAAATTAAACCTCATTTATAATATATTTATCTTCCTTCTTCTTAATATTCTTATTTAACAACCAATTCTTTGATTTAAATTGAAAAGTGACTTAAAAGTCATAAATAAAAAATAATTCATATAAAGAATCGATTAAGTAGATTTAAATCGTATTGCAAATGTCAGTTTCGTTTGTTTGATTTTAATATTTCATTTAAATTTAACTAAACAAATTCACATTTGAATGAAAATTAGACCAAACTGAACATTCGCCGTAACGACATTCTCTATGTTACATTAACAACTTCAGTCCTATAATTTATTATGGAAAGTTTTTTAAAATTTAAGAAATGTCTCCTAAACTTATTATTAAACTTTAAAATAGTTGTAAATATTTTTTTTTAAGCATGTTAGAAGAATTTTAGTATTAAAATAATATTTATATTAAAAATAATGATAGTTTTAATTTTTATTATATTTTTAATAAATTTTTATTTATTAAAAATTATCTATTAAAAAGTATTTTAATAATAATTTAAACGGTATAATTTTTAAAATTTAATATATTTTATGTTAATTTAATATATTTTATTTAGGTTTATAATTATTATAAAATATTAGTAAAAAAGTCTATTTTTTTAGTATAATTTTAATTATATATATAAAAAATAGTTTAGTATAACAAATTAATTGTTGATTCTATACTTTTGAAAAAAAAATAATTTCAATTGTCAACTTTAAAGTTCCTTTTTCTATTATATTAATGTAAAAAAATTATTAATAAACTTAAAATAAATGTATTATTAGTTATTATTAACATGTTTATTTTAGAGATGATGTCCATCCTTATATTTTATTTTTTTATTATTTAATAAAAATACTACAAAATAGTATGATAATGGTTGATATTTTATTTTTTATTTTTATAAACATCTAATTATGTTGGATATCCTAATTTTTAAGTTAATTAGTATATAAATAATATTTAATTTAAATAATTTAAATATTAAAAAAGAAAAAAAAAAGAAAGAAGAGGAAAAAAAATTTAATAAAAATAAAAATAAAAATAAAAAATAAAATAATAAAAAAATATAAATAATAATAATAATAATAAATGAATAAATAAATAAATAATTTAAATAAAAATAGAACAAATAAATAAGAAAAAAAATTAAAAAAAAAAAAGTAAGTAATAATAGGTAAAAACAAATTAAAATAATAAAAATAAAAAAAAAGAAAAAAATTGTTAGTTAAAAGTTAATTAGGTTAGTTAATGTTAGTTGAAAAATAGTTAGAAAAAAAAATAAAAATAAAAATAAAAGAAAAAAAAAAGAAAAATAAAAAGAAAAAAAAATAGTGTTCCAAAGGACGGAAAGTATTTTTTTAAAATATATAAGAGAGTATAAAAGCAAGCCGAAAGAAATTGGTGGGGATCTTTTTGATTTTTTTATTTGAAAAAGGGGAAGTTTCTCTCAGCTCTTTCCTTTCCTGGGACTTGAAGAACCTATTCCATTCTTACGCGAACGAGGAGCATGAAGTCACAAAATCAACTCCATTTAGGTTAGACTTCCTATATGCACATTCTTTCTGTTGGTGCGATTAGAGTCAGTTGTTATGTTTATTTTTCTCTTTGCAGTTTAAATTCTAGTCATAATCGTGTCTTGATCTTATCTGTGGCATGAATAAGTTGCAAATATGAAGGAGGCTATTTTGGTGCGGAGAAATTGTTGAAAACATTATCGAGAGAACGAAATACATCAAGCGCCGTCTCTGTTTTTCTTCTATTTCTTTTTGCATGTGAGCTTTAATTGGAAGTTTATGGTTGAGAGACGAGTGATTTTTATGTGTTCGGATTCAGTTTCTTCTTTCTGAATTAATTCCTGTAAATAATAATTCCTCCCTGGCCTTGCATATAGCTAGCATAATATGTCTAAATGGAAGTATGAATCTCCTGGTTAGAAACATCAGGGATGAGTTATCTAAGCTTCTATGAAGTCATCAGAGAAAATTCAAGAACTAGATAGCTCACCTGCGGTCTAGATGCTCAGAACTCTTCACTTGAATTTTTTATGACTTTCGAGGTAAATTTCTAAGTTGGAGAGGGATCTTGTTGCTCTGTAGATTAAGCAGTTCATATAACTCACTCTAGCAGCCAACTCTAGTAGCCACGTGGTGGAGCCTGTAAATGCTAGGGGTGATGGATCTTGAAAAGTGATAATCAAGTCTTCTCTCATTTTTGTTAGATTAATTAGAATTGGTTCTACCTGAAGGTTTTCACTGGCAGGTCCTATGAAAATGTGTAAAATGCTTTTGTAGCAAAAAGGCAATTATCAGTAGTTTGGTATAATAGTCCAATACCTGCTGGATTATGGGTCGTACCAGTTAAACAGTTATAATAAGGCACGAGTCAAATCAAAGGATAAGGAATAGCAATCATATGATGAAATATTATAAAGAAAAGGATTGCTGAGGGGCATTTTAATGATGTTCAAAAGGGTTCCTAAATTGTCATCTAAAGCACCTCGAGAAGTTAAAGAGTTGGATGACAATAAAAGCAAGCAAAGTCTTGCAGAAATTTATGAGATTCTATTTTTGATTGTTCACGGCAAGAGTATATTCAGAAGTGAAAGAAATTGCATCTGTGCATGTTTCAAATGCTACTATACTGACTCCTGAAGAGGTATTTGAGGGCAAAAGTGAGATTAAGGAAGAAGCAAAGCTTACAAAGGCAGAAAAATGGAGGACATGAAACTACTTTACAGGGCATATGTTTCCAATGCTTTGTTTGGCGGGTGCATGGAAAATAACAAGCTTGCTGCTCTAAATTAGTTAAGAAATATATTTGGACTGGGTAAACGTGAAACAGAGGCCATTTCGCTTGGTGTTACAACAAAGGTATATCGTAAACGATTGGCACAAGTTGTTTCTGTTGGTGAATTGGAAATGGCAGATAGTAAAGTAGCCTTCCTCCAAAATTTACGTGATGAACTTCATTCTGATCCACAAAAGGCCTGTGAACTTCATGAAGAAATTTACTAGCAAAAGTTTCAGCAATGTGTAACTAATGGGGAGCTCAATGATGATGATGTTGTGGCTTTGTTGAAGTTGCGTGTAATGCTCTGCATACCTCAACAAACTGCTGAAGCTGCTTATTCAGATATCTGTGGCAGTTTGTTGTTCTAGGGGATGATTCCTCATTTTCTATAGTTAAGTATAAATCCCCATTGAGCTTACTGTTCACTTTTGAAGTGAAATAATGAAAACTAATTTATGAAGTTTTTTAGCACCAAATTTCTAATGATTGAACAAGCCTAGTCCATAATTGAGCCTAGTCATATTGCAATATCATTTGGGCTTAGTGTGGGAGTTTTGACCCAATCAAATTAAAAAGTAGAAGATTCATTCCCTGTTTCACTAAATTAAATCCAACGCCCATTAATTGCAATCTTGAAGGTTCAACTTAGCTAGTTAAACTATTGTAAATCAACATATGTGTGGGCTTCGACGCTTTGCAAGATAGATTTTTCAGTTGTATTTAGCCTTGGCTACAATTAAGCCTATGTCAAGCCAGCCCTTTGTTGTGCGTTTACTGTGCGTACAAAGTTTTACCCACGGACAAGTGCACCCATCGGTATAGAAAGGGGTATTTAAAACCTTTAATATCGTTTCCACAGAGACTATTTTAACAATCTTAAAAAATATTAGATCCTAATTTTTGAGCTCAGCAGAAAAGGGTTTGTTTAGAAATATTTAAAGTGAACGAAGAAAAAGAACAAAAGGAAAGTAAGCGATCTAAAGATAAAAGGGCACAAATACGAGTTTAATTATGGAGAGACATGAGACTTTGATTTCCCTTATAATTTTATCCAATTTCACCCGAACTCCCTCACGAATGATTTGAGTCAATTGCTAATCATCCGTTCTCATTCTATTACCACCCAATGATCATGCAATAGCAATATTCTTTCCCTCAAGTTACTACCCCCAATGATCATGCAAGGTATATAATTAAGAGAAGTATAAAGAACATGCGGATTTGTTAAATTAATAACTGATTAGAAATCAAGGATTCCGATTGATCCTCCAAAACCCTTAGATTCAGTTTACCTTATAGTTCCGTTAATTAGGCAATGTTACGATCTCCTATCCCCTAATTAACTTAGAAATTAATTCTCATTAGTTAATTATGCATAATAAGGAAAACACAATTGAATAAAAATACGCAATCATTCATAAAAAGGAAAATGGGTTCAATTGGTTACATTATAAGTTTCACCAAAGTCCCATGGTTTGGGGATTAGTTACACATCGAGAGATAAGACAAACAAAAATATACTAATCCAACAAAACAATCCATAATCCTAATTTTAGAAAGAGAATGACAAAACCATAGTGCTAGCAAAGCTAACAATAGGACGTTGCAACTCGTACTATGGAAGAGCTTATGTCTCCAAATCCTACGGAGGGAAATCGAGGGATACTAAAAGTGTTGTATCGAATAGTGTGGTAAAACTTTCTTTTTATAGGCGCGGATTAGGGTTTCAACGTAGTGGACCGGGCTTGACCTAGTCGCTCCCTTAATCGTCGTGACTATTCCAAGTCATCCTGCAATGTTGTAGGGTTAACATGACATTGTCACACTAAAATATGACATTATCGCGTTATCAAGGCTGACGTGACATTATCGCATTAAACGTAACATTGTCGCAGTAGATGCCCTATCCTTTTATGCCCTTTTTACCCTCTTTTCTTGATCCAAAACTTGCCCATTTTCATATTTCTTACTTGTGTGACCATTCCTACAAAAATAAGGAAAATTAGGTAGAATTACAATTAAATAATCATAAATTATATTGTAATTACAACTAATTTTTCGCAGATAAATCAACAGAATGGTGGTTTATCACCCTTCAATTGGGCCGTGCAAGCAACTCTTCTACTTGGGCCCTACAGGTTCTGGGCTGTATGTTAGCTTTGGCCACAATTAGGCCAAAATCAAGCCAGTCCCTCGATTGTGCCACGCTAGTGGTTTCCTCCTAAATTGGGCCTACTTCAAATTGGGCTGGCTGCCTCCTTTAGACCATGCCAATTTCTAAAATTGGGCTGCATAGAGGAAGAAGGCAACGAACAAGCCCAAGCCATTGCCTCTCTAATTAGGCTATGCAGTATATGGTGGGCCGTCCTTACTCTAAATTGAACCAGCCCCTCAATTGGGTTATGCTAGCAGCTCCGCCACTTAAGCCATCCAGTATATGGCGGCCAAGCCAGCCACCTATTTAATTAGGCCATGCTAATTGAGCCTAAGATTAATGATAACTTTAATTAATTTAAAATATTTAAGCAATTAATTTTACAATTAATCTGGGTCAAGTCCAAATCTTTGTTTTAATTTTTAATTTGAAATCAAATCCAATTTTTTTTTTTTAATTTGGGTCAAGCCCAATTCCCTTTTATTTTTGTTATTAAGTCCATTTTCTTTAAATGATTCTAAATCTCACGCGATGAACTTCGAATTTGAAAGTGTAGCATACCCTGTCTTTCAACATTCAGAGAGTCATATGAGTCGTAGTGCAATCCTTGCTTGCCTTCGACTCTGTGCATGTGGGTCAAAGATCTTCGTTTCTCAATCCTTCTTTGAAAATTACTTTTTCCAAATACTTTTCAAAATTTTAAATGATCCTAAATCTCATGCAATGAGCTTCGAATTTGAAAGTGCAGCATACCCTGTCTTTCATTATTCGAAGAATCATATAAGTTGCAGTGCTAGCCTTGCTTGCCTCCGACTTTGTGCATATGGGCCAAAGATCTTTGTTTCTTAATCCTTCTTCGAAAATTACTTTTTCTCGATACTTTTCAAAATTTTAAATGATCTTAACGCAATGAGCTTCAAATTTGAAAGGGCAGTATACCCTATCTTTCAATATTTAGAGAGTCATATGAGTCGCAATGCTACCCTCACTTGCCTCTAACTCTGTGCATGTGGGTCAAAGATCTTCGTTTCTCAAATCTTTCTTCGAAAATTACTTTTTCCAAATACTTTTCAAAGTTTTAAATAATCTTAGATCTCATGCAATGAACTTCAGATTTGAAAGTGCAGCATACACTGTCTTCCAATATTCAAAGAGTTATATGAGTTGCAGTGCACTCTCGCTTGCCTTTGACTCTGTGCATATATGGGTCTAAGAACATGCATAAAAACTAAAATTTTAAAATATGATTTTAAATAATTCTAAGTCTCATGCGTTGAGTTTTGGATACGAACTGGTAGCATACCCTACTGCTCAATATTCAGTAATCATATGGGTCCCAGATATTCAAAATACTCTGCTTTTTCAATCGCCTTTAAAGGTCAAGCCTTTAAACCAGAACTACGTAACCTTGAATTTTCCATTGAACCAAGGAATACGTAGGAGCAAGATCAAGTCCTGTCAGGCTATTTTTCACAAACCTATTTATTTTCTATAGAGATCAAACAATTCTCAAAATTATCAAAATCACACCCCCAATTTAAGGGTACCGTTACTCGGAACGGACAAGTAGGGTGCTTAATACCGTTCCTACTCGTAACCGACTCTCGAACTTAGAGCTCTTCCTCAAGTTAGGATTTTTTCAAATAGTTTCCCTTTAAATAAAATTTGATAGCAATTTCACAATTTAAATTAAAATTATTTTAAATTTTTTAATAAGTTCTTTGTCTCGTTATAATTACGGTTACGACAATCTTTTATCATTTACTTAATTATCCATGTGAAATAAAATAAAAAAATACAAAATATTTATGGTAATATTTTATACAAATTGAAAATGAAGTTAAATTTAAGAATATTTTGATAATATTATAATATTCTATTTATGGTAATATTATCTAAATATATTTTTTAAGAAATGATTTTTAATATTTTTACTGTGGTTTTTAAAGAAATATATACATTTATATTTAAAATGGCAACAATTTTTCTTTCAAGAAAAATTGATTGTTTTAAAATTAGTTTCTAAAAAAAATTTTAGTATTAAATCCCAATTTTTTAAATCTATGTAGAAATAGTGCTTGATATTAATTTTCTTTTATTAACTTCTAAATTGGAAAATGGAATCCAACTTAGTGCGTCGTTTATTCCAAAGAGACAAGCAAGTATGCTCTCTCCACTTCATTTCTAATACTCCTAATCCTAACTTATTCAATATTAAAACTATCTCAACAAAATTATATTTGATCTATTTCACATGTTTTCCATGCATCCATCACAATTATGGTGATTTTTGCTATGTTGCTGAAAGGTACATATAGTTTGAAAACAGGGCTTGAACTATTTTTTTAAGGCAACTATATATATATATATATCACATGATCTTTGTTACGTAATTCAACACTTAATAAAGGAGGTTTAAAGGTAAGGACTATTTTTATTACATTTAAAAAGTTAAGAACTTAATATTAACAAAAAATTTTAAGGGACTAAATTTTAAATTGTCAATTTTTATAGGAACCAAAGTTTAATTAAGAATAATAAAAGTATTTATTATCCAACCGAACACTTACCTGAAGAGAGTTAATGGTAAAAACTATTTCTACACACAAAAAGTTGAGAACTTTATACTAACAAAAGAATTTAGAAAATAAAATTAGCATTTTCTTCTTTTAAGATTAAGGTAAGTTGAGATTTCATCCTCCATATTTTATTTTATTCTAATAATTTTAAATTATCTTTTTGTTTAAGTTATTCTTTCATCCTAACGATGTTAAATATTTTTAAAAGATCTTCTTAAACAATTTAGTTCTCTATGCATAAATCATAAAATACTACAAAATTTTAAGATAAAAACAACATTAATTGTAAAAATAAACTTCAAATAAATTTAATTAACTATTTTCAAAATATAGATATTGTATATTTATAGAAAAACAAATCATAAAAAATGATTCAATTGGATCTCTCGTCTTAATCAATGAAATTATATATAATTTTAGTATGTTGATCGTATCCTAACATTTAGAAGAAATTTCCAATCAATTTTAATGATTATTAAAAAAAATTAAAATTAAGATTAATAAGAAATTTTTTATTTAAATTTTTTGATATCTCATTTTAGCTAATAAAATTTTACAAAACTTTCATATGCAAGTAAAAATCTTCTCTATATAAAAGAGTTTCACAGTCCATTTCATCAATGGCGAAAGAAAAATATAATTTAGACAAATTTTAATATTGCTATGATAGAAAGATTAATTTAAAATAAAAAAAAATTAAACAACTAATTCAATAAAAAAATAGAGGACAAAATTGAAACATACCATAAATTTAAAGAATAAAATCACTTTATTTTATATTTTATATCTCTAAATAACATAAATATATTTTTTAAAAATTATTCTTTGTTATTATTGTCAAATATAAAAAAATTATTTACATAAAATAAAAAAAGTTATACAATATTAAATTATTTTATTACTTTCAAAATCAGATTTTAAAATATAATTTTAACATATATCAATATTTACCACTAAACATATCAATTGATAGAAAACGTTAATTAAAGATCTCAAGAACAAATTCTTAAAAATGTAATTATTTTATATATTTTAAAAGAAACTTTATGGTTCATAATGATATTATTTAACTTAACTAAATTAGTTAAATTCTTTAAAATGTTTTTATTTTATATATTCTAAAAAACCTTTATGGTCGATAATGACATTATTCTACTCAATTAAATTAGTTAAATATTTAATATAACGTTTAGAATAACTATAATTTTAAATATATATATATATATATATATATATATATATAGATGGTGAGTGAAATAAAAATATATAAAAGAATAAAATAGAAAAAAAAACAGAATAACGTATTATTTAAATGGATATAAATAAAATAAAATAATTATATTTTATTATTTAGATGAATAAAAAATAAATAAAAAATAAGTTTAAAATAAAAAATTTATTCTATTAATAAAAAATATAAATTAAAAATAATTTTATTTTATTTATATAAAATTAATTTATAATTTTTAATATAAAAATATTTAATAATTGAAATTTTGAGAAAAAATCTTTTTTCTCATTTTCACAATTGAAAAAGAACAAATTTTATGTAAACTCCAAAATTATTTTTCTTTATAAATTTCAATTAAAACAAACAAATTTAGTTTAATTAGTCAAAATTTGATATGATAGTTTTTCTTTTTAACACTTAAAATATTTTTTTTTATAATTGTTTAAAAATTGTTGCATTATTTTCTTAAATGAAAGAAATGTCTTTAAAATGTGTGATAGAAGTTGTCTGGTAAACATAAGTTTTAATAATATTTTTTTCTAGTAATATCTTTACCTTTATTTTTTAATTTTTTAATTTTTTTTACTTTTAATAAGTAAAGAAAACATTGAATAAGTATATGAAGGACTAAAACTATGAAACTAGAAAAAAAATTGATCATTAGCAATTGAAAAAATTATTTATAAAATTATTAAATTTGATCATTAAATATTTTTATTATTAATTTTTAGATCAACATCTAATGATTACCAAAATTTTAATTATAAAATAATTTAACGACGAAATCAACATCTAATGATTACAAAAATTTTAATTATAAAATAATTTAACGACCAAATCAACATCTAATTATTACAAAAACTTTAATTATAAAATAGTTTAACGATCAAATTATATAGTTGGTAGAAAAAAAATTTAAAAATCAATTTATTTGATCATTAAAATAAATAAAATTGATCATAAATTTAATTTTTTAATAAATTATATATTACTAATTTTATAATCAAAATTCTAATTACAAATTCGATCATAAATATGGTTATTATTACCTTTTTATAATGATCAATTTTACAACTAAATTTTTTATTGTAAATTTGATCGTTAAAATGATGTGATAAATTTAACAACTAAAATTTCTATTTTAAATTCAGTTGCTAAAATTTAGGCTCAATTTTTTTTTTTCATATTAATTTAATAGAATAAATATATTTAAATTAAATATATTTACAATAATTATTAAAAAAATATAAATTATAAAATAAAAAATTATTAAACAATCTAACATAAAGTCTATAAATATTAAAATCTAAATAACTATTCATTCATGTAAAATCATCACAATATGAAAATATAATTAAAATCTTAATGTAATTAGAAAATTCCATAAAAATTACATGAAATTTCTGGTGAATGATTAATGGTAGGAGGTTCATTATTATCGTGATAAACATCATTAGAAGAATCATTCTTAAAAAGGTTAATGATTTATGAGGTGGATGACATAATTTGCTGGAGAAATTGTCTATTTAATTTTTATTGTGTTTGAGTTGGAATTGATTGCCTATTCAGCTTTAATTTTGTCTAATGTAACTTTTAACTCACATTAACAATGATTTGTTGACATTAATATCAGATTGGGTATAGTTAGCTTTAATTTTGTCTAATGTAACTTTTAACTCACATTAACAATGATTTGTTGACATTAATATCAGGTTGGGTATAGTTAGTAGATGAGAACACAAGTTTATCATCCCAGCTAACCCAACCCTAATATATATCATAGGTCATGGTCACTGTCCAAAAAATACATTAGCAGATACCACAAAATATTCAATAAAATTGTATATATCATTTTAAAAAGATTAAGCTCAACTACGAATAAATTTTTTTCTAAAAATATAATTAGATAAAAATATTTATAATAAAAAATAAATAATTAACAAATAAAAATTATAATTAAAATATACGTTCAACAACATTTTTTATTTAAACGTTATATTTATAATAAAAAAATAAATAATTAACAAATAAAATTATAATTAAAATATACAATAAACAACATTTTTTATTTAAATATTTACCTTTTGAGTAGAAAGATAACGTTATATTCAATCATTTTTTTTACAAATTTTAAAAAATTGATCTAAATTTATAGATAAGGATCACATAAGCGTATGAATCAAACATTTTAGCTCATTTAAAAAAAATAATCTCAAATTAATAAATGTAAAAATATAATAAGATACTTACTTTTTTATTTATTTTGATATTTTTTTAAAATTTTAAAAAATTAATATTAATAATCATGAAAAAATTATTATTACTAAGTTTAGAAAAAATATATATATACTCCTATATTAAAAATTATTCGTTCCTGGATGAATAAAATTTTTAAAAATATATTTTTCATTTTTATCTTACGTTTATTAAATTAATAACTTATCATGTTTCTTATATCAAAGAATTTAATTGAGAGCATTGAGAGCAAGGTTATTAAAAAAATTATTTTTTAATAACAGTTTTAAATGGTAGTTTTAATTTTTATTAGATTTTTTTTAATAAATATTTATTTGTAAAAAATTATCTATTAAAAAATATTTTAATAATAATTTAAATAATATAAATTTTATAATTTAATATATTTTGTATAAATTTATATAGTTATCATAAAATATTTGTCAAAATTTTTTTTAGCATTCTGTTATTCTCGAAACATTTCAAAAATTTGCACATTTAATAAATTTTTTTAACTAATTCTAGAAAAGAATAGGTCTAATATGGTTTTAAAAAAAAAATAGTGACGTGAAAACAGAGAATTAATAAAGGTGATATTGGTTGCATATATAAATTTCATCATAAATTTAAAGTCTCATTTGTTTTTAGTTAATAACATTTGTCCGTATTTTTTATGTAATTATTTTTTTATTTTTTATTTTTTAATGCATGTTATAAATTTTAATATTAAACCAAATAAAAATTATTCTTTAATTATTCATTCATTTAAACAGTTTTTTTATGTTAAATTTATTAGATTCAATTAATATTAGCCATTTAAACTGATAAGGTACAAGTATACACAATTAAAAATTAAACATAATATAATAAAATGAATTTAAAGAATGTCTCTTATTTAAACTTTTCCTTTAAATAAGGGTGGATCAAAAATATTAATCTTTGTTTAAGATTGTTTAAGTAACATTAAGAAATAAATAATTTTATCCTAGTTGAATAAAGTTTTTGTTCATAAAAAATTAAATAAAATATATGTATAATTTTTAATTTAATACTTAAATCATATTCATTAATCCACTTAAAATAGCTTGGTTTAAATAATCTATATAAACAATTCCTGAATTTGTAGTTTTTAACGTTAACATACAGAAAGGAGCAACAGAAGCAAAAGGAAGGTTGAAGTGATTAAATAAATCTAATAAAAATACAAGAATATTAAAAATATGGTTTTGCTATTCATTACTTAAAAAAACAATGAATAGAAAGTTTTTACTAAAAATTATGATAAAAATATATCAATAATATTATATATTATATTTTTAATAAAACTTCTTAGTTTTGCATTTTTTTAATTTTAAAATATTATAGTATTAATTAATTGTAATAAATTAAAACTAGAGTCTATCCCAAGAAGTAAAGAAAGAGTTTGATCAATAATAAAAATTTAAAATGACGATTGATTTATGTTATCGTATAGCAACCATTAGGGATGAGTACATACTTATAACGTATTTACCTTCTTATAATTGTAATTTGAAAAGCATTGTAATTACGTGTTAATATCACGAATGTCACTTTCCACCTTCTTTTATACAATTTTTGACCTTAATCTCAATATTAATCATTTTGTCATATCAACGAAGAAATGATGATATGAAAAATAAGGGAGAATAACAGAAAATGGAAGAAAGTAATACATCAAAAGTTTCGTTGGGCATAGATTAATATTATATGCTAAAAATATTTAGCAATTTCTTTTTGTACTTCTATTTTAAATTTTAGATGCTTGCCAGCTGTTGAAGCTTAGCATATGGTTGAATTCTGTAGGTTTAAAAAATATTTTTTTAACTTTTATCTCACTTATAAAAAGATTAAGATGGTTTGAGTGATATTTTTTTTTTATAAATTAACAAAATTTTATTTAGGTTGTGTTTGAATAAGATATTTTAACAATTTAAAGAATTTTAAATTTTTATAAATTTAAATACATTAATTTTAAAAATATTTTGTTTGGATAAAGAAATTTAAATTTATTAATTTAAAATTTTTAAAATTTAAATTATTATATTTTAAATATTTTATTTGAATAAAATAATTTTATTCTATTTATATAAAAATTTATTTTAAAATTAAAATAATATTAATAAAATTTTCAAAAATTAATAATTAACTGATTTGAATAATTTTTTAATCATTTGTAATTTGATTGATAATTTTACAGAAGGATTACATAGAATACACAACTTTAATATCACATACTTTATATAATTTTCATCAAACATTTGATCTTTTAACTTTTAATTTTTTTTTGCACGGTCAAAAATTAAAAAATAAAAGTTTATTATATTGGTAATTAGAATTTTATTTAAAAATAAAAAAAAATTGCACTAATAACACATTTTTTTATTATTACACTCTTTTTTTATTTTCAATCTTTTAATTATTAATTAATTTATTATATCAATTTCTTTTTTTTTTATTTTGTATATTAAGAATGTAGAAAATGGAGTCACATTACAGTATTTACTATCCTTTCGTTAATGTAATGGAGTTGACAAAGGAAGCGTGGGTGAGCGAGTGCTGGGTGCGACCCGTGGGGGTTGAGGTTTTGAGAATTTCTAAAAAAATTTAATTTTGATGATATTTTAAATTTATCTATTTCAATTTGTTAAATAAATTTAAAATTCTTCTAAAAAATTATTTAAACAAAACATTTAAAATTTAAAATTTAAAATCCTCTATTAAATTACTTTATTCTCGTAAAATATTCATAACTTGACCCATTGTATTAAAGATGCTTGTTACGTACCTATGAAATATGAGGGAAGCAACGCTTACGGTGCATGTATTAATTTATTGTATTCAATTTTACATTTTTAAATATGTATGTGATGTGTGTACCCGTATTAATAACTTGTGAGCATGAATTTCTAGAGGGTTCTAACTTGTTAAACCAGGCATGATTATGCTAATTTTGTTATTGATAAAGTCTATCATGTATACATGTGCAACAGTGCGGTACCCTTGCTTATGGGGCGGGTATTAGTGGGTTTGGTTAAAGGATCTTGTATCTAACATTGGTGGGTTTGGGTAAAGGATCTTGTATCTAACAAAATTTGAGGGAGTGAAATATTTGGATCGTTTTTGTCTGTTTATAATTGGGTAGTTGGTTGTGCGGATTACGAATTATAAAGGACGATTTGTTACGGTTTGAATTTAAGTGTTGGACTTGTTTTTTTTTTTAAAAAATTAATAATAAAATTTTTGGTTGATTTTTTTTAATAATTTAATTCAAAATAATTAGATAAAATTAAATAAATTTTATGACATTTTAAATAATTTTAATTTTTTGAACAATATCATTTTTTTCATAATTTTATATAAGTTAACATTTCCATAACATAATCCTAATTAAAAATAAAAAATATATTAACATATAAGAACAAAATAATTATATAATTTTAAATTCTATGCAAGGCATAATATTACACCATTTTAAATTCTATGCCATGCATAATATTGAATAGATTTATCTCGTTATGTAAGTTAATATGAACCCTAAGTTAAATCTAATATATATGATGTTAATAAAATATTACAAAAAAATAAATTATATAAAATATAAAAGAACAAATTTTGTTACTAAATATATAATTTATAAAAAAAAAATACATCAGCATTCTTTATCAAAATAATTATAACCAAAAGACTTGCAAAAAAAAATTTTAAATCTGCACAGCACATAAAATCATCAAAGTAGATAACCAAAAATGAACTAAATAATTGATATGAAAGCTTACAAAAAACTTGCTCATTGTCTAGTTTCTAGTATCCACTATCCAATCATTAAATATAAACCCAAATTTGATTAGAAAAATCAAAATAAAAAATAATCAATATCTATAATATCAAAATAAAACAAGATTACATTAC
This sequence comes from Canavalia gladiata, assembly GCA_037954105.1. Classification (NCBI taxonomy): domain Eukaryota; kingdom Viridiplantae; phylum Streptophyta; class Magnoliopsida; order Fabales; family Fabaceae; genus Canavalia; species Canavalia gladiata. The sequence continues at coordinate 32,903,798 of CM075658.1, read as the reverse complement.
AAAATGTAAATTGAAAATTAAACAAATAAAAAGAACATATAGAAATATTATTATATTCATTTATCTGAAGTAAGTTGAATTAGGTGTGGTTGAGAAGTTGAGTCTTTTGATTGAGAAGCTCCAAAACCAAAAGTTGACATTTCTTATGACAATCATGAAACAAATAAATAACATATCATTATCAGGTATAGATATAGCATGTATGCAAATAAAGACACAGACTTTCAAAATTCCAAAAATACTAGCCTTTCAATACATTCTCATAAATTTCCAAGTTCTTACTCACGACAAACTTTTTATATTGATTAATAGTTGGCTTTATCCAATTGAGTGCAGATCAATGCTTCAGTCATATCAAGAGAAAGTGAGCTTCTGAATGTATCAAGCACTCTACCCCCAATGCTAAATGCACTCTCAGATGCTATAGTTGAAACATGGGTGACCAATATATCCCTTGCCCTGGAGGAGAGTATTGGAAAATGAGAACAGTTATGTTTCCACATTAAGGAGATCAAATTTGTTATGATTGTCTATGCAAGGCTCAACCAAATATCTTTCAAGTTCTCTTTTCTCATCAATAGAATTTTTTGCTTTCAGATGTTGTCTAAAAGCATTAGCTCTTGCAGTATAGGAAGAGATATTAGGATTCACACATTGAGAAGAACTTCCTTGAGAAGATAATGGGAGAGTGGATTGGGCAACCTGATTCTGTTGCTCATAAATAGTAGCATACCATTGATATAATCTAGAAAGGTTCTGTTTAACAGTAAAAGATAATTAATGGCAAAAGTCTTCATCATTGTTGTACATGTTCAAAAATGACTAATCAACATGCCTTAACTTAAATCTAGGATCAAGTGCCACTCCAAAATAAAGAAACTGATTAATATGTATGATCTCACCCCAATATTTGTCATACTTCTTCTTCATCTCATACCCATTGTTGCTAGAATTGTATTCAGATTCATTGAAGATTGACTTAGCTCACAAAAAATAAAAGCAAGTCGACGAAAAACAGCATGTATTATCACATGAGTAGAAAAAGAAAATATTTTTGTTGCCTCATAGAATATCTTTAAAAACTTAAGGAAAGCCCTTGCATTTTTCCAATCAAAATAGGATGAAGTGGAAGTTGATCCAAAATACTCCCTAAAATGTGGATCCTCATAGCCTAGCTTTTCAAATGCTGCCTCATATTTCTCAGCAGCATCTAACATGTGATAAGTTGAATTCCATCTAGTGGGAACATCTAAGTAAACAAGTTTTTGACATGTGATCTTGGAATAAGCTATGCATTCTTTGAATTTAGATAATATTTGGGGGAGAGGATCTTACATATCTAACAGCAGTGCGTATGCTAACTATTGAGGAATTCATGCCTCTCAAACCATCATTAATCACTAAATTAAGGATGTGTGCACAACACCTCATGTGAAAGAATTCACCATTCAATACAAGTGCATTAAAGGAGTTCATCCTTTTCTTCATATGAGAAATAACAACATCATTAGAGGAGACATTGGCAACTATTAAGGTAAATACATTTCTAATCCCTTATTCCCTTAGAACTTCCTCTATTTGTTTAGCTATTGTGTCACCCTTATGGTTGGGAATAGTGGAGAAAAATATTATCCTTTTTTGATAATTCCATTCATTATCAATGAAGTGGGCAGTGAGTGTGAGGTAGCTTAAATTTTGAATAGAGATCCAGCAGTCAGTAGTGAGGGTAGTCCTACTAGTGTTTGACCTAAAGAAAGTTTTCAATCTAATTTTTACAGTCTTTAGCTATTGTATGTCTAGAGGGAGGTAAAAAGTGTGGCTATAATTGTTTACACAATAATTTGAACCCTTCTCCTTCAACAATTATGAACGGTTGTGCATCTAAGACTACAAACATATCTACTACTTTCCTACAAGGTTCTGCATTAAATCTTTGACTAACAAGTTGTACTTGACTACCCTCATCACTCTTGCCCACCCCAAAGCTTAATATTCTTTGATTAGGGTTGCTGTTGAGTACATAAGTATACTTGAGACAGTGAATTAAATGAGAAGACATGCTTAAAGTTCCATGGTTTAGGTGGCAGAAGAAGGACTTTTTGCAATAGTTACATGCTGCTTCAGGCATGCTACCTTGAGCAACAGGTAACTTATTGAAGTGATCCCAAACATGTGATGTTGTCAGAGACCCACTTGAATTTGGTTTTCTTTTTCTAGTAGGCTTTGGAATTTGAGAATGTGGATTAGAAACTTCTTTTAAAGATGTAATAGGTCTCTGGTTCTTTATAGAAGATGGTTGTTGGGGGTTAGAATCTGGGTTGTTTTCACTGAACTGGTCCATACTATTGGGGATTGTAAGTCATCGTCAATAAGTGAACTATATTTAATTATTCTATGGCCAACTTCACCTAAGACACGAACCTATATTAAGTATACATAAACCCAGTTGACTTCTGAATCATGAGTGAATGACTAAAATAGAAACCATCACTCATAGAGGAAAAAGTAAGGGCTAGAAAATTGAGAAAGGAGACTAAGAGATTCAATTTATAATCTCAGCAACTCATCGTTGATTATATAAAGAAGAAAAGGGATACTGGCTAGCTAAGTTCATAATGCTTAAAATTATCATCATAGATTATAAAGAGGAGAAGAGTGAGACTAAAGAGTTCAGTTTGTAATATCATAAAATCATCATAGATTATAAAGAGAAGAAGAGGGAGACTAAATAGTTAAGTTGGTAAACTCAGAATATCATCACAAATTATAAAGAGAAGAAAAGGGAGACTAAAGAGTTAAGTTCGTAATTTAATAAATCACAGAAACTCATCATAGAATTTAGAAAGCATGCTCAGATATAGGGTTGAAAACAGGAAAACCAAAAAATAGTATAAATCGGAAAACAAGAGTAGTTTACAAAAAAATCTCAAAATCATAATAGATTTTAGAGAGCATGCTCAAAGATAAAAGTGAAAATAGGAAACCAAAAGAGATCACAAAACAAAAAACAGGAATACTTTACGAAAAAAATCTTAGAAAATCATCACAAATTTCAAAGAGCATGCTCAAAGATAGAAGTGAAAACAGAAAACCAAAAGAGATCACATCATAAAAAATGAATAGTTTACAAAAAAAATCTCGAAAAATTATCACAGATTTCAAAGAGCATGCTCAAACATAGAAGTCAAAACAGGAAACCAAAAGAGATTACAAATTAGAAGAGAGTAATAGTTTACAAAAAAAATCTCAAAATCATCACAGATTTTAAAGAGCATGCTCAAACGTAGAAGTCAAAATAGGAAACTAAAAAAGGCTACAAATCACAAGAGAGGAATAGTTCACGAAAAAAATATCAAAAAATCATCACAGATTTCAGAGAGCATGCTCAAACGTAGAAACCAAAACAAGAAACCAAAAGAGATTACAAATCATAAGAGAGGAATAGTTCATAAAAAAATCTCAAAAAATCAACACAGATTTTAGAGGGCATGCTCAAACATAGAAGTAAAAACAGGAAACCAAAAGAGATTACAAATTAGAAGAGAGGAATAGTTCACAAAAAATATCTTAGAAAATCAACACAGATTTTAGAGGGCATGCTCAAACATAGAAGTCATAATAGGAAACTAGAAGAGATTATAAATAAGAAGAGAGGAATAACTCAAAAAAAATCTCAGAAAATCATCACAGATTTCAGAGAGCATGCTTAAACATAGAAGTCAAAACAGGAAACCAAAAGAGATTACAAATTAGAAGAGAGGAATAGTTCACAAAAAAATTTTCAGAATCAACAAAGATTTTAGAGGGCATGCTCAAACATAGAAGTCAAAACAGGAAACCAAAAGAGATTATAAATCAGAAGAGAGGAATAACTCACAAAAAATATCTTAGAAAATCATCACAGATTTTAGAGAGCATGCTCAAACATAGAAGTCAAAACAGGAAACCAAAAGAGATTACAAATTAGAAAAGAAAAATAGTTCCCAAAAAAATCTCAAAAAATCATCACAGATTTCAGAGAGCATGCTCAAACATAGAAGTCAAAATAGGAAACCAAAAGAGATTACAAATTAGAAGAGAGAAATAGTTCACAAAAAAAATCTCAGAAAATCATTACATATTTCAGAGAGCATGCTCAAAGATAGAAGTCAAAACAGAAAATAAAAAAAAGATTACAAATCACAAGAGAGGAATAGTTGACAAAAAAAGTCTAAAAAAATCATCACAGATTTTAGAGAGCATGCTCAAAGATAGATGTGAAAACAGAAAACTGAAAGAGATTACAAATTAGAAAAGAGGAATAGTTCATTAAAAAAAATCTTAGAAAATCACCACAGATTTTAGAGAACATGCTTGAACATAGATTCAAAATAGGAAAGCAACTGAGATTACAAATCAGAAAGGAGAAATAGTTCACAAAAAAAATCTCAGAAAATCATCACAGATATCAAATGGCATGCTCAAACATAGAAGTCAAAACAGGAAGCTAAAAGAGATTACAAATCAGAAGAGAGGAATAATTCACAAACAAATCTCTGAAAATCATCACAGATTTCAGAGAGCATGGTCAAACATAAAAGTTAAAACAGGAAATCAAAAAAGATTACAAATCATAAGAGAGAAATAGTTTACAAAAAAATCTCAAAAAATAATTATAAATTGCAGAGAACATGCTCATAGATAAAAGTGAAAACACGAAACTAGAAGAGATTACAATTAAGAAGAGAGGAATAGCTTATAAAATAACTGATTAGAAGAGAGCATGCTCGAACATAGAAGTCAAAACAGGAAACTAAAAGAGATTACAAATTAGAAGAGAGGAATAATTCACAAAAAAAAAGTCTCAGAAAATCAACACAGATTTTAGAGGGATTGCTCAAACATAGAAGTCAAAACAGGAAACCAGAAGAGATTACAAATCAGAAGAGAGGAATAACTCAAAAAAAATCTCAGAAAATCATCATAGATTTCAGAGAGCATGCTTAAACATAGAAGTCAAACCAGGAAACCAAAAGAGATCACAAATTAGAAAAGAGAAATAGTTCACAAAAAAATCTCAAAAAATCATCACAGATTTTAGAAACCATGCTCAAACATAGAAGTCAAAACAGGAAAGCAAAAGAGATTACAAATAAGAAGAGAGGAATAGTTGACAAACAAATCTCAGAAAATCATCATAGATTTCAGAGAGCATGGTCAAACATAGAAGTTAAAACATGAAATAAAAAAAGATTACAAATCATAAGAGAGAAATAGTTTACAAAACAATCTCAAAAAAACATCATAAATTGCAGAGAACATGCTCATAGATAAAAGTGAAAACAGGAAACTAGAAGAGATTACTAATGAGAAGAGATGAATAGTTTATAAAAGAACTTAAACTCATCACATATTTCAAAGAGCATGCCAAACATAGAATTCAAAACAGAAAACTAGAAGAGATCACAAATCAGAAAACAAAAATAGTTTATAAATTTTTTTTTAGAAAAGCATCATAGATTTCAAAGAGCATGCTGAAAGATAGAAGTCAAAAAAGGAAACCATAAAAGATCACAAATCAGAAAACAGGAAAAGTTTACAAAAAAATATCAAACTCATCACATATTTTAGAGAGAATGCTCAAAGATAAAAGTCAAAACAGGAAACGAGAAAAGATTATAAATCAGAAGAGAGGAATAGTTCATAAAAAAAAACTCAAAAACTCATCATAGATTTTAGAAAGCATGCTCAAACATAGGATTCAAAACAGGAAAACAGAAGAGATCACAAATCAGAAGAGAGGAATAGTAAACAAAAACTATCAAACTCATCATAGATTTCAGAGAGCATGCTCAAAGATATAATTGAAAATAGAAAACAAAATAGATCACAAATCATAAAAGGGAGGAGTTCACAAAAACATCTTAGAAATTCATCAAAGATTACTCAAAGCCTGCTTAAAAATAGAATTGAAAAGAGGAAAACAGAAGATCAGAAATTAGAAAAGGGAATAGTTTACAACAGAAATCTCAGATAGTCATCGTAGATTTCTAAAACCAAGTTCATAACTAGGTTTCCAAACTTAGAAAATCATCATAGGTCTAGGAAAATTTTACCAACAAAACTCTCAGAATCCATCATTGAACAAAAAAAAATCATGAACAATCTCAAACAATCATCACCAATGAAAGAAAAGAAGAGAAGAAAAGAAGATTTCTTGAATAATCGGGTTTAGGGTTTCATAGTTCAAGATATGACAACAAAATTTGGCATAAATTCATTTTCAAAATCGCATCATTGACAAGAGCAAAACATGCATTCACCTTAGCATTAATACATAGAAGCACATTGGGCAACATGTAACTCAAGACAAAGTTCCATCTTAGTCAAGTCAATAACATTACAACTTATAGCACATTACACAATATAGCATCATAAAAATAATAATGGAAAACATGACTGACAGAGCTTAAACCTTGAAATATTTCAACCCTTTCCAGCTTCAAGTGAGCCAAAATGTCCTTTTCCCCAACCAAGCAAACCAACAATAACCACTAACACAAATATAGTATAATTAAAAGTAAAATAAATTTCATATACAAACACTAAATGAAAAAACTTCTCTTCCATAGGTTTCGAAAGTTTTACCTCAGTGAACCACAACTCCAGTAGTGCTCAAGGTTGAGTGTTTTCCCTCAATTAACAGATTTTTCCCTCCAATTAATACCCAAGTATATGAAACCCTAATACTGAAAGGGTTAAACATAGTCACACATATGTAAAAATTTAAAGCAAACTAATTTAAAATTAATTATAAAAGAAATTTGGAGGCCTATTCTCTTACCTTCGTCAAATGGGCATCAAGTTGACAAACACATGCACAACACAAACAAATTCAAACCCTAGTAGTAGCACCTTCATTTCCATGACTAAAATCATATAACTCAGAAGTCACAACTTAGAAGAGAGCGACCAAGTGATTCTGACCAAGAGAAAATAAGTGAGGAGATAACATTCAAGAAACCCTAGATAATAGGTATTACACAGAGAAGAGAGAAGATTATATCTAGAGGCAAGATGAGAGGGAGGGTAATCCTGAGGGAAATACATAGAGCTTAGAGGTTAGAGGGTGGTCCAAAGGGAAACAAGAACTTGGTAGAGAATGGAAGCAAAAGCAGAGAAGGAAAAATCCTAGCAAGAATAAGCAAAGAAGAAAGAACCAAGAACGAGAGGAGAAAGAGAGACTTAGACTCGAGTCAAGAGCGGCAACAAGCAAATGAGAGGGGATATGGGGTATACACCCTTAACCAAACCCTAATCAACAAAGGCCAAAGCCAAAGTGCCAAACATTAGCAATCTAGGCCTTCAATATAATGTAGCCCAATCACTTATTATGTATAAGTTGGGCAGGTTCAGGTAAATGCGGTCAATAAAAGTCCCACCCGAATTCGTCTGAATTTACCCAATATTAACCGAATAATAGAACCTATTCAACCTTTTTATAACTCGACCCACTCGATTCAACAATTTGGACCATCGGATCGGTCAGTTGCGGGCAGGCCTTAAATTCATAAGTAGGCCTAATGTGCAGTTTATCAATTGAAATTTGAAGTCAATATTATTTTTTTTTTCAAATTTTAATTTGCATGTACGTCCGCATATTTAACATCTACGATTACTATTTTCCTATCATTTTAAAAATATTAATTTAATTATATTTCATCCATTTATTTTAGTTACTAAAATATTACTTATGAAACTATAAATATAAGAAAAAATATTGTCTAAACCTAAAGATAGATATCTATATCCTACTATTTATATTAAATATCATAGTTATTGTATATAGGTCTAAAACATCCAAGTAAATTTTTTTTGAAATACTATTAATGTATTTTTTTATATGAATGGATAAGGAAGGGTACAGATTCAATCCTATAAAAAGCTAATTGCAAGAGGTTAAACAAACAAAGGCATATTGCAAGCAACTAAAAAAATAATCAGAGAAGTGAGACTAACAAACAATAAACTAAACAAATTTATTTATTTTTTTAAAAAAAATTTCTACTTATTTATTCTATTTTTCCTTTTTTTTATTGTTTTCTAATTTATTTCTTTTATTTATTTTCCTTTTCCATTTAGTTATATATTATTCTCTATCAAACTTGACATTTTAGAAGAAATTTATTTCAATTCCTAAATTGTTTGTTGGATCATATATTTTCTATTTTTTTAAAATTATCAATAAACACTTCAATAAAGGTAAGTAAAATTATAATAACAAAAAAAACTAGAAAAGATACTTCTCTCTAAACAATAACAATACACATCATAATATCATTAATAATAGAAAATCATGTCATTGTGTCAACAAATAACTAAATAAAGAGTTAGGTATATTACCTCATTTTTTCTCAATTATGCTTCAAGAATTGCTTTCTTACTGCTTTCCCAGGTAGCAACACCAAGAGCTATTTCTAAATAGATTAAGTAAAACAATATTTAAAAATATTAGCTAAAAAAGTATATTATAATTAAAATCAAATAAATAAATTTATTGGGAGGAAAAGTTCAATTCTTAAAATTTTAATTTAAAAAAATTGAACTAATTTACACAAATTAACAAATATTAATAAACTTGAACTAGCTACAAAAGTGATAACAAAAAAGAAGGTAGATTGTACATCCACTTTCATAGTCCTACACGCCTTTCTTTGTAAGCAATAAATTTGAGCACTAGCAGCAACAATTTCTTGCCTCACTGCTAATAAATGGTGACCCTCTTATTCACTCTTATTTGAATATTATGTATAAGTTGCAAGAATAAAAAAATTGAACTAAGGAAATTAGTTTTAAAAATTTCAAAACTACATCAACTCACTTCTAATTAAAGCACATCCTAACAATTAGTTTTGTTTCATTTTAAAAATGGAAACTAAAAATCCATCTAAACCAATTAATTTTTACTAAAAATAAAATAAAATCAAACTTGATTGGTTTTGTTAAGTTTTAATTTTTCAATACAAAAGTTTCTAATGGTTTATAAGTTGTTTATACAAGGAATAAAATAATAAAAAATTAGGATTAATTTTTTAAAAAATATAAATAAAAGAAACATAGTATAATGGATAATTATGAACACTTTTTGCTAATATACTTGACAGGTTTTTGAAATTTAATATACAAAGCTTAATAAAATAACTCTTGGGTAGGGTACTAAATTGAAGTCCTTACACTAGTGGTAATATACTTGATAGTGTTTGAAATTCAATATATAAAGGTAAATAACTCATTTTTGGATAGTGTACTAAATTGTAGTCTTTACATTAGTCATGCATACCTATAGTTTAACATAATTTCAATAATTATAATGTAACCACAATTTAAAGTTGTAAAAAGATAAATTTTAAATATTTCTTTCCATTCAAGCTCTAACAGTATACAAAAAAAAACTATTAGTATTCAAAATACATATTCAACAATATAATTGTACAAACTAAACACTATCACATAATAATTCCAAACCATAAAAAATATTGAAATTCACCCTTACATATCTTTTTCTGCACATATGTCTTACATGCCTACAATTTTTTTTCCATTTAACATTATTATTATTATTATTATTATTATTATTATTATTATTATCATTTTATTATTATTATTATTATTATTATTATTATTATTATATATTAGGTTAAATGACAATCTCCTTATTAATTATAAGTTGAAATGATTTTTATAATCTAAAATTGCATGTAGATGAGCCCTCTATCTTATTTGCTTGAAATTTAAAGGCTCTACAATATCTAAATTATAAAGTCAAGACTTATGTTAGATGGGGTAGACTTTTAAATTTAATAATTTAGAAATTAATTGTGCAATTTTGATGGATAACAAGCAGATGTAAATGGGCATCAATCCAATAAATAATATATACTACAATGTCATATTTTAATCCTTATTTTAATTTATAAGTTACTTACACTACATTGGCTTACAATTATCATTGTTGGATTCAAAGATCCAACACTTACTATTCTCTTTAGAGTCAAAATTATATTGCATAATGTATGTAATGTAAGTTCTTCCTAAACTTTATTGACACCACATGTGCACTAACTTATACTATATCCATTATCATCAGCAAGTGAAAAGATAACTCAAGTTCTACATCCCATACTAATTCAAGTACCTACCTAAACTTTAAAAAAAATGACTAGTTATCTTGTAAGTTTGAACAATTGTTAACATCATCAATACTTCATTAAGATTTCTTTTATGAATATGATTTACTTTCTACATAATGTTAATTTATTAATAGATTGTAGAGGACAGTTGTGAGTACCAATTCCTGTCCTGACAACTTTTTTTTAATTAAATTACTAATGAACTAAGCATCTTTGGTGATCAAAAACCCTAATTATAAAAAAGAGAAAGAAAAGAAAAGAGAAAGGAAAAAGAGAAAAGGAAAGGAAATATAGTAAATAAATAAATAAGTAAATAGATAATAATGAAATTGAAAATAAAATAAATAAATACTTAAAAAATAAATTCAGTTAAGGTTAGTTGAGAGTTAGTTAAAAACAGTTAGGGTTGTTATAATTAGTGTTGAAAGCTAACCATGGGTTAAGGTTAAGGAAATTATGGTTGAGTAAGGGTATAAATAGCATTTGGAAAAAGGGGGCGCAAAGGCTACACTTTTGGTACCAAAAATTTGAAAAAAGGAAAAAACTGGGAGCTGAGACATTTTGGTGGGTTTCCATCAAGCATAAAAAATCTCTGTTCAGTGCTTGGAGATCGCTATTCGCCTTCGGTTTTTATCAAGAATCTTGAAGAATTTTCTTTAATCTCTAGTCGTCTTTTGGAGTTTCGGCCATTGGCAAGGAGAGGAATAGTTTCTGGTAGCTGGTTTCCTCGATCACTTCTCGTCTCTTTTGGCAAGGTCACACGAGATTATTTTGATCTCTATTAAGTGCTTTGAGGTTAGGCTCGCTCCTCCTGACATTCTCTCGTTCACATTTGTTGCATTTACCACTTTTTCCCGTGTTTATGCTTTGGATATGTTAGAATCCACATTGAACAAGACATTAGAATGAGTGCTATATTTGCCGACTTTAGATTTAGCATGGTTTATTAGGCTGCATGTGCTGATTGAGCCAGAATTCATTGATGAATTAATGCAAGGTTGATATCCTTATCTGATTATTATGGTCCAGTTCTTAAATTGCAACTGTAAATCCTTGAATTACTGGATGTAGCTGATAGGCGCGCAAAAAGCGAATATAACCAGACTTTAGGAGGCAGGAGGCTTATGCCTCTCTGTTCCTTAATTGATATTCGGACCTAACTCTGAGTTATTCAATGAATTCTGTTGTAGAAATGGCCAATGTGCTAGGGACCAGTGTTCGCCAATGCAGAAAACAAACCAGGAAGTAAAATAGCTTCAATAAATCTCATCTACCTGATAAAGAACCTGGGTAAAATAGAAACTGGTAGGGTAAGAGATGTTGGTCTTATCACATAGTGCTACCTTTTAAAGGCATGGCCTAGATGTGCTTTGTAATTCAGTTCTGTGACTTCACTAAAGGAGTTTGGATTCAGTTCTGTTAACCCTGGTTCACTTGGAACTCATCAGTGGATACCAGTCGTGCATTGTTAATCCTTGTTTAAAGCTTGCCGGATAAGTCATGGCAATGCCTAGATGTATTAGAAGAAAGTCCTAGCTGGTAGAGAAATAAATTTGAATGGAAGGAGATTAAAAGCTTACAAAAAATTTTAAGTTCTAGAGTTTCCAAGTTATAAGACACTAGAATAAGTCCACAACACTGTGATATAGCAACAGGTTCTAGGAAAGGAAATCTTCAGAATATGAATTGATGGTGATGATTCACTTTACTGTAAAAATGGTGCCGAAACCATCTATAAGTGCCAGGCTAGGTATGTTCAGGTTGGGTAAGTGAATAGGGTGGTCTTACCACCTCTCACACTATCAAGCCAGATTTCAATAACCCTTACTTCAGCCATAGGTTGTGGAACACTACCTGATTCTCTTAACCAGTAAAGACCTTAGCATAACATGTTGATGACTGTTAGCAAATGAGGTTTTTAATGAGCCCTGACCCTTTCTATATGTAGAAGCATTCATGAGAAACTAGGTGTGGATTAAAAACTGAATAGAGTAGTTATGTGTTGGATATAAGGCCTTTGTGGAGGTTAGCAACCTGTCATGATATCTGTTTGCTAAAGGGATTCATGCCCAAAATCTGGCACTGGCAGCTTGAGGATTGAATCTAAAGACTGTACTTAGACCAATACCTGTAAGTTTGTATATAAAAGAGGAGAAGACACTGGTAGTGGTGCTTAGTTACTAAAAAAGGGGGTCAAGTTCAGGATGGGACCATGATGGGAGATGGAATGTGTAGGTAAAGTGAAAAAGGCTCAGCAATGCAGAATTAGCAGGCTGGTACGGTTGTTGAAACCTTCTCGAGCAGCAGTAGGTTTTGCCTGGATCAGGCTTACCCTTCTAAGCCTTTTATTTATAGGTACCAGGTTCCTCATTGCTTGTTAGAATCAGTTTGATTTGGTCTCAAAACACAACTCGAGATGTTTATGGCTGAATTTGATTTCAACTTTTAGTTACCTTTAGGTACTGCAGTCTACTTTAACCAAGGCTAGACTAGTAGGTTCCCATCCATTGGCCCCATGTTCCAGAATTGATTAGCATTAAGGACTATATCTTTCTGGTTTTGAGGTAGGTTCTGTTTTTTTTAACTAAGGTTTGTCTTAACAGTACTAGTTGCCAATCATCAGCATAACTCTCAATAGCTTAATGCCCTGTTCCTTAGTTAAACAAGAGAGTTTAACTTGTAAAACTCTAGGTAACCTAAGGAAAGACTGAAAATGCCAGGACTGAATTTGAGTGAATCAGGCACTGATGTTGTATATCAGAGCATCAAGGTAATCACACAGGTTTGGGCTATTCCTGGTGAGAATTTAACAATTTGGTTGAAACATGATATATCAAGCAGAAAGCTGCAAGTGAAAGCTCTCATTTAAGTCTCAGTTCAAAATTAGTATTGTCTTGGTAATCCTTTTAATCCCGAAGATTCATTCTGATCATGGTGAGCCAGAGCCTTAATTGGAGCAGAAAGTCAGTACCTAGGTGAGGGAACCTGCGGATGGCTTAATATCTAGTAAGCAAATAAGAGGGAATGGGTTGGGTCTTAAGCATACTATATCCAAATTCTGCTTTAGCACATTAAGATAGAACCTTAGAGAGGATCAAAGCCTGCAGGAATGGGTGGCTGGCAGCTGAAGTAGGTTTTCATTCAGGAATGAAAATGCTTGCCATTGTCACAACTGATATCAAATGGCCTGTGACAGTAAATTAGATTTGAATTGTCTGTCTTGCTCTATTTTGAATGGCTTCTTGAAGATTGGAGGGACATGTTGCTAAATTGGCACAATTTTATTTCACATTAAGAATAGGGGCCAGCCCAATTCTTTGGGATGGTGAGCAAGTGGATTCAAGAGGTAAATAACCTCAACCTATAGCAAAGTAGGCAGGTGTCTGGTGGTCTGGTTCCAGAATTGGAAATTCGAATGGTTGTGTCTGTCATAAAGAGTCCATTTTGATGAACAGGCCTGAGGCTCGAAAGCTAGTTGGCAACCTCCAATATCTGGTCTCAGTTCCTAAATCTGGTGTCAGTTTAGGCCAGGAAGGATATTCAGCAGTCTTTCGAACTCAGTGATTGAAATAGGCCTAGAAACTATGTACTCTCCATAGGTGTGTGAACTGATAGTCTAGGGAAATCTTCAAAATTGTGGGTGTTCCTTAAGATCACAGTTGCAGCAAAGCAAGCCTAAATTTTTAGTCAATCAAAGCATACATCTATAGGCCTCAGTTTATCAAAAATTTAGGCCTCAATTCTGGTAAGTCTGTTCCAAAACCACACTGGCCAGTGCATAACAACAGTTTTTGATTAGGACCACTACAAGGGTAGCAAACACTAAATCAGGATTGAATTATAGGTTTGTGAGGATCAGGTAAGAAGGCCTTCTAGTCCCTGGGTAAATTCTGGTTTCCAAATCGTGCCCTATGAGCATCAGCCTTCAATCACAAAAAAGGTTATGTGTATGGTCCAAAAGGTGGCTACTCCTCGAACTGTCAAGCAAAACTGAATATCCTCTGGTCAAACCACAGGATAGGTTTTACTTCCTGTTAGTCAGACAAGAATTAATTCTACCTACACCCATAAGTCAGTGAACCAGAGGTCTTTATGTGGGAGGCCCAGTCTTGGTCAATGAACCAAGGAAAATCAGTACGTCCGTCCACCACACTACTGTCAGAAGTTAGAACTAGCATTCTGGGTAAATGCAGTCTTTAAGAATAGGCCGAATTCAGGTCCACCAAGTCAAATGACATTTGCTGTTGATACTAAAAAATGTCACAATAAGCTTAAGAGCACGTAAGGGCTAAATGAGTGCCTAGAAAATCCTGTTCTGGTAGTGGTGGAGGATTTGATTAGGAATGCCAGTCAAAGGAAGTATTGCAGCTTCCACTTTGGTACAGAACGATGTTTCTAAGCTTAGAGTTTACCTATGGACCTTAGGCTTGATAGTACAACTCTAGAGGAGAACCAAACCTGAATAAAGTTTGTAGATTAGAGGTTTAGTGCATATATTAAAGGGTCCTTAGGCCTGATTCTGGGTTGGATGAATCCACAAAAACTTGATGTCATGCTGGCCTTTTGAATTTGTACTACTCTGATAGATTCTGGGTCAAATTAGGTTCAATAACAGAAGCTCTTACTTCTACCCCTCTCAGTTTTGCTCTCAATATCACAAGGATTGGGCCATTATCCTCATGCCCAGCTAGCTTAAGTACCAGGTCAAACCTAGATTAATATAGGGATGGTGAACTTGTTCAGACATATATATATATCTTACAAATTTAGGCAGGCCACCGAGATTCTGATCATGAGCTACCCCAAACCAATGTAGTTTCAGGATTCATACCTTGGGTTTAAGGGTGATCAGAATAGGGGAAGGTGTATCAGTACTCTTGATAGGACTCTTGGCTAAGTAGCTTCTGCATCCTAGTTCTCTAAAACTGTAATAACAATTGTAATACATTTTAGTCTTGTATACTTGGTCTCTTCCAATCAAGTCAAAGGCCAATGTAAATACTTAGACCAATAGGAACACCATTAGCATTAGGCCTACTGGATTGCATATAGAGGATTCACCTTGCTAAACATTATCTGTAATTGATCATGATTAGAATTCCTAGCAAAACAGGTGGCTCACCTTAAAGAAAGCAAAATCTCAAGATTTTAATATGGATTCTGATCTAGGAGTCCGCCACTGTTTAGAGCTAGTTATTGGTGAACTGATTCCTAAGAGGTTGGATTTTGGCCTGCAATAGGCATATTCAAACCCCCATAAGTTCTGATAAACTGCTGAGAGTGCATTTCTTAAGACTGGATTCTGATTTAGAAGTGTATTTCAGAATCTGTAAATTCTCTAAATAGATTTCTTTGGATACATTTTGTTAAACTGATTTATGAATTAGGACTACCATATCTATGATGCAAAATTTTGAATTGAACAATATACATAGAAGTCTTCTACTTTGTTGTACAAAACTCTGATAGAAACTAGCTTGTCTAAGGATTAAGTGATAATTGATAACCAGATATTAGTTCAAATGTTCTCATTCCTATCTCGAAGATCTAAAGATAGGTTTAAGGGTCAAACCTCAATGATGGCTATGATTAGTGGAATTAGGACCTAGGTACAAAAAGCCTATAACTCAAAGGAATCCTGGGTCATTGGTTTAGTCTAAAAGCTATCCCAGCGGGAGGGAAATGACATATTAGGTGGGGAAAATTAATTAAGAAAACATTTAGTCACATACCCATTGGGAATCAGTTTGCCCAGAATCAAACATTATTAGTCCTAAGTTGGGTTTGAGTCCAGTTTGGAATTTTGGGAGCCTATACAAACAAACTAGAAGGGACCCTTATCCTTGTAAAAATGACGGGCCCTAAGCTTAAAAACTGATAAACATCAAAATAATTCCCAAATACTGTTTTCAGGTTAAGGAAAAAGCCATGACAGCAGAATCATTCGAACAGGGAGTTTGCTAAAAGTCACTAGATTAGCTGTTATTGTAAATTTGGTCTTAAGCAATCCTAGGTGGATTCCATATAGGAAACACCAAGCCAAAGAAGGCTAAGTATAAGGGAAGTTCGGGGTGGAGGACTATTTTCATCAAGAGACTAATCAGGCAGTACCAAACTTGTTCTAATTACTCCTAAACCCCAACTTATCATAATTAATAAATCAGGTTAATCACTGTGTTGTACTCCCTCCTAGGCAAGATGGCAAGGACCTGGTATGGTATTAAGCCTAGTCTTTAGCTCCTACTAAATGTAGTTCAGATCGGGTTTGGAAGTTCTTATTCGTAAGCATTATTTTGTTCCAAATATACCCCACGCTTTTCCTTTTCTTTTGAGACTATTGATTCTGGATTTGGTAAAACATCTGCCCCAACATTCTCTACTGCTTCGTGTTCTAATTCGTGCAAATTCAAACATGGCTTACGACGATTTGGATTATGCAAGCAAGTCTGTTTTCAAAGTTCATTCGTTTTTTCAAAAACGTCTGTTTTAAGTTTTCCTCAATTGTGCAACGGATTCTGATGCGAGCAAGTAGCATTCTCTACTGCTTCGTGTTCTAATTCGTGCAAATTCAAACACGGCTTACGACAGTTTGGATTATGCAAGCACATCTTTTTTCAAAATTCATTTGTTTTTTCAAAAAAACGTCTGTTTTAAGTTTTCCTCAATTGTGCAACGGATTTTAATGCGAGCAAGTAGCATTCTCTACTACTTCGTGTTCTAATTCATGCAAATTCAAACACGGCTTACGACGGTTTGAATTATGCAAGCACGTCTGTTTCTGAAATGCATCGTTTGAAATTTTTCCCCAACTATGCAACGGATTCTAATGCGAGCAAGTAGCATTCTCTACTGCTTCGTGTTCTAATTCGTGCAAATTCAAACACGGCTTACGACATTTTAAATTTTGCAAGCACATTTGTTTCCAAAAATCATTGTTTTCTTAAAAATGTCTGTTTTAATTTTTCCTCAACTGTGCAATGGATTCTAATACAAGCAAGTAGCATTCTCTACTGCTTTGTGTTCTAATTCGTGCAAATTCAAACACGGCTTATGACAGTTTGAATTTTGCAAGCACGTCCGTTTCCAAATTTATCGTTTTTCTAAAAAATGTTGGTTTTAAAATTCTTACTTAAGATTACTCTTTTCTTCTCCAAGAGATCAAGTCTCTTAACCAAAACTACGTAGCCTTGAGTTTCCCATTATACCAGGGAATACGTAGGAGCAAGATCAAGTCCTATCAGGCTATTTTCTATAAACCTATTTATTTTCTATTCTATTTTAAGGGATCAAACAGTTTTCAAAATATCACACACTCGGTTTAAGGGTACTGTTCTTTGGAACGGGCGAGTAGGGTGCCTAATACCTTCCTTACTCGTAACTGACTCCCGAACCTAGATTTCTTCCTCAAGTTAGGGTTTTTCCAAATGTTTTCCCTTAAAATAAAATTTGGTGGTGGGTCCACAATCCATAAATATTCATTTTAAAATTTGTAGCGAGTCCGTCGTCTCGTTGTAATTGCAGTTACGACAGATGACGACTCCACTGGGGAAACTTTAGAGAGTCAAGCCCGAAAATGATTGAGTGTGCATGTTGTATTGATCATTGTATTGTTTATTTGTTCATGTACTTATTTGATTACTTGCTCTCCCACCCTAGGGTAAGCGAATTTCAAATTGCTATATATACTTGTTGCACCTTCCCCAATTGCAGGTGGCTCAAACCACCAACAGCTATAAGAGGTTTGTACGCTCTCCGCACACACCACATATATGCACATGAGCATGAGAGGGGCCCTACACCCGGGTCCGAGAGCAACTCAGGAATAGAGGGGTCTAGTGGTGTCACTTGGGATGCACGTCCCGTTTGGCTATCACGAAAATCTCAGCTAGAGTGTGTCCTTTCCTTGTGCCCTGTAACTAGTAGCATTCTCTACGGTTGCAGTAAGTACTAAGAACTGGAACTTGGTTCTAGTGACCGTTATACCGTAGGTTTATGACTAACCTTTGGTGAGAAGCAAAATTAGATACCCTAGATCCATAGGACAGGCAACATTGGAATAGGACACGCGGAGGGCACTTTCTTGTTATAATGCTGATAATTGGTTCATGTACATATTGAAAAGGGGAGGGAAGGCAAACACAGAGAGAGAGAGAGAGAGAGAGAGAGAGAGAGAGAGAGAGAGAGAGAGAGAGAGAGAGAGAGAATTGGTTCATGTACATATTGAAAAGGGGAGGGAAGGCAAACACACAGAGAGAGAGAGAGGGAGAGAGAGGGAAAAGACAAAAAGAAGAAAAATAGAAAAGAACGAAAGCCCAAAAAGCAAAGGAAAAATGAAAATGATAAAAAAGGAAATAAAAAAAGACGAAAAGAAGGATTTAGAGAAGAAGAAGGGGGTCGGTGCCAGGCTTTTTAAGGCAAAGATAAAAAACACGAAATAAGATAAAGCTCCGAGAGAACAACATTCCCTCATAATACCTTGTACCATGCATTATTTCTTCTTTATCATGCATTGGATTATTCATTCAGACAATTGACTCGTTTATTTGTTGGTTTTTCTTTTTTTTTCCTTTTCTTTTTATATATAAAGGGATCAGATTTTGGGTAAATATCCGAAGAAGGTGAAATGGAAATTAATGTGGGATCAGAATTGAGAAAGAAAAGAAGGATTGAGGTCAGGATGACCGACCTGTCCAGTTTGGACTCTTTTGCCAGAAAGTTACAGACGATACAGAAAATGGCCTTTGTCAGGAGATATGGGAATATACTGAAGTTGCTAGAGGTAAAGGTACAAGAGGAGGCTATTACTACTATGGTGCAATATTATGACCCTCCCCTAAGGTGCTTTACATTTGCAGATTTTCTGTTGGCTCCGACTTTGGAAGAATATGAACAGATCATAGGCTTACCGCTAGAAGGGAGTAAGCTATACAACCACTTGGAGCACAACACTTCCTTCACGGCGGCAGTTCAATCTATAGGGCTGCAACAAAACCACTTCCTTACCGATTTCCAGGAAAGAAATCATATTAGGGGCTTTACAAGAGAATTTTTGGAGAACTATCTGCAGTACTTGGCAGATAATAATAGCTGGGATGTTTATATGGACGTGCTTGCTCTAGGCATCTATGGCTTGGTTGATATGCCTGCCATTAGTGCGTTCTTGTCTAGGAAGAACAGATCTGAGAATCTGGTTACCGCTCTACTGACACACACCTACTGTGCCCTGAATCTCTGTTATGAGAGGAAAAAGAGGAAAATAACATGTTGCTACCAATACTTTATATTTGGATTACAGCACATGTGTTCAAAAGGGAAGTAAAAGTCCAATGCCCAATCTCAGACTTACTATGCTACCAGATTAAGAACATGACAGGCAGAGAGTGGGCAGAATTTTTGGCTGGTTTGATGGAAGAGAAGATTAGATGGTAGCCGGCTTGGCAACAAATGACAATGATCATCTATCATTGCAATGGCTTCCCCAATGTTCCTCTAATGGGAACAAGGGGTTGTATCAGCTATAATCCCATACTGGGGCAACGCCAGTTAGCCTATCCCATTCGAAGTCCTCCATCCCAAGAGCTGCTGACTCCTATTACCATATACTATGAAGGGGACTTCGCAGAATCTCTTCGAAAGGTACAAGAAGCTTGGGAAGTGGTCACCCGGAAAGGAAAGGAGTTAAGAGTCAGAAGTTGTGCAGCAAAAGAAGAATACCGGCAGTGGGTAAGGGAGCAGGTGCAACAGATCAAGTTACCTTTCAAGCCTCAAGTTGCAGCTTCAGGAAGCCAACCGTTGCCAGAAACATTCGAAGATGAGGCTGTCAAAGAGCTAAAAGAAAAATTAGAGAGCATGACTGTAAAAAATAACAGGTTGGAAGAAGAACTGTTAAGAGCGCAACAAAAGGTTGCCGCGCTCAAGAGAGAAGGCCAGGAAAAAGATGCTACCTTAGAAGGAATTCACAAGGAGCTAAAGTCTGAACAATAGCATGCAGCCAAAGTCCACATGAGTCTTCAAGCTGCTAATAAAGAGCTGGGAATGAGGGTACAAGAAAGAGATGCGGCCCTCCAAGAAAATCAGAGGATGAGGGATGTCGTTGATCAAATAAGGAGCCGAATTCACCAAATTAGACGGGAGAAAGATCAAGCTTTAGGAGAAAGAGACAGAGAATTGGTAGAAAAAAGTCGAATGATTGACGAAAGGAATGAGTTACGCCAACGGGTAGAGGAGCTAAAGCAACAAATAGAGAACCTGTTAGTGGCATGTGAAAACAAGGTGAACGAGGAAAAGTGGAATGTTATTGAAGTAATCAGGATGCAGCAAAGAGGGATAAGTGATTTGCAAGATGAAATACAGTGGTATAAAGACACAGCAGATCATTGAACCAGATGTTTTGGGAGGTTAGCTAGCCTAGTTAACACTGTTATCGCAGAAGTCCCTCAGTTGCTCAAAAAAGCAGAAGCTTCGCTACACTCGCTCCATACACCAGCTGAAGTGGAAGAATTTATCCATTTTTGTAAAGAGTTAATCATGAGAATGAACCGATATGTTGCTCTAGCCAAAAAAGAAGAAAAAGATGTACCGTGAATGTTATGAATAAAGAATCTACTTTTTCTACAATTCCTGATGTTGCATTAATTTCCATTTCATGCTCCGTCTGACAAGCACGCTCATCCAATAGCAAAATTTATCGAGACATCTGATCCCCGATATTTAATTTATGCTTTAAAATTTAAGATTGCTTTCTTTAACACTAATTAATAAATATTGAATTTACAGAAACAAAATAGCGGATTCACGCATTCCCCAACATCCCTATAGCACACGTTCGAAGACCAGAATGATGAATGAGCTAAAAACATAAAATGAGGAATTGCGCAATGAAGTCGCCGATTTGAGAGATCAATTGGCCCGAGTCATGAAGCTGCTGGAAAATAATGCAGAGGGACCCTCTGGGGCAGAAGCAGCTGGGGCAAACAACACACCAGGTCCCGTTCAAGTGGTTACCGATCAGGAGTGGCTTCCTTATGGGATACCACCTGGGTTCGCACCCTCGTTTGGGCAAAACTCTCAGCCAGCGCAGGGTGTTCCTACAAACCCTGCCGAGAATCCTCTTACTCACACCACATATAAATCCGCCAACCACTTACCATACAAATCCTACTGCCTACCCACCACATATAAATCCGCCAACCACCTACAATACAAATCCTACTGCTTATCCTCCACACACAAGTCCTTCAACTTCTTATCCACAAAATACTAATCCTAACTACACATATATGAATACTACCACTTCTGAGAATCCTACCAATTCCATCCCCATGACTACTTATCCACTAAACCCCCAACAGCCACCTTTCCCTCCACCAAACACCTATGGCCATACCATCCGACCAGGTGGACACCATACAGCTGGGCCAGAGAGAATGAACAATGGCCAAATACCCTTGGTCAGGAGATGCCTCTCAATGGTAGATGGCAACATTTAGAAGAGAGAGTCAGGGCCATTGAAAGTAGTGGCTATGGACTAGTAAACTCTTTTGACCTGTGCCTAGTCTCTGATGTAGTAATCCCGCCCAAGTTCAAGATGCCTGAGTTCGAGAAATATAAGGGAACAGGATGTCCTCGAAGTCATCTGACGATGTACTGTCGAAAGATGGCTTCACATGCACACGACGATAAGTTTCTGATCCACTGCTTCCAGGATAGCCTTACAGGAGCTGCAGCCAACTCGTACACTCAGTTGGAGCGAACCCATGTTCGATCTTGGAAGGATCTAGCAGATGTCTTCCTTAGGCAATACAAATATAATATAGAGATGGCACCAAATCGGTCTCAGTTGCAAAATATGATCAAGAAGAAAGATGAGACCTTTAAAGAATATGCTCAACGATGGAGGGAACTGGCAGCTCAAATCCAACCTCCTCTATTTGAAAGAGAGATGACAGGGATGTTCATGGACACTCTCCCTGCGCCATTCTACGATAAGATGGTAGGCAGCATTTCGGCAAATTTCTCTGATATGGTATTAATTGGAGAACGAATTGAAAGTGGCTTGCGCCGTGGAAGAATTGTACATAACACGGTTGGCAATGTAAATGTGAAGAAGCCAACCAACAATTCTTGGAAAAAGAAAGAAGGGGAGGCCTACCATGTTACATTTGATCCAAACTGCCCCACATCCACACCACCTAGTTATCAAGTACCTTACCAGCCTCAATATGCATCATACCCTCAGATGGAGGCCACCTCCCAACCTAACTACCAACCACCTTACACACCTTCCACATCTTTCCAACAGATAACCCCGTTCATGACCCAACAACAATCAACTACCCCCCAACCTCCATAAAAAAGCCTGGAATCAAAACCTTGGCTCAAACACTAACCAATCCCAAAGAAAACTGAATAGTGAAAGGAAAATTATACACTTAGACCCCATTCCTATGAGCTATACTGAGCTCTTACCCCGCCTAATACAAAACTCATTAATCGCACCATGTCCTATGAAACCACTAGAGCCACCATTTCCCAAATGGTATGATGCAGCCGCTATATGTGACTATCATGCTGGGGCTATAGGACACTCCACTGAAAACTGTCAGGGGTTAAAGCACAAAGTACAGAACTTGATAAATGCTAAATGATAAAATTTTGAGAAGGACGCTCCCAATGTAGGGAATAATCCTTTGCTAAATCATGGAGGGCCAGTTGTGAATTGCTTAGAAGTGGAGTTCGAGGTAAATATGCTTAATGAGGCCTTCCCCAGTCGTCCAAGGCCTTTAGTTATCAGGTACTCTGAAGATCCGACCGTCCCAACACCAAATGGTTTGAGGCCGAATACTATAAACGTACCAGGGCCATTCTCATACAAAACCAATAAGGAGGTACCTTGGAAATATGATGTTGAGGTATCTGGGGGCAAGGCAGAAGAAGAGAGACTCGAAGTCACCACTAGTGTAGCTATTGATGTGGTGAACATAGCAGGAGTTGGGGGTATGACCCGGAGTGGTCGTATCTATACCCCTATAGAAGAAAGGAGGGGACGGCCCTGTGGCGAGGCAATATTGGCTGGCCCAGAACCGGAAGCCAGTAAGGAAGAGGAAAGAAGAGAACTGAAAAAGCCTGTTTCTGAAGATGCCTGTGAATTTCTAAGGATGATCAGGTAAAGTGAATACACGGTAATCGAACAATTGAACTGTATACCAGCTAAAATTTCTTTATTGGCGCTAATGATGAATTCCGAGCCTCATCGGAAGGTGCTGCTGAAAATACTCAACGAGGCACACGTGGTACACATCCTTTCGGTGGAAAAATTTGAAGGGATCACGAATAACATAACCACCAACAATTTCCTCACCTTCACTGATAGCAAAATCCCAGAAGAGGGGGTCGGGCATAATAAAGCGCTGCACATATCAGTGAAATGTAAGGACCATATCCTAGCTCGAGTTCTGATAGACAATGGCTCTTCTTCAAATGTTATGCCTAAAATGACCCTGTCTAAGCTACCCTATGAAGCATCCAACCTTAGGCCAAGCTCAATGGTTTTTAAGGCCTTTGATGGGTCTCAGAGGGAAGTTATTGGAGAAATCGATCTGCCGGTACAGATTGGCCCGGTTATTTTTGAGGTGACTTTCCAGGTGATGGATATCTTACCTGCATATAGTTGTCTCCTGGGAAGGCCATGGATCCACTCCGCTAGAGCAGTGCCATCCACGCTTCACCAAATACTAAAATTCATTGTAGACGATAGGCTGGTAATCGTCTCTGCCGAAGAAGATTTTCTAGTCAGTAAACCCACCAATCCTCCTTACATCGAGGCTGCTGAAGAAGCTTTGGAAACTCATTTCCAGGCTTTGGAAATTGCTAATGTAACTACCATTAAGGAGGGGGAGGTGGTGGACCAACATCGGCCCTCAAAAGCTTTGTTGATGATGGCCAAAATAATGTTGAAGAATGGATTCCAACCCGAGGACAAACTGGGGAAAAGTAATGCTGGATTAACCCAGCCTTTATAGTTGATTAAGAACAAGCATAGGTTTGGGTTAGGATATAAACCCACTGAGGAAGAAAAGAGAAAGCTTAAGGAAGAGATGGAGGAAAAGAGGCGAGCTAGACTGGAAAAGCGAAAACCCCAGATAAAGAGGGTCCCTCTACGTCACATCTCAGAAAGTTTTTGGAGTGCCGGGTTCGAGACTCCAGATGTGATAGTGGTTGTTCATAGAGAGGAGCCGCTCAACATTGATGACCTGGTGACGGCTTGCCCACCGGGACATGAACTAAACAATTGGGAGACCTTGAGCTTCCTATGATTTTTAATTCAGTCTACATGTAATTTGTAATTGCTGTGAAATTTTGTAAATGAACAATATTTTGTACATATGTTTGATCAATAAATACCATTGAATTCTTTCAAGAAATATTCTTTTTCTTCCTCTAATACATCTATATATCTTATCCTTTTCGCATATTTGCAGATCCGAAAACAACTTGCCTAATGACGATCACGCTAGTATTGTATTGAGTAATTTTGACTGTCTTGTTAATCAAGCGCATGAGGAAATAGAATTTGAATGCGAGCCCTCTGGGGAACTACTAAGGTTGGTTGAGCGGGAATCTAAATTGATACAACCCCACCAAGAATCTGTCGAATTAATAAATCTGGGGACTGATGAGGATAAAAAAGAGGTGAAGATAGGCACGTTCAATAATCGTTCTCGATTAGTGTCACTATTACATGAATATAGCGACATTTTCGCTTGGTCGTATCAAGATATGCCAGGATTAGACACATCAATCGTAGAACACAAGTTACCTTTAAAGCCTGAATGCCTACCAGTGAAGCAAAAGTTGAGAAGGACGAAGCCAGAGATGTCCTTAAAAATCCGAGAAGAAGTGAAAAAGCAGTTTGATGTGGGTTTTCTGGCCGTAGCAAAATACCCAGAATGGGTTGCAAATATAGTACCGGTCCCCAATAAGGATGGAAAGGTGCGAATGTGTGTGGACTTTAGGGATCTAAATAGGGCCAGTCCAAAGGACGACTTCCCTCTGCCTCATATCGATGTATTAGTTGATAATACTGCCCAGTTCTACTATTTTTCGTTTGTGGACGATTTCTCTGGGTATAATCAAATCAAGATGGCTGAAGAGGATATGGAGAAAACCACCTTTATTACGGCATGAAGAACTTTCTTTTACAAAGTCATGCCTTTCGGGTTGAAAAACGCTGGGGCAACGTATCAAAAAGCCATGGTGACATTATTCCATGACATGGTCCACAAGGAGATCGAGGTATATGTGGATGACATGATCGCCAAGTCAAGAACTAAGGAGGATCACCTCGATAATCTGCAAAAACTGTTTGAACATCTTCGAAAGTTTAAATTGAGAATGAACCCAACTAAGTGCACTTTCAATGTGAAATCAGGGAAACTGTTAGGCTTTGTTGTTAGCGAAAGGGGAATTGAGGTTGATCCTGATAAAGTCCATGCAATCTTAGAAATGCCCGCCCCGAAAATAGAAAAGGAAGTGCGAGGGTTTCTCGGAAGGCTAAACTACATCGCTAGGTTTATTTTTCAGTTGACAGCCACATGTGAATCGATTTTCAAACTCTTGCGCAAGAATCAGCCCATCAATTGGAATGAGGATTGCCAAGAAGCCTTTGAAAAGATTAAGCTTTATTTACAAGACCCTCCGGTTCTAGTCCCTCCAATCCCAAGAAGACCATTAATTCTATACTTGACAGTGACAGGTAACGCCATGGGATGTATGCTCGGCCAACAAGATACGTCTGGAAAGAAAGAGCATGCCATTTATTATCTGAGCAAAAAGTTCACCAACTATAAGGCAAAATATTCTTTGTTAGAACAAGCCTGTTGCGCGTTGGCATGGGCTGCTCATCGTTTAAGACAGTACATGTTGAGCCATACCACCTGGTTGATTTCTAGGATGGATCCAATTAAGTACATCTTCGAGAAGCCCACTTTGTCTGGACGGATTGCCTGATGGCAGGTTCTGTTATCAGAATACGATATCATGTATGTTACACAAAAGGCAATTAAGGGCAGTGCGCTTGTAGATTACCTGGCTCAACAGCCACTAAATGATTATCAGCTGATGTGACAGTGGTTTCCGGATAAGGATCTGATGGCAGTATTTAGTGAGCCGGAACAGGAAGTAAAAGAGAAGTGGATGATTTTGTTTGATGGTGCTTCCAATATGATGGGTCATGGCATAAGAGCCATATTAATTTCCCCAGAAGGACAATATGTACCTATCATAGCTAGATTAGGCTTTGATTGTACTAATAATGTGGCCGAATACGAAGCCAGTATCATGGGAATACCAGCAGCAATCAGCGCTAATGTCAAGAGCTTGGAGGTCTATAGTGATTCAGCTTTAGTTATCCATTAGGTCAAAGGTGAATGGGAAACTAGAGATGCGAAGTTGATCCCATACCAAGCTTATATTAAGGAGTTGTTGGAACACTTTGAGGATGTCACCTTCGGTCATATACCTCGAGAGGACAATCAATTGGCTGACGCCTTAGCCACCCTCTCGTCCATGTTTAGAATAGGTAGGGAGGAGGATATGCCCCTTATCCAGATTCAACGCCGAGATAGACAAGCCTTTTGCCAGTCAGTTGAAGAAGAACAAGATGGGCAACTGTGGTATCATGATATTCGACATTTTCTGAAAAACAAGGAATATCCCGCTCATGCCTCAGAAAATGACAAAAGAACTTTGAGGAGATTAGCCGCAAGTTTCTTTCTCGATGGAGAAATTTTATATAAAAGAAATCATGATATGGTCCTGCTCAGGTGTGTAGATGCGGCAGAGGCTAGCAAAATTGTGAAAGAAGTCCATGAGGGATCTTTTGGTACCCATGCTAACGGACACGCGATGGCAAGAAAAATCCTCAGAGCATGATATTACTGGTTGACTATGGAGGCTGACTGCTACAGGTATGCCAAAACCTGTCATAAATGTCGGGTATACGCTGATAATATCAACGTGCCGCCTATATTTGCAAAGCCTTCTAGCGCCATATGTAGTTTATTCATCTAATTTGTCAGCTATCAAATATAGGAGAAAATATAAGTGATGAAGAGTAAGCAACTATTTTATTAACTTTTTTACCTTAATCATATAAATCATTGATGAGATTCTTACTAATAGGTAAGAATATACACTAATGGAAAATAAGCTTCTTACATTGGTTGTTATGGACATTTTACATCAGTTATTTGAGCGATATTGAAGCGGGTGATTCAGAAAATAAGACTTTCTACATCGATTGTGGGTAGAACCAATGAGGAAAGTAGGATTTTCTACATCGGTTCATGTATCAACCGATGTACTTTCTACATCAGTTAAGGTTTCAACCGATGTAGAAAATCACATTTTACATCGGTTATAGTCTTAACCGATGTAGAAAGTCCATTTTTTTAAATGTTCGTTTTGTTTAGGCATACTACCATATTATTTATTCACAATACCTTTATATACAAACAGAATGACCAGAGAAACAATATAGAAATCATAGAATCTATATATTTAAACTAAATACATCATTATTTATTATTAAATCTAAATTTACGAATGAAATAACTTAAAATTACATCAAACGTGTTGTAATTTTAAAAATTTTGAAATAAGGAGGGTTTTCGGACTGGTCAGCCATGTACCTATTGAACGAGAGAAAACAAATGTTAAAAACTGTACTAAATATGAAAGAAGTAATAAATATTTTAAAATAAGTTAAAAAATAAACATAGAATGATGATATAATCAAATAAATAACTAACTTGTATCATGTAGTAACATTTTCCCATATTCCTTCATGATGATCATCTCGAATAACATGTACATCATCAATTTCATTTTCTTCATTGATACTAGATATCCTTAATGATAAGGGAGTTTGAGAAATATCAATATTTGACATATCATTGGTATCATTACTAGCGATTGTTGTCTTTCCTTAAAGAACAACTGACCACCTTTTGTTAGAAGGATCTTGAACATAAAACACTTGTTTTGCTTGGTGGGACATGATAAAAAGGTCATTCCTGTAAGCTACTTTTTGAAGGTCAACCAATGTAAATTCCAATATCAACTTGCACACCACTGTTACTATCAATCCACCTACATTTGAAAACAAGCACTGTAAAATTGGTGTAATCAATCTCCCAAATCTCTTCAATCACTTCAAAATAAGATATGGAAGCCATTACAGGATTTTTATCTATGGAACTTGCCAAATGCATCGACTCTGCTACCATCATAACCCCACTATTTTGCATGGTACTTTTATCATATTTAGACTTTGTGTAAAATGAAAAATGATTGATATCGTATCCAATCCAACATATGACATCAAAGTTTGGGCCATTTGCTAGCCACTTCAATGTATCAAAGGCACCATCATCCTTCTTAATTATTTCATCAAACCAGTTTAAGAACGTGTTGTTACGCTCATTCAACAACCATTTCTCATTCATTCGAACATTCTCTTTCCTTATAATGGTTTTGTGAATAGATAAGTAAGGTTCAACCTCATCGGTATTATTCAAAATATACAAATGTGCTTAAAGGACTTCCGCACGACCTATGCTTTTCACACTTATACCTCGTGTACCTTTACCTCTGTGTCTTCCCTCATGATGAGACTTAGGAACTCCTATGAGTTCTACCTCTGACAAATACTCTGTACAAAACTCAATTGCCTCTTCTGCAATGTATCTTTCAATCATAGATGCCTCAAAATGGTGTGGATTCTTCAAATAATCATTCAATTGGATACATCCACCTTAGATAAATTGGACCATATAATCTGATCTCCCTTACTATATAAACAACCAAGTGAACCATAATGTCAAAAAATGATGGAGGAAAATACATCTCTAATTGGCATAAGATAATAAAAGTTTCATGTTCCAACTCATCCAATTTTAGAGGATAAATGGTTTTGCTATATATTGTATTGAAAAAGAAGCACAACCTACTTATGGTGTGTCTAACTTTTTTAGGTAAAATGTGACAAATAACCATTGGAAGTAGTTATTACATCAACATACGACAATCATGAGACTTTAATCCAACTAACTTTAAATCTTTCTTAGAGACAAGTCTTTTAAAACTTGAAGAATAACCTTATGGCACTTTAACCCCATGTAGGCACTCACGTAAACTTATTTTATCGTTTTTTTGACAATGTATGACATGTCAGGGACAAATATGTCCGCTTTCCTATAGACTGTGGCACTAATTGATGTCGTATACCCATCCAAACCAAATCCAATCGAAAAGTGACACCATCTTTAGTCTTACCCTGTATATTGAGAAGTGTTCCAATGACACTATCACATATATTTTTTCCACATGCATCATATCAATGCAATGTCTAACATCAAGATTGCATTGGTATGGAAGATAAAAAAATATTGATTCTTTCTTCCATATCCTTGTCTCGATGACCTTGTTTTAAATCTTTCCAAAAACAGTTTTGATATTTTTAAATCGTTCATAAACTTGTTATCCATTTAAGGCTTTTGGAGCAACATCATTTTCTAACAACCCATTAAAAGCTTTCCTTAATCTACGATAAGGGGGATTAGTCCTGAGAAATTTTCAATGACTAAGATAAACTATCTTCTTTCCATGATGCATTTGATGGTAACTTGTGCCTTCTTCACATATAGGACATGCTTTGTGCCCCTTAACACTATATCTGCATAAATTTTCATATGCTAGAAAGTCATTAATAGTGTAAAAAAACATTGCCTGCATCTTGAAATTTTCCTTACCATACCCATCAAGCACATCCACACCTTCCCACAGATTTTGCAAGTTTTCAATCAAGGGATCAAGATGAACATCTATGTCATTTTCAGGTTGTTGTGGACCTAAAATCATCGTAGACAACATGATGTATGTATGTTTCATGCACAACTCTAGAGGAAGGTTGTAAATTATCAAAAGAATAAACCATGAACTATGCTTACTACTTAAATTATCATACGGACTCATTCCATCTGTTGCAAGTCCAAGTCTTAGGTTTCTTGGCTTATTCCAAAAATCCAGATATAGTTGATCAACCATCTTCCATTGCAAACCATCAGCTGGATGACAAAGTTTTCCATCAATTTGTCTTTCATCTACATGTAATCTAAGGTTCTTTGGATCATTTTTATTACAAAACAATCGTTTGAACCTTGGAATTAATGGAAGATACCATAACACTTTGGCTGGAGGTCGCTTTGTGCTTTCATCGCAACTAAAATCACCATCCTTTAGTTTAAAATGTGAAACTTGACATACAGGGCATTCATGTAATCCTTCAAACTCTTTTCTATATAGTATGCAATCATTGGGACCATCATGTATTTTCTTATACTGCATACCCATGAGACACAACACCTTATTCGCCTCATAATTACGCTTTGGTAATGTATAACCTTCCGGAAGCATATCTACCAATAGTTCAAGTAATTCTGTGAAACTTTTATCACTTCACCCATTACTTACCTTCAAATTGAATAATCTTAACACTGATGATAATCTTGTAAACGTAGTGCATCCCGGATACAAAGGTTTCTCCAAATCATTAGACAAGTTACCATACATATTTTTCCGCTCAAACGACGCATGCCCTATATTATGAATCATATCCTCTACCCGATCTTCCATATCTATATCAACCTCCACCATCTGTGACACACTTGGCATGCCTAATAATTCACCATGTCATGTCCATCTTGTATAACTTTTACAAAACCCATCACAAAGAACATGCTCTCTAATTTAATCAACAGCCAATCGTTTCTCATTTAGACAATTAACACATGGACAGTAAAACCGTCCATTACTCTAAGGTAGATTTGTTTGCGCAAAATTCAAAAACTATTCGACCCAATTCTCGTACTCATCACTCGTCCGTTTAGCATTTATCCAACTACGATCCATACTATACAAGAATCATAGACACATGATTTAGGATTAACCTTGTCACTTATAATTGGTAATTTATTTTCCTCACTATTGGCAAGGCCTTATCCCGTTCAAGAAAAAAGTTTTTTATTCATTGATTAACAAACTTCTAAAATCTTGAATATCATACTTGGTAAAATTTCGATAGTATTTTGCATCAATCTCCAGGTACATAACTTGACTGTGGTTTCATTTACCATAATCAAGCATGTACCTAGAGACAATGCAAAATGAACTAAACCAAAATTTCATCATGTACAATTTACAAGATTTAAGAAGAAGTTGTTAACCATTGAATAAAAAACTATAATCCTAAACTATTCGACTTGGACAATTCAAGATTGAAACAATGAATGGTTTACTTATTCAATAATATACTCATTGTATTCAACATCGAACGAGAAACTAAGGGTATGCTCGTATTTGAACTTAAGAAAAGAAATAAACTTACCTTAGAAAGATCAACATATTTAGACAAATAATTTTGGTAATTATCATTTTACTAATCAACAATAAGTCTTCATCAACTGCAAGTAACCTATCTCATATCTATTATGACCTTAACAAACTTAGTTATGGATTCTTTATGAATTAAAAATATTCCCTTAACAATTTATCTACAGAGGGTGAATTTAGGTCATATTCTTAAGCCATGAAGATTGTTCAATGTTTCAAAACCAGGTTTGTGCACTCAAGTATTAGTTATATTTAAAACGAAATCAATACTAACATACATATCCCCTAACAAAGCAAAGGTGCAAAGGCTTTTTTGTCCAAGGTAACACAAGAAAACTTGCACATATGCAATGAAAAAGCAGAGGTGTAGAGAAAATACCTAATAGTCAACACAACAATGGTAGAGTAGTGGCCGAGTGGAGACACAATGGTGACCAAGCAGAGGCATAGCGGTTGCCAAATAAAAAGCTTGAAAATTATAAAATACAACTAAAATGAATGTAAATTTCGACTATAATAATAGAAGGAGATGGATAAATAACGATGGTGACAGAGGTTGCTCATACCTTAGGGTACGCAACGACGACTTCGAGCGGAGGCAATGGTCATAACAACGACAACAACGAACGTAATGACAGAGTGCAATGATGAACAGCAGTGACAGAGGCAATGACTGAGACGTAAATGAGAATAGAGAGAACAAGCCAAGACAAGAAACTGAGGATTTAGAGAATGAGGTTAAAGACAACTAAGATCGAAAACAAAGGAAAAGAGGAAGACATTCTACATTGGTTGTTTCTCAAAACCGATATAGAAACAACTTACTACATCAGTTAAAGGAATAACCGATGTAGAATTTTTGTCATTTTATTTACAAAAATATCATTGTCAGCTTTTTACATCGGTTCCTTAAGAAACAATGTAAAAAATTATTATAAAAAACTTACTTTCTACATTGGTTATTTTGAGAACTGATGTAGAAAGATTCATATTTATTTACAAAAATGCCACCATATTTTTATTTACATCAATTCATGAACAACCGATGTAAATTTCTGTTATAAAATGTTATTTTTCTACTAGTGATAGTTAAGTTAGATGATGTAACTACTATCCTTCGAATGATAAGAGAATGCAAAAAGATAATCATACCAATGATGTGAAGATACTTTTTGTGGAGAACTCTCATAAAGGAAGAAACAATTCTTGTTGGAGAGGTGGACAATGAAGAAAGTTTGCAAAAAGAGGCCTCAGTTAGGTGAAGTGTTACTATTGCTAGGAAAAAGGGCATGTATAGTCTCAATGTCCAGCGTTACTAGAAGAATTAAAGACTCTAAAATAGATGAAGAAAAATTTTACATAACTGAATACTTAGATGATGAGGAGTTATATCATGTAGAGAATCTCAATAATGATTCTATTGAAAACCATTCTAAATGGATGTTAAATTCTACTACTGATGTGCATGTGTGCAATAATCAAGACATATTTACTTCTATATATAAATATTAAGATCTTCGCTATATTAATGTGGAAACAAAACTAAAGATGAAAATTGAGGGTATTGGAGAAGTTTGCATGAAACCTTACAATGGTAAAATCTAAATTATTTCCAATGTGGGATATGTACCTACTATTGATGTCACCATTATTTCATTAAGTGAAATGACCTTACATGGGTACAAATATATAAGAAAGGGAAAGACGTGGTAAAGTATACAAGGAATATCACTTGATTCTACAAGGAAGAAAATGTAAGTTATAACACCCTAAAAACGAATATCGATTTCACTCTTAAGTCGATCATTTGGTTCCATTTTTAGTTTGTTATCTCATGATGCAGAATTTATTTTAGAAAATACTTATATGAAAATACGGTAAATTATTTATTTATTTTTAAAAAAAATTGTTTAATATAAACTGCGAGCCTCGTCGATAAAACGTGCGTAGCGATAAAATAAATCGTTAAGCAGATTTCTACGTACGTTTAAAACCTTCAGAATACTAAGTGTTTATATTATTCTTTTCGTTTATCATTTGCCTATAATAAATAAACAAGATTCAATCATAACACACATGTCACACAATAATTATACATAATATTTCATACATACCATAAGTCTTAGGCCCGTGAGCCTTATCATGTAGTTATTACAAACCATAGACTTACAACTATTATACAATATTTATACATAATTTACCTAATACTACATATTAGTAGTTAGGATGCTCGCATCCAGTTATTTTTGACATTAGTGCGATGTACACCTCCCAGAGAGAGTGTCTCACGTCTGCTTCAAGTACGTGAACTGCTACCATAATGAATAGCATCCAAGGTGTCTGGGAGGAAAGTGGGAAGAAGTAGAGATGAGAAACTAAGTTTCTCAGTAGGCTATCTACTTAGTTCTAATGTCATCACTTTAGTCCCGGCCACTTCAGTTTATTTCAGAAATCATTTTTTTACATAAAAGGTTACTTTTAATTCTTTGAAAACATTTCTCTAAAATGGATCAATTTTATTCAAAACATACAACTTAGTGTCTCACCATACATTCTTCTTAACATTCATAACTTTGGGATCACAAATAAGATATCATTTGACATACAATTATTCTATGTCTTAAACTTTGTTCTTTACTACTTTTCTTTGTCTTTATCATTTCTTTGTCCAACCTTTGGGACATTTTATGAATATAGTTTCACCACCTTTGGGAGAAAACAATTAGACATAGACATGTATTAAATTTTGTCAAACAATATCTTCTCACTGACTCTACTCCCACCTCCTACTAAAAATTAAGGATATGAGCTCATTCCGGGGTGGTCGTCACCACCTTAAAACTTGGTGAAGAAACTTATGTTTTCATAGTAGAAGGATTTTTGGAGCGACCTTTGGCTCCTAGAAGCAACCTTTGGCTTCTCTTCAATAGAGCTTTTTAAGACCCTCTGGATACTAGTGCGCATAAGGCACAAAAAGAGTAGCATTACATTTTCACATAAAGTTTGATTTAGTGATCCCTTAATCTTTTTAAGTTCATTTTAGTGGCTTCCAAATAATTATACATGCTCAAACAAATTTTCAACCAATATGAAATGCACATATAGGTTTTGAATTTTCATCTCAATCATCTTCATAAACCAATCTCATACATCATCATCATCCTTTCTCATTCATGAGTATCCATCATTTATTCATTCATAGATAGTGAGCATTCATAACTAATAATAAATTTTGATTGGTAAATCACATAGCATAATGTCACATTTACACAACTAATCTAATGCTTCAATTCGGTTTGATGTTGAAATCACACAAAGGACTTACATCACCCATCCTTCTAAGTTACCTCTCATCCTTTCCCTTTCTCAAATTTATATTTGTTCATTAAGATTTTACATCTTAGCATCTTAATCTAGGTGGTCGAATGACACCTTTCAAGTTCTTTTCTCTTTGTGTTCTCTTTTGTTCAAGTCTGATGCATGTCCTAATTATTCTAAGTTCAAGTATTAAGTATTTACAAATTTTTACTTATTTAGGATATTTTAAGTAAACATGGTGAAATGGTAACTTGTACCTTTGTATACATTCTTTTAAATTTTTAATTCTTCTTATATCGTTATAAGATTTCTTGAGTTATACACATTAAGATTTTTAAACTTCTTTTCTCTTTATCAACCTAGAATGGATGAATATAAGCTCTAGAATCCTAATTTCTTCTAATTCATTTCCTTCCTTCAAATAAATTAATTTAGATTATATGAAATCTAACTTCTTCATTTGAATCAACTTATATACTTTTATAACTTCTTACTAAGGTAGGCTATGATCAAATTACTTAGCGAACTTCTAACTTCAAGTTTAAGTCATATCCATCCTTCTTAATCATGCCTCTAATAAACCTTTGAAATATATTACCTTATGTTCTCGTTTTTACTACCTTAATAATTAGGTCTAATTGACTCTTAAACCTTTAAAGTCTCTTTTATTCTAAACCAAATAATATCTAAGTAGAAATTAATTAATCTTCTAGGTCAATTTATTCCTAAATGGACGAATGACCTACTTCCTCAAATTCCACCTTTCATACACCTTAATTATATTTTGCTTACATATTTAGGATCATTATTCGGGCCTATTTAAGGATTGAAATTCATTCTTAGTTAATTTAAAACATGGTAGCCGAATTCCAACCTCCTAGACTTAGGTTTCCATAATTTCCTTCTTCACCATAGGATCATTTGCCTAAAAAAATCAATAGGTCTCTTTATCCATCTTAAAACTTTTTCATACTTTAAATTCGTCCTATTCACATAAAAATGATCCTTAATTAACCCTAATTGGAAATTAAAACCTCCTTTAAGTTAATTAACTACTAAGTGGCCGAATGCCACCCTTTTAGGTTTAGGGTTTCCTTCTTCCTAACCTTAGTTAACTTAAGTTGATCATTTCTTAACCCTAGTTGACCTTTACTTAGGGGCCAAGTTTAAACTTTAGAATTGACATATTATAATTTAATCTTAATTCTTTTTACCCAAAATTTAATGGCATGGCCGAATTTGACATTTACCCTTGCTTAAGTTATGGTAGATTTCCTAGTTACCCATTTTAAGCTTATTTGGAAATTTTATCGCTTAGTAATTTTGAGATTTTTTCTGAAGCTTACCTAGGCCATATATTCTGAAACTTAACCCTTTAAATAATGATTAAACCTCCAAATAAGTTATTTACTAGTTGAAAATACTTGATTTTTCCTTAATCACATTTTAAGCGCATTTTTTGCCAAAATCTCTCTAGGGTGGCTGAATGCACTCCTAGAGGTTTTTTTTTACCCATTTTTCCTTTGATTTACTTTTTTCAAAGGTTGATTTTGTAAATTTAAAACCTAATTGCAGAGCTTGATTTGATTATAAAATTTTTATCCAAGTTATACTTATGCTTTTGGAATGGTGGTCGAAAGCCCTCCTTTGTTAGCCAAGGTGATTTCTTCCAAGCTTTCACCTCACACCACCTTGATTCAGTGATGTTGTGCTTTTGCAGCCTCTCTTACCTCTGGTCCATGCTTGTTTCATCCAGATTGTGATGCTTAGGTGCTGGTCATGATGAGTTTTGGGTGCCATACAAGGATTTAGCCACTTTTGGGCTACAAATTACATCATTTGCTTGGTAGCTTTCTAACTAATGTCGAAAGGAAACCTTTTGAACTTATTACAAAACTTTATTTCACCTCTTAACTTACATAATTAGAGGTGCAGATCCAGCACATAAATCATCACAAGAGATAAATCACAATATTAAAATGTAATCATCAAAACAAGCAACACATCACTTTTCTCAAGCATTAAAAGGTAGATCTTCATGATCTAATCCAAGATCCACACATCCTATTTCAAATAAGCTTTAAAAACACTTCTCATGAGAGCATAAAACTTATCAGAACTTCAAAAATAATTTTAAAACAAAACCCACCGATTAAATTCCTTCTAAGTGCCTTAGAAGCACTTTTAACCGAACAAACTTTGTTTTTCTTTTAAAAAATCACTAAAAATGGCTGGGGCTGATTTTGAACGATTAAAATAAAATTTTAAAATCTCACAAGTGAAAATAAAAGAATACAAACAGATCTTGGAGAAAAGATGCATGAAAACAAACAACCGCACCATAAAAAGGCAAGTTAAAAGCATAAAAAGACAAGTAGAAAGATCCTACTTGTTGAAGACCTCCTTAGTGTTTTTGTGGGCTTTAAAGGCTGCCTTGGGTCCCCTTTGGTTTTCTCTGGACGTGGACAAAGGATGGTGGTGGGGCTTAAGTTTTTATAGCTTTAATATAGCTTAAGTCTTAAAGATGAAGACTTAGGCTTAAAGTGTAAGTTTTGGGTATTTGGAGTTATGGCAAGCTTGGAGAGAAAGGAGAGGATTTTGATGAGTTTCTAAGCTGAAAAATATGAATCAAATGGGGTCCCAAGGGTCCCAAAAAATTCGGACTCTTATGAGACAAGTGGAATTAGTTTTGTACTTAGGGGTATTTTGGTAATTTTGCCTAGATTTTTCCTATTTTTCAAAATAAATCAAAATTCAAGAAATTATCCTTTTAGGCTTAGATTAGTGTTAATTAAGCTGATATTTCCTCTAATTATGATTAATTTAACCTAAGTATGCTTTACTTTTAATTAACCAAGGTTAGTTAGTCTTAACTATGGTTAAAGTAACCTTTTTACTATTCACTTTTGTCTTTTTATGGAAGACTTGGTTGACTTCATTTTGGTGACTCACCACCACCTTTCCAGCTGTTGCATTTCGTGCATATGGGTGTGGGACCCACTTTTGGCATGTTTATCACCTTATCCTGTCCTCCCAGCTTTTCAGGGGTATTTTCGTAATTTTTCTCATCATTGCCGAAAAATTTTCCAAATTATTCCTCTGACAATTCTAAGACTTTTTGGTTCATTCCCATGTTAATCTAAGGCCGTTTCCTATTTTTATGGGAACTGACTAACTTTATGAAAAAAGTACAGCTCCTAGGGACATTTTGGTCAT
The DNA here is from genome assembly GCA_037954105.1 of Canavalia gladiata. Lineage (NCBI taxonomy): Eukaryota > Viridiplantae > Streptophyta > Magnoliopsida > Fabales > Fabaceae > Canavalia > Canavalia gladiata. The sequence goes on along the minus strand of CM075658.1, from coordinate 32,865,645 downwards.
TTTCGGGGTTTTTGAAGGGCATTTTCGTCCCTTCTCAGGTTTCTAAAATTTTCTCACTACTTTTAACCATACATGATGTGTATAATCCCTCCAAGATGTCTTATACTTGTATTTCCATTTTTCTGGTTCATTATTTGAGCTGCCCAGGTGTAAGGGCATTTTCGTCATTTGCACCAAACTTCCTAATTTCTCTGCTTTTGGCTCCTAATTTCACCTAGTTTTATTCTAGAAACTATTTTTAGCCTTAAACATTTATTATAGAAAAATTGAGATGTTACATAAGAAGAATGTTTTCTATTTAGATGACCACTTCATTCTTAAAGAAACTAAAGTAAAAATGAAGGGGAAAGATTGATAAACAAGTCCAATTTTTAGAAGAGACTAAGACATTTGGAAGTTTAATTCAAGGAAGGATTTATTATGTGTGAATCACATTCCATATTTGTTAGTTTAATAAAGGAAAAGAGATATCTCCTTATAAACAAAGGTTTAACTTTTGAACGAAAATAACTGCAAAAAAAAGAATCTATACACAAGGATGTAATTAAGTTATTGAATAATACGTTGTAATTAAATATTTATATTTTAATTTTATCCTTTTCTGGTTTGTGGAAGTAGGTTGAATTGATTAAATAATGTTAAATTTGTATTCTTTATTTATATTTTATTTATTTTTTAATTGTATGTTTTTGGTGGATATCTTTTAGTGTTCAACAAATAAGAAAGAAAAATAAATTATTTAAATAACTATAGATAGAAAAAACAGAAAATAAAAAAATTCTTATTTAGATAGGTAAAAAAGTATTAATAATATAAATCATCTTTTATATACTTTAAAAAATTAATTTAAACTTAAAAATTCTAATTTTTATTATATTATCCTTTATTAATATTATAATTTATTTTATTTTTTAAAAAAACTTTTAATAATTAAAAAAATACTTCACCTTTAATTCTCATCATATGAAAAAAATTATAAAAATATTAATATTATAAAAACTAATTTTTATATTAAATATTAATTTAAATAAAAATATTTAATTTCTTTATATTCTAATAGTTTTTTTCTTTTTAATTTTCTTATCCAAACATGCTATCATGCTTTGTTTGTTTAGAAGAAATTTAGGAAAAAAATTATTTTAAAAATTTAGAAAAAAAAAATTTATTTTCAAAATTTACATGAATTTTATTTTTCTATCTTAATTTATTTGTATTTGTCTTATATGAAAAAAAGAAATTAAATTTTATAAAATTCATAAAAATTATTTTTTTCTCAAAAAAAAGGGAAGAATTAATTTTTTTTGTTTTTTATTTATTTTTATATTATTAAATAAATTTAAAAAATAAATACTATATCAATAAAAAGTATAATAATAAAATTAATTTTTTTAAAAAAATTGAATATAAATAAAATAATAGACTACTAATATTTTTTCATTTTATTTGTTATTTTATTCAAATAATTTATTTTTTTATTTTATTTTTACTTTGATTTTTATTTTTTTATTTTTTTTCTAATTTTTATTTACCTATTTTTTATATCTTCCAAGCAAATATCACCGTTGCAACGAAACGTCATTTTTCGTTAAAGTGACATTATAGGTGTGAAAAAATATCATGTTCAGTTCAGCTAAACCGACAGAATGTTGATATAATTTTATATCCAAAAAATAATATTATTTCTTTTTTTGATAGTGTTTTATCTAGATAAATAAAACCATTAATAATAAAAAAATTAGGTAAACCTCCTAATCTGTATTATATATGAGACTCACCTTAAATGCCAACCAAGGTGATATGACAATAAAAAAAAGAAAATGCACGTATTTATTAAAAATCATGTGTTCAAATAAGGATGAAAATAAAGATTTAAATGTTTAAATTTGATTTATTTTAAAATTTTAAAATTTAAATTTAAGTTTTTTGTTTGTTAAAATTTTTTTTGTTAAAATTTATCTTAATTTAAAATTTATAAATTTATTTAAAAATTTATATAAAAATATTAAATAAATTTAAAATTTATATAAATAATTAATTAAAAATATTTATAAATTTAAAATCTACAAAATAAAAAAATTATTAAATAAATTTAAAAAATATATATTAATATTATGTAAATAAAATATAAAATAAATATTATATAAATATAAATAAATTTTTAAATAGATTAAATAAATTTTTTTTATAAATCTAACCTTATTTATTTATATAAAATTTTTTAATAAATTTAAATTTATTTATTTATTAAATAAATCGAAATAAACTAATTTTAAAATAAATTCACCTTTAATCCATATCAAACATCTTATTTACACTATTTTTGACACTTAAAAACAAAGAACACGTGTTGTTAGATAATAAAGGTTATCACAAAGATTATCCCCAAAAGTAATAAAGGCTCTCCTTCTGCCAGTTGTCAATAATGTACTGAATCACCGGTCATATTTTTCTGGATCCTTCGCCTATCTCCGCAGATCATGATTTAAATATTTAAAAATTTGATATTGTTCTTTCTAGTTTTAAAAAAATAAATAAATTTAATTTATAATGCTAAACTATTTAATACAATTTTTAATTAAAAATTACTTAAAAAATATAAACAAACATGTCTCACACAAAATAATAAAAAAAATTATCTTCCTCAACTTAGAGTTTATTTTTCAATGTATTTTTTAAAATTTTTAAGACAATTTAAATTCTATTTATTATGATGATTAAATAAATTAATTAACATTTTTTAATGCTATTCTTGTTAATTTTTAAAATTTTATTTAATTTTATTAATAAAATTTTTAAAATAAAATAAGAAATTTTTTATTAAAACATTATTTAAAATTTAATTATCAAATAATTAAAATATTTTTAGTTATAAATATTATTTATATATCTATATTTTCTATTTAACAGTTGATAATTTTTTTAAAAAATTAATAACTTGTATTTATAGATGTATATTATTATTTATATATATGATAATTTCTTTTATAAAAATAAAAATAAATATTTTTAATTTAAATAAAAATTATTTATGTAAAATTATAATTTTATTAAAAAAATATATATAAATAAAAATGAATAAACAAAATCACAATTTTTTTTAATTAAATTTATTATATAATTTTTTAATACAAATATATAAATAAAAACAAATTATAAAATATTATTTTTATTTTTAATATAATAATTTAATTTAAATAATAAAATATTAAAATTTATAATTAATAAAAATTTATAATATTTAAAATTTAATTTATAATATTTAAAATTTAATCTAAAGATTATATTATTTTATCTTTATTTGATAATGTAATAATTAGTTGTATCAAATATTTTTATTTAGTTAATAAATTTTTTTGAACTTCCATCCAGATTTTTAGATTTCAGTTTATTAATATTATCTCATATTTACTTCGACTAATTTTATTGCCTATTTAAGGCAAACTAGCTCCGTTTGCATTTCGCTTTCAACCTTCGCTTTTTCAATCTTTCTTGAAACTCTGTTACTCTCAATACTCATACATGGCTCGTTCTATGCCGTTGGTTTCAACCATTTTTGTCTTGCTTCAGCTTCTAGTGGCCACTGGTAGTTCTTTCTTTACCAGTACCAACCCTTGTAGTTTGTTACGATCTTAATTAACATGCTGTTGGCTACACTATATATCACCCTCATGTGTTACTTGACATAATCTTGATCGAACTGAGCATGGATTCCTCAATACTACACTTGTTGTGATCAGTCCTATTAAAGTTCTTGACTTCTATCTTGTGTGTACATTTTTAAGTATAAAATCTTGGAGTAAAGGCTTTTTATTATAAAAATGTTGAACAATAATTGTATATGAAAATATAGGTTTACTTTATTTTATCTTTCATGCTTATTTTATTTTCTTGTCTTTTGAGTTCTGAGTGTGTGGTATATATATGAACTTGATTGGTAGTGCTTACATGTGTTGCTTTTATGACCTGAGCAGAGATGGGGCCAACAATGGTGGCTGAAGCAGAAACTTGTGAATATAAGAGCAAGAAGCAGACGGGACCATGTGTGGATTCCACCAAATGTAGTTCTGAGTGTAAAACTCAAGGTTCCACTGGAGGACGTTGCCGTGGCATCCGTCGCATCTGTTGGTGTACCAAAGAGTGTGTTACGGAATTGAGAGAATCTATGTAGAAGATGATAGATTGATCTATATGTCATCTTTATGTTCAGGTTGTTTCATGTTTCAGAATAAGTATGCTTTTCTCTTGTTTTGTTTGGTTAAATCTTCTAATGTGTGGTGAATGTGTGGTGAATGTGTGAAGGAATGATGTAATCTTTGTTCTTAATTTAATAATATTCTACTAAATTTTATTTGTTACTCATTTTTATGTGGTTAGAAAGACAAAATATAAAATATTATACAATATAATTGATATTGATAATTTTTTTAAAAAATATTTATTTTTAAATATAAATTTTATTTTTGTCTTTTTATTTATTATATTTATAGATATAAGAATATATACATGGATAAAAATAATTAATATTTTTTTTAAAAATTAGAATGAAAAGATAAATAGAAATAATTTTTTTATTTTTTACAGATAAAAAGAAATAAAGAAAGTATAAATTTTTTCTTTTTTATATAAAAGAAAAGATGTATAAATATTAAAAATATAATTAATTTTTAAAAATTTATTTATTTATTAATAATTTAAAGTAAAATAAATAAATAAAAATAAATATTTTAGTGTTCTGGAAAAATAATAAGAGTAACGGGAGTAAAAATTTCCTGTTTCTCATGGCATACTTCAAGATTTTATTAAGTATATGAAATCTAGAGAAATAAAGAGCTCGAAAAAAATTAGGTCTGAACGGATTAATGTGTCTTGTGAAATAATGAAGTTTGAGCTTTGGATTTTACGCAAAGATCAATTTTAGAAATTTAAAAAAGCATGAATTAAGTTAATTTTTTTATTTTTAATTTTAATTGCAAATTGAGTTTGTAATCGCAATTTGTTTTCACTTCATCTATAAACTCAAGTAAATGGAATAACTTTTTTTCACAATTCGTGTCACAATTGGTCTTTTCGTATTATCACACCAGAACTGATTTGGAGTATAAAAAAAAATACAGAAAGAGAAGGTAAATAAATACGATATTGATAATTTTTAATTAAAAATAATTTATAAAAATAAAAAATATTTTCTACTTATTTTTAATTTAAATTTAATTTTTTTTTACCAAAAATAAGGTTGTCGGTAAGATTCCATAATACTTTTTTTAAAATTTAAAATATATGATTTCTTAATATTTTACTTGCCTTATAAATAAATTTTAATATTTATTTTTTAATTATTTTCTCGTTAATAATTGTTAATATATTTTGAATACTTTTATTAAACTGCAGAAATTAATTAAAAATGACAATAAATAATATAATTATAGAATATATTATAATTATTTTATATAAATTAATATTATTTTTAAAAAATAATAAAATTATTAAACTTTATTTTCTTAATTAATATACTTCTGGTTATACCTTTTGTGCAGTGCAATTCAATTTCTTTTATAAATTTTAAGTTTTAAAATAATTATTTTTATAATTTAAATTTACAAATTTAACCATACAATATTTATTTTAAATTTAAATCAATTATTTTTTAACATCTATATGTTCAAATTTAATTTAATTTTAAAATTTGTTTTAATAATAAGTTTAAAATTTTTTTAAATATAACAGAATAGTTAATTTAATATAATATAAATATAATAAAATATTTATTATTAAAATAAAAATATTAATAATTAAAAATTTTATTTTATATATATATATACATATATATATATATATATATATATATAATACATACAATTCATAAATACCTCACTTATTCACTTAATTTTTTTTATATTTTCATTGATGTTAACATTTACAGACTTGTTTAAAAAGTGAGGAAAGTATAACTAAATTTTTAAAAAATTTAAAATATTTAAATATTTAAATAATTTTATTTTCAAAATATTATATTTATATAAATAAATTTAAATTTTTTATATTTAAAATTCTTTATTTAGATGGTAAATTTTAAATATATTAAATTTTAAATATTTTATTTATATTAAATTATTAAATTATTTAAATATTTATATTTAAATATTTATAAATTTCTTAATTTATTTTTTATATTTTTTCATCAAAAAATTTAGATATATAAATATTTTTATTATGTAATTTATTAAATTAAAATTATAATTTAAAAATATATATATAATTAAAAAATAAAAAAATATAATTATATTATTTAATATTAAAAATATTGTATTTCATATATAAGAAAGATGAAAAAAAACATATAAGACAGCAATTAAAAATAATAATAAAAAATAACATAAAGAGATCAAGAAAGAACAAAACTATAAGATAACAATAAAAAAAAATAACATAAAGAGATAAGGAAGAGAAAGTAATACAGAAAGAAACTATTGTTCATGAAATTTAGTTGATTTTAAGAAATTTAAAATTTTTTATTTTAGTTGATTAAAATATTTTTTTAAAATTTATAAAATTTAAAATTTTTTATATAAAAATATTTAAACAAAATATTTTAATTTTTAAAATTTAATTTTTTAAAAAAATTAATTTTTTAAATATCTCATTTAAATATAAGTTAAGTTATAATTTTCTATCTTTAAAATTGGCTTTTACTTAAAATAATATAACAAAAAATTTTAAACATGTAAATAATGTTATTTTAAAAAATAATTTCTCTAATTTTAATGTACAATTGATTAAATTATACATACGACTTTTTTTAAAAAAAAATTATATTATGTATATATTAATGCATTAAATATAAATTTCAAACTTTGTCGCATTTATGTTTATGTCAGAAATGAGTGTTGTATTTAAGCTTGTATTGTAAAGAAATGTTTCATAAAATAACATATTTAATGCTTAAAATTTAAATTATAAATTGCATTTAATGTTTAAAATTTAAATTTCAAATCATGTTATATTTAAAATAATTAAAATTTTAATTTTTAAAATAAATATATTAGAAATATATACGGTTAAATTAAGTTAAAAAAATATTTTATGATATTATGTGTTATTTTTTATCAATATTTTATGTTACATTTATATAAAATTAGATTAAAAATATATTTATAAAATAATAAATAATGTAGTAAAATATAATAAAGTTATAAAGTAAATTTTAAATTTTATATTTGTTAAGTAATTTAAAGCCATAAAATATTAAGTAATATAATAAATTTATAATATGTGATTAAATTTTATTAATTTAATTTCTTAAAATTTATATAGTAATAATTAACATGCAAATTAGGTTAACTTGTACAAAAGTTTTATTTATAAATTGGAAAGTGTTAATCTCTTATCAAATTTAAAATTAATTTAATTAAGTTAGTATATGTAATTTAATTCAAGTAAATTAAAATTTTTAAATTTATTTAGTTTGTATTTCATAAAATTCTAACTTAGATTAAAGATTGTAGTAAAATTTAAATTTTAAAAAATAAAAACTATAAATTAGTCATAAAATTTTAAATTAAATTAATTATTTAATTTTTTTAAAAATTTTAATTAAGTATAATTAGTTAAATTTATATAGTAATTATTAAATAAATTTCTAAGTTAGGATAAGTGTTGTTAATTTTATATTTAAAAAATTTAAAATGTAAAGTTTGTATAAAATTTTAAATTAGGTTAATTAGATTAGGATATTTTATCAAATTTAACTAAGTTTAATTATTTAAATTTATTTAATAATTACTAAAAATTATAAGTTATGTTAAATTGTAGAAAAAGTTTAAATTTTAAATTTAAATTGAAAGGTATTTATAAAATTTTAAATTAAATTAATTAAGTTAATATATGTGATAAATTTACTATTTAAGTTTATTCAGTAATTTTTAAAATAATTATGTTTTGTTAAGTAGTAGAAAAATTTAAATTTTAAAATTTAAAATTTAAAGGTATTTATAAAATTTTAAATTAAGATAATTTGTTAGTATATATGATCAAATTTAATTATTTAAATTGTTTAAATCTATTTAACAATTATTTTATAAAATTTTAAATTAAGTTAAGTTGTAGTTAAGTTTAAATTGTAAATTTGAATTTATATTATTTATAAAATTTAAATTAAAATAATTAAGTTAGTATATATGATAAAATTTATTATTTAAATTTATTCAATAATTATTAAAAAAATTATAAGTTACATTTATTTAGTAATTATTAAAAAAATTTATTTAGTAATTATTTTATACATTCTGAGTTAGGTTAAGTTGTAGTTAAGTTTAAATTTTAAACTTTAAACTTATAAATTATTTATAAAATTTTAAATTAAGTGAATTATATTAATATATATATATATGATAAAATTTTATTATTTAGATTTATTTATTAATTATTAAATAAAATTAGAAGTTACATTAATTTATAGAAAAATTTAAATTTAAAAATTTAAAAATAAAATATATTCCTTAAATTTTAAATTAAGTTAATTAGATTAGTACATATGATCAAAAAACTTGCAAGCTCTGGTCATCTGTTATAACATTTTTAGTCTCTACTATGTATCTCGATTTTGGTGTATATTGAATCATTTTATGTAACTATCTAAATAGTAAAATATATGATTCATTCTAATCATCAAATATACAAATGACTATTTTTTGTTTTGTAATTCATACTTTCTTATATGACACTTTATACCTATATTAACTGCATATTCTTTCTTGAAATAATGATTAAGAATATATAATTTTTCATTTACCATACCTAAAAAACAAAACATAAAATTATAACTTCAATTCATGTAATACAGTATAAATAAATGTTTGGTGCACCTTCATTAAGTAATGTTTCAAAGCCAACTACACGTCTTCTTTGCTTCGAAATTATAAACCAACAAATAGTTCATCTCCAACATCCCAATTAAGAGATACATGAGTTGTATAGATGTTCATCTCTTTATTCAGATATTCCACCAAAATGTTCGTGTAACGAGAACTAATAGCTAAGGATGAAAGTGAACAAAACCATCTGACAAAGGTCTATGACTTATGTAAACACCCAATTATGTCCAAGGCCCCCAACTATTAAAATTAATCAAGAAACACATACTAATTTAAAAAATAAACAAACAAAACAAATGTAAAATAGAAATTGAAACAGAAATCAAAACAAAAAAAAAAACGAAAAATAATAACAAACGAAATTAAAAAACTAATAAAAATTAAAAAGACTAAAAAACAAACAGAATTAGATAAAACACCAAAAACAGAGCTGAAAAAAAGGGGGAGACTAACAAAAGTTAAGAAAAAACACAAAATAAAAAAATTTATATAAAAAAATAGAAAAAGAAAAATAAAAGTTAAAATTATTAAAACACAAAATTATTTAAAACAAAATTGATAAAATTAAAATAAAAATTTAGAAATATAAAATGTGAAAATAAAAAATTATGTATTAAAACAAAAAAATATATATAGGGAATCTAAAAGATTAAAAAAGGAAGTTAACGAAAAAACAGAAATAACAGTAATAACAGAAAACGGAAAGAAAAAAGGTTTGGGTTCTTAAGGACTCTTCAAAAAAATCTCTTGGCTGGAAGAAGATCAGGGGGAGAGGGGTCCCTTTTGGCATTTTTAGGGGAAGAAAACCAAGGTTCTTGGGTCAAAAGGCAAGAAAAAGCAGCCTCTAAAGGGTCCACTGGTTCTCACTCAGGGATAGACATTGGCCAGATCGGATTTTGGGGGGAGACACTCTTTAATCCCTTTCGGTCATGGTGGAAAGGTTGGTCTAGCAAGGTTTTCAGGTTGGTTGGCTGGGCTCTGATGCAAGGCCACTGCAAATCATTCTCCCGAGGAAGAAGAGGAGGAGTAGAATTCTAAAGGAAAAGACGAGGGGAAAACCGATCAAGATTTCAAGATTGCACCACGCTTTCGTCGCAATTCCAGGTAACAAAACATGAAAATTGGCATGTGTTGCATGGATACGATTCTGAAAAATGCGTGTTGAGCGTAGCCATGCATGATTATGGTTAGTTAGGGACTTGAAATTACTTTATTCTGTAGTATTATATCCAACAGTTCTATAAACTCACGCTCGGGAAGATCACTTGCATGCTTTATCTGCAATATCCTTAACAAATTACACTATCTTGATCATTCGCTACAACCGATTAGCCATAGGACAATGAAAGTTTCTTACAATCTGATGAATTGGTTGCTTTTGCCCCATTTGTTAGCTGACTCCTATTTTATTTATCAAAAGGCTAACCTTCCCAAAGCTGTAAATTACCTCTTTGCCCTCAAGATTCCATAAAATGCCTATTCTGTCCCTGTAGGGTTAAATTACCACACTACCCCCATTCAAATCCATTAATTCCCAATAGGTCCCAAAAAAATAATAAAAAATTCTAGAAATTTAAAAAAATAATAAAAAATTCTAGAAATTCAAAAAATTAAATAAAAATTCCAAAAATTCAAAAAATAATAAAAAATTCCAGAAATTCAAAAAAATAATAAAAAATTTTCAGAAATTCATAAAAATTTATTAAAATACAGAAAATTTATGAAAATACAAAAATCCAAAAAATTCATAAAAGTCCCAAAATCTAAATAATTACATTAAAACCCCAATTACTCCAAAAGTCAAAAAATGAAGGTTCTTCTATTATATTCGAGCTTTCTTTTATTCAAGGATCAACGTCATTTGCAAATTATTTCTGTTTCGAAAAAATTTAAAAATATTTTTCTAATATTTTGGGATTCTTAGGTCTTACGCAATGGACTCTAAATGGAGAGCTGGTGGTTTATCTGCTGTTCAACATTTAGTAGTTCGCATAGGTCCCAGTGCTGCCTTAGCCGTCTCGGACCTTGTGCATGAGTGGACTTGAGGTCCTCTTTAAAACTAAAAAAAGAATCCTTTTTACAAATATTTTGGGATTCTATGTCTCACGCAATGGGCTCTAAATGGGGAACTAGCGGTTTACCTGTTGTTCAACATTTAGTGGTTCGTATAGGTCCCCGTGCTGCCTTAGCCGCCTCAGGCCTTGTGCATGAGTGGGCCAAAAATCCTTCCCAAAAGTAATTCGTATAGGTCCCCGTGCTGCCTTAGCCGCCTCGGGCCTTGTGCATGAGTGGACCAAAAATCCCTTCCAAAGATAAAACCTTCAAAAAACAAAATCTTCAAATACTCTCATTCAAGCATTTTCGAAGGTCAAGCCTTCAAAACCAACTAGAACTACGTAAGCCTTGAGTTTTCCATTGCACCGGGGAATACGTAGGAGCAGGATCAAGTCCTGTCAGGCTAACCTCCATCAAGTATCTATCTCACATTAATCAAGGGATCAAACATTTTCAAAAATCACACACTCAGTTTAAAGGGTACCATTCCTTGGAACAGGCGAGTGGGGTGCCTAACACCTTCCCCTCTCGTAATCGACTCCCGAACCTAAATCTCATCCTCAAGTTAGGGTTTTTCCAAATCTTTTTTCCTTAGATAAAAATTTGGTGGCGACTCCACTTAATCCAATAAAATTCATTTTTCAAAATTTTAGCGAGTTCGTCGTCTCGTCGGAATTACGGTTGCGACAGATGGCGACTTCACTAGGGAACCTAGAGAGTCAAGCCCATTTTATTTGAGTGTGCATTATAATTGATCCCTTCACTATTTATGTGCATGATTTAATTATTGCATGTTATTTATTTGTTGATTTATTCTTGTTTTATTGTTTGTTTACTCTCTACACCTTAGGATAGACAAACAATAAATTGCTATATATCTGTGTAAGTTCCCCAATTGCAGGTATCCCAATAATATTGTGTGCCCTCCACACTACATTAATGCATATGCATCCATCGTGAGTGGGGCCCTATACCCGGGTCTGAGTGTTGCCTAGGATAGAGGGATCTAGTGGTGTCACGCTGGGGCCTACGTCCTGTGTGGCTATCACGAAAATCCCAGCTAGAGTGCGTCATATTCATAATGCCCCGCGACTAGTGGCTACTTCTACTGTTGTGGCAAGCATTGGGAACTGGAACTTGGCTCTAGTGACCTCTACACCTTAGGATTACTAACCATCTTTGAGAGGTTCATATAAAGGCCATAGATCCTTAGGACAGGTAACCCACATAAGAAGCAAAGAGGGCACACACCCCTTCATAATATGGTTCATATATGCATGGAAAATTATCATCCAAAATGGAAGCTAAAGATTGGGGAAATACAAGAAAGAAAAGTCAAATAAAAGAAAAGAAACATCAAAACAAATAGAAGAACAAGGAAAACTAGAAACTCCTAGAAAAAATTAGAAAATAATTTCTGGAGATATTGAAAAGATTAAAAAGTTTCAATAGGATAGAAAATGAAATTTCGAAAACCTAAAGAACGCTTTCTAGAAAGATTTCAGTAAAAATAAAAAGTTTCCAAACAAAACTAAAGGCTTTTAGCAAAATAAAAAATGCCAAAACTCCTAAAAACAAAAAGTTTTTAAAAATCAAGGATGAATAAATAAAACAACTCTGATTTATTTTCAAATAGTCAAACTTCAAAAATCTTAAAATTATTTGCACATAGCATTGATTCATTCATTCATAGATCTATCAAAAAAGAAAAAGAAGAAGATTTGAAAAAACCATTCAACGCCTTTTGCATATTAATTTTACACCAACATCTTTATCATTCATGATTTTTTTTTGCATCCAAATTATTTCTCAAAAATTAATTTTTAATTTTAACATAAAATTAGAGAAAGAAAACTTCCTCGACATCCTTATAGAACTCGAGCACAATCAAGAATCATGGATGAGCTGGAGAGACAGAATGAGGAGCTGAGAAATGAGGTCAAATCACTGAAAGAGAAGATGGCCAAGCTAATAGAGGCCATCCAATTGTCAAAACAAAAGGAGGCGACAAAATCCTTGCCGAAAGAACCAACTGACCTATCATACCCTCCTGGCTTCACTCCACCATCAACTATGCCTCCGCCAACCGAAGGAGTTCATCATGGGTTTCCTCATGGGCATGCACCCTCATACAACCAAACACAAGCCCAAACATAAACCCAAACACAAACCCAAACACATAACCTACCGCTAAACACCACCTCACAAGCCTACCAAGCAGCCGTTGGGGGAACGCACCCTATGTTCACACAAGGGCCTCGCCCTGTATACATACCATCTTCTTATCCCCACCACATGCCTAAGGAATACCCAAGCCATCCTTCAATTGAGGATACAGAAAAATGGAAGGGTCTAGAGGACAGGATCCGGGCAATTGAGGGAAATGCTTATGAAGCCAAAGATGCAGCTGATTTGTGCCTGGTTCCTGACGTGGTCATCCCTCCCAAATTCAAGGTTCCTGAATTCAAGAAATATCAAGGAACCAGCTGTCCAAAGAAACACCTGACTATGTACTGCAGGAAGATGTCCGCATGTACTTACGATGAGAAACTGCTCATCCATTTCTTTCAAGACAGCTTAACCGGGGCAGCTGCAAACTGGTACACTCAACTTGAGCGGGAACGCATCTGTTCATGGAGAGACCTCGCTGAGGCTTTCACAAGACAGTATCAGTACAATACAGAGATGGCTCCTGATCGAACTCAGCTTCAAAATATGGCCAAGAAAGAAGAAGAAACCTTCAAGCAGTACGCTCAAAGATGGAGGGAGTTAGCTGCTCAGGTACAACCTCCTTTATCCGAAAAAGAGATGGTCAACATGTTCGTGGACACACTCCAAAATCCTTTCTATGATAAGATGATTGAAAGTGTGACTTCTAGCTTCTCCGATGTCATCATCATTGGAGAAAGGATTGAAGGTGGCATGCGCCGTGGAAAGATCATGCAAAAGTCTGCAGGCGTAGTCAACGCTTCCAGTGGATCTGGGAAGAAAAAGGCAGGTGAAACCTACAATGTGGCTTCTGGTCAAGGCCAATACATTCCTCAAATGGCACAGTATGGTCCAGCTGGCTTTCAACCACCACCATATACACCATACACACCTTACTTACCATATCCTTACATTGCAGCTACATACCAAACACCATACCCTCCTACTTACAACTATCCAACACAAGTCCGACCACCAACACCATATACGACTCAAACACAAGCCATGAGTCAAAATACCAACCAAAGCCAGAAAAAGGAGAGGAAGCCCGTCCAATTTGACCCTATTCCAATCTCCTACACCGAGCTGCTACCTCGGCTGATTCAAAACTCTCTGGTTGCACCTTATCCTCTAAAGCCTCAAGAGCCACCATATCCTAAATGGTATGATGCAAACGCCAGATGCGATTACCATGCAGGGTTCATCGGCCACTCTACTGAGGATTTCCTAGCGTTGAAGCGAAAGGTACAAAGCCTGATTGATGCAAAATGGCTGGATCTTGGGAGGCTTGTTCCTAGTACAGAAAACAATCCATTTCCAAATCACGAGAGCCCGTCAACTAGCTGAAAGAGACGGGAGCAGCACAACAGGGTGCCTTGTACAAATTGAGGATATCCATCCAGAAACTGTCGTACTTTTCAAAGTTAATCTTTTGTAAATAAACAGCAATGAATAAATACAAAATTAAATTTTTCATATCACTTGAGCACGTGCTTTACATTTTGGCTTTACTTCTAAATTTACCATTCTTTTTATCTCTTCAACCCACTTCTTATTCCTATAACAATAAAATACCAATTGGTGATAATGCCAGTGCTGTAATAAATATTCTTGAACGTCTAATTAATCAAGCTCAAGGAGAAAAGCCCAATGAGGAAGCAGAATAAACAACGAGGGATTCTAGATCACCAGTCAAAGTGGCTTGTCAAATAAAATATCCCGCTGGAACCAAGTTCAAATCCAGGAAAATTAGGGATGCAAGAAAGGATCCGCTGAATTAGAAACCAAATGATCCCGGCAAGATCAAAATTCAACTACGCAAAATCCAAGAAGAAGAGAAGCCCGCTAGGTTAAAAGCCAAAAATAATCCAAGCAAAAGTAGGGTTAAAGTTCAAAATAATGACTCGACAAAGTCATGATCAGAAAAGGTCTTGCCGGTTTCCAACAACAATTTAGGCAAAAATCAGGATCATATAAGAACCCGCTAGGTCGACAATCATCAAAGAAGACCTAGGCAAAAGTTAGGGCACAATCAAGCAAAAGGCCCGCTAGGTCGAAAACCCGTAAGGGCGACCTAGGAAAAAGTTAGGGCGCAATCAAGCAGAAGGCCCGCTAGGTCGACAATCTTCGAAAGAGACCTAGGCAAAAGTTAGGGCATAATCAAACCAAAGACCGCTAGGTCGAAAACCCGTAAGGGCGACCTAGGCAAAAGTTAGGGTGAAACGAAAGACCTGCTAGGTTGAAAACTCAAAAGAACAACCCAGGTAAAAATTAAGGTCAATCCAGGAATTTCAGGACAACATGATATTCTGCACCTCATATCTTCCTAAAACTGGGGTCATTTTTTCCATTTCTCAAAGTTTGGCTAATTTGACAATCAAGATTATGAAAAGCAGCATTGGCATTTTTCATCAAAAAGTGCCATTTGGGCAATTGAACCCACCCCTTTCGTCATCCTTTTCCTTTCAAGTACACTACCTTAAAAAATACAGCCTCAAAATTCTCTTTTCTTTTCTATTGACCATCCAAAATCAGTTTGCACACCTCAAAGTGCACATGCCACAAGGAAATGTGAAAAATGTAAAAAGAATAAAAAGGATTAATTTTGAAAAGTCATGACGAGTCGGATGAATCCTCCACCGTTGCAACACGACATGATTGTTTCCAAAGGAATCATCTTCCTACCAGCCATGATGCCACCAAATAAGGAATGTGTCTTATTTAATACTACTGACCATTGTTGGGTCTCGAAGATCTGGGAAAAGAAAATTCCAAAGTTAATCAAGAAGCCAAGAGATTGACCAAAACACTGAACTTAAGTCAATCTGTCTCGTCCTGATTTTTGATTCCTTTCACACCAACTAGAGGGTTGTCGAGGAAGGATGTGTCAGAAAAATCAAAAAAACAAAAAAAAATCAAATCAATCAAGAGAAATAAAATTTTACACATTTCATGGTTTGCATTCAAATAGTTATTTCAAGCATCAAAATTAGAACCCCACATCCTTTCTGCATTTATTCAAGCATCATTAACACCGCATTCTTTTCACTCATTCAAACAACACATAAGCATCTTTTTATTCAAGCATCGCGCGACCTATTTTTCAAAAGTAATTAAGACCCAGCTAAAATTTCCAGAACCAATCATAATTAAAACTGAATCAAGCCTAAACTGGGGCAAAAACTGGCCCAACAAAATTTAATTTGAGGTCATCCTCAAATGATGAATCGAGTCCAAACTGGGGTAAACGTTTGCCCACAAAAATTCAATTTGAGGTTATCCTCAAATTTTCAGTCAAGTCCAAACTGGGGCTGATAAACCACCATTCTGTTGATTTATTTGCGGAAAATTAGTTATAATTACAATATAATTTATGATTATTTAATTGTAATTCTACATAATTTTCCTTATTTTTGTAGGAATGGTCACGCAAGCTAAGAATCTGAAAATAGGCAAGTTTTGGACTAATAAGAGGGTAAAAGAAACATAAAAAGACAATACATTTAATGCGACAATGACACGTCAGCCCTGCAGTGCTACAAGATTACGTAGATTGGTCGCGATGGCTAAGGAAGCGGCTAACTCAAGCCCGGTCCACCACATTGAAACCCTAATCCACGCCTATAAAAGGGAGGCTCTACTACATCATATGACACCACCCTAGGCTCCAGAGGCCACAACACTCTCTGGGGCGTTCTATCATTACCCCGGAGACACACCGTTCCATTCTCATATCTCTTTTAGTCTCCTCGCACTCGCGTAGGATTTCAGAGGCAGAAGCTCTTCACAATACGAGTTGCAATGTCTTATTTCCAATCTTGCTGGCACTACGGTTTAGTCATTCTCTCCTAGATTTAGGATTATGGATTGTTCTACGGGATTAGTATGTTTTTATTTGTTTTATCTCTCGATGTGTAACTAATCCCCAAATCATGGGCTTTGGTGAAACTTATAATGTAACCAATTGAACCTTTTTTCCTTTTTATGAATGATTGCATATTTCTATTCAATTGTGTTTTCCTTATTATGCATAATTAATTAATGAGAATTAATTTCTAAGTTAATTAGGGGATAGACGATCGTACCATTGCCTAATTAACGGAACTATAAGGTAAACTGAATCTAAGGGTTTTAGAGGATCAATCGGAATCCTTGATTTCTAATCAGTTATTAATTTAACAAGTCCTTATGTTTTTTATGCTTCTCTTAATTATATACCTTGCATGATCATTGGGGGTAGTAATTTAAGGGAAAGAATATTGCTATTACATGATCATTGGGTAGTAATAGAATTAGAACGGATGGTTAGCAATTGACTCAAATCATTCATAAGGGAATTAGGATGAAATTGGGTAAAGTTATAAGGGAAACCAAAGTCTCGTGTCTCTTCATAATTGAACTCTTATTTGTGCTTTTTTGTCTCTAAATTTCTAACTATCGTTTTGTTCCTTTTTTGCATTCACTTTATATATTTCTAAAAAACTCTTTTCTGGTGAGCTCAAAAATTAGGATTTAATATTCTTTTAAGATTGTTAAAATAGTCTCTGTGGGAACGATATTAAGGGTTTTAAATACCCCTTTCTACAGTGACGGGTGCACTTGCCCGTGGGTAAAACTTTGTACGCATAGTAAACGCACAACAAGTTTTTGGCGCCATTGCCGGGGATTATTTTCTAACAATCTTATAAGTTTGAATCTTGATTGCTTGAGACATGTATATATTTTATTAAAAAAATAATAATAAAAACAAAATAATGAAAAAAATATATTATTAAATTTTGTGCGATCTTTTGGTTGTTTATGCTAACTCGCTCTCAAAGTTCTTAATTACAGTTTAATCTTAAGTTAGGAAAAACAGGTAGAAGATTGAGGCGAGACACCAAAATAAGAAAGATGGCAGCACAAAGACGAATGACATTATTGGATTACATGGCCCCAGGTAGTGAGGGCCTGCAAAGCAGCATTTCAATCCCATCACTAGAAGGTGTTCCTAGCTATGAGTTTGAGCCTGCTCTTATTGATATGATTCAGAACTCACTTCAATTTGGAGGGACAGCATCAGAAGACCCACATCTCCACATTAGAAAATTTTTGAGGCTGACAAATACCATTAAAATGAACGGCATTACACAAGATGCCATTCGATTACAATTGTTCCCCTTTTCCATCACTGAAAAGGTGAACGATTGGCTAGACTCTTTTCCGGAAGCATCCATCACTACTTAGGACCAATTACAGCATCTATTTTTGACGCAATATTTTCCACAGTCAATGAAGTCCAGAATCATAGTGGAGATTGTCAATTTCACTCAGTACGAGAATGAGTCCCTGTGTGAGGCTTGGGATAGATTCCAGAACCTTCTCCGAAGGTGCCCGCATCATGGGTACCAAATACCTCTTCTTGTGCAGATCTTCTACAACAGTCTTTCCTATGCCAATAAAGCTGTTATAGATGCAGCATTTGGTGGGGGTATCATACAAATTCCCCCTGAGGACACATGGACAATCATAGGAAACTTAGCTGCTAATAGCAATCAATGGAGATCTACGGATAGACATGTAAGGAAGAAAGATACTCAACCAGCTGGAATGTATCAAGTTGACCATACTGCTTTACTAGTTGGTCAAATAGAGACCTTAAATAAAAAGATGGAGGCACTTATGCAAGCACAGACACGATGTACCTTACCTATCCAAACTTCAGTAGCATATGAACCGAACTCATGTAGTCCCTGCGAATCCATAAGTCTTGATGATGAAGGATGCATTGTTGAAGCTAATATAGCCCAAAAAAATGAGGAAGCTAATTATGTGGGAAACATTTATAACCCCACTTGGAAGAATCATCCCAACCTCTCTTGGGGAGGACATCAAGGTAATAATTATACTAACAATACTCAATTTGTTTACAGGCCCTCTCACGCACAGAGTCAAGGAGGCTATAGGCAAGAAAGGAATGAGCCAACATGTTTAGAATCCCGAGTCCAGAATATGGAAACCCAATTTCAGAATATAGAGAATCAATTGGGACAACTCACTAACCTTTTGGCACAACAAGCGCGTGGGACTTTACCTAGCCAGCTTGAGGTGAACTCAAGGGAGCAAGCTAATGCGATTACTCTTAAGAGCGAGAAAAAAATGGAGATGCATGTGGAAAAAGAGAATGAAAAGGAGCATGTGGTTACTGATGACCACCAACAGGTTACTAATGACCTTTTAACCCCTATGGGTGAGAGCTCGAAAGAAGTTGAAGATGGAGGTAATAAATTCGATAGTATAGAGGATTATGAAACCTGTAAGTCTAAACCATCAGTTGAAAAACCTCTAGTGCTTAAACTCAAGCCTCTTTTCTTAAATCTAAAGTATGCATTTCTACCTCCTACTTTTTCTCTTTCTATTATTATTTCTTCTAACATTATAGGAACAATGGAAGAGAAATTGCAAAAGGTCTTGTGGGAAAATAAAGAAGTCTTTAGATGGTCCACTCATGACATCAGAGGCATAAGTCTTACACTTTGCACCTACAAGATTCTTATAGGAGAAGAATCTAAACCAAATATGCAACCACAAAGGAGGCTTAACCTAAGCCTTAAAGATGAACTTTGGATTAAAGTGTATGAAAATTCAAGGGTCCATAAACAGAGGACAAAAATAGGACATCCTAAACACTTTCGAAAACGTGAGTCCCAAATAAGTAAAAGATTATTAATTTATAACTCACAATTTCATGTGTTTCCAGGAAAACTTAAGTTTAGGGGAAGCGGCCCTTACAAGGTGAATAAAACATTTCCAAATGGAGTGATGAACTTTGTCAAAGAAAACGAGGAAACCTTGAAAGAGAAGAAGGTTAAGAGACGTATCAATGTGTTATTGGATCCTAAGGTAGCCACCCGTGGTTGTGCTTAGGCACTGGTAAAGGTACGTCAGGCTCGTGACGGAAAACAAGCGCTTTCAGGAGGCAACCTGTTTTTCAATAAATTATTATGGTTAGTTATTTTAGGATATTAGGTAATTTTTATTCCTTTATGTATTCGTATAATTCAAAAAAATTCTTCTTTCTTTCTCACATGGATGTATAGAACCTATTTATATGACACATTGTTATTATCTTCTGCCTCTAACATGTATGTTTAGTGTGATAAGGTTAATTCAATGCAATAGGACTTCTTCTCCAACCATTAGCACCCACCAGGAAAAGTATTGAGGGTACAGATGGTCTCTAAGTTTGAGAGAGAGACTTTCTCCCTCCTCGGTGTTACAATTTAAGGGAAGTTCTCTTTTACTCTTCACTACAACATATATGTATGTGTATACAAGAGCTTAATTTTGAGGAGGGAGACTCTCTCCCTCCTATTCAATTATCAAAATTTCTTATCATTCCTCTTCTTTTGTTTCTTCTATCTATTGTAGTAATTAATTTTTCCAATGAATTAAGAGAATGATAGAAGATTAAGTTTGAGGAGGGATACCTCCCTCCTCATGTTTTCTAAAAAACATTGTTCCTTGTGATATCCCTATATGCTTAACTGTTTGGAATGCTAGTGAATTTAGGATTTAGGGATCTCTAATATTTTGTGGCAAACATTAATTAGATCTAACGAGGACATGAGAACTTTTGATGAAAATAATTGATAATTAGTCGTGTTCCTTGTTGTCTTGTCTCACACTAGAATAGCTATAGTGAGGATTGGACCTAATTGAGGTTGCACCCAACCTCTCTCTTTGTTGACTGATTCTCCTCCGACTTGTATATTCTAGAACTTGCCTGATAACCTTGTCAAGACTTATGTAAGTTGATTTCATAACAAGAAAATGATAAAGGCAAATTAGGTTTCTTTGATTGGATTCAGACATAGATATCATTTAGTGTCCCTTTGAGCCTAACACATTGAAAATTATATTCTTTGGTGCCCTTAATTAATTGTGATAATTTCAAGTACCCTTAAATTACTACTAAAGAAAAATAAATTCTTAGAAAAGTACAAGTAAAAAAAAAGAAAAAAAAAGAAAAAAAAAGGAAAAGCTCAAAAACAAAATAATGAAAATAAAAAAATAAAAATAAAATTGTCAAATCATGAAAACCAAGGAAATTTGCTTAAAGTTTAAGGGTAAAAGTTATTGAAAATATAATGAAAATAAACCTTTGCGTTTCCTTCCTTCTTATATCATACCTAATTATACAATTCCTTCAGCCACGTTACAACCTTGATGAAGCCCTTTTGATTCTTATGTGCAATTTGACTCTCAGTGGAGATTTGAGATTTATAGGCAAGCCTATGGTAGTGTACAGTTGCGAGGAGTAGAGTGCTAATGATCTATACTCATATACAGTTGAGAGATGGTGAGAAGAGTGACCACATCTATGTGTGATACTTGATTTCAAGGAACTAAGGTCCTAATTGGATTATTATTAATTGCTTTCATGATGGTAATTATGCTTGGTTGCTGCATGCTTAATATGTGAGGTTTCTACATTCTATACTTGCTACATTTCCATTCCTTGGGATATTGCTTGAGGACAAGCAATGTTTAAGTTTGAGGATGTGATAAACCACCATTCTGTTGATTTATTTGCAGAAAATTAGTTATAATTACAATATAATTTATGATTATTTAATTGTAATTCTACATAATTTTCCTTATTTTTGTAGGAATGGTCACGCAAGCTAAGAATCTGAAAATAGGAAAGTTTTGGACTAACAAGAGGGTAAAAGAAACATAAAAAGACAATACATTTAATGCAACAATGACACGTCAGCTCTGCAGTGCTACAAGATTACGTAGATTGGTCGCGATGGCTAAGGAAGCGGCTAAGTCAAGCCCGGTCCACCACATTGAAACCCTAATCCACGCCTATAAAAGGGAGGCTCTACTACATCATATGACGCAACCCTAGGCTCCAGAGGCCACACCACTCTCCGGGGCGTTCTATCATTACCCCGGAGACACACCGTTCCATTCTCATATCTCTTTTAGTCTCCTCGCACTCGCATAGGATTTCAGAGGCAGAAGCTCTTCACAATACGAGTTGCAATGTCTTATTTCCAATCTTGCTGGCACTACGGTTTTGTCATTCTCTCCTAGAATTGGGATTATGGATTGTTCTACGGGATTAGTATGTTTTTGTTTGTTTTATCTCTCGATGTGTAACTAATCCCCAAATCATGGGCTTTGGTGAAACTTATAATGTAACCAATTGAACCTTTTTTCCTTTGTATGAATGATTGCATATTTCTATTCAATTATGTTTTCCTTATTATGCATAATTAATTAATGAGAATTAATTTCTAAGTTAATTAGGGGATAGGTGATCGTACCATTGCCTAATTAACGAAACTATAAGGTAAACTGAATCTAAGGGTTTTGGAGGCTCAATCGGAATCCTTGATTTCTAATCAGTTATTAATTTAACAAGTCCTTATGTTTTTTATGCTTCTCTTAATTATATACCTTGCATGATCATTGGGGTAGTAATTTAAGGGAAAGAATATTGCTATTGCATGATCATTGGGTAGTAATAGAATTAGAACGGATGGTTAGCAATTGACTCAAATCATTCATAAGGGAATTAGGATGAAATTGGGTAAAGTTATAAGGGAAACCAAAGTCTCGTGTCTCTTCATAATTGAACTCTTATTTGTGCTTTTTTGTCTCTAAATTTCTAACTATCGTTTTGTTCCTTTTTTGCATTCACTTTATATATTTCTAAAAAACTCTTTTCTGGTGAGCTCAAAAATTAGGATTTAATATTCTTTTAAGATTGTTAAAATAGTCTCTGTGAGAACGATATTAAGGGTTTTAAATACCCCTTTCTACACCGACGGGTGCACTTGCCCGTGGGTAAAAATTTGTATGCATAGTAAACGCACAACAGGGGCAAAAGCTTGCCCAACAAAATTCAATTTGAGGTTATCCTCAAATTCTCAGTCAAGTCCAAACTGGGGCAAACACTTGCCCAGAAAATTCAAGAATCTTCTAAACTGGGGCAAAATGGTTGCCCAAGTTTCTTCAAGAGAAAATTTCAAGTACTTAAAAACCTTCGGGTCCATAGTAGGATAAGCTATTTGTTTTAATTCAAGAAGAACACTTTCAAAATAAGTCGTCCGGGGTAGCTAATGAAGAAGTCCATATCCCCTCTGCACGTGCCACCCCAAGGCACATCAAGATTATTTTCCATACCAGTCGTCACAGGTCATTCTCTCGCCCGCATCGACAGGCTGCCATCTTTATCAAGTATCTATCTTCATTCCACCCTGGCAACAACAGGACCTCCGCATGATTCCTGCCTGTCTTAACAGGCGCATTTCTTTCCTGTCAACAATAGGGCTTTTCTTCGATACCTGTCCTAATAGATTCTTGTCATTTTTTCGTTTTCCTGTCTTAATAGGTCATTCATGCTTCGCCTGCCCTAACAGGACATTCTCTCAAGTTAGTATAGATCACTTTACTTTTCCTTTGCCTGTCCAGCAGGCTCGCATCTTTCCTGTTAACAACAGGATCTTTTTGTTTTTTGCTGTCTTAACAGGCTTTTATCTTTCCTTTTGCCTGTTTAGCAGACTTGTTTTTCTGTCAAGAGTCCATCTGCATTTATCTTGTCTTAACAGGTTTCCGTCTTTTTACTTCGCCTGTTTTAAACAAATCATCTTACCTTTCCTTTGCTTGTTTAGCAAGCTTGCATCTTTCCTATCAACAACAGGATCTTTTTCGTTTTTTTGTCTTAACAGGCTTTCATCTTTCCTTTTGCCTGTCTAGCAGGCTTTGTTTTGTCAAGAGTCTATCTACATTCATCCCGTGTTAGCAAGTTAGTTTGCGTCATTCATTTTACCTATCTTAACAGGCTTCTTTCATTCCCATTTGCCTGCTTAGCAGGCTTGCATCTTTCTTGTCGACAACAGGATCTTTTTCCTTTTACATGTCTTAACAAGTTTCTTTCATTCCCCTTTGCCTGTCTAGCAGGCTTGCATCTTTCCTGTCAACAACAGGACCTCAAGCATGTCTTTTTCTGTCACCTGTCAAGCAGGTTTGCATTTATCCTGGCAACAGCAGGATGTCATCATTTGCATCTTCCCGGCAACAGCGGGACCTCATCTGCATTTTCCTGTCAACAACAGGACCTCAAGCATGTTTTTTTCTGTTACCTGTCAAGTAGGTTTGCATTTATCTTGGCGACAGCAGGATTTTATTTGCATCTTCCCGGCAACAGCGGGACCTCATTTGCATTCTCCTGTCAACAACAGGACTTCAAGCATGTCTATTTTTCTGTTACCTGTCAAGCAGGTTTGCATTTATCCTGGCAATAGCAGGATTTTATTTGCATCTTCCCGGCAACAACGGGACCTCATTTGCATTTTCCTGTCAACAACAGGACTTCAAGCACGTTTAATTTTCCGTCCACCTGTCAAGCAGGTTTGCATTTAACCTGGTTACAACAGGATGTCATCATTTGCATCTTCCCGGCAACAGCGGGACCTCATTTGCATTTTCCTGTCCACAACAGGGCATCAAACATGTCTTTTTTTGCTGTCACCTGTCAAGCAGGTTTGCATTTATCCTGGCAACAACAGGATTTCATCATTTGCACCTTCCCGGCAACAGCGGGACCCCATTTGCATTCTTCCTGTCTACAACGGGGTTACCCTCTAGTTTAGATTTACTGCTTTCAGGCCTATGTTGTCAGGCCACCCTCTAGTTTAGATTTACCGCTTTCAGGCCTATGTTGTCTGGTTACCCTCTAGTTTAGATTTACTACTTTCAGGCCTATGTTGTCAGGCCACCCTCTAGTTTAGATTTACTGCTTTCAGGCCTATGTTGTCAGGCCACCCTCTAGTTTAGATTTACTGCTTTCAGGCCTATGTTGTCAGGCCACCCTCTAGTTTAGATTTACCGCTTTCAGGCCTATGTTGTCTGGTTACCCTCTAGTTTAGATTTACTACTTTCAGGCCTATGTTGTCAGGCCACCCTCTAGTTTAGATTTACTGCTTTCAGGCCTATGTTGTCAGACCACCCTCTAGTTTAGATTTACTACTTTCAGGCCTATGTTGTCAGACCACCCTCTAGTTTAGATTTACTGCTTTCAGGCCTATGTTGTTAGGCCACCCTCTAGTTTAGATTTATTGCTTTCAGGCCTATGTTGTCAGGCAACCCTCTAGTTTAGATTTACTGCTTTCAGGCCTATATTGTCAGACCACCCTCTAGTTTAGATTTACTGCTTTCAGGCCTATGTTATCAGGCCACCCTCTAGTTTAGATTTACTGCTTTCAGGCCTATGTTGTCAGGCCACCCTCTAGTTTAGATTTAATGCTGTCAGGCCTATGTTGTCAGGCCACCCTCTAGTTTAGATTTACTGCTTTTCAGGCCTTTGTTGTTAGGCCGCCATCTAGCTTAATTCATTGCTTTCAGGCCTATGTTGACAGGCTGTCATCTCCTCTAGCTTACTTTTCTGCACCTTGGCCTATGTTGTCAGACCGCTGCACCTTTAATTTCCTTTTCTTGGCCTATATTGTCAGGCCTCATACTTTAGTTTCCTGTATCTCAGCCTATGGGGTCAAGCCTCGTATGGCTCATCCTCGTATAATCTCGAGGGTACGATAACTTTGAGATTGTCACGGCACCTGCCCCGGATATAATTTGTTTACGTCTTTACCCATTTCTTACCACGATAATATGGAAAGTATTTACTTCTCATATTATCTAATAAGAAAATGAATAAAGAGGGACAAACTGTAAACACCCAATTATGTCCGAGGCCTCCAACTATTAAAATTAATCAAGAAACACATACTAATTTAAAAAATGAACAAACAAAACAAATGTAAAATAGAAATTGAAACAGAAATCAAAACAAAAAAAAACGAAAAATAATAACAAACGAAATTAAAAAACTAATAAAAATTAAAAAGACTAAAAAAAATAACAGAATTAGATAAAACACCAAAAAAGAGCTGAAAAAAAAGGGAGATTAACAAAAGTTAAGAAAAAACACAAAATAAAAAAATTTATATAAAAAAATAGAAAAAGAAAAATAAAAGTTAAAATTGTTAAAACACAAAATTATTTAAAACAGAATTGATAAAATTGAAATAAAAATTTAGAAATATAAAATGTGAAAATAAAAAATTATGTATTAAAACAAAAAAAAATATAGGGAATCTAAAAGAATAAAAAAGGAAGTTAACGAAAAAACAGAAATAACAGTAATAATAGAAAACAGAAAGAAAAAGGGTTTGGGTTCTTAAGGACTCTTCAAAAAATCTCTTGGCTGGAAGAAGATCAGGGGGGAGAGGGGTCCCTTTTGGTATTTTTTGGGGGAAGAAAACCAAGGTTCTTGGGTCAAAAGGCAAGAAAAAGCAGCCTCTAAAGGGTCCATTGGTTCTCACTCAGGGATAGACATTGGCCAGATCGGATTTTGGGGGGAGACACTCTTTAATCCCTTTCGGTCATGGTGGAAAGGTTGGTCTAGCAAGGTTTTCAGGTTGGTTGGCTGGGCTCTGATGCAAGGCCACTGCAAATCATTCTCCCGAGGAAGAAGAGGAGGAGTAGAATTCTAAAGGAAAAGACGAGGGGAAAAGCGATCAAGATTTCAAGATTGCACCACGCTTTCGTCGCAATTCCAGGTAACAAAACATGAAAATTGGCATGTGTTGCATGGATACGATTCTGAAAAATGCGTGTTGAGCGTAGCCATGCATGATTATGGTTAGTTAGGGACTTGAAATTACTTTATTCTGTAGTATTATATCCAACAGTTCTATAAACTCACGCTCGGGAAGATCACTTGCATGCTTCATCTGCAATATCCTTAACAAATTACACTATCTTGATCATTCGCTACAACCGATTAGCCATAGGACAATGAAAGTTTCTTACAATCTGATGAATTGGTTGCTTTTGCCCCATTTGTTAGCTGACTCCTATTTTATTCATCAAAAGGCTAACCTTCCCAAAGCTGTAAATTACCTCTTTGCCCTCAAGATTCCACAAAATACCTATTCTGTCCCTGTTGGGTAAAATTACCACACTGCCCCGTTCAAATCCATTAATTTCCAATAGGTCCCTGTAGGGTTAAATTACCACACTGCCCCATTCAAATCCATTAATTCCCAATAGGTCCCAAAAAAATAATAAAAAATTTCAGAAATTTAAAAAAATAATAAAAGTTTCCAGAAATTCAAAAAAATAATAAAAAATTTCCAAAAATTCAAAAAATAATAAAAATTCCAGAAATTCAAAAAATTTATAAAAAATTCCAGAAATTTAAAAAATTAATAAAAAATTCCAGAAATTCAAAAAAATAATAAAAATTTCCAGAAATTCAAAAAATAATAAAAAATTCCAGAAATTCAAGTAATAATAAAAAATTCCAGAAATTTAAAAAATTAATAAAAATTCCAGAAATTCAAAAAATAATAAAAAATCCAGAAATTCAAAAATTAATAAAAAAATCCAGAAATTAATAAAAAATCAAAAAATTAATAAAAATTCCAGAAATTAAGAAAATTAATAAAAATTTCAGAAAATCCATAAAAATTAATGCAAAGTTCCAAAAATTAAAAAATTCCTAAATTCCTAAATAATTACATTAAAACCCCAATTATTCCAAAGGTCAAAGAATGAAGCTTTCTTTTATTCAAGGATCAACGTCATTTGCAAATTATTTCTGTTTCGAAAAATTTAAAAATATTTTTCTAATATTTTAGGGTTCTTAAGTATCATGCAATGGACTCTAAATGGGGAGCTGGCGGTTTACCTGCTGTTCAACATTTAGTAGTTCATATAGGTCCCCGTGCTGCCTTAGCCGCCGCGGGCTTTGTGCATGAGTGGACTTGAGGTCCCCTTCAAAACTTTAAAAATCTTTTTTTTCTAATAATTTGGGATTCTAGGTCTCACACGATGGACTCTAAATGGGGAACTGGCGGTTTACCTGCTGTTCAACATTTAGTAATTCGTATAGGTCCCCGTGCTGCCTTAGCCGCCTCGGGCCTTGTGCATGAGTGGACCAAAAATCCCTTCCAAAGATAAAACCTTCAAAAAACAAAATCTTCAAATACTCTCTTTCAAGCACTTTCGAAGGTCAAGCCTTCAAAACCAACTAGAACTACGTAAGCCTTGAGTTTTCCATTGCACCGGGGAATACGTAGGAGCAGGATCAACTCCTGTCAGGCTAACCTCCATCAAGTATCTATCTCACATTAATCAAGGGATCAAACATTTTCAAAAATCACACACTCAGCTTAAAGGGTACCGTTCCTTGGAACGGGCGAGTGGGGTGCCTAACACCTTCCCCTCTCGTAATCGACTCCCGAACCTAAATCTCATCCTCAAGTTAGGATTTTTCCAAATCTTTTTTCCTTAAATAAAAATTTGGTGGCGACTCCACATAATCCAATAAAATTCATTTTTCAAAATTTTAGCGAGTTCGTCGTCTCGTCAGAATTACGGTTGCGACAACTTAGCTGGTTAAAAACCTAACTTGATTCCGCTAGTTTAAAATATATAAATAGGCTCAGACTTGTTAAAAAGTCTTTTTAGATAAACAAGTCATACTTAGCCTTATAAAAAAAACTTATTTAACCTATTTAAGGGTTTATTTATCTTTATATATTATATATTTTATTTATCATATTTATTTTAATATATTATATTTGTATAGTATTAATATAAAAATGGAAAATGGAAAACCTTTTTCCAATATAAAAATAATGGTCGCTCACTAATGTTTTACTTTACAAAACATGCCATCATCTTTTCACTACATTTATTATAACACCGTTACCTAATTCAATTCTTTCTTGAATAGATGCACCAATTGATGTAGTTGCAATATGATATGAACTTAGACTCAAACTCAATTCATTCTCGTTTAAATCATTCTTTTTCTTATTGGCACATTCATCTATTTCAGATAAATAATAATTTTCATCATCATCTTCAAATAAATTTATAGCTACTGCAAAATATTAACTTATTTAATTTTTTTAAAAAATAAATCTAATAATGCATTTAATAAATAATATATTCAAAAAAAAAATTCTTACTTATCTCTTAATGCAACTTTATCATCTTTGATAACTTTTGTTCTTGAACTACCGCAAATATCAACTTTAACATACACTTCAAGTACAAACATTAGTCGTTGTTGCTCAAATGCATTGATCATACATTTAACATCTTAATTATCATTAATTTAAAATACATTATATTCTATTTTCTCAAATTAAACAAAAAATCTGCACACTAAATATGAAATTACTTGATTTAGTAATAATTTAAATTTTTTAGAATTTTTTTCCTCTTGTTCCTATATTTTTACCTACTCAAAAAGTCTGCCTCTTATGCTTGTATTCTTACTACTCAAATTGATTTTTATTTTCCTTCAAAAGTGAGACTTTCTTTACATTCAAACATTTTACCATTATAAATAATAATAATAATTTTATCCATATTAATTAATAATAAATATTAACTTCTTTTGTACTAATAAGAATAACACTTTACAAATATAAAATTAACTATACAAATTTTAGAAAAAGTTTAGACCACAAATTCTACTAAAACCACATATAAATCTTTCTTCTATATAGATAAATCTTTTTCTCATACTAATAAAATTCATACCAGAAAATAAAATTTATGTATATTTATTACATATTTTAACTACATTATATTATTTTTAAAAAGACATAAAATTTATAATATTATAAATTATATAACTTTTAATTATTTTAAAATACATGATGTCTAATATTATGTATCATATGAGTGACTCATAATATTATAAGTTATATAATTTTTAATTATTTTAAAATATTTAGTATCTAATATAAAAAGCCACACATATAACTCATAATATTATAAGTCATTTAATTTTTAATTATTTTAAAATATTGTGCATAATATTAAATATCACACGTGAATAAAACACACATTATCATGTATCATATGTGTACGGTATAATATTATATATTTTATCCACATGTTACATCTAATATTATGCATTACATGTTTCTACTCCAAACATAAAAATGCAAATTACGTATTATATCAGTTAAAAATATAAATTACATAGTATTATATCACTTAAAGATAAGCATCAAATAAATTAAATAATATATGGAAGATATTGTTCGAATCATGATTTGAGAAATATTTTAAAAGTATCATTATTTACTTAAATAAATTTTTTTAGTATTATTTTAAAAAAAATCTCAAAAATTAGTGTAATTATAAAATTTATACAATAATAATTTAATAAAAAAAATTCATGGGTTTTATGTGTGTAGAACGATTTGCCACGTTTGAAACTAATTTGCCAAATCCGCTAAATGTGTTACTCTGTCTAGACTTTACATCATCCTACCATATCCATACCTGCCAACTTGCGTTTGAATGAGACAGATATTGGATTGCTACCTGGCTTGTTCATTTATTGAATTTTATACTTCCGCAATATCAAAAGTGGAAAGAAATAAAAAAATTATTTACATACAGTTAAGGTAAAAAAGTAAAAAATTAATTTACTTTTCCCTATTTGATGATTTTATAAATTTATTTTTAATTTTTTAAAAGTTATGTTTTTAGTCTTTTATTTAGATTTATTTTTCATTATTTGATAATTTTATAAATTAATTTTTAATTTTTTAAAATTTATGTTTTTTAGTTTTTCATTTATTAATTTATTTTGTAAATTTATCATAATAAAAAATTAATTTATATTATTTTAAATAAAAAATTAATTTATAAAATTTTAAAAATAAAAAATTAATTTTTATTATTTTAAAAATTAAAAACAAATTTATTAATTAACCCAAGATAAAAAAAATAGGTATACTTTTATTTAAAGAAATAAAAAAAAACAAATTATATAAAAATTTATACTAAGTAATTGTGTTAAATTTAAGTAAAAAGTAAAAATATTACTTTGTTATTTTTTAACATAAAAATATATTTTTTTTATGTTAAAGATTTATTCAATTTTTGTAAAAGATTAAAAATTGAAAAAAAAAGTTTTTCCACTTTTATTATTTGAGGGGGAAATTTTATTTTTGATTAAAAGAAATTTTTTTATTAAAATTTTTTTAAATGGAAAAGATAACTTTATTATCATGATATAAATTCAAAATTTATTATTTAATATTATCTAATTATTTTTAAAAAAATATATAATCGTTAAATTAAAAATATGTATAAATATAAATGAACATGAAAAATATACGAATATTAAAAATTTTAAAAAAATATATATTAAAATTTTAATATTTTTAATTTTAATTTTTACTAATCCAAACATAATCTTGGTAGATTAGACTGTAATTTGATGTTGATTATATTATTTATTTAAATTTATAAATAATTTAAATTTTGACAAATGAGTTTATTTAAACAATAAAATGTTATCCCATTTAAATTTTTATCTATAAGATTCAAATCTCAAATTTTATTTAAGATAAATTAAAATTATTTTATTTCTATTAATAAATAATAGTTAAAAAATTTCATAAACTAAAATTAAAAGAATTTATATAAAAATTTTATATCTAAAACTCATATAGTTAAATTGGATAATACTAAATTCTAATTTATGGTATGTGGTCTATATTAAAAATTTTATTAACATATGGTATATGATAAAATAAAATAATTTTAAAAATATTTTTAAAACATAAATTTATATATTTTTTAAAAAAATTGATGAATCTCACACTTATAACTAATTTCACGCGTACATCTTTTTAATTTTACTAAAATTAATTTTATTCAACCCAAAATTATTTTAGTTATACAAAAATTTAACTAAATAATATAATTGATTGTGTATTCTCATTTTATTAATAAAATTTTAATTAGGAAAAAAAATCAGAATAGATTAAAATTGCTCTAAATAAATTAACTTATCCTTTAAATTTAAGATTTGAATATAACTTATTCATCTGCTATAGACATTTAAAATATAATTTAAATTTTTTTAAAAGGATAATTTAATATGAAAGCTTATTTTTCTAAACTTAATTTATAATAAATTATTATTTTAAATAAGTTAAACAAACCTAACTTCATATATAATTAATAAGTATAAAAGTTAAAATATTAAATGACATACAATATTATAACTTTTTTTTTTTTACTTATATTAGTTGATTTGATAAACCTAATAATTTTTAATGAATTCTTTAACAATTTATTTTAACAATTTCTCTAGTTAAATATATGTACAAATTCTAATGAAATTGGACGTGCCAATATATTGTTTTGTATGAATAAAATAAAAAAATAAAAATAAATAAATATTTATATTTTTATAAATTAAAATAAAATAAAAAAGTTTATTTTTTAAAATATAAATATTATTTATTTATGTTTTTCTTTTTATCATACTCATTTATCAAATAAATTATAATTAAATTATTTAAGGTTTAATTTATTTTAATTTATTTAATAAAAAGATTAGATTTAAGTGATAAGTTTAAAATATGATATTTATTTAGTGATATTTGAGGTAAATAAAGAACATTTTTACAAGATTATTGAGTGTAATTCATAAATAATTGATGAACTTTTGATATTTTAAATAATTTTTAGTAGTATAATATTTTCTATAATTTTTATGATTAATTTTTTAAATTTTTAGAGTGTTATTCATTACTTAGATTAATCATACTTTTTAAAGAAATAGAGAAATAAAGTGGTTAGAACATTAATGTCACTTTCACGTTATCTAACACATTTTGTGTTAACTGCCATGACATCCCGGACAACACTAAAATAAAATATTTTTTTTCATTCTTTGATAGATATAGATGGTTGGAAAATAAAAAGCTCTCTATAATTATCTTTTGAAACAACTCTTGAATTGAATGATTTGTAAATTTCGAGAGATCAAAGTGCAAGATTCATCAAGTTTCATGAAGTTTTGCATGATTTCTTCTTCTTCTTCTTCCCATATTTTCTTTATTTTTACAATGTATAATCTGATTCTTAGTTACAATAAAAAAAGGATCCTAATCCTAACTTTTGTATAATATGAATTATTTCGTCTAATACAAATTTATTTTCTTTAAATTGACTGTTCTTTTGTGTTCTTAATGTCTCTATAAATTGACTACTTAGAGTTAATTTTATATTTCTATTTATAATTGAAAAATTGAAACAGGAGTTGGAATTGAGATGAACAACATAATTGAAGATAATACAGGGATAGGGATCAACAATTCTGGAATCGAATGCTTTTTCTAATTAAGAATTTCTAAGGAATTAGAATTTTCAATCTGGGGAAAACGAGTTGTTGAGTTAAGGAATTTAACTTCAACTATTCTAGTGAATTCAATCTTCAATTATATTTTTAAAACTTGAATTAGAATGATAATTTAGGTTGATCATGTGAAGGTTAAGTAAACTATAACCCTAATATTTTAATAGATTGATTCTTTCCTTATACTTGCTATATTAATTACATTTTAATTTTTCTGTACTAAATTTTGAATTTTCTATAAAATAGTTATTAAATAGTTATATAAATTTCATTCTTTATACACTAGTTCATTTTAGAAACATGCTTGTTAGATATATAATTTATATTTTATATCTCATTTAAATTTATATAAATGTCAATTCTTTTACATTGTTAGTTCAAATGGTAGAAATATTGAATAATCAATATTTGAGCCAAATTTTTGTATGAACGATACTCTCATCATTTACTCTTAAAACAACATGGTACACTTGCCATATATTTTTTACCAACACTATAATTTTAAAAAATCTTAAATTAATTTTTAAAAGAAAATATTAAATTATTTAAAATAAATTTTATTAACACATTCAAACAATTTTATTATAAAGTTATTTTTAAAAAAATAGATTAAGTAAAAGTGCTAAAAATAATAAATAATTATTTTTAATAAAATTCATTCTATTTAATCAAACATGACATAGGTTTTTAAAAAGCAATTTTCTAAAGGACAAGTTCTGCTTCCAACTTTTAACCTTAACCAAGCTTGTATAAATTTTTTTATATCATTAATTAATAATAATTAAATTGTTAATTGTTAGAACAATATGTAACTAATTCTATTTTTTCATTATGTATAAGTTATATTTATTTTTTTCTAAAACATAATACACAATGTATCCTTTACAACTATTAACATCGATTTATATAATTTTGAGAAAAATCATCTTGACTTTTATTTTTATTTATCAATTTAGGAAGTAAAAAAACTTTCTTTAGGGTTTTCCACAATCAACTACATATGACATATGAGATTATGATTTCTAGATTTTATTCCCCAAACAAGTCCAAACATAATATTGTTTAAAGTTAAGGCTTACAATATAAGTGTAAAATTAAATGAAAAGTATGTAAGGAATTATAAATTGATTACATCTTCTGGTTCTCTATGCTTTCACTTTACTGGTTTTTGGTTGGTCTCTTGTACGTGAAGGATTTTTGAAAAGTAGCCCTTGCTCCTTTTGCTTACCTCTTTTTACATAGTGATACTTAACTTAGTTGTTATATCTTTTGTAACCTTCATTACAAATACACATTTGTAATAAACATGACCAACCACCCTTGTATAACTTCTTTATATTTTCAATTGCTCTGTAATTGCTACCATTACTCACTATCATTATTTCTTTATAATTACTTGAAATTATTCAATATCTCAATTTGTTTTATGGTGGTATGCTCTTATCACTATCGACTAGCATCAAACATAACCTTCGAACCGCATTGAGAACGTACTCTTCAAATCATATTGATTAATGACTTCAACAGTTATGGTCTTGACTAACACTCTTTGATAAACATTGAACATCTCCCTAGTCAGGTTCAAAACTTGGGATTTTTTTAGCTAAATAGAGTTCCTTTAATTATTTTTCCTTGAAGAAGACAAAGAGGCAACATAATTATATAACTAAGTGTAACATCTCAAAACTCTTAATTTTACCTTGATGGTAACGTGTGGTTAGGAAAAGATTATGAAATGACCATTGTGACTTTGTATTTTCACATGTCCCTTCAAAATTTACATTGGGTATTTAAATCCTAGAAGAAATAACTTCTCTTATTCTCTTCTTACACCATCTTCCGTCCATTACTATTCGTGTTGATCTTTCTTTCACCATACTCAAAATGAATTCTCAGTCCACCAACCTTGCTACTTATGCTTCAAAAACTGGGCTTCTTGCTGCTTTTGATAATGCTCCTTCAAACCTTCCAATAACCATGTCACCAATACCCTTTGAAGCTACTTCAATGGATTTGTTATCATTCGCCGTAATTGCTTTACAAGTGATTGTGTCGATTCTCTTATCATTTCCATCTTTAGTATTGTTAATTCCCAATGTTGTTTAATCAACTACCTTCATGGAATAGGATGGTAATGTAGTTGTATTAGACCTTGAAAGAGATGAAGCTAAAAAAAGCTCTAAGCTTCTCAGGTATTAATTCTATTCATTGTGAAAGGGCATGAATTAGCTTTCTTAGATCCTCACGTATTAATGGAATGGGTTTGGGAATGTATGTGTTTCTTTCCTTACTTCAATGCTGAAATTGTGTTGGCTTTCAATGATAAATTTTTAATGAATTATATATCGAACTTGAAACAAATGTTCAAAAGTAGTCCTTTGATTTACAGGGGTAGCTACCTACATTGGTTAAATTGAATAAAAAAGTAAAAAAATATTCATAGCAACGTTTGAAGTATTAAGATCTAATTTCTTTAAATTAAATTTTTTTATTACAACCCTTCCATGTTGACTATCTCCTTCTACTTGGAGTCGAATTACCACTTTCTTTCATACTCCATATGGTTTAATCGCTCATATTTTAGGGTTGAAACCTACTAGTAGAAACAACATTCCTTCTCTTACACTTCGATCATTTATCGAACCTAACTTGATTAGAGAAGAAGCTAATGTGTCCTTTGATAAGTTAATTCTAGCATATTTACAAAACTCTTTTTAAGAAATGAAAGCTTTGCTAGACTGTGAAAAGTCAAGGTTGAAAAACTTAGAAGGTCCATATTGGTTCTTACAATTTCGGTTGAACACCATTTTCAACAAACATCTTCAATGTTCCAATCATAACAGCACTAATAATAATATAATTATTTTTCAATTGTCAAGCCTTCAACATCCTTCATTTGGTTCCTTTGTAGATGACTTTAGGTACTTCTTTACCCAATTTTTCACTTTGTCAACAAAGAATGTCAATCCTACCATATTTTTTCAATCGCAAGGTCAACCTTGATTGGTTTAGACAACCTCTTTTAAGGATGCATCGAGCATCCAAGATGAAAATAATGAAATTTGGTTCAAAATGCTCACTCCTCAAATCCTGATAACTGCTCCATTGAAACAAAAGCTTTGTCTCCTATGTTACCCACCCAATCTTTCTGCTAGACAATTTGATCTTTCTCAAATTGTCTCTAATCCTTATTTCAAAATTGAGGGAAGCTTTAATGATTGACTTCCAAGATAAAAATATAAAATACTTGGGAGATGTTTTAAATAAAAGTGATATGGCTTATTCTCAGTTCGAACTATTTTCTTTTAAACTTTTTACTTATGCTTTAGTAGACTTCAATGATTGGTTGAATGATTATTTCAAACAAATATCTTACTCCTTAAAAGATTGCTACAAACACATTGATGTGGTTTTTCTTGTATGCAGACTAAAGATCCTAAGAAAAAAAATGAAAAAGGTACTCATATTTCTAAAATCCAATATTTTGAAAAATACTATAATGTCAATAGTAATCGGAAGAAGATGAATGTCATGGTCTACGAGGAAATGAGTGTTTTAAACGACCAGAATGTTTCAATAAAAATATAGTTGTAAGATGAACCACAAGATGATATTTTCTCCTCTTCCAAATGCTCCCTTTTGGCTCAACAAAATTGATTGTAGGTTTTATTAATAAACTACCTAACCTTCAGCCACCACTGATTGCTCGACAAGTCTCTTTTTTTTTCTTTTCATTGAGAATTATCTATATTGATTACTTAGTCATGCTCATTGCTTATAAAAATTTTCTCATGGTAACTTCAATGTTTGTATTTTTTCGATAAAAATCCTTTATTTTTTTCACCAATCAACATTTTATTTTAGTTATCAAGAAAATTAATATCATGCATAATCCAAGTGATGAAGAGGATTGGTCATCAGATGCCGATTTAAGGACAAAACCTCCCCCAAAGTAAGGAATTTCTCAATCGTAATGCTTTAAATTGAGATCTCTTTTCAAATCAAAATATTTTCAATTACCTTTATCTCAATTGACTTATGATCAAGAAAAAGGGAAAAGGAAAAATCAAAGTAGAAAGTAAAGATTTACTTCAAGGTGATTTCCCGAATCAATCAAAAAAGGTACTTGAATTTCCAGTCTTATAAGTACATTGATGTATAACTCCTTTTAACTAACATACCTTTCTTATACACATGTTGTTGAGGAATTAACTTGTCAATCAAAATATCCATAAAAGGTTGTAACTCCAACCTAGGTAACTAAATGCTTTTGATTATTGATCTAGATTCAGATTCATTATTGCCTTCCATGGGAAGTTACGAGAAATTAATTTGAAGTATTTCTTAGGTGGAGAAAAAAAAACTTGGCAAAACATCCACTAAAGATCTAATTCCCATGATTACCACAACCTTGATGTTATTACTCTTAAGAACTTATTCTCCTCTTCTAGTACCACCAGAATCTTAACCTTCATTACCAACACACCCAGCATTTTATTCTAATAGACTGACACTTGTATAACCTTAACAGATAATAATAGAAACTCTTGATCCTGCTAAGGTCAATCAATTGGCCAACCTTGATCCTTTTCTTGCACTTAACAATATCTTGGAGTAACAAATTACCAGTTAGACTTGGAGTTAACACTTAAGCACTAAATTAAATATCCTTGACATATATATCTTTCCTCTCCATTCATTATTAGCAAAGCTCGATGAAGGCTTGTTTTCATTAAATGAACTTTTTGATGTGTCAATAGACAAACTAGAAGTCTTGAAACTTTAAATTTGTTTTAATGGCATGTTTGAAAATGCAAGATAAATTAGCATCAAACTAAATGGAATTCATTGAAAAAGGTCTTCAAACTCTGAATGAATAAATCAACCTTTGAAAAGCCATTTCTCACCATTATGAATAAATTACATTGGATGAGACACATTTGAATAGATTGAATGTTGAAGGACAACAACTTAAATATTAGGTCCAAAAATTTAGGATCCTGGAAAATGAAACAAACAAGAAGATTATTAATCTTGAGAAAGACATGGTTGAAATTGAAGTTGAAATCATTCGACTAACTAATCATCTAGCCCAACTAAAAGATTACTACCTCCTCCTTATGAAGACTTTAACTAAAGATGATGAGAGGAAACCTATCTTTAGAGAAAAGGCACTTGAGATTACTCTAGAATCCGTCCAACTAAGATGAAGATTACTTGGAGAATACATATGAGTTGAAGAAATCCTCTCAAGCTTTAGAAAATTTTCATCTTTCCTCAACTTCAAAATTGTCTAATTTTGGATAATTTTCCTCAACATATTTTGGATATTCAATTTTATCTTACTTTGTATAATTTTAAATATTTTCCGTTTATGTTTGATGTTTTGCTATACGAATCCTAGAGTTTATATGTATTTCTCTATAAAACATGTTTTATTAAAAAAGACCATCCATGTGGAAACCTATTTACCATATATTTGATCTTTGTTTACTAGGAAATATTAATTTAAGAACCATCAATCCAATATTAAAATTTTTCTTTACAAAATGCTGATTATAAAACTTCTAAACCTATTCCTTTTGTCTAATTATATTTTCTAAAGCTAATAACTGTACATCATCAAGAACGTTCAACTTGCGCGTTATATACTTATAATAATGATCTATTGATAACTCGTACTACTTTGAATTTGAACAAATTGCAAACTTATTTCCAACAACAATACAACATCATGATTGAAGACTAATTGATACAATATAAGTCTAGCTACCAATGGAGTTGAATTCCAATATACCCATAAAAATTGACTCAGTTTCATACCAACTTTGAGGATTTCTATCGATGTGATTTTTCACTAAATTAATGATAATTTTATTCATAACTTCAACTTGTATATTTTCCCAAACATAATCAAGAATACAATGAATTAATTAGGTATTTCTTGATTGCATATAATTTACTACTTTCCTACCATGATCATAGTTTCTTGATATGTAATAAGGCTTTGTTTTTTAGAGGAATAACTTCTATCCACTTAGTAAAATAATTGACTACTACCTAAATGTACTTATGATTGCAAGAAGAGTGAGGACTAATTTAACTGGCTATGTCCAATGCTTGAATGAAAGAGGATATTGAAGTCCTAGATTTGAGAAGAAGGTAAGGCCTTCGGTTGAGATGAGTAAGAGGTATGAAATGATTTATTGTCGTGCATCATATGCATAAGAGAATGTTTTGAGAATCATCAGTGTAGGGAATAATCTACGAGCCCTTTTGTAAAAGGAGTTGAGAAATTGAAGGATCGTTCCACATGAAAGTAGACCATAGTTCATAAGAAATGAGAACTTTCGAACCTAGGGGGTATGTGAGATAGGTTTAAGCCTATCCAAAGACCTAGGGTTTCTCCTTGTAACCAAGACTACTCTAGTCGGACCTAGCCACCTTGACGAGACCTTGAATAATTATCATGTCAGTTGATCAATTTTGGTTTCTCTTATTAAGAAAAGTGAAATGATTTTGATGATGTGATTATGATGATGATTTGAGTATTGCCATATAAACACTATCGTTGTGAAAATTGGATCTCGGTACCATCATTGTTTTGATAATATGATGATGATGATAATGTAGGCCCACATACAATATTATAGGAATGACTAACTCTAAATTAGTGATAATTATTGTGGTATGAAACGTAGTAGACCTTAGTCTAATCTTGAATTTGTCATCATAAAGATGTTTGAAGATAATGATAGTTCTTTGTGAATGTCAAAGAACCAATGTGTTATCCATGTATTAAATTATTTATAATATCCTATTACTATTCAAATTACTACTTGAAAGAAATATCTCATTCTCCCGTCTACTATTTTCTTGTATATAAACCTATGTTCTAATAGATCTACAACATGGATAGACGTATTAAGATGCAGAGATGGATCATCTTCATTAAATGCAAATACAAATGTTGACATGAAGGAAGGAGAATAATTAATCTTCCAAAAATATGAACAACCACTAAAAAAATAAAATTTTGATGTGGATGGTGAGAAGTTACCTATCGTGACGAAACTCATAGTGAAGTAAAATGAAAGTATAAGTCTAATACTTTTAAATTAGTAATATCAACTTAGATTAATTACATTTGTTATGGGTTAAAACTTACATTCGTGATTTACAATAATGTTGCAATATTAATAGGTTATTAATATATAATTATTTGTACAAATTTTTTAATGTATCTAAAAACATATAATAAATATTTCTTTATAATTAATTTTTATAAAAAGTTATAGAATCTAATATATTGATAATATTAAATATTATAATTTTAATAAAAAAATATTTTTTATTATATATTTTTAAATATATTAACAAAATTTTATTTAAATTGTTATTATTTTAAAAAAAGAAAGTTAAGTATCTTTTAAGCCTGTACATAAAAGAAAACTAATTTAGTAATAAATTAAAAATTAAAATATTTAAATAAATAAGCGTCAAATTTTCATATAATGTAAAATTGTTGCCGCGTTGGAATTTAAGTCACACAATAAATCATTTATAATTTAAAGATTGTTGAAGAAAATAATATTCAACTATTCGATCAATATTGGTAGCAATTTGTAACAATTATTTTTTTAAAATAAATTGTGTAAGAAAGAATTAGCCATTCAATACACATAAAAAGAACCTTTGAAATAATGACAGCCATTTAAAACACTATAAGAAATCTTGCTGATATCCATGATGAATACTCTTCTGTCCATTAATTTGATGGGTGACGGCTATTATCGACAATAAGGAAAATTTCCAATAATAAAAAAATTTGTGTTATTATCAATGACTAAACTATCAATAAAATGTGTATTTTAAATTCAAAAGATTTTGTTTAAAGTATTTATAATTTTTTCATAACTTTTTAAATATGTATTTATCGACAAATTTTGCATATCTATTATTTTAAAAAATTATTATTTATTAAAATAATATGTATATTATCTATTAAAATAAAATTATATAATAAAATATCAACTTTTTAAAAATTTAGATAATTTTATAAATAAAATTTATATAATATAGATGTATATATATATATATGGATTTTAAGAATTTATATAGATTTTAATTATTAAGATTTAATTTATGTTTGTTACGACTGTTGTTACGATAGATTAGTTAAAGTATTAACTAGTTAAGCCTAAATTTGAATTTATTTAAAATATTATCTTATAAAATTTTATAATTTTTAAATTAAATAGCTATATTTTAAAATTATAATTAAAATTATGTGACCGACAATGTGACATCGAGTGGTCAATATTCTTTCCCTCATCATGACAAGAGGTAAAGCAAAGTGAACAACTATTTAAGTATGCTGAGCTATTGACTTAGTTTTTAGAACAAAGCAACCAACAAGTTTTATAAATAAAGAATAGCTTTTGCATAAGAATTAGATGGAATAGCTTTTGTACCACGACTTCATCATGATCAACAAAATCTAAATTGGTTCAACAATTATAATGAGGATTAATTTATATTTTAATTAGGTTATTTTGTTACTGTAATATTTTTAACAAATATTTTATAAATTATATTTTTTATGCGTAGTTATCCTTTGTTATTATTATTATTATTATTTTTATTTTATTTTTAATTTATAAATCAAATAAAAAATTTATAAACAAAATTAAAAATTATGACATATATAATCGAAAAATTATTATAATTTACATTCGGATGTAATTGTACATTGTAAAGTATAACATAATGTATGTTACTATAAAATTAAACCTTTTAATAAATAAAGTTATTATTTTAAATTAATAAACTTATATTAAAATAAAAATATCATTGTTATCGACAATTTTTTTTCAATTTTTTTTAAATAACTATCAACTGTTGAAAATTAACGATAAAGAATAGCCATATAAAATATTAATGGATATGAAATGTCTACAATAAATAATTAGTAACCCCATAATTTTCAACATATATAAAAGTTGTTGATAATAAAATTTTTTTAATAAAAAAATAATATTTTTTTCGATTAATGTTTTCTTACACTAAATTATTGTTCATCCAAGCTAACACAATATAATGTAAGCATCAATAAATTAATCTACATTCAGTATTTTTATATTGCTAAATTAAACATAAACTTAGTGATTCACAAATAGTTTTGAGCTATATAAAAGAGAAAAAAAAATATTTTACAAGATAATGGATATGTTTAATAAAAATAATAGATAAATTAACTAAAAATTAAAAATGTAGACAGAAATTTAAAAATTCGTTAAAACTTAAAAGTTAAAAAATTTACTAATTAAATTAAAAATATTTGGTATAATTAACCTTTAAATTAGTTAATAAAGATAAAATAAAAATTAAAGATATGATTATTTATTTTATTAATTTTTAATTTTATTATTTAAATTAAATTATTATATTAAAATTAAAGATAATATTTTTAATTTATTTTTATTTATATTTATATTAAAAATATTATTTAAATAAATTTATAATTATTTTTATGATTATATATTTAAAAAGAAAGTTTAATAATTTTATTTGTTTATCTATTTTATTATTCATGATGAATTTTTAATAAAAATATATTTTAAAATAAATAGTGTTTTGTTTGAAATTAATTTTTTTTAAAATTTTTATAAATATATTTTAAATAATATTTTTATAAAAATATATAATTAATTTTTAAATTTTTATAAAATATTTAATATTTTATTATAAATAATTTAAATAAAATATTTAATAATTAAAATAAATATTTTAAATTAAGTAATA
Organism: Canavalia gladiata; assembly: GCA_037954105.1. Classification (NCBI taxonomy): domain Eukaryota; kingdom Viridiplantae; phylum Streptophyta; class Magnoliopsida; order Fabales; family Fabaceae; genus Canavalia; species Canavalia gladiata. The sequence continues at coordinate 32,822,463 of CM075658.1, read as the reverse complement.
ATATAAAAATAATATTTCTTTTTAAATGAGAAATTATGAAATATATAAATAATAAAAATAAAATAATAAATTTTAATTAATAGCTGAAATTTTGAAAAATAATAAAAATAACATTAAAAAAATACTATTTATTTTATCTAATTATTAAAATAACTATTATATTCAATAGAATTAAAATTATTTTAAAGAATTTTAACTAATTATTTTATCTTTCATATTGATAAAATATTTTAATTTTTGAAATTTAAATTTTTTATCATTTCTCTCTTTACATATTTTTAATAAATATTTATTTTAATTTTAGAAGATTAAGAATAGTTTATATTAATTTTTAAAAGATAAAATTTTTATTTTTATTTTAAAATTATTTTATATATTTTTTAAAACTAACATAATTAATTTTTTATTTTTAATGATTAAAATCATACGTATTTATTTTTTAAAAATTAAAATAATAATTTTTAGTTTCTATTAATTACTTAATTCTTAATTTAAAAATAAAAATAATTATTTATATTTATTTTCTTTTATTACTATGGACATGGAAGACACGCACAAGAAAAAGAAATATTTCTTATTATGCATCCGGATAGCAAGGGAGAGAAAAAAAATTGTACTATAAAATAAATACTTCATTATTTAACATTTAGTATTATTTTATTTTAACGTTTTACAATTTAATTAGAGATAAAATTAAATTAAGATGAGATAGTTTTGGAATGTTTAAGTTTAGTTTATATAAAAATTTTGAGATCTAAGTTTAGATTTATTATTTGTGAAAAAAAATTTTTTTTATTAAAGTTTAATATGATTTTAAAGTTCAAAAAACTTACCATGTTTAAAAACCTATATTTTAAAATAAATAAATAAATAAATTTAAAAATTACATAAATGATTAAGTAAAAAAACTTACAAATCTAATATTACAAGATATAATAGCTATTAAATAAACCTAATATATATATATATATTATAAATAAAATATATTAAAATAAATATTATATAAATATAATATATTATAATAAATATAAATATATAATATACAAAAAATAAATCTCTAAATAAATTAAATAAATTTTTTTATAAGTTCAAGCTTATTTGTTTATTTAAATTTTTTTTTAACAAATTTAAATCTATCCATTTATTAAATTAATCAAATCAAACTAGATTTAAATATGTTAAATTATAAATTTTTATCAAACAATTTTATTTACTTTTATCCTTATATTCTACTCTATTTTAACATCTTTATTTTAATATATTATTACTATATATTTAGCACTGTTAGGTCTACTATAAGAGTTTATATTTTATGAATCTTATTAATCGGTATTTTTAAAATAAAAAATCATTTAAATTTGTATTAAAATAAATAAAAATATGATAAATATATTAATAAATTTTTATTTTTAATTGTTTATAGATACTAATTAATATTTTTTTTTTATTTTATTATACTTTTTTTTATATTATATATTACTTAAAACTCTAATATTAATTTTATTAGAATATTAGTAATACTATTTTCACTTAAAATTGTTATAACACTTTTTATAATAAGAAAGTACTATGTAAAAAAAATTATATAAAGTATTATAATATAAGTGATTGATAAGCATAGATTTCATAAATAATTATCTCTCACTTTTATCTCATTAAGACTTCTTATATGTTCAATTAAGTGATCTTTGTCATATTTTATGAGTTTGGGTTCATATGAAGTTTAATTGAATTTCTTTGCTTACCCGATTAAAATGACACTATTATAGTATTTTGAGCATAATAGGAGTTGTAGACATCCAAAAATCATGAAATCTATCTTGAATGAAATCTTAAAGAAGTGTCCATATTTACAAAGCAAGAGCAGATTCTAAATGGGATGTTTAGGACTCCGAAATTATCTCAAAAGATGAGATAGTGTTGCTGACGTGGAATTTGAACAGTGTGCAAAGATCCGGCCATATCTTGAGATATAGAAGTCATATTGAGATGAACTCAACTTTGTTGGATAGCTAAGATCCAGGGCTACAACTTTTGTTCAGAAGTCAAGCTCTAATTCGGACATGTGAACATCCGAAATTGCGGTGCAAGAAAGTCAAAATTGTTGTGCTCATTGGTGGCAAAAATTCAAAAGTGTTTTGCAATTTCAACAAAGCCCATGTGAAAGCAAGAAAAGGGTAGAAAAGTAATATCCTAGTTGGTGACTTTCTGAAGATGATGCCTCAAAAATCCTCTATAAATAGAAGGGTTTGCAAGAGGAGACACACACCATTTTGGAGATTAACTCCAATACCACTTTCTTTCTTTCTTTCTTTCTTCCTTTCTTTCTTTCTTATTAGTTTTGCCTCCTTCATGGAAGGCTTAGTTTTTCTTTCTTGTTAGTTTGCCTCCTACATGGAAGGCTTAGCTTTTCTTTATTGTTAGTTGCCTCCTACATGGAAGGCTTAAGATTTATTTGTTGTTAGTTGCCTCCTACATGGAAGGCTTAGGATTTATTTGTTGTTAGTTTGCCTCTTTCTTTGTTGTTAGTTTGCCTCCTTCATGGAAGGCTAGGTTTGTAGTTTCAATTCAAGGATTCAAGCTATTTTCATTTTAACTTTGAGGTCTTGATCTTTATTTACGTGCATATTAAGTGGTTTCTACTCTGCTTCACTATATTCTTCAATTTTATTCTTTAATCAAAGTTTGATCGGTTGACGTATTTTGGTTAATGTATAATTGATTTATAATTGGTTTTTGATTGGTAAATCATTTTCCAAAAGTTTGAAGAGTAGAAATTAAGTAATTGAATTGAAGGTTTTCATTTTATTACTTACTTCAACTGAATTCTGATTGTAAAATTGGTTTAGATAAAAGATTAAGTGGTTACTAAATCTTGTTGATCATAATCAATTAAATTCTGAGAGGTTTCTCAGTAGAGAATTCAAGGATCATTTTAGGGGTTCCAGATGATCCTAGGTTGATAAACACAATGCATGATTTTAGTGATCAATGATTAGTTATGAAAATAGCCTCTGAATTCCTTGAGTTGATAATTGTTAAGTGAAATTAATTTCATTCTGTATTTTGTATTTAGCATTTGATATCACATCTTTACAAAAACCCCCTTGTTCTAATTTTCTCCTTATTTGCTTAAGAATCTGAAATGGTCTTTGGGAGATGACCTAGGTTGCACCTTATACTATACCAATAGTTTCGGGGAAATCTAGAAATTATTTTTGCGCGTTTACGACGAGCGTGTCAAAATTTGGCGCCGTTGCCGGGGACCATTTTAATTTCCTAGGCTCATTTAGGAGTTTGTATAAAAATTTTAATCTTTCTAACAATTGTTTTTACTTTAGGTATATCATTCTTGGATTTTCTGTATGAATTCACCTTTTTGTGTATGACCCGATCCAATCCTGAAAATTTATATGCATATGATCCTGAGATTGATAGAACATTCCACCATTTGAAAAGAGCACATAGAAGGCATTCATCCAGTAATAACCAAGAAAGTAACAGTAGTGATTTTTCATCTTTAAATTTTGATAGTTTTAAATATTTTGCTAAGAACATGGCTGATAGAACCTTAAAAGAATTAGCTGCACCTGATGTTGCTTATCAACCATTGTGCATTCAATACCCTGATGTTGATGCACCATTTGAACTGAAGTCTGGACTAATACATTTGCTACCTAAGTTTCATGGCCTTGCAGGTGAGGACCCTCATAAACATTTGAAGGAATTTCACATTGTGTGTTCCACAATGCGGCCACAAGGAATTCCAGAAGATCATATCAAGTTGAAGGCATTTCCTTTCTCCTTAAATGATGGAGCTAAGGACTGGTTGTACTATCTACATCCAACATCTGTTACAAGCTGGAATGATATGAAAAGATTATTCTTGGAGAAATTCTTCCCTGCATCCAGAACAGCAGCTATCAGAAAAGAGATTTGCGGCATCAGACAGAACTCCCAAGAAACTCTCTATGAGTATTGGGAGAGATTCAAGAAACTATGCGCCACTTGTCCACACCATCAAATCAGTGATCAATTACTGATTCAGTATTTCTATGAAGGACTCATGCCAATGGACAGAAGCATGGTTGATGCAGCTAGTGGTGGAGCACTTATGGACAAAACTCCTACAGCAGCTCGAGATTTGATTGCCAACATGGCAGAAAATTCTCAGCAATTCAATTCTCGAACTAATTCCTTGTCTAAAGGAGTCCATGAAATGACCACCAAGACAGACCATACACGATTGGAGAACAGAATTGAAGAACTAACCTCCATCGTAAGACAGTTGGCCATCGGACAACAACAGCAACTTAATGTTGTTGACAAAACCAAAACATGTGGCATCTGCACTTCTGCAGATCATCCTACTGATGCATGCCCAACATTGCAAGAAAGTGAGACACCTGAGGCTACAGTAAATGGTATTTTTGGCACAGGACAACAATACAGGCCTCCTCAACATTATCAGCAACAGAAGTTTGAACCACCTTCTGGAACATACAATCCTAGTTGGAGAAACCATCCTAACTTGAGATATGGTCCTCCACAACAACAAAGGATTCAAACATCTGACTCCCAAAATAAATACCAACCACCGCCTTTCAGACAACAACAACAGCATATGCAGCAATCTGTACCCTCTAATGCTTCTGAACCCTCTCTTGATGATTTGATGAAGCAATTAGCAACCAACAATCTTTAGTTTCAACAAAATGTAAGTTCTACCATTCAGGATTTACAAACTCAAATTGGGCAGTTGGCTACCACTGTCAACCAATTGAAATCTCAAGGTTCTGGTCAACTACCTTCTCAACCTGTCATAAATCCCAAAAGTGTGAATGCCATGACCTTGAGAAGTGGGAAGAAAGTGCAGACAGACCCTACAATTTTAAAGCAACAAAGCCTCAATCAGACTAATCCACACCAAAAAGAAGCATTTATCTCCACACCTGGAGACATCTCTGATAAGCCATCTGAATCAGAGGGAAAGTCTGATGAAAAAAATACACCAGCCTTCGATAAGACATCGAATGATCAACAAAAAGAAGCTTTCCATAAACGATCTGCACTTGAAGCATCTGATGAGAAGAAAACCCCAAATTGTGCTGATCAGAAGGTATCTTTACCTTTTCCAAATAGAATGGTTCAATCCAAGCCCAATGTTCATGCAGAATTGGATAAGGAGCTTCTAGATACTTTCAGGAAAGTGGAAGTCAACATACCACTTCTAGATGCTATCAAGCAAATTCCCAAATATGCCAAATTTCTAAAGGATTTGTGCACGCATAAGAGAAGACTCAAAGGGGATGAGAAGATTAGTGTGGGACGCAATGTTTCAGCCTTAATTCAACCCAGCCTCCCTCAGAAATGTAAAGATCCAGGAACTTTCACCATTCCTTGCACAATAGGAAACTCTACATTTGGTGATGCATTGCTGGATCTAGGTGCTTCCATTAATGTTATGCCCTCATCAGTTTATAAATCTTTGAATCTGGGAGAACTGAAGCCAACTGGTGTGGTGATTCAATTAGCCAACAGAAGTACAGCACATCCAGCCGGAGTACTTGAAGATGTGCTAGTTCAAGTGAATAAGCTGATCTTTCCAGCTGACTTCTACATTTTGGATATGGAAGATGAGTCATCCATCAATAGAGCAACCTTGATCCTAGGGAGACCTTTCCTCAAAACTGCAAAAACAAAGATAGATGTGCATACGGGGACTCTCTCTATGGAATTTGGAGATGATATCATCCAATTCAACATATTTGAAGCCATGAAGCATCCCATAGAGAATCATTCACTCTTTCAACTTGATGCCATAGACCTTCTTGCGGATGATTATTCTATTGACAATCTACTTTTTAAATTTTTTGATTTTGATTTAGATTACTTAGATAATTTTACTTGCACATGTGATGAATTTGATTCATGTATTGTGTGTTCCAGGATTAATGCTGCAGACCAACCTTCGTTGAAAGATGACATGTTAGATGCAAGTGTTGCAGACATTTCAATCTCAGATAGATCTCTTCCTTCCATAATACAACCACCTCCTTTGGAGTTGAAGCCTTTGCCTGAACATCTAAAGTATGCTTATTTGGGGGAAAATGAGAAGCTTCCTGTCATTGTAGCAAAGAACCTTCTACCACAACAGGAAGAAAGGTTACTGCAAACCTTAAAAAGCCATAAACAAGCAATTGGATGGACTTTGGCTGATATTCCAGGTATTAGCCCATCTACTTGTATGCATAGGATACTGCTGGAGGAAAACACCAGACCTGTTAGACAACCATAAAGGCGTTTGAATCCAACCATCCTAGATGTGGTAAAAAAGGAAGTAGGTAAGCTTTTGGCAGCTGGTATCATCTATCCCATCTCAGACAGTGATTGGGTAAGCCCGGTGCAAGTAGTTCCTAAGAAGACTGGCATGACTGTAGTCAAAAATCACAATGATGAACTAATCCCTACCAGAATACAAAACAGTTGGAGAGTGTGCATAGATTATAGGAAGCTTAACCAAGCTACTCGCAAGGATCACTTCCCTTTGCCCTTCATAGACCAAATTTTGGAAAGATTAGCAGGAAAATCTCACTATTGCTTTCTGGATGGTTTTTCAGGTTATTTTCAAATACATATAGCCCCAGAAGACCAGCATAAGACCACCTTCACTTGTCCTTTTGGTACTTTTGCCTATCGAAGGATGCCCTTTGGTCTATGCAACGCCCCTGGAACCTTTCAAAGATGCATGGTAAGCATTTTCTCTGATCTCTTAGAAAGTTGCATGGAAGTGTTTATGGATGACTTCACTGTATATGGTTCTTCTTTTGATGCATGCTTAGAAAGCCTCTCTAAAGTTTTGGACAGATGCATTGAGACTAACCTGGTTTTGAATTTTGAAAAATGTCATTTCATGGTAACAGAAGGTATAGTCTTAGGACACTTGGTATCTAGCAAAGGTTTAGAGGTTGATAAGGCCAAGATAGACATTATTACTTCTCTACCTTACCCCACTTCTGTGCGAGAAGTACGTTCTTTACTTGGTCATGCAGGTTTTTACAGAAGATTCATCAAGGATTTTAGCAAGATTGCACAACCTCTTTCTAAACTACTACAAAAAGATATCAAATTTGTGTTTGATCAAGCATGCAAGGATTCATTTGATGAACTAAAGAAGCGGTTGACAACCACTCCCATCATTCAACCACCTAATTGGACGCTTCCATTTGAATTAATGTGTGATGCATCTAATTATGCCCTTGGTGCTGTACTGTCTCAAAGAGTTAGCAAGAGATCTCATGTCATTGCATATGCCTCTCGCACACTTGATGCAACCCAATCAAATTACACAACTACTGAGAAGGAGCTTTTGGCAATTGTGTTTGCATTAGATAAATTTCGCTCCTATTTGCTTGGATCTAAAGTTATTGTTTTCTCTGACCATGCAGCTTTGAAATACTTGCTGAAGAAGACAGATGCTAAGCCAAGACTGATTCGTTGGATGCTTCTGTTACAAGAATTTGATTTAGAGATT